>OZ034977.1:19369629-19969629 GCA_964030785.1 Siderastrea siderea
CACCCTGCCAGAAGTATTACCAACACCAGCTAGACAGCACACCCTGCAGGAAACTCAGAAGACTATGGCAGAGAGAGATGCAGAACAGAAGTCAAAGATCAAAGCATATGCAGACTCGAAACTGGGCACGAAACCAAGCAATATCAAACCAGGAGATACAGTGCTTGTGAGACAACCAAAGAAAAACAAACTAAGCACTCCTTTTAACCCAGAACCCCTTGTTGTTGAGGAAAAGAAAGGATCTATGGTTACAGCTAGCGACGGTTTCAAGTCCATAACGCGAAACTCATCCATGTCTAAAATCATCCCTAAAGAACTGAGAGCTGAAGGAGATCGCAGAGAACAGGAAGAACCAGAGGACTTACCTGCTGAACAAACCGAAGTTCCGACACAAGATGAAGATCCAAACCCCCCAAGCGCAAATGACGGAGGCCTGCGGAGGTCACAGAGACAAAGGAGACCCCCTGCGAGTCTCGCAGATTACGTTCAAATAATCTACTAGCATAAACACTTAACATTTTAAAAGACTCGTTACTAGAAGGCATGCTTATCATTTGTTGATGTTATTGTAAAGTTATTTGATCTTGTTAGCCGACATATATGATTGTAAGTTTATTATCAAGAAGGGGAGAGATGTAGTGTTGTGACATCTGTCAATCATACGAGCACGCGGTCGAAAGGAACTCCCGCTTCCCTTGTAGTCGTCGCGAGCATGGAGTCAATAAATCAGACTTGTGTTTAACTTGCGGTGGTTTCATTTAAGCGGTACAACACCACAGTGTAATAAGCCAAGCGAAGCAATCGGACTTTTGTTGGCAAACAAACCACATAAAGCGCCCCAAAATCTGAAATATTCTTTAGAAATACAAATTTGACTGCAAATGCATAGAAAGTTGTGCCTAGTTCTAGACACAAAAGAGTTTGAATACATTGTATTGTGATAAAAGAAGAACAACTCACCTAGACACAAAAGAGTTTGAATACATTGTATTGTGATAAAAGAAGAACAACTCACGTTCGAAAGCACAAACACGTCGCTGACGAGTTGAGAAAAGAGAACGCACATGGTCAGGTCAAATCGATTTTTCCTCGTAAATTTCAGTCGTCGGGATTTCGTAGACGATTTCGTACAGGCTCGTAATCCGAAATTACTTCCAGTTGGTTACAGACACTCACTCATAGCCGATGACATAGTGACGAGAGGCCCCATAAGGCCTTTCGTCACAAAAATCGTGTATTGTAGACAGCAAACTTGAATTCATAATCCCGCCAGCTCCGAATTAATAACTCAGCAACCCAAAAATAGAAGAGAAAAATCTAGAGAAAAACTCGTAACAGTGATTTTTTCCAGCTACAAGTTGCCTAAAAAAATTTTCCAGCATGAAGGCTAGTTTCAAAAAAATTCCCAGCCAGCACGAAATCCTATTAGGAACAGATTTTGAAGGGAACAGATCCGTTGAGTGCCCCTGATTGACATTGAACAAGTCAATTCATTTCAGTGTTATTCAGAAAATATTAGCAATACCAACAAATTTAGCTGACTGTTTAAAAATACTTTTCAGACAATTGGTTCATGCTTTAGCGTCCGTCGAGTTATGATGAAATCGGGAAGTTTGGAGAGCACGAGAGTTGCGTAAGGGTGCGCCGAGAACAACTCTAGTTACTCGACTGCTCTCCAATCTTCTGTGTCGCTCTACATGGTTTCAGTTTAAAGCTTTCTTCGTTCAGTGCTTATTTTGATAGCTTCTTGTCAGAGTCAATTACTATAAACGTGTGAAACCAATTATAATTATAAAACGTACCTTTCGTTAAAATTTATTGAGCGTGACGGTGAAATTGTAAACACAACGCCAAACACTTAATAAGCTTGAGTTTCTTTTTCAACGCAGTTTTCTTTGCTCGTTCTTGTTTCATCATCTTTTAAGACTGGTTGTTTGAATTTGGCCTTTTTTTTCCATTTCGTTTCCCAAAAATGTTCTAATACGCTGGCCGCTTTGGACAGAAGAGGATTCTTCACAGGTTAAGTTTCCTCACGCCATCAGCGTGCTCAACGGACAAGATTATGAAGCACGCTTACGTATGGTGAATATGATTGCGCGGATTTGCTAGGTATGTTATAACAGAGATTGACCGCTACGGTCGTGATTTTGTTATCTAAACTAAACGCTCTGTCGCACGTTGTGGATATTAAAATACGTACTCTTCCCTCTGTTCCTATTACCACTCGAGATAGTCGATTGCCTATTTTGAATGGTTAAAAACTTTTCAGTAAGTTTTTAATTGATTTGGATTTATTGATTGATTTATCCACTGTAATATATACATATAAGCAATATAATTGCATTTGTATGCGCACTTCAGACAGTTCTTAAATGTTTGTTTTATTCTGGTGCGACTTTTTATATGTATGATGATGATGAGGATGAGGATGATGATGAATGATGATGATGATGATGATGATGATGATGGTGAGTAATTATCCGTTAAGGAAGTGGGGCGCTGATGCAGTGGTCAGCACATTGGAATTTATTAACGTGTATAACTGCTCCTAATCGTCTCATGTCATATTGTGGATACCTGGTTCAGAGAGAATTCTGGTTGAATTTTTGTGTAATGTGTTGTGAGTTGAGGAAAAAAAATGAAAGACGTATATACACGCAAAGGCACTTTGGGTTGTTAGGGGACTATTGTGGTGCTCATCAATTAATTTATTTTTCTAATTTCAAAACTTCAAAACTTCAAAACTTGCTTTGCTGGTAAAGGATTAATTTTGAACACTGGATCATTCATGGTTAAACTAGTGCACAGGGTCGCAACGAGGTGCAGCAGAACCCCTCTTTACCACTTCCCTGTTGATATGACCCAATGGCCTATGCAGTCATCTTTTGATCTGAGCCCCCGTTAATCCGGCCACTCCGATACGACCTTTGGTGATAGTATTAGCGGGTTGCCATGATACATTTTTTCCAATCACCGATCCTTTTCTGTACCCCTAACTCAACCCCTGATCCCAAAAATGTCACTTATTTTGTTTTCCGATCTCATCATTTAGATCCCTGATCCTATCCCCTAAATTTATAATCCCGTCCCTTAGGTTCCTGATGTCACCATCTAGATCCCTTTGTCTACCCTCTAGATTCCCGAATACATCCCTTACACTCCCAATCTCACCCTCTACATCCCTAATTTTACCTCTAGTTCCCTGATGCCGTCCTCTAGATCCTTGACCCTATCCCCAGGATCCCTAATCACACCCACTAGATCCCCGATCTCATCCCCTACATCCCTGATCCCATTCGCTAATACCCTGGTCATATCCCCTAGATCCCCGGCCGATCCCTTCTCCCTAGATGATCCCATCCCCTAGACAACCGATCCAACCTGAATCCTCCCACATAAAGATCAGCGACTGCATGTCCTCATTATCGTGTGTAAATATGCGAAGTTTGAGAGTGGTGCATTTAATAAGTATTCTACGAGGGCGTGCTGGATATCGAATGATGGATACGGTCATTTGATATCCAGGAAGCCCAAGTAGAATTTATAAAAAGTCAACCACTAACTTTTACAAAAT
The DNA here is from genome assembly GCA_964030785.1 of Siderastrea siderea. Taxonomy (NCBI): domain Eukaryota; kingdom Metazoa; phylum Cnidaria; class Anthozoa; order Scleractinia; family Rhizangiidae; genus Siderastrea; species Siderastrea siderea. The sequence continues at coordinate 19,373,204 of OZ034977.1, forward strand.
CAAGAAAGAAAGAAAAGAAACGAGAAAAGAGATAAGAAGGGAACAAGAATCGATCACATGACTGAACGAAAAAGGCGCCAAAGCCTTGCGAAGTGTTGTAGGATTTCAATGCAAACCTGAATGATACAATGCAACTGCTTCAAAGTAAACGAAGTGGCACAAGTTCTGAAAACAAAAATCTTCTAATTATTAGCTCTGGAATGTGGTACGCGTTTGGTTTTTCCTTAAACATTGTGGTATTCATCGTTCAAAGCGGATTGAAGCTGTGCGATTTCACTATATTGGATATAGGTACTGGAGTTGAAACGAAGCAAGTTTATAATCCGTTCACACAACAGAACCATCATGTGCGTTTTTGGTCGATCTGAAGACGGAATTTGAATTTGAACAGGTTATTTCTATGCAGCTCAAAAACTAGATTACTGTAGCGAGGAACATAAGAATTTACCTTCATAGTTTATTAAACGCGAAGAATAAAACGCAGTTGTTCTCAGTTTAGATGTTGGTAAAAATAACATTCAAACAACTGGGAAAGCGATTCAACTCCTTTTACATGGCATCCGATTTCTATCAGAACATTGGACCTGTTGGACCACAGAGTTACAACGAGTGCAAGTAAAACATGTCAATTTTGCATGATATAACCGAAAAAATTTCGTCCTTCCTTCCTTCTCGGTAGTTTGTTCAGTACTTGTCTAGATTGCTTCACCATGAATGTGTGATTTTGTTCCATTTTACAGTGTTTTATTTTTTGTGTTGTCTTGATATTTTGGCAGTGGAAAACCTGCAAAGTGTTTTTTCTCGTCTATTTTTATCCCCGGGTTGCTCGCGGGGATAAAGATTTCAGCTCGCTTTGCTTTTGAGTGTTCAGTGAACTTATTTGGTCGCAGCCGTTATATGAGCTCTAAATGAGCCGTTCAACCAATCAAAATGCCTGAAATCCAATATACCTATTCCAGTTTTTAATAAAAACAAATATTTACACGTGAGAATTCATTCACATAAAAATCCATTCTGGCCATGCGATGGCATATCTTTATTGAAGCGAGAGGATAGTGTTGTTAATTGGCGAAATTCACATTTTAGCGCCGTCGCTTATAGAAAGTATCCTCTCACATCTCTTGAAAAACGTATCGCACTTTGACAGGTCAATTTACCTAAAGACGTTATATTGAATGCATACAAATGATTTTTAGATTTATTTTTGCTGGAGTTTTTGCGAGGAGTAACGAAATTTTTAATTTGAAAACTTTAGAACGTTATAAACGAGAATTTTTTTAATCCAACTAGTACTATAATAGGGCCTTTTCCATGCTTATCTTCTTCGGGCATTTTGGCCAGGCCAGTGTCTTCCCCATGAGCAATTTTTTCTGGGCCATAGTTGTTCCCATTTCCGCCTTAAAATAAAAACGAATCTAATGTCGTCAGAAACTGAAAAAGGCCGTGTTTTAACTAATACTTATTCGTCTTACTTAAAAATTTTTTTATTGAACCTGTTTTATTCACCTTCAGCAGGCATTTCTTCCACATTCTCATAGACTTCATCACTAATTTGTTGTGGATCATTCTGGTTCAGGTCTCTCTCTTCAGATGTCTTCAGTGGGTAATCTGGCAAGACAGGCTGTGGAGTTGAAAAAAAAAATCATTGCTTTTATTAACCACCTATCTTCTAAAAGCACCAAAACTAGTTAAAACAAAGTTCTGAATTACTGTTTGTTAGCTAAAAACAAAAACTTTAAGAAACTCTTCAGTAAACCTCCTCAAATCCGATGAATGGTTCTATAGATTACACAGTTGACTCCCGATATCTCGAACCTTCAAGGGAAATCGAAAAGCTCGATGAAGCAGGATAAAGCAGTGTTTTGTATACAGTAGCTCTCTAATGCTATATTGAAACAGCGCCCACTTCATTTCAAACGTCGCCTAAGCTTTTAACTCTAAATGGCAAAAGAATATACCATATCGACGATGACATACTCTCTTAGGCTTGCGCGCAAAACCGTTTTTTCCCTTAAGCTCCTGGTAGCTTCCGACACTGCTCGTTACGGTTTCAATATATAAAATACAGATGTTGTAATAGAAATTCTTATATTCTAATTTATGGTTATTGCTTTGGAGAATTTTAAGGTCACAACTCTCAACCTTCGTCAATGTTCGAGTTTAATCAAGGGTCGGTTCGTGTTATCTGGAGTCAATTGTAGTGTAAGTTGCCGCCTTTGGCCATTCAGTCCATCCTTCGCGAAAATTTCGAAACCCTATTGGGTTCCATAAATCAAGGAAATTCCCTTTTGTTATATTTAGTTAAGAGAAAAGGAGACTTACCTTTGGAATGCTTCTTGCGTGAGAAATGAAATTTATAGAAGTGACAACAAAAAGCAACAGCATGAAACGAGTCATCATCTACGAGGAGACTTACGACGGAGTCCTCACTTATTTTCATTCCTGAAGAGAGAAAGAAGTAAACTAGAATATATTTCGGGATATTGTTTCGTTATTAATAACCTGTTATTAATATTGTTCACAAACATTTTAGGACATAATAATTAGTTGGAAACTTTGAGGTAAAGAGTGTCGGCAATCAGCTTTTTCAACATGTAATTGTAAGTCTATCTTTCCTCTCGTCTTACGCTGTGAACCAACATCTAACCTGGATGTTTTTTTCTCAATCTGTACGTGCTATTGTTATCTAAATTACCAATACTTATCAATGAAAATATTGATTGCGGCTGTTTTCCCATTCCACTTAACACTGATTTATGTTTTGCTATAATGTATTCCTGATAATTTTACCGTCTTTAAATATAATTGAATTAAATAAAATTTAATACAATTCAATTGCATTTTTTAGCGTGAACGTTCTTAATCAAAAAAAATTATTTTCATATATAGTGGGATTATGGGAATAGAACTGGTAATTGGTGGTGAATCTGTACTTGTTGAAAAAATCGAATTCGTTGATATAGGGGAAAAAACTTATAATGTAAATAAAAATGTTACTTTATTGAAATGCCATCTTGCCAACCTTGGCAGAAAAAGTTGAGGAAGTCTGGAAATTACTATGCCCAGTCACAACCGCGTGTCAACCAAGAACGGCTGAAATAGTGTTCTAGTGGAAACGCCAACCGTTTCAACCAAAACCAGTTTCGGTTGAAACGGTTGATCCAAACAGAACACTACCTTAATACAGGGATAAAAATGTTACTTTTTTAGAATGTTCTATTAGCGGAAGTGGCAGGAAGCATTGTTGCACTTTTTTAAAAATTATTTATTGAGAACTCACAATATTTACAACTCACAATTTACAAAACTAGTAATTACACTAACAAACAACAGCAACAACAACAAAAAACTCACAAAAAACTTTCAAATTGATTCTAAAATACTAACGTCACAATGTTTTCATTGTCAATGTATATACATATTATTTAAGAAAAGAAAATGGGAAAAAAAACTGAAGACCTGTCAGCCGTGTTGTCCCTTCACAACATGCCACAATTTTCAATACGACACTGTTCTAATAGCTTAGATACGAATTCTTCTAAATCAGGTTTCTTCGTCAATTTCTTAGGGGCTGTTCACAAGATACCAGAATGAGTTTCATTCCGGAATGAGTTTCGTTCCAGAATGAAGTTCGTACTGCATTCACATGACAAAATCGACCAGCTCAGCCATCTTGAAAATGACCGTTTTGTCCGCCATCTTGAAAACGATACGCCTGCGTCACTCGCCCAAGACTATTCTGTTTGCGGTTTCATCTCGGAACGGAGTTCGTTTTCAGTTTACATGATACCAGAATGAAATGTCACGCCAGAACGAGAATTTCATTCGGATTGAAAACCGGAATGAATTCATTCCGGAATGACTTGTGCGGGAACGAAATTTCGTCTCGGTATCAGGTAAACAGATACAGGGAAATATATGGGGATGGAATGAACTCGTTCTGGAATGAAAGTCATTCCGGTGTCATGTGAACGGCCCCTTACAGGTATATTTAAGAATTGGTTCATTCTTAGCGTGCGTATATCGAGGTATGGATGCACGCGGGAAGTTTGGTGAGCACGAGAGAAGCGTAAGAGTTGCTCGAGGTGCAGCCGAGAGCAACTCTTACTAGCTTCTTCAGTGCTCTCCAAACTTCCCAAGTGCATCCATACCTCGATATACGCACAGCTAAAAGCATGAACCAATTCTTTTATAACATAGCGGCAACAACTTGTGCACAAAAACAGGTTTTATTTGTGATCAACTAGAAAAGTTCTTACAACGCACGGTGAAGAAAAACAAAGGATCCTATTGCTGGTTAAAAACACGCCACAATGGTCCGTTTGAGCGAGTACGTTTCATCTGTGGTTTCTCTCAAATTTTCAATGAAAAATTCGCTTCTTTGAACAAATTGTCAATGGAAAAATTCGCTTCTTTGAATTAATACAGGAAAATGAAGACAAACCAGGTCAAAATACTCAAGTTTCAGTAGAAATCGTAGCTTGGTAAAAGTCAAAAACCCGAAGAAGGGTTTTGATTTTTCAAAATGATGTTAAAATTACCCTGCACGGTGCAGTTGCTGAAGACGGACTCCAGGAAACTTGCAGTTTTCTCCTGAGCGACCACCACACTGTTATTTTGACGGACAGTAACACCGGTAGAAGAAGACTCAGGTGTGCTAGTGACAAGGCTTTGTGACAGAACTTCACTGCAATTGCGAAGCTGGGACGTGGATGGGGGCGTGTTGTAATGTGCAAGGTCCGTGACCGGAGATCGCCATAATGTGTCTGTTAGGGATTCCAGCATTAGACCACAAAGTTATGGCCGTCGCTCTGACGCTAAGGTTGGTGTACAGCTGTGATAATGATGCTGCTTCGCTGATATTTTTCATCATGGAGTCGAGCGAGTTTACTCCGACTGGACGTGCTTCGTACCATACGTTGTCTTTAAAACTCCAATTCTTTCGTGGATATTGGAAAAACGACTCACACTTTGGGTTTAATTTGGATAAATATAATTTTAAGGCCTTGTACCCGTCGTTCACATTTTCTGTTTCGAACATTCTGGCGTACTTTTCGGTGCTGGAAACGTCAGCGACTCAACCAGGATGGTTCGTCGTAGCCTCATCATGCGTCATCGTCAAGTAGTTTCGACCAGTTGCGTCTGCTTCAAACTTGAAGCTGGTCGTTTTCAGGTTCCTCTGTCCCTCTCGACCTCTTCTACAAAAGAAAAGGACCACATGGAACCACACATTACGGAGAAGAGCAAGCGGGTTGCTCAGTGAAAGAACTTGTGAGGACTTCAGCCGCACCAAATCTTCGTTTTCAATCGCCGGATTGTGTTTTACGTTTTCTTTTCCCTGACGCTTCAAGCTAACGACTGTCGCATTTAGCATTTCGTTTGATCTTTTAAACCTTGGGTCGGAAGAGAGTTTCAAGCTTTTGTTAAGTGGCGGTGCATTCAGGTATCTTTCAATGCCGTGACGAAAACCAAGGAGTGTAGATTTACTGTAGGCATCTCCGGATTTACTTCTGGCCGCTGCGTAAAATCTACGAAGGTTTGTATCCAGTTGACCAAGCGACATTTGTTCTAGCGGGGTCTGTATTTTTTCTCACTGTACCAAGCTAAATTCAAAAAGAAAATATCGTACTGTTTAGTTTATAGGCAATGCGTGACTGAAATTTTTGTAACAATATTGTTTCAATACGGGTAGTTTTATTTTGAGATGTCTTTGTAGCGTAAATTGCACTGAAACTTTTCGCGTCTCCGGTTGTTTTGTTGGATCTGTAATTAACTCGGCTTTTTTGGCGGATTGAACAAATGTAAAACAACAACATGTACAGCAACAACAACCAAAAAATACAACAACAATAATAACAGAAATGTTTACCTTTGAAAGTTGCCACCGACCAATTTGGGGCCTTTTTAGTTGCTTTTGAATGTCTTTCCACTAAAATATGCTGCAGCTCATGTTCGGATAAATTTAGAAAACGTGCTGCTTTGTTTTCGTTGGTCTTGCTCTTGCTTGTTGTTGGTTGGTTACTGGCTAAAAGGTCAACGCAAACAGAAAACTTTGGAAGTTCTTCGCTAGTTTCTTCCATTGACTGTCGGAAAGTTTAGTACTGAAGAGGAACTCGCGGCAAAACTCGACGGGAACTTTGCAGCAAAATGCAACTGTACACGCCATGTTATATACGCACGGCCGTGCGTGTATAGAGATATACACCATGATGTTTCAATAGGAATTCGGTAGGACCAGCGCCAAGCTATGTTATAAAGATGTTTCTTTTGTAATGAAATTAATAGCCGTAGTCTGCTTTTATGAGGATTCGATCATTGTGAAAAAAGGTGCCTTCGAAAGAGTTGAATAGAATTTGTATGTTGGAGATTTGTAACTTTGTGTTATTAAAACCATTTAACCACCGCATGGTTTTAGTAAAAAAAGTTAGTTGATTCAATACAGTGTATAAAGGTATGTTCTATTGAATCCGAATTTGGACATAAGGAGCATGTGTCGTCGTTGATCAGATTATATTTCTTCAATTCTTTCTTAGACGGAGTTATCCTGTGCAGGACTTTAAAAGAAAATTGTCCAAGTTTGTTATCCTTAGGGGCCGATTACATGAGGCGGGCTGGCCCGCTTAGCCGGGCTTGCTCGGTTTACCAGGATCTCGGCACGTCTGTGAAACACACTAAAAGTCAACTTCGCGATTACATGGAAAAATTTCAGCCCGGCTAGCTGGGATCCCGGCATCGCGATGCCGGGATCTCGGCTAACCGGGATGAAAATTTACCATGTAATCGCGATTGCCGGGCCAACACTTTCTCGTCACTAAATTTCGCTTCAGAGCAAAATGGCTCAGCAGAAGATCGATATTTTTCTTTCTATATAACACATAAAGGTTTATCAGATCATAAAGCTACATAAAACTGAAAATGATACGCCAAAATAATGGATTAGCGAGAATAAAAACACTTGATTCATGCTCTTCGATGTAGCCATCTTTTCACACGACAGCTTCTAAATTTAGCCGCAGGCGGGCTGGCCCGCCTCAGGTAATACTGGGCTGGACAGTCATCTCGGTAGACAGGGCCAGCCCTTCTCGTGTAATCGGCCCCTTAGACGATTTATATATTTCTACGAAGCACTTATTATAAACAGCTTATAATAGTTTTTGCAACGTAATTTCGGAAGTATTAATGTTCTATCCTCCAGCTGATGGTATTCCAACGATGCACTAAACAAATCAGGTGTTGGAGAGTCAAAAGCTTTTCTCTTCAGATCTAAAGGAATCGCCGCTAGTAGTTGACAATAATGCAAAAAGTTGACTTCGAGGTCATACTTCTTTTGAAATTCATCGAGTGACAGGAACTTTCCATCGGATTTAATAGATCACTTGCAAAGTAGATGCCCCGTTCAAACCAACGCTTCCAAAAAACACAGTTTTTCTCTACAGTTATTTTCTTGTTATTCCAAAGAATAAGGTCCCTGTTATTGTCTTTCGAATTGCTATTTAGTTCTTGAAAATAGTCTTATTGGTAGTAACTCGCGATAAAATAAAGGTAAGTTTTTGTCGAGATTAGTGGTATTATAATTACATTTTAGAAGAAAAAGTAGGCCCCTATATTTTTCAAAATAGAAGTTCGGTATAGCCTTCCAGTTGTCGTTTGGGTTGCTTAGCAGTCTACTTATCCAAGCTAATCGGAGGGATTTCACCATAGCTCTAAAGTTTATAAAATTAAGGCCACCTTCTGACAGGTGCAACATTTCTTTTAATTTTACCCTTTTTGTTTTTCCACAAAAAGGAGAAGAGATGGCTTTGAACTGTGTTTATTACCGTGTCAGGCATGCTAATTATTAACGCAGTATAGATTAATTGGGAGGCACCCAACGTTTTTGCTAGAAGAGATTTTCCATACAGCGTTAGGGCGCGTGCCTGCCACAGATTCAATTTCGAAATATATGAAATTTATACATTTGAACTGCGGAATGAAGAAATAAATGTGAAGAAGATCCTCGCAGTTATTAACGCAACTTATGCAGTTGCGAAAAGAAAGCCTGAAAAAATCAGGCTTGCCGGGATTCGAACCCTGACCTCTGCAATACCGGTGCAGCGCTCTAACCAATTGAGCTAACAAGCCAACTGGGAGCTGACAAGCCAATTTTGTCTTCATCTTACGAATTTTGACAAAAAAATTAGCATCACTGTTTTTATCTACATTGTACGACAGATGTGCTCCAAGTATTTTAATTGGGACTTTGGTACTGTGGAATTCCAAGATTTTAGTATTTTTCGTTTTGGAGTAACCAATCCACATTGCTTTCGTTGTGTTTTTTCAGTTTTAATCCAGATATGCTTCCAAATTGCTCAACAATTTGCAAGGAACATCTGAGAGCTTCTGTGTCACTTGATATGAGAGTAGTGTCATCGGCAAATTGTGAAATTTTTGCCTCCTTATGGTTGGGGAGACTTACACCCCCACAATTTGGTTACCGCCGAATTTTCGAGGCCAACAATTCAACAGACAAAATAAACAGGAGTGGGCTCAACGGACACCCCTGACGAACTCCTCTTGAAACTTGGAAGTAATTCGTCATATATCCGGCATTCATCACTGCTGTCTCAACGTTATTATAAAGAATAGAGCACCATTTTCTGATAGATGGCCCGAAATTAAACAATTCTAAACTATTCATGATAAATTTCTACTCTACAGAATCGAATGCCTTTTCAAAGTCCATAAAGAGAAGGATTCCAGAAATCTTTTTGACATCTGTATATTCCATCGCATCACTTAGAAGTCGTATGTTCTGACCAAATGCAATGTATCTATCTTAGACAAATCCTGTTTGGTCAGAATGAATTAGTTTTGGCAAAAAGGGTTCTATTCGTTTGGCAATAGTCTTCGCAAGAATCTTATAATCAACATTTAGCACCGTAATAGGACGCCAGCCAGATAGTTCCGACCAGGGCGGGAAAAGGTTGGGCGATGAAACGAGCAGTCCGCTCTTCAAGCGATGTGTGATGCGGAGAAGGACTGGCACGAGCGCTCTTTCCGCGCTTCCGGTGCGTTTGGTGGCCGGCAAAATTTACCTTTCAACAAACCAGAAATCTCATTTTCTTTCTTTATTTTTCAGCCAGCCGTGCACTATGATTAAAACGTTTTTCCACAGTCCTGGCTCGCAGCTTAAAATGCTTATGTCTGCGTGGACATTAGTCAATCTTTTTCACAATAAGTTCCCGAAAAATGCGCTCAATTTGAGAGTGTCGAATGCTTGCTCTTGCCGAAAAACATGACATGGTTGTCTTTCCTCGTCTCTTTTAAAAAAGCGCCAAATTACTCCACCCTAAATCTTACATATATTAAAGGCCGATAAATTTTACATGACATAATAAAAAATTAGCTGGAGATATTTGGAGATAGTGGCGTTTTGTAACTTTAACCTTTGTCTCCTTGCAACGCGCCATGGCGATGATTCGTCGCAACGCCACAAACTGTATGTAAACAAATTAAAAGTGAAATTAAATTTGCAGATTTCTCCTCCCTTTATGTCACAAAAACAAAGCAAAGAAAACCGTCTAAACTGAGGAACAATTCTATTTGTAGTACCTAAAGAAACAGACAAGCATAGGAGAGGTTTTGGGGAAAAAGAAGAAGAGGCGTGGTGTTAATGTTGATTTGATTTAATTAATTAACTAGGGACGTGTCATGATTAACCTTGCACGAGCTGCACGAATTATAAATACGCGTCATGCCACGCGTCATCCAAACGCCATTTTCCATCTTTTTGCTTTGCTCTGCTCGTTTTAAGACAGTTTTTTAGCATCGATTAAGGTGGAAAAGACAAAGAAAAGATAACCCAAAGTTAACGTTTTTCGGAAACTATTAATAGATTATTAGGATTTTGAATTTGGATCTTTGAATTTTGAATTTTGGTCTAGCACCCAATTCGATCCCAGTCCACTGCATCACACCTTTTTGCTCGGACACGCTCGTTTCATCGCCCAACCTTTTTCCGCCCTGGTTCCGACAGGTCACTATCCGCTTTAGGATTTAAGGATATTACTCCTCTTCTATGGGAAACTGAAAGGCTTCCATTCTGAAAAGCATCATTGTAAGAGTTAAGTAGATCTTGTTGCAAAAGATCGAAAAATGTTTCATAAAACTCTTTGGTAAACCCGTCTTCCCCTGGCGTTTTATTTTGCTCAAACGAATGAAGAACATTTTTAATTTCTTCAACTGACAGGTCATGTTCAAGCAGTTCTTGTTCCTCGTTCGTCAGCTTTGATAATTCTAAATCCTCGGTGAAGTTATTAAAACTTTTTTCCTGCTCAGATAGCGGAATACTTGCGAGCTTTGTCGGGTATATTTCACTAAAAAAAGTTTTCATTTGCTTATTTACTTTTGCCCGATCAGACGTTATCTCACCGTTGTCTAGTTTAACTTGAAAGAGGGTTTTTCTCGCATAATTTCTTTTTTCTAAGTTAAAAAAATATATATATTTTGTTGGCTTCTCACTTTGTTCAATCCACTTAGTTTTAGATCTAAACATGGCCTCATTTCCTCTTAAATCGTACAGTTTTTTTAGTTCTGTTTTCGCCGACTCATATTTATCTAGGATCTGTGAATCCAGATCCATATTGGCACTATTACATATTTTAAAATCAAGTTCCTCTAGTTCATTTTGGATAGCAACTTCACGCTTTCTCAACTCACATCTTTTACTTTTAGAGTAATTAATGGTCTTAGACCTGATTTCCATTTTGATGAGTTCCCATAAAAGTTGCTTGTTTTCCACATCTTTATACTTTTCTAGTATTTGGGGATAAAGGAACATATAGTATAAGGTCTACATAGTTCTTGTTGTCTAAGAGCGTATTGTTAAATTTCCATGTGCCTGGTCCCCTTTTAAGGCCACTTTTTAACTCTATGCCCAGGAATATTGATTTGTGATCTGGTGCTACCGAACAACGAATCTCTACTCTCTTAACATTCACCGACACTGTGCGGGATACAAGAAAAAAATCAATTCTAGACTTGATCTTTAAGTTTTTTGTTTCATAGGTGAATGTTCTAGTATTTGCGTGAAAAAGTTCCCGGTATATATCGAGTAAGTCAAGTTCTTCCATGAGATCGATAATGGAGTTTCTATAAGTTGTTCCTTTCCAAGGTAGTCCTCCATGTTTATCAATTTTGATGATTATTTTTGATGTATCGGTTTTGGAAATTTGTTTTTCGCTTAAAGTTCTGATGAATTGTTCTTGTTCGCGGTGCTCGTTTGGTGCAAATATGTTAACAAGAAAGAAGATCGTTTCCTCAATCTGGAGTTTAGCAATTATGTATCTTCCATGCGAATCTATTTCTACAGTGGATAGCTGAAATGTTGAATTTGGATTTACTAGTATGCTGACTCCCTTTGAATGTTCCGATCCATGAGAGAAAAGAATTTTTCCTCCCCACTCTGCTGACCACGCTTTCTCATCTTCTTGTTTAGAAAAAGTTTCCTGAAGATTGAAAATTGTGGCTTTTTTATTTTTCAGGTAAGAGAATATCGCTCTTCTTTTGTTTACATTACGTAATCCCTTGACGTTCAAGGAAAGGATATTCAGTTTATGTGACATATTTAACTAATGTAGGTGACAAACATTCCATAACAATTGCGGATACTACTGACTGTAAAACAAAGCCCTAAAAGAAACAATATATGCCATAGTGTCAATGACAAAACAAATAGCTAACAAACTAGCAACTTATCTTACTCATCTGGGAAAAGAAGACAAAAAACTACCTAATGATAACCCCTCTTAACACCTAAAGGCCACTGTCGAGATTGTTTGATTTCGCTTGATAATAACGGATAACAACAACTTTGAATGCTAAATGTCAATTTGGATATTTGAATACTTAGAGAAGCAAGAGAAAAATGTATGATTATATAGGCTTAGATCCTCCTCTGTTTTAATGCGAAGAGATCGCCATGTATGAGACGTTTTCAAGAAAAATTTTCCGTCATTTGTCCAGGTGGTCCAATTGTCATTGTCTTTCACCTTTTTTCGCACTTTTGAAAACAGCAGAGAGCGTGGAGAGGTTAGGAGAGGTTAGGAGAGGTCAGTGCGGGCACACAGTGCCCCCCCCCCCACTCCTCCCAGGCTAAATAGGGTTACGAGAATTCTGAAGATTACTCATAAATATTTTCTAACTGTGTATCCCTGCTTCTTCCGATGGTTATTTTGTTTTAAATTACAGGGTGTGGTGAGAAAACAAAAGAATATTGGACGAGAGAATATTCCTGGTGGCTAAATCAGGGTTGGTGCTTTTAAGATTTGCCAGGAAACAAATTAAAGGTGAGCTTAAGTAACTTACACCCATGGAGTCATTCACAAAAACAGTGGACAGATATTTTATTTAAAATTAGGCAGATGACTTTCAAAAGAGAAGATACTTCTAATAACATATTTAGGAGTTTCAAGATTACTTTAGTAGCATATAGTTTCAGCTAATAGTCTCAGAAGAAGCCACTTAAACATACTTAAAGGGGCAAAAGGAGCCTTCTACAATTTTGTAATGCTTAATCATTTTACTCAGTGTAAAGTGTATCTTTTAGGCTTCCTGTAAAACGAATCATTAGCTTATGCAGTTATACGTATACGTTTGTTGAAAAAGGGAGAAATTAAGAAAAGGATAAACTTAACTCACTAGTTTTACTTCTTGTATGTAGTTAAAATGCGGCAGATCAAATTCTATATTGCTAGGAAATAGGCTATTACAATGCCTCAACTTTCTGGCTGGCATTTCCCATTGCATTCCAAATTACTGGTAAAAGAGTGACTGAAAGTTTCCCTTGGCTGGGATTCTCGACCTCCACAAAGTTGCTTGCTGGGAAAAGGAATCCTATGGACTTAAGCTTGCCGGCACTGAGGAGCGGCTATTTTTTTCCCACGAAAGCTAATTATTAAGCAAACATCGTTTGACAGATGTCAATTTGATGTTTGGGAAAGAAATAAACCTTTTTCAAAAAATCGGTCGTTGAGCACTCCTGCTAAAGCACATGGTTTGTGTTGATGTGTGAACTTGCAAATGGCGAACGTTCGGAGGCGAGTTTTGGCGAAGAAATGTTCAGAAATCGTTGGATTTGGTTCTTTAAAAATGGCGGAATGAAGATCAGTAAAGAAAGATCGACTTCTTCAACGCATTTTCCACAATTTGGACGAAGCGAAGCAGTTGTCGTGATAAAGAAACTATATACTTGATCGGAGGAAATCAATGGAAGCTCGACGGAGGACAAGCAGTTCATAAATTGAGCTTCGCCATGACAGGAATCGAACCGAACAAGACGACACGAAGGAACGGAATCCCACAGTTTCATACTACAAAGATTTTAGGCTCGACAAGAGTTTTTCTGGGTGAAAAGAGTGCAAATGTTGCTGAAAAATAACACTTAGAATTCTCTCGCTCAATGTCGACTAAATTGACTTGTGACTTTACAGCTAGGGATGAAGAAGTAACTGAACACTCAGACATTGTCCGCCATTTTCTGTTTCTTGTCAACTATTCAGCGGATGAATTGGGTGAATGCTGGTCTTCCAGTTAACCTAGAGTGAAAATCGAGGTATCTGATGAAAGCTAAGTAAATGTAGGAACTCTTTTATATCACCGTGTTGTGACCCACATTCATACAGATTTTTCAGAGCACTTCCTTTACAAAATTGGGATTTTTTTTATTATAAAAAGGTGCATTATTTTAAGTTTGTTTTTATTAGAATGCCGACTTTTCGTAACGGTATTCAACATTAAAGCACTTATTTTGAAAGACTGATTCCTTAGGTTTCATTTGGTGGGTTGAGTGTTTGGCTAGAGGAAACTTCAACGAATATATCGATCAAAATTTGGTGTCACTCCAAATCAAGTGACAAAAAATGGGGAAGGCTAGGATACAAAGGGTTAAAGGCAGATGAAAAAAAAATTCAAGAAAAACGGCCGAGGTTTAAAAGAAATATTAGCATATCTGAATGGAAATTTTGAGACCTCTTCATTTTCCCAGAAATCGACGATCTAGGGCCTGGGGCCCGTTTCTCGAAACTCCCGATAACTTTCCGGGCCCGAAACTATTTTAGGTGCACAATATTCTCCAATAGCTATACAATTGTTACGTTATGGATTTTGAAAGCTAAATTTTAATCTTTATAAATTCGTGAAGCATACCATTAGGTTTGCTCCAATAATTACCATTAGCTGACAAATAAATGAGCTCGAAAAAATGCTTACCGTGCCCTGAAAATTATCGGGAGTTTCGAGAAACGGGCCCCTGGTTGCTCATAGGAGGGTTAAGATCATCCAGAGTCAGCGTCAGTATAATTTAAATTGCGGTTTATAGCTTAACGCCGATGCGTTTTCATTCTGTAAATTGTTTTGGTCTGCATTACGACTTGGGCGGCTATGAAACTGTAAGCTGATATTAGCAGTAGAAACATTTCAACAATAGAAACTGAGACCCTGGTGAACTTTGAATCATGGCTCAGCATGAACCGGCTTTCGAGCAACCAAGCCGAGAAGGTCTCAGGAAGTTTAAGTCGACATGGAACAGTTCAAAAACAGGAAATCCTCAGGAAGTCCCTGTCAATTGGAGTGATGTATTGATGGCTATTACAAACCAAAAAAAACCCCACACAATTAAATTTAGAGCCTTTATAGCATAATTACATCACATATTCTTCCCTTTTGACAAATTCCAAATCACCTTCAAGATTTGGAAAATTTATCCTGGGTATCATATAGTCTTAAATTAGCAAGGCATTTTGTATGTGATATCAACTGTAGGCGATGTAGATGCCTTAAATATATAAACGTATAACGGACTTTGGCAGATAGAGAGTAATGTAAAAGTCATTAAGGGTACAACAGTCCTGGAAACCACGATGTATAGATCATTCAGAGTTAGCGTCAATTTAATTTAATGCGTTTTTTTTCTGTAAATTCTTTTTGTCCTGTATTTCGACTCGGGCGGCTATGAAACTGTAAGCTGATATTAGAAACGTTTCAACAAGAGCCACGGAGAGGGAGACCCTGGGGAACTTTGAATCATCTCTCAGCATGAACAGGTTGTCGAACAACCAGGCTGACAAGGTCTCAGGAAGTTAAAGTCGACATGGAGCAGTTCAAAAACAGGAAATCCTCAGGAAGTCCTTGTCAATTTGAATGATGTATTGATGGCTATTATCAACCAAAAAAACGGGATCTGTTGTCAAGTTCAGAACAGTGACATATCATCCAACGTGAATAAACATGCTTGAAAATCGACGGACCTAGTCTTCCTGAATGTTTCTCAGATCAAAATTATGAATATGGTCTAAAAGAAGGCAGGACCTTACTTTCGCCAAACCACTGATCTTCAGATCACATAAACACTCGACGTATGACAAATTTAGGGCTATATACCATGGTTTCAGCAGATATTCTTCCCATTTGACAAATTCTAAATCACCTTCAAGATTTAGAAAATTTGTCCTGGGTATCATATAGTCTTATTGATTTAACTTACGAGGCAGTTTGTATGTGATATCAAATGAAGGCGATGCCTTAATCATAATTGGATAACGGATTTTTGCAGATAGTATAAAAGTTATGTAAAATTCATTAAACGTACAACAGTACGGGAAACCACAATGTGTAAATTTCAATGATGGACAGGAGCGTTTTTCATCTTACAAATTTAATTTTTTTTTAGAGAGAGATTGTGGCAATAAAACAGGTAACAGGTTGTGATTCGGTACACAAATTCCTTGCTCTGACGAGATATTGGGAGCAAAACTGGTTGTGCGAATACACATGGACACTATTGCCTTTGTTTTAGAATGCTCGATTACCGGAAGAGGAAGAAAGCGGCACTTAACACAAAGCTTAATCTGATATTTTTATTACAGCAACCAAACCAGACAGTACCTAATCATGCTCAAATGATTTACCAAAATGACCTCTTGTGTATTTCTCTTATCGTCGATCCGAACAATAATGAAGCGATAGAGGGGAGCCCTTCCTTTCTGTCGGTTCAATATGTTCAGCTGGATGATAACGTTTTTGTCATGTTATTACAAAAATGGTGAATCACGCATCAAACCTTAAAAGTTAACAAATTATGTTGACACCTTTAAAAAAAACACAAACGGGAAGTTTTTAGTTTAAAAATAGTACTTTTCTTGTCATGCCAGTAAAATATGACACTTCTATCCTCGGGCTCGCACATTAAAAACAATGGTATCAAGAACCCAATATTAACCGATAAAGCGTCTAAAGCAAGTTAAAAGATGTTGAATGCGAGGCCTCTTTCAGCTTGAACTTTTAGTTAAGTTTTAAGAATGTACCAAATAAGATCTCTCTGGCCTGGGTAGTTTAAGATGAAACCTTATTATCTACAAACAGGAAGTCTACATAAATTTATAATGCTATTAGTTATAAATAAGTAATGATTCGCCATTACCAGGGCTAGATAGATTAAAAAAGAACGCTTTTCACAGAAATCCTTTTTTATTCGTTATAAAAGCCGTACAAGAGAAATTCGTGAAAGAAATTCGTCTTTTATTCAATCTTGATCAGGGTTCAGGCAGGCCTTTTGAGTACGCGTGTTAAGATCAGAAAGGAAGGAAGTGTTTAGAACATTTCTGAAATATGGATGATCTCTTTCACAAGCAAAAACCTAAGCAACATCATAATTAAGAGTAATGACTACGTTGAAGACTAAGACTAAGAGAATTTATGCGTTAAGAACATTCGATTAGTGTTTTTTTAACTGTTTGGGGGTTTTAACCCTTTCCATCGCAGTCCATAAGTGTCGTAAGAGAACCAGAATAAAACGCGAAAGAAGCTGGTAAAACTGACCGACAACGAAAGAAAGTGTGAAAATTTATAAAATGCAATACTCTTGGGCTGAAATTCACTTACAGGAAGTATTGGAGACAGGAAACGTGAAGTTTTGATTCGAAACAAACGGAAGGTCCTTCACATAAGTTCCGCATAAATCGAAGAAAGAGACATCAGCATAATCGGTTTGCCGAAATGACTTGACTCCCATCCTGCATCCTTTATTCAAACTTTTGCAATGTATTTATTGTTTCAATTACGAAATAATTGATAAATGAAATATACCTTTCATGTTCAAAGTACAGAAAGGAGCTTGTAGCTTGTGGAAATAACTTTGTATTTTTTTTTTTTTTGTAATTTTTTTATTGAAGAAAATAAGACTTTACAATATTGAATGTTGGAAAAAAAAAAGACGTACAAAAAACAGATACAATATTGATAATACAGAGAAAAAATTACACCGTTTCACTACATATAAGTACAAGTACAAAGTTAGTTTACAACAGATTAATTTAATTACAATTTTAACGAAAAACAAGAAAAAAAAGAAAAAAAAAAAAAAGCAGGTGGCACATTCTATGTGGAAACATTTTGAGGGGCTAAAGCGCATAATGTTGTCCATTTTGATCTAAATTTCGACAAGGTGTTGTTTTTAAAAGCGATTCTGCTTTCACAAAGGATCCTGTCTTTGAGAACGAGATGAAACATTTCAAAGCTTGGGGGGCTGTTATCCAACCAAGCCTGGAAATGTGATATTTTGCGATGATTAGAACATGGTTTAAGGCGTAAAACTTAGTACAGTCTGGTTTATAGCCGTACAGAATATCCGTCACACTTAAGGAACGATTCTCCGATCGTTTCTCATTCCACCAATTAACAATTTCGCGCCAAAAACTTTGCGTAATGGGGCATTCATACAAAAGATGAACCAAAGTTTCGTTGGGAAAGTTGCAGCGCTCACAGCGAGGTGACGCTTTCAGTCCCATTTTAAAAAGGCGTTTGTTTGTAGGAAGAATACCATGAATGATTTTGTATTGGAAACATCTTAGTTTGTTTTCTACTGTGACTTTAAAAGGTAATTGGTAGATAGCTTTCGGGGATAAGTTTTTTCCGACTAGTTCTAGTTCTATTTTTGGGGATTTAAGAACTTTCAAAACAAAAAGTTCGCGAGCAATTTTGGCAGTGACATTAGAGGGGGTTAGGTTATCTCTGACAGCCATATTGGAGGGTATTTGCTTAGGATTTAAAAGGGAGTTTTTCCACCCACTAGGGATTGCAGAGAGGAGGCCGTAATATTTTAAGAAATTTACTTTTAGACCATATTTATCTTGAAATTCGGTTATGGACAAAAACCTACCATCTACCAGAAGGTCGCGTATTTTAATCACACCTTTTTGATACCATGACAGAAAAAAGATCGGTTTTCCATCTATTCTAATAAAACGGTTGTTCCAAATGATTTCATTTCCGTATTCGTCAGCAGATGAGGGGTCTGTGGAGTGTATCTCCTGCCAGGCCGAAAGTATTTCTTTGTAGAACGAGGGTAATTCTGAAGACAGATTTAAGTCATGTATATCAAAGTTACATTCGAAAAGGAAAGTGCCACCGAGGTGGGTTGTGGCCAAGGAGAAGGCAGCGCACCATTTACTATCTCCAGCTTCACATAATCGCTTTGCCCACGCAGCCTTAAGAGATTTATCCATCATAACAAAGTCAACCATGTTAAGACCGCCTTTATCAAGAGGACCAATAAGAGTGTGCCGTTTAATTTTATCCGGCTTCATTTTCCATACGAACCTGAAGCAAATATCGTTGACTTGTTTACATATGTTGGATGAAACTGAGAGAACAGATGTGTTATAGACTAGTTTGGAGATGGCGAGAGTCTTAACAATGCATATCCTTCCTATTAAAGTTAGATTTCTCGCTGACCACCGGTTTAAAGTCTTTTTCAGTGATACAATTTTTTCTTCGAAATTGATTCTGCAGCTAACCGCCGGGTCGTAAGCGAAAGCAACACCGAGAGCAATTACGTATTTCTCTGGCCACGAGATACTAAAGGGGGATCGCTTGCCCTTGTTTTGTTTAAGGCTGCCAAGCCACATTCCTTCTGTTTTAGAAATGTTTATTTTAAGACCTGAACACTCTCCAAATTCACTTAGGAGGTTAAAAAGGTGGTCCGCAGAAGAGTCGTTAAGTATGAAGGCTGTGATGTCATCAGCATACAGACTTAGTTTTATTTCAGTGTCATTAAGTTTCAGGCCGCATATGTTATTATTCTGCCTGATGGATTGGGCCAGCGTTTCAACAGCCAAGATAAATAGCAGCCCTGATAGGGGACACCCTTGCCTGACTCCTCTATGAAGGGAGAAGAAATTCGAAGCAAAACCATTATTAAGTACGCAGCTGGAGATGTTAGAATAAAAGACGTGAATCCAGTTCTGGAACATTGGCCCAAAGTTCATAGCGTCAATAGCCTCGAATAAGAACTTCCATTCGAGGGAATCAAAAGCTTTTTCGAAATCTATAAATAGAAGCATGCCAGGCAGATTTTGTTTCTCGTACACATCGATAACATCGGAGATTAAGCGGATATTTTCTCCAATAAAGCGATTTTTTACGTATCCAGTTTGATCACTATTTATTAAAGTCGGAAGAACTTTCTCTAGTCGATTTGCAATGCATTTGGTTGCAATTTTGTAATCTGTATTTAACAAAGAAATTGGTCGCCAGTTTTTCAGAAGAAGATTATCTTTGTTTTTCTTTGGTATAAGCGAGATCACGCCTCTTCTTTGTGAGATTGACATTTCGCCTTTTTGGTAGGCATCATTATAGCAGTCAATTAAAGGGCCCACAACATCGTTCCAGAAACATAAATAAAATTCTGCTGTGAGGCCGTCGGAACCGGGGGTTTTGTTTTTTGCAAAAGTTTTGAGAATAGACAGACATTCATCGGCAGTAATAAGACCTTCGCAGATGTTTTGCTGTTCGGCATTTAGTTTAGGTACCATTTCAGGGTTTAGGAATTGTTTGCTGGGTTCATTAAATGTGCTAACTTCAGGCAATTGTTAAGTGTACAGCGTTTTGTAAAAATGTTCCATCTCCAATAGAATTTTGTTTGGTTCCTCTAGGTACTCATTTTCATCTGTTTTTAATTTAACAATGTGTTTCCTGTTGTGCGAGCGCTTTTCCAAATTGACGAAGTACTTGTTATTCCTTTCACCGTGCTCGTACCACCTTACTCTGCTCCTAATTATAGCACCTTTTGTTTTGCGCTCAGATAAGTTTTTCAGTTCCAATTTAACGCTTCTCGCTTCAGTTGTTAAATTCACATCGTTGGGGTTTTTACCGAGAAGAACATTGAGTTCGTTTAATTTTCGAAGTAGGTCCATTTCTTTGTTCTTTCTGTTTTTGCTAAGGCGTTTTGCAAATCGTATACAGAAATCCCTGATTTCCATTTTAATCATTTCCCAATAAAGTCTTTTGTCATCAGTTTTACTGTGCTTTTCTCTTGCGTGAATTAGAAAGAATTTCAGGTTTAAGACAAATTCTTCATTTTCAAGGAGGGAATTGTTGAATTTCCAAAATCCTGGACCAGGTTTTTTCTGTGAATTTTCGTACTGAATTTCAACATAGATTGGGGAATGATCGGAATCATGATATGCTTTAACCTCCGTTTTACATGTGCGCGGCACTAAGTGTTTGGACACAAGCCAGTAATCTAGGCGGCATTGTATTTTGCCAGAACTGTTGCTCCACGTGAAACGTTGGGAGGAGGGGTGATGAAATCGCCAAATTTCAACGAGACCCAAAGTGTTGCGAAGGTCGTTTATGCTATCAATAACACTTCTTCGGTTGTTTGTATCTTTTCCTCCCGTCTTATCAACACTTTCAAGCGGGCAGTTGAAATCGCCACCAAGGATGATATTGTCGTTAGAGTAGGGTCGCAATTTGTTAGACAATTCATTGAAAAACGTTTTTTGGAGACTTGGATCATTTGGAGCGTAAATGTTGACAAAACAAAATTCTTCATCTTGTAGCGAAGCCCGAACGAGAAGAAACCTCCCTTTTTTGTCTCGGATAATGTCAGGGTTTTCAATTTTGAAAGTCGGTTTGATTAACAACATCACGCCTCTGCTGTGTTTTGAACCATGGGAGTAGAAAACGTCACCACCCCATTCCGCGCGCCATATGTTTTCAATTTTGTCGTCGCTATAGGTTTCTTGTAAGAAAATTACGTCATATTTACCGTTATGGAGCCAACGAAATAAATTCCTTCGTTTGATCGACTTATTTATGCCTCTGATGTTCAGAGAAATACATTTAAGATTCATGTTTGCTTAAAAACATAAATTACTGGGCGACAAATGCGCACCGCTCAAAAGGGATATTTCCCAAGAGATGTGCCTGACTGCAACTATTTAAAAAAGAAAATAAATTAACATTAAACACACAATAGAAACTAAAAGAGCCGACAAGCGGCTTATTGTATAGAAGGGATACTAGAGAATGGCTAAAACTCATGAAGATAATTAAAGGTGTCCCCTCTACGCCTCCCCGCGACCTAATTATTAATTCTAGTTTCGTTCAACGTGATTGAAAAAAGAAATTATATGCAAGGGCGAAGCCTTATTAAATAAAAATATCTGGAAAATACATGGTTTTAGGCAATACATTTCAACTAGCTGTAACCTCAGATAATAAGGAAGTGATTAACCTAGAAATTATCTAAGTCTTCTAAGCTATAGATTCTTTCTGGGGCATCATCAACAGAAATTTTGAAAAAGACTTTACCATCAACTGTCCACACACTGTGCCAATGGTTCAACTTTTTGGTTTTCCAGACTTTGTTGAAAAGTTCGCGGCGTCTTCTTGTGAGGTTCTCATTGATGTATACGATGTCTGCTCCAGGGAAAACATGGTTTAAGCTTTGATTCTTCAACTGCTTGCGGGCGCTGTATAGTGCTTTCTTAACTTCGTACGATTTAAATCTGGCAATGACTGGCCTGGGTTTGTTTGATTTCTTGTTTGCGGATAACCGGTGGCAGATGTCAATGTCATTGTTTCGAATAGGGACGTTGAGCACATTTCCGAGCTTAATAATTTGTTCGGCCAGGTTTTCTTGGGAGCTCTCTGGAATGCCGTGGAACTCTAGATTATGTTTTCTCGAGTACTGTTCTAAGTCGTCAATCTTGTTGATAGCGGTGGCAAGGTCTTCGGCCATTATATCATTGTCTTCTTTGACTTCTTTGAGACTAGCTTTTAGAGACTTGACTTCTTTCTTTAAGGTTTGGTTTTCCTTCACAAGCTTTTCCACTTCAGCTATATGAAAGCTTAGCGATTCGTGTAAATCGGCGTATTGCTTTCGTAAAGCTTGATTGTCTTCTAACAATTTGTTAGTGTTGTCTTGTATTTGTGTCAAAATCTCGCGCATATCCGCCATTTCGATGCTATCGGATGTTGAAGGCATAATTCTTACCGATTTGGCAGGCGGAGTTTTGGAATCAGGGGAGCTGCTACTGCTGCATCTTTCCTGCCGTTTGCCACGTAAATAAAAAGTGGTAAGGCCTTCCTTGTTTTTATCTTCTTCGGTCATCGGGAAGGTAAAGAAACGGACTACGGAAAAGTCCGTCCGGCCGCCATGCTCCCAAAAAAAAATAACTTTGTATAGTAAGAAGCTGGATAGCTACCGTTCTTGTTAAGTTAAATTTTCAAAGCCCAGAGAATTGAGCAAGTGAATATCTAAATAAAAGTATGACGATTTCTCTTTGGTAAGAAAAATAGTAGCTTTTACGTAAATTATTTTTCCCTTGAAGAAAATACTTTTCAACTTTTCTCGGAGATGTGGGTTTTAAGTGTTCAACTTTTTTAATTGTGAAATTCTACAGGTCTGTTTCAATTCCATTCTTTAGACTTTCGACTCGCTCCGTTTACCATGAAGACTGTCGGCGTTCTTCTGGCACTTCTGATGATCTGCGTGGCGTCAGAAGCGGGACGATTACGTCGTGAGTGATATAATCCAACTTAGACAGAGCTAGCCGTTACAACTGCTAAGAAGCTTTCTATGCAAGGAGCGGATGGAAAGCGACACTGGACAGAATTCAAGAAACCGGGGAATCCTAGTACTCTTTCGCTCCCTCAATTCCCTTGGCCTCTCAAATTGAAAACCGTTTCCCTTAGATTTGCTAACTATTTCTGTCCAAAGTGGATATTGTTGTGGGCTGTTGTCGCCCTTTCATTGTCGTACTACGATAAAGATGAAAGAGGACGAAAATTCGCAAAATTACGAGAAAAAAATTAAGTCTTATCAAAAGGATCGAACTCCTGCCTTTACTTTTAAACAACGAACTGTTTGGATCTTCATACAACATAAATACATCGCTCGCATCCTCAGTTATACTTGAAACGCCATCACGAAGCTTGATATGGGTTATCAAGAGGCGAGTGCGATAAAGGTGGTAGACTGATCTTGTAAGCTCGGCCATCAAAACAAAAGTTGTTCGATATAGAATTTTTTTTCATGGAGATGGTTCGATGATTTGCAACGAACGAAATGTCATTTTTTCTGCTTTCAAGATAATTGTAAGTATGTACATCTAATTTATGTTGTTTATTTTCTAATCATGTATGTTTGTTTTTTCTTTCAGGGCTCAACAATAAAATCAGCGCTTTGTAAGCCAAAGTCGAGGCACTGCTTCAGAAGATAGGTATATTATTTTACAGCACACTTGATTTTCACATCCTTGATTGGCAAATGCGTTTAAAGTGATCGAACGGTAACACATTTATGGTTCTTCTTCTCATGATATGTGAAACATATCATGAGGTGCCTGTGTCATCTATTTTGGTATCTTTCTAAAAAGCCAAAAGACAAATGTGCATTAATGGAAGCATAAGACGAAACGTTCAGTTTTGTTTAAAATGCCTATTTTAACAGCTACGGACTCCAAATCGCGCTTGAAGAAGTCGGGCTGACAATTTCAAGTTCTTTCATTGTGTCTTTATCTAATGATTGTGGTTGGCTCTTGCATGTTGCGAATAAGCTTATCTTTCTAGAACAGGACTTGGCAATCGGAAATTCTGGGATAGGGGAGGGATGTTTGGTGTCTAGTTTAGAATAGGGTAGCAAAATACAGCTAAACAGAGATCTGGTACAGGGTAAGCGATTAAGAGTCCTTGCGGCTCAGCCCGACTCAAAATTCTAGCAGTAGCCCCCGGAGATGTGAGGCTTTTTGTTCATTCGACATTCGAAATATTTTTCTTACCGCGTCCCAGCGCTTGGCATCCATCGAAAAAAATAAAAATGGATTTTCTGAAGAACCATCAAGAAAACAGCATATAGAAAAAGCCTCACACCTTTCGTTAGACTATTATCTCCTGAGTGATATAGTTCAGTTTGTATGGGTGTTTACGGTAACAGTAATGCAAACGCTGCCAAATTTGCGTTTGAAGGTAAGAATTCATCTACGAAACTTTGCATTTCAAATTTTCAGAACCAAAGAATCCATGGACCAAGTTAAATTCTGCCCCAGTGTGTTTTGGTGCCAAGGACAGCCAGTTTGGTTCGTTTAAAGCTTCAAATGGCGGAAAGCTGATGAAGATCAAGCTGGTTCATCTGTATGGCTACGTGACCTGCTTGAAAGGCCATGACAACTACTGGTCGCACTGGGGCTGTGGTTATTACAGTTTTGGTGGCAATCCAGATTATACTGACGTCTCCTTGACAACCGCCTCCGATACCATCCTTTTCCCACCAAGCCAGATTGGTAGAAGCGACAAGTGGACCCTGATTCCAGGGTACAGTTCGCGTTCGCCGGAGCTGGTCATGTCGATTTACGACACTCCTGTATCGGTGTCTGCCGGTCAAGAGTTGCGCCTGTGGTACACTCAAGATTTGAGAAACGGCCCTGAACACGACAACGCTGGAAGAGTCTGCGCTGATGTTTTCGGTTACTTCATGTAGTGTTAAAAACGTGGCGGGCTAGCTATACTTAAATATTTCCAATTTAGCGGTGTTACTGTTACTAATTGTTAAAGGAAAGGAATAAAAACGATGTCATTGTAAAAGAAAGGGAATAAAAAGAGAATAATAAAAAGGTTTCTTACCTACCTTCCTGTCACGTGATACTACTGAAATGCCCAAGAGCAACCAATGCCAAAATGTGTAAATTCATCAAAAGCCAGTACATAGGAAGAGCTATTGTAACTTTGTGCAACATAATAATTAACACCATAGTAAAACTGCTCAATAGCATGACAGCAAAGTCAAACACTCAGTAGCTGTCATTCGAATGGCGTCATTTGAACATTTCATCCAGAAACTAGCCCTCTTTTGTCTCTTTTACAGCGTAATAAGCAGCAGAGGATATATCAAGATGCAAACTGATCCTTATGGAAGAAAAAAAAAACGTTTCTTTGGACTGGCGTCCCTTCCCCAAGACTACCCTTTATTTAGCAAGCGTTACTTAAGCTACGTGACTACTCAGACTGTCCCCCCAAGAAGCCTTACGACGAACTGAAACGGTGACAAACTCGCGTCATTTCACGAGGTCCCGACTTTCGTGCACAATGTCTTCCTTGTAAAGTGTCGTAAAAGTAATTTTAAGTTTTTGCGGCATGGGGAGGAAGGAGCATTTGAATGACATCGCAGCCCAGTGGCAATTTACTTTGAAAAGCACCGAAATTATTCCCATCGTAAGAAACATCTTACGATCTTACGTCTTGCTTGAGATTATAGAGCAGGCAGATAAATACGGTTTTGGCTGAGAATATCTTAAGCGAAGATGGCTACGAGCTCCACACAAGTTGTTTCTAAAAGACGTGAGGTCCTCGGAAGGTGGTAAGCAGTCTTGCTAAAGTCCGAAAGTGATGGGAATCACTCGAAAGGTCTTCGGAAATCTTCGGATGATACTCGACACTGTTCGGTTGATTAGAGGAACACCGTTCAGTGCGGTAGTGCAGTGGTCATCGCGTAGGAATTTCAGTTTGGCGATCGCGAGATCAAAGGGTCGGTGGTTCGAGGCTTGATCTCTGCATTGTATCGTGTTGTTTCCTTAGACAAGAAGGGAAGGAGCTAATGCTCCTAGTCTCTTTATGCGTTAAGTGCCAGCCTTGATCAGCCTCAGGCTCGTTCAATCGATTAGTTGATACGACACAAAACGAAAAAAAAAAAAACACAGGAAAAGTAAAAGCTCAGATTCGTAACAACTAACTGATAGCTGGGATATGGTCGACAGTTAAGCTGGTAGCTGGGAATACAGCATCCCCATGCAGACTCTCTGAAAAACATCTTACTCATTTCCCTTGAGCTAACAAAGAACAAGAGATACTCTGCCGGAAATGTAAGCGGATTCCGTTTTATCAGTAAGGCCTTATCAATGGATCCTTCCGGCATAAATAGGCTTGACGAACGTTATTAATTACATCACTTATTTACCTGTTAGTTGATGGAGCGTAGCTTTGGTACCTTTTATTGTCTTACTCACATAATATGTAAGAAATCCCAAATGTACCTCCGGAATACGAAAATTTCATATCTTAGCTTAAAGAAAAACTTGAAAAATTTAGAGTGTTTTCGTTCGGGTTAAAAA
Organism: Siderastrea siderea; assembly: GCA_964030785.1. Lineage (NCBI taxonomy): Eukaryota > Metazoa > Cnidaria > Anthozoa > Scleractinia > Rhizangiidae > Siderastrea > Siderastrea siderea. The sequence continues at coordinate 19,399,630 of OZ034977.1, forward strand.
CCCTATATTTGATCTGTTCACCTAATTTAAGAAAGCTCGATATAAGTCTATGCGCGGGGTCTAGGGCAAAATATCGTCTGCGCATGTGCTCATCATAAATGCACCGCCCAAATTGAAAACTACGGGAAATTTCCTTTGATTTGGTGTATAATATGCCTATGTTTGAGCACATTTAGGCTCTGGAAATGGCCCTTCAATGTAGGTACTTATGTTTGGTAGCCACATTGTCTTGTGTGTGTTTGGTAAAAGCCGAGGGAGGTGATGGAAGCGCTTCTTGGGCGGAATGAGCTTTTTTTACCTCGAAATAAACAAGTAAGTTAAGACTGGAATATGAACTGATATTGTAGCGATGAATTATTTAAATTTTTTTTTAATCGGTAAGCCTTTATCTAAAGAAAACAACTTGAGAGTTAGTATGAAGGTACCCAAGTCTTTGAAGACAGTACAGACTACGCAAATTTGAGAAAATGTAACATAGACAGTTTCGATAAAGTTCAAATTTCTAACTGAGAATTTGAATTGATAGTGACCTTCATGTCTGTGAAATTCCCTGACTTTCGGGTTTAATATCTTGGCAATTTAAAAAAGCGGTGGCATTCGAAGTCGACCATTTTATTAACTTCATGGTGCTATTTGTACTAGTGTAGATAGTTTGTAGATGGACTTTTGCTATCGGGCCGAAATCAAAGTTTGAATTTAGCGTGACAAGGTCTGTTTTTATTTATTTAGATAATTATCATTAATAATGAAATTATTGCAAAACTTTTCGTTGACTTCAGTTTGTCGTTATTTGTAGCTTCATGCTGCACCAGACCAACAAAATTTGTTCTCGATCTTCCACTGATCAATCCTCTCTTGCACTGATTGATCTGTTGGTGTAAATTGCCTTTCTCTACTCATCAAAGTGCGTGCTATAGCCAACGAAGTGAATTTTTACCCTCTTATTGACTTTGTCCACTTCCGTACACGTCGATGTCATTCAGGTTTACATCCCTCTTTCCAATATTAGCCGTTTTAACTACAGTTAATCGGCTGAATTCCTTGGCATATCTCTACAGTTTCTTTACCTCACGCCTTGGCCTTTCTGTCATGTTGAAAAGTGTTACCTGATATGCGCAGTAGCAAATTTAGTCAATCGCGCGGGCCTGGGAAGAAGCAAAACAAATGTCCGCCGCAATGGGGCAAGACTTTGATATGCGGCTTAACAAATACTTTTCTTTTTTTAAAGAACCGAGTAAAATCTCTAGGGATAGTTTAAGTTGAAACGTCATTTTCTAGTTTACAAACACGAAGTCTACATCAAAATATAATTCAATCAGTTAAGTTCTCTTTCTCCACCCCAAGCGCTTAGGTAGATAGGAAGAGAGGGCCTTAAATAAGATTAAGATTGTACTGAGCATCATTTAAGCTTACGTGTTGTAAACATCTCATAACAACATAACATAACACATAACATACTTTATTTTATCTCCAACTCCATTTGTTTATTAGCTGGGCTTTTCTTCACTGCTTGCAAATTATTTATATACATCTAATGACTCACGAATGTTTCTTAGATCAACTAAGGTTCAAAGCTATAGTTGGCATGATTTGATGACAAACAACAAATTTAAATTTCGAATTAGGTACATGTAAAACTTTTATTAAAAGTTATGTGTTGATCACTTTTGGGAAAATATGCTTAAGATAATCGAGTTCAAAGCAGGTGGATGTAATTTTTTGTACATCTCATTCTCTACTTTTACTGATTAAGTTATTCCATAATTTGCAGGGTAAAAAATTAACTTCAGTGCTTGAATCACTGAATTGCAACTCGGGCCAGTATCCTTGAATTCCAACCTCGTCCCCAGGGTCTTTTCACTTGCTCGCTTAGTATAGTGGACCAGGCCATTTAGATAAAGTGGCTTTCAAAATCCTCTAGTCTAAATCAAAAAAATTAAAACCATATTTACTTGAATAGACCCCTCCCAACCCGGGTGAGAAGTAAGTATTTTATCCAGGGATTTCGCCAATAATCATGTGGAAAAAGTACCACATACTGTAGAACTCTAAGTAAGACTGGAGTCACATGTCAATAAAAACAAACCTCAACTTTTAGTGGCCCTGGTCAGTTTTAAATTGCTACTGGCAACCAGGAGATTGTCAATTTTTAGCCCTGAAGTTGTTGTTTTCACTGATCCTTTTTTATCTATACTAGGCATGTATATGTCAGCAGTGATCAGTGATGCAGCTTTTCTTACAGTGAAGGTATGCACATGGAAGATATCAATCATATAAATATCCCAGCTTACATACTATCTTACTGTTCAGTAAAATGAACTGGGTCAAATGCAATGATCGGTTTAATTCGGGTTCGGTAGTTGAACACAATTAAACCAATAATATGCATACAGCAGTGTTTGATTCCAATTTCTGAACCCAGTCGAACATAATTAAGCACAGTTAAACAGTTTTAAAATCATTCAAATATACCAGATATCTGCCTTTAAGTGTGTGAGAACACGCACAAATTTCTGTAGTGTGGAATTTGAGCATGATCTGTTTTATATTGTCGTATAAACACATAGAAGACTGGGTGGCCGGAAAAAGAAAATTTGGCAGTCCTAATACTCACAAAGGAAAATGAGAGTTGAACCAAGGATAAAATTAAATCACAACATTTACATGAGTGTTCCATCAAGACTTCCATTGGGTAGGTGATGAAAACCTTATACCCACTTAAGTTACAAAATCCATTTTTCACGGTGATGTAAGATTTACTCTTGATGGTTAAAGGGTTAAAACTTAATGCAGAATGAATCAAACAGTTATACCATGTACGGGTTTCCGTACCACAGTGATTATTGTGACCCAGTACCACTACTGGGGCAAGCTCACACAGGTATGACTTGTACAGTTATGAGATTTTGTGCTGTGCTGAGAAACAAGAGGAAATCGGGAGGAACTTGTACCAGAATGAAAAACATGCTGCTATCATGTAAACACCCCCTTAGCCTAAAGTCGAGCAGCTCTCAAGAATGTTTAACAACATCCTCAGAGACCCAGGGGCAGTAACGCCCTGATTTCATGAGACCGGTGCAAACTCAGACTGGTACGATTTTGTTTACATGAGACCGGTCTGAAAGTCAGACTGGCATGAACTCTGTTTGTGTTCAGTAATATGGTCCGCAACCATCCCATCCTTAAAAATCCAGTTTATCTATTATCCAACAGCTTGGAATGCTCCAACGCCACTTATTAAACGTGCATACCCAAAACAAATATCTCAGACCAATTGGAACCCTGTTCATGCTTAAGTGGCTCCCAGTCTGATTTCAAACCGTTCTGAGTCATTCATATTGGTTCAGCAGCAGTGATGAGTTAAACCAGCCTAAGGCCCTGTTTACATGAGTGACTTTATCCCGGGATGACTTTTATCTCATCCCGGGGTGACTTTCTTTGCGGTGTCTGGTCATTTACCTGTAAATGTTTACATGATGTGGAGCTGAAATGTGTTCACCCTGGGACGATCTCATCCCGGTCTTCAGCACTGGGATGAAATCGTCCCGGGGTAAACACCATTTCAGCTCCAAACCATGTTAAAACTTACAGGTCAATGACCAGACACCGATATGAAAGTCATCTCGGGATGAAATCACTCGTGTAAACACAGCCTAAGACGATAATTATTTTATACTAGCTTCATGTTTTGTACGTTTCGTGTAAACAGAGGTAAGCATTTGGAGTCTAACTGAAGTCGTACCGGCCCAAGTTGGTACCATTCTCATAGACTACGAGCAGTCTCTCATTTTTCTCTGGCGCGTACAGACTGACTGTCCTACTATTGGTAATTGCGATAATTAAAATCTGCTTTGTTTTTCTTACAGGATTTTATTCCATCAACCTGATGTCAGGAAAATATGTCAGTTTATTATAAGGGTTTCGGTAAGAAATTTGTACTTTTAGCTATATTCCCAGACACACTTTATCAATTCAAATAAAAAATTTGAAGAGCAGTTTTGAAATAAGGTTATATGTTTTTTGTGTTTTTCTGCTTGACATTTTGATGTCATTGATTAGTTTGACTGATCCTTCAGTACTACTAAGTGGATGATGTATGAAAATGGAATGAATCCTGGAGTACACCGTTTAGGGCTCTACTTCAATATATCTGATGAGCACACCCTGCCCCATATCTTTTTTGGGGGGAGTATCCCCCCCCCCCCCCCCACTACTATCCCAGGAATGAAGAGTCAGACCTATTTGATTGAATTCTCTTTATGGGGAAAACTATATTGATTGACTGATTCACCACAGTCTGATCCCTTTTTGTCAGTTCATTGCCTGTTAGGTTTCAGACTATTCTGAAATGATTTAGGAAGAGGCTATTCCTTTTGTTTTTCTTTGGTACCAGATTGTGGCAATCAGTAACAGTGCTTACTGGTGACAAATTATCAAACCAAAAAGAACCAAAGTCTCGAGATCTACTGCCATCACGATCTGGGGTAGTAAGAGAGTGAGTCATAATCTGTGCATCAAATAAAGTCGCTAGTCATTACTGGACCATTTGTTATTCGCATTGGCAACACTGAAGTCACAGATTGATTGATTCATTGATTTATTGATTGACTGATCAATTGATTGATTGATTTATTGATTGAATGATTTATTTTTTAATTGGCTGATTGACTGATTTATCAGCCAGTTGGTTGAGTGGTTGATTGATTGACTGATTAGTACTTAAAATAGATGAATGAATTGATTCACCTGAATTACATGTAAGTAATTACATGCATAATGCTGCACTTCTTCGCATCTTCCTCTGGCAGTAAAATAATACCCGGTATCAGTAGAAACATAAAATAATTTTCAAGCCCCAATGTCATGACATAATTGTAAGCAAATAATTTATTTGTAATAAGCAAGTAGTAGGTAAGAAGGCGTATTAGAGAGCAGGACTATTAGAGCTTTTACAGTAATTTAAATTAGATTTCATATTAACTCCAGTAAGCTACTCCTTCTGAGTAACTACCACTGCTGGAAAGTCAAGAAAGAAAGCAATGCCCTGGGATGTTTTAGGGTTCACTACTTCCTACTATTAATTAAACATCCCGGGGAATTAATACAGGTAAATAAGGTACATCATCATCATCATCACCATCATTCAACTATAGCTGTTAAGAATCGAAAAATTGTAATAATTTAGCCGTTTAATGATTAACTCGTTGCCCTGGTGATTTTGACGAATTTACCACTTAGTTGTATCGCGGGCGCATTTTGACATGTGTAACACGAAGGAAGACATGTTGCTTTGTGAGACCTCGTGGTTCATTCTAACGTAACATAAAAAGGTAAAATCTATTGCTTTGTGTAACGACCCCTTTGGTTTTGACCGTTCTGCCGATTGAGAACAATTGTGGACCTTTTGAGTGGGATAATTTGAACTTAGCGACAACAGAGCGTGGATTTCTACCGAGCAGAAGAATGAACAGTAATGGCGGACACGAGCAAACCAGACCAAGACTTAACGAGCGGAGGACAAGACTTGCCGCCTTCGACGAAAAAAAAACCTCCTGAAGATGTCGTGACCGAAAAGGAAAACGAAAGCGAAAAAGATGGGAGCACAGTAAGTACCGCTAGTGCTAAAATTCAATCCTTACGTAACAACAAGAAATCGGCCAAGACTAGACTAACAAAAGCAAAGAATCAGTTGACTGAACTGCTGGAGAGTAATACATTAAATGGAACTTTGCGAGTAAAAACGCTGTACGAAGAGCCATGAACAAAATCAAAACAGAGTTAAGTCTTATTGAGAAAATCGTTGCTAGTCTTAAAGAAGTTTATGCACTGAACGAAATTGAAGACGCAGAGACAATTATTGAAGTACTTGACAAAGAAGCGGATGAAATTGTGGCGTCAGTTGACGAAATTATTGAGAATGCAGAAAAACTTGTACAAGAAAGACTTGACAAGGGAGAGGAAGAGTCAGTTATGCTTTCAAATAAGACACAGGAAAATGATGATAAAGTCTCCTTGGCGTCCTCATACGTAAAACAGAAGCAACTGGAAGCAAAACAGGCCAGTGAACGCCTTGCTCAAATTGAAGAAGGGCGAAAACAGAAGGAATTAGAGCTAGAAAGAATCACCGCCGAAGTTCAACTAGCCAAGCAGTGGGCTGAGGAAGCACGAAAGGTGGCTGCTCTGAATCAACTGAGAGCAGATGCTGCAGAGCGAGAGTCTGGCTTACGCAATAAGGATGACATTTCACTGGGCATCTCCCGTTCCCCTGATTTAGAGTATGAGAAGAATGCGTATGGGCCTGGCCAGTACCATGGAAGACTGGTACAAAGGAGCTTACCCGTTAAGTTGAAAGGTGTTGATCTTCCCAAGTTTTCAGGAGAAGATAAAGCTGACAACGAGCCTTGGAGGGCAGCCTTTATGTCTATTGTTGATAGAATGGATATTCCTGTTGGCGAAAAAGTGTTACGACTTCAATGCAGTTTGACTGGAAAGGCCCTGGCATTGGTTAAAGACCTTGGATACTCTATAAAGGCTTATGAAAGAGCAAAGGAAAAGTTTGAAAAGAAGTATGGAGAAGAGAGACGTTTGCAGATTAAACACCTGACTGCTCTGCGTGGATGGCAGAAAGTTCGACCCCGACATCTGGCAGATATCGAGAACTTTCAAGGTATACTCGAAAGAGTTTAGATAGCACTGAAAGACTGTGGTCCAGGTCAAGAACTTCAAGGACACAATCTGAATCTCACAGCAAAGGAGAAACTTTCGGAGGAGGATGTGCAGGCGTACAAACTGGCTTATCGATCATTCCCTGGAAGACAGCTTTGAGTCACTTATAGAGTGAGTAGAGATACGGGTGCAAATCATGGAGGAAGTAAGAGAAGGGACGAGTGGGTTCGGAAAAAGAAAATCTGATGGGCCAGAAGGACGAAGAAATGGGTTTCGAGGCGACCGAGCTCGTGGACGAACCTTTACCACCAAATCGAAGTCAAGAGGCTGTATTGTGGACACATGTAAACAGAACCATCCACCATGGGTTTGTAAAGCCTTCAAAGAGCTACCTGTTCTGAATAGAAAGGAGCTGATTGAAAATGCTAATCGTTGTTACCGTCGTCTAGCTGCTGGTCATCACAGTAAGGAATGCCCTAACGCAAAGTGATGTGGAGTTGACGGGTGTCTAAGTACTAACCACAGCAGCTATCTTCATGAAAGCACTTCCCATCATTTGACAGACAGATCACAAGGCCAACTACATGTGGGCGCCTCACCTTTCCGACCAGAAGAGCAGCCGAATCCAGAACCAAGAACCCTGCAGGCTACAGGAGCAAGCACCAGTGACCCAGCACCGGTTAACCTCAACCCTCGAGAGCAGACACACAATACTAGCCATGTTGAACATGTACTATTGATGATTCTCCCAGCCCTGATCAGTAATGGAAATAAAGAATTGAGGGTAAATGTCATGCTAGACCATGCTCCACGAGTTCCTACGTTTCTGAGGATGTCATGCTAGACCCATGCTCCACGAGTTCCTACATTTCTAGAGTTACATGGACAAGAGTTGAATCTGACTATTGCAGGAACAGGAGGAGCAGAAGTTAAGACACGTTCACGAAGGGTTGAATTGACAGTGGCAAACCTAGATGGTAAATTTTCAAGTCCTTTGCAAGCACATGTCCTTGACAACATTGCTGGCAACACTCCAGCTATTCGCTGGTCAGAACTGAAGGATAAGTGGCCCCACCTTCGCCAAGTGCCATTTGAGAATGTATCAAGGCGGCATCAGATTGACATCATGATTGGCAGTGATCATCCAGTCTTTCACCATGTATTAAAGGAAGCTTGCGGTGACCAACCAAATGACCCTGTTGCACGTTTGACAAATTTGGGCTGGGTGTGCTTTGGTCCTACATTGGTGGAAGAGTTTCAGCGCAACACGCATTGAAGTCAACTAGCCACCGCCACCTGATGACATTCTGCGTGCATTTTGGGAACTCGAATCCCTGGGGATCGTGGACAAACCTGAACAACAGATGACAGCGGAAGAGAGAGCAGCAACTGCTCAAGTATCTGAGACGTTGGAGGTCAGGAATGGGCGATACTAACAATTATGACGTAGCTCTCGTGCGACTCAAAAGCCAGGAGAAGTCCCTCAAACGAAAAGGCCCAGAGGTCATGGAAGCCTATAGCAAGATCTTTCAAGATTACGAGAGAAAGAACTACATTCGTCAAGTGCCCCAATCTGAAGTTGAAAAACAATGGTTTCTGCCTCACTTTCCAGTGGTCAAAGACGACAGAGTTACGACTAAAGTGCGCGTGTTTTTTGACGCTGCGGCGAAGCATGATGGAAAGAGTTTGAATGACGCCATTATGGCCGGGGCCAAAGCTTCAAAGAGACTTAGTTGATGAGTTGACACGTTTTCGTCGGGCAACTGTAGCCCTATCAGCTGACATTTCCGAGATGTTCTTGCAAGTTGCACTGCAAGACAAAGACCGTCCGTATCACCGGTTCCTGTGGCGTGACTTCGACACTTCAAGAGAGCCTGATGTGTATGAGTTTCAGCGACTATTGTTTGGAAACACTGCTTCGCCATTTTGTTCCCAGTATGTTCTTCAGACCCATGCCAAGACACACGCTTCGGACTCTCCTGAAGCAGCAAGCACTGTTGAAGACTCGATGTATGTGGATGATGTACTAGACTCCTGTGAGACAGTCAAAAGTGCTCAACACCTGCGACGCCAGCTGTCTGCTCTGTTAGCCATGGTGGGCTTCAAGTTAAGGAAGTGGTCCTCCAATGAACCAGTTGTAATTGAAGACGTCCTGAAGGAAGATCGCCTACCTACCTTGGAGTTAGACAAAGATATCTTGCCAAAGACCAAGACTCTTGGAGTCATGTGGGAAGCTGAAAGAGATGTCTTTACCTTCCAAGTGCAACAGCCACTCATCGACAACAAAGCATCCACCAAGCGAAACGTACTGAGTGCTATAGCCAGCCTGTTTGACCCGCTTCAGTTTTTGGCACCATTCACCTTAAGAGCAAAGGTCCTTATGCAGGAGATATGGATGGCTGGTGTTGATTGGGACGACGAATTACCCGAGAACTTAAAACCCAAGTGGGAGAAGTGGGTATTGGAACTCCTACAACTGTCAAATGTTGCGGTCCCTCGTTGTCTGCGTCAAGCGTACCCAGAGAGCATTGAACTACACCTATTTTCAGATGCTTCTAATGACGCCTTTGCATCAGTTGCCTATTTAGTCTGTCGATACCAGGACAGCAGTCCGTCATCACGCCTTATTGCATCAAAGTGTCGTGTGTCCCCAGTGAAGGCGATTACAATTCCTCGGCTAGAGCTTAGAACAGCCCAGAACATCCTGAAAGTGATCACCATGGACAGAACCATCTTCTGGACTGACTCAGAGAATGTGTGGTACTGGGTCCGCAATCAAAGCCATGAGTTCAAACCATTTGTTGCCAACCGAATTGGCGAAATTCAGCGAACGTCAAGTCCTGAGCAGTGGCGACATGTACCAGGAACGGTCAACCCAGCAGACCTGCCAACAAGGGGGCTTTCTGCCATGGCCTTAGCCGAGAGTGAAGTTTGGATGGAGGGATCAGCCTTTCTTAAAGATGATGAGACAACCTGACCAGCAGCACAACCTCCCAGGGACAACACTGTGAAGACTGAGGACTGTGAAAGACGAACAACATCCAGAACACACGTGACCAAGAACCATGCCAGTATGATCATCGACCCAAACAAATTCGCAAACCTCAAGTGTCTGGTTCATGTGACAGGATGGGTTCAGCGATTCCTGGCCAACTTCAGATATCAGAAGCAAAGACCTTCTGGATTAAGCAAAGTCAAGCCCAAACCTTCCCTGGTGGAGAAAACGAAGGGTCGCTGACTCAATTGAACCCTAAGAGTGACAGTGATGGGTTACTTCGGATGGATGGACGCTTGCGTTTTGCAGATGAGCTTCCATAATACACAAGACACCCTATCCTACTACCAAAGGACCACCCTGTAACAAGACTAGTCATCGTTGATGCCCATGAAAGACTCAGTCATGGGGCTGGAGTTGAGCAAGTTCTAACCGAGTTAAGAAGTCGTTTCTGGATTGTAAAAGGAAGGCGTATGGAGCGAAGCATTACCGAAGCTTGTGCTGAATGTCGACATCGTTTCACGATGAAGATAGGCAATCAGATGATGGCCCAGTTACCCAAATCGAGACTACAGTCATCACTAAGGTCATTTGAAAAAGTTGGTGTTGATTATGGAGGTCCATTCTTGACCAAACAAGGACGTGGTAGGACAAGAGCCAAGCGTTACCTGTGTCTTTTCACTTGCCTTACAACCCGAGCTGTACATTTGGAAATGTCCTACTCATTAGATACTGACTCGTTTATTAACGCATTTACCGGGGGACACCGACCTATGTTATCTCTGACAATGGAACCAACTTCATTGGAGCAGAGCGTGAACTGCGGGAGTTGGTGGAGGCCCTTGACACAGACAGAAACACGCAAGAAACAGCAAATATCACCTCATTGACTGGAAGTTTAACCCTCCGTGTGCCCCCCATTTTGGTGGTGTATTTGAGGCACTGATCAAAAGTGCGAAGAAAGCAATCAAAGCTATCCTTGGAGATGCAAATGTTACCGACGAAGAGCTTCACACAGCTATCTGCGGCGCGGAACGATTGTTGAATTCCCGACTGATAACTTACGTCAGCTTAGATCTCAATGACCGTTCGCCACTCACTCCAAGCCACTTCCTTGTTGGAGAGATTGGAGGACTGTTTGCCCCTGAAGCACTTGACCACGAGCAAACCTACAACCTCAGGAAACGGTGGCACCGTGTGCAGCAGCTTGTAGGACAGTTCTGGAAACGTTGGAGAAAGGAGTTCCTGCCCAGCCTTAATGTCAGAAAGAAATGGTTTCATCCAAGACACAACTTGAAGGAAGGTGATGTTGTACTGATTGTGGAGCCAAATGCCAGCAGAAGAGAGTGGCCTCTCGGTCGCGTGATTGAAGCATACCCTGGTGATGATGGTCTAGTGAGAGTTGTGAAAGTCAAGGTAAAGAACAAGGAGTACTTGCAGCCCGTCCATCGCCTGTGTCCCCTGGAGTATGTGGAAGACAGTGGTGAGGAGTGAGAGTCATTAAAGGTTTGACTGTGATGCCGGAACTGCGCCTGATTGTGAAAATGACAGTCGTTGATGTTTTGTTACCTAGAACTTTGATAGGAACAGTGATTAGACAAGATGATTTGAACTTTGAACTTTATTGAGAAACAGTCTATGACAGTGGTCATGCTCCCCCATGATTGGGGGAGTTATTAGTTAGCGAATGCATCAATTGCATTCGGGAGGTGGATGTTAAGAATCGAAAAATTGTAATAATTTAGCCGTTTAATGATTAACTCGTTGCCCCGGTGATTTTGACGAATTTACCGCTTAGTTGTATCGCGGGCGCATTTTGACATGTGTAACACGAAGGAAGACATGTTGCTTTGTGAGACCTTGTGGTTCATTCTAACGTAAAATAAAAAGGTAAAATCTATTGCTTTGTGTAACGACACCTTTGGTTTTGACCGTTCTGCCGATTGAGAACAATAGCGTCATTTTACCATATAAGGAGAAAAATATGAGTATGAGAGCGTCTTTCACTGTAGAAAACGTATTGCACTATAGTATCCCGGTTTCAAATCACTTATTGAATAAAGGATTTAAATTGCTTAGATATTTAACTTCATATTACCTACAACGGAGGCTTATTTAAAATTTATGAAACACTGGTTCTAATTTGATGAGAGGTGTATTATTAATGATTAACTAATAATTATAATATTGTTTTCCGGTCTCACTTGTAACAATAATAATAATAATAATAATAATAATAATAATAATAATAATAATAATAATAATAACTTTCGTCACTTAGAGGATGAGGTTACAGGTCTTTTTGAAACTGTTTACGAAAGGAAGTGCTTACAAACTAGGTAAAAATGTTTTAAAAAGTTAAAAATATCAAACGTTTTGGATCATAAATAAGATCATCATTAAGAGTGTCAAACTGCTGAAGGAGTGAAAGTTATATATCATAGGCCTAGATTAAAATTACGTAATTCCAGTTCCCAAAGGGAACAGGATGTGTTGTATCGATTTTACTTGTTTGTTAAGTTCTGGATGGATACTTGCTATGTAGAACGCTTCTATAATTCTTCGTTTTAACCATAAACGAGCTGTGGCTAAAACATCCCAAGGGTATGTGTGATCTGAGTGTTGTTTAATGGGTTTGGCTGTTCTGGTTGCTTGTTTATGTCATTATGTTCTTTAACAGGAACTTTTAAATTGAGTGCAGTTTTACCAATGTGCGTTCGACCACAACTGCAAATGCCTTTGTAAATCACTTGTGAAGGATAAGGGTTGGGAAAAGGCAGAAATTGAAACTTGTTTACGCTAGACATGTGCAGTATAACATAATCAAACACTTTGGTGTTTTTTTGGCACATTTTGTGCTTTTTTTCACCTAAGGGGAAAAACACGCATTTTTATTCAATTAACGGCTTGACCACCTACTACTTATGTCGTTATATCTCGTAACCATAGCAACTGCTTCTCACCAAACTTGTGTCAGAATGTGGCTAAGGGGTATGTTTGCAGCTACTTAAAGCGGCAGGTGCCTTGGAAAAATTCAAGAAAAACACCCGAGGCTTAAATAAGCTAAAAAAAAAAACAAACCCGACAAAGAAACATCGGCATATCTGAATGGACATTTTGGGACCTCTTCATTTTCATAGAAAATCGACGATCTAGGGCCTGGTTACTTAAAGGAGGGTTAAGATCATCCATAGTTAGCGCCAATTTAATTTAAATTCCGGTTTATAGTTCAACACCGATGAGTTTTTTTTCTGTGAATTCTTTTTGTCCTGCATTTCGACTTGGGCGGCTATGAAATTGTAAGCTGATATTAGTAGTAGAAACGTTTCAACAAGAGAAACAGAGACCTTGGTGAACTTTGAATCATGGCTCAGCATGAACCGGCTTTAGGACAACCACACCGAAAAGGTCTCAGGAAGTTAAAGTCGACATGGAACAGTTCAAAAATATGAAGTTCCCAGGAAGTCCCTGTCAATTTGAATGACGTATTGATGGCCATTGTCCCCCCTCCCCTCCAAAAAATGGAATAGTTCGTCAAGTTCAGAAGAATGACATATCTTCAAACGTGAATAAACATGCTTGAAAATCAACGGATCTAGTCTTCCTGTTTGTTTTCCAGACCAAAATTATGAATATGGTCTAAGTAGGCAGAACCTTGATTTAGCCAAACCTCTGATCTGTTTCAAACCACATATTAAACTCTCGACGTATGAAAATTAAATTTAGAGCGTTTATTACATGATTTCAGCACAATTCTTCCATTTTGACAAATTCTAAATCACCTTCAAGATTTGGAAAATTTATCGTGGGTATCATAAGTCTTATTAATTGAATTAACAAGGCATTTTGTATGTGATGACAAATGTAGGCGATGCCTTAACTATAATCGAATAACGGATTTTGGCAGATAGAGAGTTATGTAAAAGTCGTTAAACGTACAACAGTCCGAGAAACCACGATGTATAGATTTCAATTATTGGCAGGGGCGTTCTCAAGCTTAGAAAATTGATGTTATATCATAATTGAGATATTACCGGTTACAAGTTGTGATTCGGTATTTACGAAAAAAAAAATCCCGAATTCCTTGGTATGACGAGATATTGGAAATTAACAAAACTGATTGTGCAAATGCACAGGGACCTTGTTGCCTTTACTTAGAATGCTCCATTACCGGAAGAGGAAGAAAGCAGCATTTTAAAGAAAACTCAATCTGATATTTTTATTACTGCAACCAAACCAGACAGGGCCTATTCATGCTCAAATGATTTACCAAAATGGCCTCTTGTGTATTTCTCTTATCATCGATCCGAACATAACGAACCAACAGAGGGGAGCCCTTCCCCTCTGTCGGTTCAATATGTTCAGCTCGATGATAAGGTTTCTTTTATGCTATTAAAAAGAATGGGGAATCATCACGCATCAAACATTAAAAGTTAACATATTATGTTCACACTGTTAAAAAATCCCCAACGGGAAGTTTTAGGTTTAAAAATAAAACTTTGCTTGTTATACCAGTAAAATATGGCACTTCAATCCTCGTGCTTCATACATTAACCAGGTTAAAAGATGTTGAACGCAAGGCCTCTTTCGGCTTGAACTTTTAGTTAAGTTTTAAGAAGGTACCGAATAAGATCTCTCTGGCCCAGGTAGTTTAAGATGAAACCTTATTATCTACAAACAGCAAGTCTACACAAATGCTATTATAGTTATAAATAAGTAGGGATTCTCCATAACCAGGGCTAGATAGATAAGTAAAGAGCGCTTTTCAGAGATATCTTTTTTTTCGTTCGCTATAAAAGCCGTGCAAGAGAGGGAAAGAGACAAAGAAAGAAAAAAAAATCGTCTTTTATTGAATCATGATCAGGGTTCAGGCAGGCCTTTTGAGAACGCTTGTTAAGATCAGAAGGGAACAAAGTGTTCAGAACATTTCTCAAGCACAAGCAAAAAACTAAGCAACATCATGATTACGAATAATACTACACTGAAGGATTATGCAGATGCAGACGGAGATATTGTCAGTGTTTTAGCAGAGTCTTTTCATTCCTCTGATGATACCAAACCTGACGGAACTCAGAAAAAAGACGGGTGAGTTTTGTAGTTTTATATCGCAATGTTTGTTGACCTTCATAAAGCTCTTTTAGTTCTTAATAAAAGGCGTATAATCGCAAATGCTACATGAATTTTAAGAGAAATATGTGGGTGATTCCCGTAAGACATGGTATGTTGCACGTTCCTTTAGGGAAGCGATCGAGTTTCATTTTTTCTCGTTTTTTTTAATGCAGTATATAATACCTTTTTTGTTGTAGAACTGACGGATGCAGAATAGTCCATGGTCTGGTTTGATCTGGCTATGCTTCGTTAAGATCATTGCCAAAAGGCTGACAATTAATCAGTTAAAAATGTAAAAGAATCAGTGCTAAAAATTGAGGATGGATTTTTGTTAAAGTATTTGATCATGAATGTTATCTAAGAAAAGATGGAATATTCAACATGTCGCGAGCGTGTTACAAAGAAAAAATCTGCTTCCCCGACAGGAATTCCGTACACTTCTATTTGTTCTTTAATAAAAAAAAAATTAAATTTACGTACAAAATTTTTGTATTAAGAAAATTCGATTAGTATTTTTAAATTGCTTGGGGGTGTTATACCATTTCCATCGCAGTCGATAAGTGTCGTAAGAGAACCAGAATAAAACGCGAAGGAAAATGGTAAAACTGATCGAGAACGAACGAACGTGTGAATATTCTGAAAATGCAATATTCTTGGGTTAAAAATTCCCCGAAAGGAAGTATCTATTGGAGACAGGAAACGTGAAGTTTTGATTCATAGCAAAGAAGGTCCTTTTTATGAGTCCCGCATAAATCCAAGAAAGAGACATCAACATATCTGAACGGGCATTTTTACAACTCAAAGCAGTTTTACGTTGTAACCACCTTTTTAAATCCCTATGGTCTTGCCTGTTGATTTTCAGAGATTAAAGATTACGACCCAGGACCGGGTTGTTCAAAGCAAGATTAATTCAACACAGAATTAGTATCAGTTTTGAAAAGTAGTTTACTGTAGCTAAACGGCGATGTGAAAAAGTTATGTTGAAATTAGCGAAAGATCTCAGAGAGCTAAACTTGACATGCTATCGGTTAGTTCAGTCAAAAACAGGAAGACTCTGACAATTTGATTGATACATTACCACCACACTGACATTCCATCAGGTGTGTTTAAACCGTGTAACTTTCAGGCCAACATTATAACTGTTGCACGGTCTTAAATGTCACAAAATGTTCTAATTTAACGGTGCATTCAGTGAAATATAAATAAACAGTTTTGGAAACCATCACAGGCACACGAGCGCAAACAATCACATCTAGGGCCTTCGAAAAGTGTTTTTTCTTTGTTTTTATTTTCATGAAGAAAACATCGTCTTTCAGGATAGGAGCCTGGACTCCCTGCGCTAGACTGTTTAGGCCCCCTAAGAGAGTAGATTTGTAATTTGATCCACCTTTCTGATATTCATTGCGTTCATTACTGGATGACAACTGAAGAGAACATGTGTTTTTGAGTTTCCTTTTCAAAGTTCTAGTTGTAAACGGGAAGCGAGGGAAAAAATAACAAGGAAATGCCTTAACCCTATTCAGACCGGGCGCCAGTCAAAAAGTGGTTGCCGTAGTAATGTCACACTTGATGGACCTGGACTTCCTATACCAAATTGTTCCCAGATAAATTTTTGAAAAAGTCACCAAGTGCACGTGTGGTGGCTTTCTATTCTAGATGCGTTTTACGCCAGGTGAGAAGACGTCAGTTTAAAATATCTCCGAGGGAGCATACCACCGAACACCTGTAGGTGACTGTTGTTGTATTTTACCCTAAAAGGGAAAACAGGGATAAATGTGCTGACACGCTCACAGCACACTTCCACTTTGAAACAAAAGAAATTGGTTTTAGCACGCTTAAAGTGTGTTCAGAAACACGCTTCATTAGCGAGGCCTTTTGTTTCATGAGAGCACGCTAGAAACAATAATGCGTGAGCAGTAGAACAATGAAGTGTGTTCAGGTTTGAAAACAAAAGTTACAGTGCATGTAACGCACAAAGCGTGTCATTTGAAACAAGACACTTAGTGACACTTAGCGTGGGAACTGACACAACACACATAGCTTTCATCGTCACCTACTCAGCCCCAGCCTAAATTATGCTTCGCGGTCCCTAAATACACCTCATTGTAAATTGTTCTTTTCTCGTGCTTGTGAATGGCGATTTAATGTCATATGTTTTCTTTATCTTTTTCTTGAACCCAGTTTTTCGCTCCGTTTATCATGAAGACCTTTGGAGTGCTTTCGATACTTCTGATGATCACCGCTGCGTCAGAGGCAGGAGTTTGTGTAGGTAAGTAATGCACGATAACAAAAATAGAGGCAGCTAAAACAGGCTAGGAAGAGAGGGTTACTGTCGTGAACTGTAGAAATGGTTGTCGTGATTTGTACTACCTGCCGTATATTGTAAAAACCCACGCTGCATTTTGCAATACTGTTTGTATCGTAAATTGTAATAACACGTTGTTTTAGGGCCTGTTTACAAAGAGGTGGGATAGCCCTAATTCTAGGGTTAGCCTAGCAGCCGAGGCAAAGTTGTCTCAGGTATAAAGAAATTTTCTTTCCCAGATAGTGTTACCCTACTATCCGGGATAACACAAGTGTCACGCTTCAGTTCACTCCATGAACAAAACTCACAACGAAAATTATTTCAGCGCCAAAGCTGCTTTTCGTCTGGACAGTTGAATTTATCAGCCTATAAAACTATATATGTCAATTTCCAAACCAGACATCGAAATCCTCATAAAACAGTTTCTACAAACACACTTCGTTATGTTATCCTCACTTGTTTTCTTGCTTTTTTCTCCTCACAGAACTCAAACCCAAAATTGATAAGTTGGCAATGAAAGTGGATGCACTGATTCAGAAGGAAGGTAAGTAATCTTTTCTACAAAAAAGGGATTTCTGTCAGCAGTCGCGTATTTGGGAATGTGCACTTGATCAAAAAGGAATTTTTTGCATGCTAAACTGTAATACCAATTGGAAAACAATTCCAAATTATTATTTCGATAAATGTGATGGCCTAGCCTTTTTGTTACATTGTAACTATGAATCTAAATCTCTGGATCCCAACCTTCCTCTGTTTTATAGGGAATTGTTTCAATATTTTCATGAACTAAGTAGCATGTACGGAAGTAATCAAGAAAGAAAAATTGGTTTTGTGGAATAACAAGGAAATAACTATCAAAGGAAAAACTCTGTTCTGGAAACAGTGGTTTGAAAAAGGGATTTACCTGGTGCAAGACCTATTAGATAAGGATGGTACATTTTTGTCACCGCAAAAGTTTCAGGAGAATTTTGGTTTAAGAGTTAACTACCAGCACTACTTCCAGGTCATGGCTGATATTTCCAGTGATTTAAAACAAACTGCATTTCAGACAAAAATCACATCGGAGGATCTTTTAAAAAATCCAACTACAATTCAGTTATCTCAAGATCTTAGCATAGCACTGCCAAAAATGCGATGTAAAAAACTTTTTAACAATTCCTGTGTCACTGAACCCACATGTATCAAAAACTGGAAACAACAATTTCCCAACTCTTTTACCCACTGGAAAGATAACTTTGCAAAAATATACAAAATATCCAAGGACAACAAACTTAGACAATCTCAATTTAAGCTTATGCATAGGATAATTGTCACAAGAAAAGAACTTCTGAAATTTTAAAATTACCACAGATGATCAATGTACGCTCTGCTCAAATCATGATTCCGTTATCCACACCTTTAAGGAATGCGCTGTAACAACGTCAATTTATTCTAGCGCTCTGAATTGGTTTAATTATACGAATAATGTAAGCGTTAACCCCTCATCCGAACAAATCTTATTTCACCTGAAAGATGCAAAATCCAATTTGACCACGACCCAAAAACGCAGACTGGATCTTCTCCTGTTGTGTGCAAAACAGTATATTTATGCTTGTAAAATAGCTTTTAAGAGCCGCCGTCAGTAACCTTCGAGAATCCGCAGTCAGGAAGAGAAAATTCGAATTTTCTTTTTTTAAGCCAAAAAGTCCCTTTTAATGAACCTTTCAAAAAAATGATACCCAAAAGTTCCAGCGACGTTTTATTTTGACAAAAACGGGGAAAGTTCAAAAAGCAACCAAACCGTCATCGAAGGCCGAAGTAAATTATGCAAATTAGCGTATTTTCAAATCGCCAGAACATGACAACAAAAGCTCGCCATGAATTCATCTTTTCACCATTTGTTAGCCATCTCTTGAACGTCTTTTTAAACTACATTTCATCTCCATGTTAATAATTTTTGTTTGCTATCCACACGCTCAAAAACTATAACATTCGCTCTTCAATTGATTGACCAAATTTTACCTTATTTCGGAAGATCACAGCGCCGGCGGTATACGTATATACAGGCTAAAACAGGGTTTTATTGAACGGGCAATTATTGCTCTTTATCATACTGAAATGGTTAGTTTGGCCCGTTAAAAGCAAGCGCGCTAGAGGAAAAAAACGTAGAGCCCGTTTCACACATTTCGCTATTTTCTTTGTCGTTCTCATATTACAAGATGCCGACTTCATTTTGAAACAAAAAACAATGATATTGGTCAGTTCTCCCACTTCTGTTTGTTTAATCTAACACTTTTTAACTGTAGCAATAGCCTGACTTTGTTTTTCAGTCAAATCAGACTATTTTCAAATAAGGAAAATGTCAAGTACTGAATAAACAAATCGCTTACACGTGTGGAGGAACGTCCATGAAGCCGGCGAGGCATAACAATGCTCTATATAAGACATCAGTTCAATTGAACGTCTCCGACTCGCTAATTTCCCACTTCAGCGACTTCCAATGCATTTTCAGCTGATGTTTTAACTATTAGGCGTTGTAAGCTTTAAGCCGAGGAATTTTGAAATGAAAATCAGTGTATTCACCCTTAGCGGGTTTCAATAAAACCGTCTGTTGATAAAAAGAGTGTAAGACTGTATTCGACTGCCAAAGCAGCCAAACGAATTGTGCACGTAAATGTAAGATGTATTCGCAATCTTACACGTGGACGTGTGCAGAGTTAATTTAGCTTTCACATAGTCCCGATTATAAACTTCCAGTCACTTAGCTTGTCAGAGAAAATAATGTGGCGTCCTACCGTATTCTTTTAATACATTTGCACATAGTATCATTCGCCGCTAATTTGTCTTTGTGTAATTCTGTAGGCCCGATTCGACTGACTTACCTGTTTAAAAGTTGGATGTTTTGTGCTAAATTTGCTGAAGACATCGGTTTTTTTCGCAAACCAAAGATGGAACAAGACTGCGATTTTTGTATTTCATTGTGCCAACAAAACGTCACGTTGCGTGACAAGTGAAACGTGTTAATCTTGCGCTGCCTGGGAAAATGGCCAGGAACATACTATGTCAATATTTCCGCGAAGAATGGCCTTTTTCTGATTTTACCAGTCAGAGCATAAAAATTTCCACAGGGAAAGTTTTTTTCGGGCCAGAACACTTGAATAAAAAAGAATAAAACAAAGTAATCTGCTCGGTTAATGAAGAAAGCAAACAAACCGTACCAGTTTTAAAACTCAATGCTGCATTTTTCGATACTTGTCAAGCATCAGCATGTTTATTAATACGGCATCTTGCAGCTTTTCGTCCTTGTTGAACTGCACTTCGCCATGTGTAGCTAGCTCCAGAAATCGGCAAGATTTGCAATGTAAATCTTGCGGACTTCTGGAGCTTGATCCACATGGCGAGTTGCAGTTCAATAAGGACGAAAAGCTACAAGTTGCCATTAACAAGCATCCCACGTTGTGGGTTGGAGATTGGGTTTCAATAAAACGCCCTCTCGGGTTCGGGGTGTCTTTTTTTTGCGATTAATTTGGAAATAGATTCCTTTTTGGTCGAAAAAAGTATCTGTCGGTTTACATGAACGAAAATCCTTTTCAACAAATTGTGAAAACATGGAACTGTGCATGTGACCTGAGCTTCCTTCGGTTGGCTCATTTCCCCGTAAAAATCAGGTCACGCGGTCAATCATGAAGTCAACATGGCGGAGGAAAATCGCATAGTTTGCTTGTTATTTGGGTCCGTGTGCTTGAAAACTTGATTTGTGAAGGGAAAAGTAGAATATTAAAGTAAGCTGAAGTCGCTTCTGTTGCAGGTGTAATTTTAAAGTTCGACCCTGCACCTACGGTCTTGAGGGCAGGCACTGGAAGAGCCTGCATACAAACGTCTCCTATTTCCCAGGCTAGTACTGGGAGGGATATCAGATAGATCAGTGGACCCTTAACGGAGAGAGTTTTAACGTTTGGGTTCCAGTTTTTGCATGCAATAGTACAGGGTTGAAATCCCGATTTCAGCATTGCAATTTTTTTTCATCAAAAGAAAAGTGTACTAAAGATGTAAAGTTTGTTCTACATCCTTACAAGGATTTTATCGAGTGCAGACCACGAAAGTTCTACTCCAAGAAGTGCCTACCCAAACGCGGTGTTCGTTTGCGGCGATGATGGCAAACACAGCTGAAGCACTGCTGACAAACAGTCGTATTGAGGATAAAAGTGTACTTAACTTTGCAGCGAATGAAAGGTAAAAAATCGGTAGTTATCGCTCGAACGCGAAGTCAAACACCTCATGAGCGCTGCTAGTTGATAGTAGCCTTTTATAACTCGGTAAATTATGATCGTCCAGGTGAGTGCAGTCCTGAGAAGGACTGTTTTGTGATGACATTGACTGACGTTTTTGCTCAGGTTGTCGTAACGTCAATCAGTGTCATCACAAACAGTCCTTCTCAGGACTACACTCACCCGGACGATCATAATTTATCGAATTATGATATGAATCCTGGGTTCAAACCATTTACAGTCTGGTAGCCGTTTAATAGCACCACGAAACTTACAAAAATGTAAACACGACACGCTAACTTCTCATTACTTTTAAGAAGGTGCGAAGTATTTCCACCTTCTTAGACCAAAGCTAGGATTTGGCTTTTTTTCCCAGCGATTGAATTGTATATTTGGGGTCAATCACGCGCTAGATTATACAAGCACTGCGCCCTTCCGATTCGGCAATCTTCATGAAGGGAAAACGCGAGAAAACGCGGGAATGATTGGCTACGTGATCGTTTTCTGGGGAAAATGAGCCAACGGAAAGAAGCTTGTCACATGCGCATTTTCATTTACTTCATAATTTCGTTAAAACGATTTTCCGTTCATGTGAACCGAAGGATACTTTTTTCGACCAAAAGGAATCTATTTCCCAATATAAAATCGTAAAACAAAGTGGAAAAAAAGACACCCCGACCCCGAGTCGCCGTTTTACTGATATGTTGATGCTCGAGCTGTGCACGTGTTGAGAAATGCAAAATTGAAGTTTCGAATACGGTTTGTTTGCTTCCTTCATTAACCGAGTAGAATGTATTTTCCTTTTTCATTAGTGGATTTGACTTAAAAGAAGACATTTTTTCCTACGACAAGCTGGCATGACTACTTCGCACTTACTTTGTTTTTGTTTTATTCTTTTATATTCAAGGCTTTTCTGGCCAAAAAACAAAAAAACACTTTCCCTACAGACACCCAACCATTTCCGTGGAAATTTTTATGCACTGACTGGTAAGATGAGAAGAAGTTCATTCTTCGCGCGAATATTGACATAGTTTGTCACGCAACGTGACGTCTTGTTGGCACAATGAAATACAAAAATCGCAGTCTTCTTCCATCTTTGGTTCGCGAGGAAACCGATGTCTTCAGCAAATTTAGCACAAAAAACCCAGCCTTTAAACAGGTAAGTCAGCTTTTTATGATTTTTCAGTCGAATTGGGCCTACCGAATTACACAAAGACAAATTAGGGGCGAATGATACTATGTGCAAATGTATTAAAAGAATACGGTAGGACGCCACATTATTTTCTCTGACAAGTGACTGGAAGTTTATAATCGGGACTATGTGAAAGCTAAATTAACTCTGCACACGTCCACGTGTAAGATTGCGAATACATCTTACATTTACGTGCACAATTCGTTTTGGCTGCTTTCGCAGTAGAATACAGTCTTACACTCTTTTTATCAACAAACGGTTTTATTGAAACCCGCTAAGGGCAAATACACTGATTTTCATATCAAAATTCCTCGGCCTAAAGCTTACAACCCCTAATAGTTAAAACATCAGTTGAAAATGCATTAGAAGTCGCTGAAGTGGGAAATTAGCGAGTCGGAGACGTTCAATTTATATTGAACTGATATCTTCTATAGAGCATTGTTATGCCTCGCCGGCTTCATGTTCCTCCACACGTGTAAGCGATTTGTTTATTCAGTACTTGACATTTTCCTTATTTGAAAATAGTCTGGTTTAACTGATAAACAAAGTCAGGCTATTGCTACAGTTAAAAAGTGTTAAATTGAACAAACAGAAGTGGGAGAACTGACCAATATCATTGTTTTTTGTTTCAAAATAAAGTCGGCAGCTTGTAATATGAGAAAATGGCGACATGTGTGAAACGGGCTCTACGTTTTTTCCTCTAGCGCGCTTGCTTTTAACAGGCCAAACTGACCATTTCAGTATGATAAGGAGCAATAATTGCCCGTTCAATAAAACCCTGTTTTAGCCTGTATATACGTATACCCCCGGCGCCGTGATCTTCCGAAATAAGGTAAAATTTGGTCAATCAATTGAAGAGCGAATGTTATAGTTTTTGAGCGTGTGGATAGCAAACAAAAGTTTTTAACATGGCAATGAAATGTAGTTTAAAAAGACGTTCAAGAGATGGCTAACAAATGGTGAAAAGATGAATTCATGGCGAGCTTTTGTTGTCATGTTCTGGCGATTTGAAAATACGCTAATTTGCATAATTTACTTCGGCCTTCGATGACGGTTTGGCTGCTTTTCGAACTTTCTCCATTTTTGTCAAAATAAGAAGTCGCTGGAACTTTTGGGTATCATTTTTTAAAAAGGTTCATTAAAAGGGTCTTTTTGGCGTAAAAAAAGAAAATTCGAATTTTCGCTTTCTGACCGCGGATTCTCGAAAGTTACTGACGGCGGCTCTTAAGACCCCCAATGCTGCAGAATTACAGAGGAAAATCGAAACGCAATGAAAAATTGAAAGTGTCTTCAAAATAGATTAAATTAGTTTGGTTTCAAACCCTCCTTTGCTTGTTTAGCTATACTTTATATGTTTACTTACTTATTTTGTTTTAGATTTACTTAGTTATCCCGCCTGTATGTATATCAGTAATATATATTCAATGTAAATTTGTATGCTCCTTGTACTGTTTTTTCTACCGTTATGTAACCTTTTTCAAACTTTTGTTTTGCAATCAATTTGTTTGTCTGTAAATAAACAATATATTCAAAAAATAACAAAAACAAGAACAAATTGAACAAAAAGACCTCAACAACTCCTGTTAAATGTTGGTCTCCAACTTACGACGACAGACCAAAAGAATAAAACCAGCTAACTCATAACACTTTTCCTCAAATTCTTGAGCTAATCATTTTGTCTTTAGCTGTTTGTGGGCAGCATTATAGTCCTGGCCCCAGTTGTTCAAAAGTTGGACAGCGCTATCCACCGGATAAATCTCTATCCAGTGGATAACGCATAGGTTTCCCTAACAGTTGTCCACTGGATAGTGGTTTATCCGGTGGATAGCGCTATCCAACTTTTGAACAACTGGGGCCTGGGTTATTAATACTTTATTGCACAACAATCTAGGTTGTCACCGAAACAGTAGCATGAACGACATTTCGATTTCCTCCAGTCCTCAATAACATAAGTGCTTCCATTAAATGTTTGCAACAGGTTTTGGGAGCACCTAAGGAATCAATTCTTAAAGTTCACAAAAATGTTCCTCTTTGTAATATCACTTTACATTTTTGCACGTCGATACTTGCACGATAAAATGGCTATATCAGTAAATATTTTGAAACACTGATAAATCCTGAACACTGAACGAAATTCAGTTTCTCAGGTGGAATGCCATCCTCGGAGACCCAGGGGCAGCTAGTCGGGACGACGGGATTTTCATGGGCGAAAGTTTACAACAAGAGCGGGAGAGCCCCTGGGCACTTACTCTTACCGAACGAGTTCCAGAAGCGTTTGAAATCCCGCCTTCTGATTGGCCAGAAAAATATTTTTCTGGCCAATCAGTGAAGAGGAACAGCCGGGCGACTCTCATGTCTTCTTACACGAGGTTGTTTTCTTCATCGAACGCCGTAGCAGCGTGGCCTGTTCAACGGGAACATTTTTTAGGAGAGCTTCAGAAAAAAAAACAAAAAATAAATGAACGAAGTCGAGGAAATCGCAAACTATAACGTGGCCGCAAGAAAACAAACACTCACCGGGATTTTTCACGGCGGACTTATCGAAGGTATCGTAAATTTTTAAACGTCACAAACCCGCCATTTTGAATTTGAGGCTGCCATCTTGAATCCCAAACCTGCAGTCATACAGCTGACAATGACGTCACCAAAATATATGATTTTGTTCTAAGAAACATACTTAGTCAAAACAAGCACACAAAAGTAAAAAATTATCTCCTTCTTACAAACGAAGGGGGAATACCTGAAAAAAGACAGAAAACAGTCAAAATACACTACTGAGTACACGGTTGCTATGGAAATGTCAATCACCATAGACACGTCATTGACAGAGGAAAATTTTCTCTGATAAATTTTAGGAAAAGTCACTAGATTTGGTGATTATTCGTCTAGCTGTTTAAAAATTATAATTCGTTAAAGTCAGCGCGGGCACAATGTTCCCCCCCCCCCCCCAGGCAGAATAGGGTTAATATTCCACTGCTGCACCATCTGAGCTACAGAGCCACGATGAGAACAGCGCGAGACTGAATCCCATTTCATCCTTCATGTGTCCTGGAGCTCCCTGCGACAAACATGTAAAGCATGTATTACATGCAATTCACAGAAAATTGAGGCAGCATTGTTTTAATTCTATTTCAAAATAAGCAACTAGTAAGAGCATGTGATAACGTGAGAGCATACTAGCCACCACGCTTACAAATAGCATTTCTAAGACAGCAATAAGAACTGATTCAGAACCTAGGATACTAATTCTTTCATATACAGTCAAATCCAGTATAGATGAGGTATCAAAAGTGTCGACATTTGGAGCTGGTCGCTTACGGGAAAGATTCTCTTGGGCGGCCACGAGCAATATAGGAGATACGTGTCCACTTACGGGTGCTATACACTATTAATCAGGGCCTCTAATATTTGCGATTTGCAATTTCGCAAAAATGACTTTAAATCGCATCAAATCATCAAAAGTACGAATCCAACCCTCACTATAACTGAAAATTCTTAGACGTCGTGAACATTATTTCAATCTAAATTGTCTTCCAAATCATCTAAGACC
Source organism: Siderastrea siderea (assembly GCA_964030785.1). NCBI lineage: Eukaryota > Metazoa > Cnidaria > Anthozoa > Scleractinia > Rhizangiidae > Siderastrea > Siderastrea siderea. The sequence continues at coordinate 19,425,694 of OZ034977.1, forward strand.
CTCATCTAAGAAACCCTTAACAATGATCGTTGCTGTCTACGAACCGATTAGCAAAGTGTTTTATGTGCAATGCATTGGAATCCCAATGGAATACTCGATTATTCGAAACTCCCGATTTTTCGAACCAAAAGTCGTTTCCCTTGGATTTCCTTCAGTCAAACACTGTAATTTTACCCCCGATTTTTCGAATGCTCGATTTTTCGAAACCCCCGATACTTCGATCTATTTCTTTCTTCCTTTGAAAAATTTATATTCGATTTCTTGAACTTTGAAAACTCTAGAACCAACAAAACCGATTTTAGCCACATACACACCTGAATGCAATTAACAAGTTCTGGAGAAGGTGTTTTCATGCATTTTTTATTACAAAGCAAGTGAAAAATCTGTCATTGGAGTCATAAGAAACTGCAACGCCGTTGTTACACAATCGAGGGTCTTGAATTACTGTACCTGATCAAAGTTCCTTCGTTTAGTTGCATTTTTCAAGCTCTTGCTGTAACACATTAACAAATTTTGCTGTTCCTTTAAACCGTGGAGTATAGGGTACTTTTTTTCTGATAGAGTAAGGGGAAGGAAATACAGTCTAGAGTCCGCGCAAAATTACAGACACATGTATCAATACAGTACTGGTTTTTGCTCTGCCAGAATTGGCTTAAATCCTTAAATTTTCGTTTTTTTTAAGGATGGTGCCTCCTTTTGTTACTGCGCAAACGTTTTGCACATCTCGGGGTATCCGGGTTTCTTAAGGAATTTGCCCACTAATACAACAATATTTTTGCGCGGTTTAACTACATGGAAAAAGCAGATCTCAGCAAGGGCTATCAGAATCCAAAGAGAAAATTGGGGGTAACCACGCACTTTTCAGAGGTAATTGAGCTTAAATTTGGAAAGAAATTGCCATACGTTCTTCGCATTTTAACGCTGTTTCAGCATTATGGTTGCTTAATCAACTCCGAAAAGTGCGTGGCTACCCACATTTTTCTTTTTTGGATTCCAATAACCCTTGCTAAGATCTACTTTTTCCCCATAGTCAGAACCTTTGCAAAAATACATCATTATCAGGAGGCAACGTCCTTAAAAGCACGCTTTGTTGGTAAATAAAGATGGTTCACACATTAACAAGAGTGATATACCGCTGTTGTCTGCCTTCTTGGTTCTTATAAAACCAAACCACGGTAAAATAGGTCTGATTTGATGCCACCTTCAATTTTTCGAACTCCCGATTTTTCGAACCAATTTCCATTTCCCTTGGAGGTTCGAAAAATCGGAATTGCACTGTATTTAGTAGCCCGGTACTAGTTGGCAAAGAACTAAAACTGCAATCCTTTTGGAGACAGTCCATCGTATCCAGGTGTTTTATTGTTTCGTTAATGATTCAGTTAATTGTTTGAGGGCGTAAAATTAATTTTCGTTCTCTAAGGTCTAGTAAAACAAGGTTGAATTGATGAAAAATGGCATTATTTGCGGCAATATTAGGCCGTTTTTTGCTGCTCAGTACAATGATGACCTTATATGTCGCATAATTTTAGAAAGTCTGGATGATAGCATTGACTTTATAAATTTAATGAACAACACGACGCTCTTGAGTTTTACAAACATGTTTCGGCAGATACGTCTGCCATCTTCAGTGTGAATTTAAACATAGTGTGCAGTAGAATATAAATAATGAAGGAATTACAATGATAATGGTACTGCCATTATGGTATCATTACGGTATCGCGCATTTGTTTCAGTTGTTTTACCTGTCGACAAGATGTGACAAGCGGTTACAAGATGATGCAAACATTTGCCTACATCCTGACCAGTGCAGGTGATCGTGATAGGATTTTCCACCTTTATAGGTTTTCGTACATCGTCAAAAATATCGCGAATTTAGCCCACAAGAATAATCTCGAGAAGTTAAAGCAAAGTTATGAATGATTTGTCTGCGGTAACGCAAATATAGTATGGTGTGTTGAACTGGCGGTCTGCGTTTTGTCCCTGCATTTGTTTAAATATTGACATTTCACAGCGGTCAATTTTTCGACTGGAATCGATGTACTTCTGCCGTTTACATAAAACTCCATGTCACTTTTGGAGGATTTCCACAAATTATAAACTTCGGAAATAGACGGCAATAGAGCACATTTGGAGTTCCTGGGGGGGGGGGGGGGTGATATAGAGTCATGACCGAACATTTTCTGAGTATTCTCGAATGCTTAACGCAATTTTGTAGATTAACTGCATTTATGTATATTTTACATTCCCCACGTGTCGAACTATAATCCTGAGTCCGGTTGTTCAAAGCAGGATTAAGCTAACCCAGGATTAGCATCAATTTCGAATTCATTTTAATAGCCAAACGATACATATCCCTGTAAATCTTTTTTGCCCTACATTTTGACTTTGGTTGCTGTCAAACTGCCACTTTGACATAAGCCTTGGTTAAATTTAAGTCCCAGGTAAGAGGCCCGGCCCTGAATTGAACAACAACGCGAGTTAGCGCTTGTTTGTTGGTCTTTTCGCGTGAAAGAAACTCTTCCTAAGCTTCCAGCTAGAATTATATGGAAGAGTTTCTTGTACTTTTTAATCCATCCGTCGGCAGTTTTTGCTCCTACGCCGGTCGAGACAGAAAAAAAAGTCGACTGAACTTGTCCCTTTATTGACATGTCAGAAAGATACCAGTAGCCATCAGGCCATAAATTGATCATTCTCTGGAGCTGAAAGCGAGACAGATCGGAGCTTATCGGCTTGTGCGCACAAGAATCTTTTATGCAAATACAAGAGATATACTTGCATTATCTATCTGCCCTTTCACCCATTCGAGTTCGGCATTGGATGGCGGAGAAACTCGAGTGCATGCCAAGTTCCTTCCTGAAATCGCCCATCGCAGTACTGGAAAAGGAGAACTAACATAAAGGTGACAGAGGAGTGGGTAAGGAGGTATAGAAGCCGTTTTTTTTTTTAAGAAAACAGGTGTCCTTGTTCCTATGGGCTTAGCTGATGGGAAAAAATTGTGAGGGCAGGGGGCTAGTAAAATAGTAACACATGGCTTTTTGAACTGATTAATCTCTCTTTTGATAAGAATATGCAATGCCTTCTTCTTGGAATGTAATAAGATAGGCAGAAAATTAGCTTTAACAGTAAAAAATTGAAATTCTCCATTGTTGAAAAAATCGGCGACAAATGCCCCATCCCCGGGCAGACCACTGATGACAAATGCCCCACCCTGGAGACCGACAAATGCCTGGTGGGGGGAGGAGGAATGGTCAGGCTCGGAATTGACTGAGCCACAAGATTTTGGTGTAGTCCTTAACCTTGCCATAACCGGCGCCATACTGTGTTCCTCTACATTAATAAGCTTGATTAACTGCAAGGCCGAGTTTGAGCAAGTAGTCAACGAGGCGCAGCCTGCAGACAGGTATTGTAAATGATTCAGTAAATGATTCAGTAAATGATTGTACTCGGAAATGACTATATATTTTCATGCTACAAACTGAAGCACGTGCCATCGACGAAGGTATGAATTGGGAACAAGAATGCCAGTTGTAGCAAATCAGAGATGAAGACATGACCAACATGCTCGCAACATCCGCGATCTTTTTAGCTCGAACTCTGCAGCAAATTTGTTCAGGTCAGAATAAAATGCAAGGAACCATAATTTAACATCTTAAGAGAACCTGTCAAGGGCTGTGAATGCCACAGAAATAGATGAGAATTGCTAGTCCCTGCTGTAATAAGCCGATATATCTCTCTGCTAGAACGGAATACCCTAAAGCATGTCTAAGACCATTTTATTTGAATTTAATACGCCTAGTACACCAACGGACCTTTGAGTGGTAGGTTTCAACTCCTCCTTTTGTTTTTCTTGGTTAGAAGTACTAAGCTACTGGGATTCTCGCATGTAGCTTTTTTGATAGTCAAGGGACTCCTGTGAAACACTTAGACTGAAGAATAGGTGGGTGAGCAGTGCTACATGCACACTCTAAGATAGCAAGTGCCAGGTTCAAATAATAAGTGAAAAGTGCGTGACAGGCCCGTGGGTGAAAGAAAACTGTATATCACTTAAAAATACACATGACTGGTCCTCTTGCTCTTTATAACCTCCTAGCGCTCTCTCTGTTAGAAAAGGTCCTTTTCTGTAATGTATATGATGTCAGTCTAGACTGGACTATCTACAACTAATCTACTGAGCGAGGGTGTCAAATTGTTTATATTAAATGGTGAGCAAGGTTTGACCGTTGTTTCGTCTCTCAGCAAGTATTTTAATTAGTGGTTGTTTTATATCCCTTATGGAAACAGGGTGAGCACCCTTCATTCCTGAACACACAATGTATCTCTTCGAAATTTATTTGGAACCAGCCATACGCCCCTGAAGTAAGCAACCATCTTGTATATTACTAAAGGGTAGAGCGTACCATTACTTCTTCTTGGTCTTAGCCAGTTCTAGCCTCTGCACAGATACGATTTTCCCCGCAATTTTTTTGACAAGGAAAAGGAAAAAATGGGTTTGTACCCAGGCTCCCCCGCTTCGGAAATCATGTAGCGTAAGCGTCACATCACTGACTGAAAGCTGTACTATTGAAAGGCCTCTTCACCACCTCCACTTTTGAAATTGGTTTTGTGAGGGTTCAACTTCAATTTTCACGAAACAAGGACATCTATGGGACAAGGAGCACAAAGGTATACGAATTAAAACATTTCAAGTTTGGAGCCGTAACTATCCAAACAACCACCGAGTAACTGTCAAAGCTCAAGGAGATCTGCATGTAACGACAGGCCAAAAAATAAAGACTTTGAAGCCCAATAGAATACCATATCTCTGTACAGGTTAGTACATTGAGGTTGTTTTATGCGTCTACGTCACCGATATTTCCAACTGAAGGCATTTTTTAACAGTTTATTGTTGGTCACGCATTCACCGATTGTGTGATTTTATCCTTTTTTCTTGACCGGTTTTAAAAAAGTTTCCTGAAAATTTCGGAATCGTTTGCTCAAACTAAAATTTAAGAACTTCAAAAGAACAATTTATGTAGTCCTTAAATACTTGTTTTATGACATTCTGGGTAAAGGCACATGGACAAATTTGTTGATCTTTTTTTATCTAATTCGATTAGCCAAACAAAGAATTTTGGCTTTCTTTGAATACTTCGATAAATCCAATGTTTATGAAATCTTGACATCCGGATGGCAAAGAGTGATACAACAAATTGGTAGTATTACAGCCTTTCCCAGTTTAACAGTTTTGACACGCGAGTCAAGTGAACATGAAGGAATTTCAACCCTTCCTGGTCTCATCAAATCGAGCATAGAGCTGGAAACGGATTTATTTGCTTTTCTCAGAAATAAAGAGTTATTTCAAGGACAAAAAACTGCACGGTGTTTGTATAGTTACTAAGCGCTACCACCATGCAAAAGAAGAGCGAATTTGATTTTTCGAACTTTGCCGCTCATTTGCGATTTTGTTTGATTCTTGTACGGATTTGCTCTTAAAGACGGCCTGGCAAGTTGCGATAACCTGTGAAGTTTCCTTGCAGTTTCCTCGTGAACAAGGACTACAACTCTCATCTGTGATACAGCAATATGAAGGTTAGAGGATCTTATGTTAAAATCGGTTGTTGGCTGATCAAAACCTGCGGAAAACGTGAAGTCGTTTGTGTATGTGTACGCTGAGTTAATTAGGCTGACTTTTCGGATCGATTGAATCAACACATTTTGTCCAACTTTAAAATTCTATATCATCGCGTCGATTAATTTCCCCAGACAAGTCATTTTAGGAGGGAAAAGAACATCCCTTCTCTTGAAATCCAGATTTTTGACGAATAATATTCGGTACCACATACTTTTTTTAGAGGTTAAACTCGATATACTTTTTATCTAGTCAAAAGTATGTCGGATAAATTTAATTAGAGCTTATTAATTAGTGTTTACAGAGGAAAGATTAACTTCCAGAAGTAATGAATCACAAGATTTGGAAATTTTTTCAACCGCTTTGTGATTTATGGGCGAGTCATGATAGGCTAAACACAGACGGCGAGTCAAGTTACGAAAATCTAGATCTGCACACTGCAATGAAACCGGCTGTAAGGCTCGACATTTTGTCCTAGAATAATCCCAGCAGTGAGAGTTTAAGACCGATCTATTCTCTGTTGATTAAAAAACTCATCTCGAAGAAAAAAGCTTTAACTAGAAGCTATTTGTCTTGTGTGAGTCTTCCTAAGTTTCACATGGCATTTCTTGATGCTGCCGTCGCAAATGTTTACTTAAATGAGGAACGTTTGCACTTAAAATTTTTGGCAGGCCGTTTGTACCCTCGTGGACTGTGAACACTTACAACATTGTTAATATTCAAGCAATGCCACCAAACTTGGTGACTTTGGACTTTGGATCGATTGTATTGCGCCCGCGGTCAGTCTTTACCGTTTAAATGATTTTTAACATGGCGTGTGGAGCCGAGGGAAAAGAATGAAACATATTGAGGCACAATATTAACTTAACTGGATTTGCAAAGATAACATTTAGTGAATGTGTTACGCAAAGCAAGACGGTTTTCACTTGCATGACAAGATCCTCGAGGAACGTTTTGTAAAGACAGTGGTAATTTATCACGCAGTACATCGTACCAGGTCTTTGCTTCTGTAACCACTACAGCCCTAAGTTACATGGCCTTAATTCCAGTTTATGAAAATATAACCCCTATACCCATAACCCCTGTGATCTGTGTGTTGCAGAAATCACAGCACCAAATGCATAGGAATTAAAGGCTTTGAAAAAAAAGTGGCAACCTTCACAGATATTGGGTGTACTAGATTTTTAGTTTAGGTACAGGGAGCAAAATTATTTTTTAAGCATAGCCAGAGAAAAGTCATTGTTCATTTCAACAAACCTTTACTTAAAATTACAACATTACATATACATTTGGGAACGTTGCCGATAAAATACACTCTCACGCTAACTTAAATTGCATTACGTGTACAGCCATGTACATCTGCAAAGTAAAAACTCAATGACCGCCATTGGCAAGCACATCACATTTGCACCCTTCAAAGGCACTTTTCTGAGTACCCACATTGTGCTTAAAAAAACCAACTTCAGCTTAAATGGCTCCATTTAACAAGACATGAGAGACGTTTAGACTGCAGGAATTAAATGTGGCTCAATAGCCCTCGGACATAGAAGCAAACGCATTCCCCCACCTTGTTAAAAGGGGTTGCTGGTTTATAATAGTTCGAAAAGATTTTACCCTTGGAAGATAAGGACTGGTAAGAGGTTTCGTAAGATGCTCTTTCTTGTTTTGTTAAGAATCTTGCTTGGAAAATAAACGGACAAATACACAGCAAGTCAGATTAAATAGAAAATATTTTACCCTACATGCACCATAAAGGTCTTTCTCTTGTAACGCTAACTGTGTTCGCCGTAGGTTTCTGATTACTCAGTTTCTTCCAGTAAAACTTTGGGTAACACCAGCCTTTCACCGCTATTTGTGTGACAACTAACACAAATATGTTAGCATAGCATTTTAATATTAAATTTGACCAACATTTTGTGTAGCGAGTTGTATGGTCATCATTGTGTTGAAACTTGCAGAAACAAAACCTGAGGGCTCTGAGGCTTATTTGACGAAGTTAGGAAAAAATCTGTCATAGGATTTCAAAACTATGGACAATTTTTGCAAAAATGAGGTTTTAATTATATGCTATATCTCAAGCGTTTTTATACCCACAAGAAAATCAATAACATTTGCTTAAAGTCCCAACATTCTTCATTTGGGATGCCAAAAATCATAGAAATCAGTTAAAGTGCTTTGCTGAAAAGTACGAATGGATTCAAAAACGTACCCAACACGCCAGTAAATAGGTTCGAGCCAACGTAAACAATATTATTGCTGAGGTACCAGCTAGCATCCATTGGCTTATAGATGCACGCTTGCGTTATTGACTTTCACAACTACACTATAAGTAAAGTAAAATGGCTGATAGGCAAAGACTGACGCTAAAGTCACAAAAACTGATGCTGAAAAAAGGGAGAATTCGAAGTTGTTATGTAAACCCTCGCCATTTTGGCTCGAGGTTTCATTTTAAAACACCCCTTGCATGTTTGCATAACGTTCAGGAGCACGTAGGCCATCTTATATTTCTTAACTCGAGGTCATCGCCCTTTGTCTTCACTCATTCGTTTGTTCGTTAGTCGTTTATTTATTTATTTATTTATTTATTTATTTATCTCCCAACTTTGTCAGTACAGCATCAAGTTTCTCCTCCAGGTTTCTGCTTACTTCGACAAGTTCCGATTTGACCCCGCTAAGCTCACATTTGACTTCGGTTAGTTCAGATTTCACTTTGGTAAGCTCAGATTCAATATCAGCTTTCAGCTCTTGCAGCTGCGATCCCTGATAATCAATGTCCTCCCTGGGACACATCTGGAAAAAGCAAAAAAAAATCAACATTAACAAAAATGCTTTGAATTCGATAAAGAAAATTGAAGACCCGCGTTCTCAACAGTATGCCGGCATAATTTTGAGCATTACAGTGACGTAAGACAATCGAGCATTAGACCCGAGTAATAGTGACGAAAAAGCCTGTAATTGGGGGAGGGGGGCTGGACCGTAGGCATAAAACCGAAATAAATCCGGGCTGCAGCATGAGGGATAATTTTGAAAATATAGCCCTCTTCGGCTACATCGGAGCGAATTTTATTATTACCAGAAAACCCACTTCATGATAGCTAGCCAAGCCAAGCGATGAAGGATGATATTGAGGCATCGCTCATGCTCAAATGTATGATGTGAGCACAATGAAGCATAATATCATAATGATACCTTACCTTAGGTCCAAGTAGACAAAAATGCAGCCATTAGAGCTCATTTTGCTATATACTATATATGGGAAAATGAATTCTAGGTATATTTGCAAGTGCTTAGTGACTCAGGGTTTGAGTCAGCTCTCCGTCCTTAGGAGACAATTTGTCCCTTCAAGGCCTTTGAAAGGGGACAAATGGGAACAATTGGGGGACAAAATTTTCTTATCATTATAGCAAAGGTCTGCCGTAATCAAGCTTCCATGGTGGCATCTTGATGTTCACGCGATGATAAATGCCTCGTTAGAGTTGTTCTTTTTACCCAAGCGACAAAAATGACAAAACATAGCTTGATTTTCGTATCTTAACCACGTGTGTTCTTTAACCCATTTCGACTGAAAGTTGTGGCTTTCGTTAGACATTTTTGCCACTTTAGGATTCGTATTACCATCGCCTTCAGCTACTTCAATCCTCAAGTCGTTCTGATCTTTGTCTCCTGATCTTCTGATCTTCAGTTTCTTCATTTCTTTCACCGCCTAAATAGCTCGAGATTTTCCACTTAGACATTTATTAAAAGGTCACAAAAGATCTGCACGTTGTGTTACAGCACAAAGTCAGTCAAACGTGAAGCTGGCAATCATGCAAATCTTCGTGGTATTTCCAAATAAAATTATGGTCATGTTTTACAACCTTTTCCTGTCGCGGCTGTGGAGTATTCTTCATTGGCAAATCAACTTTATCTGATGTTGTTTTATATTTTGTGGACAATAAATTTATTTCATCATTGATATTCACGTTATCCAAAGATGGGAAAATGTAAAGGAAAGTTCCAAACAGTATTTGAATTCTACACACCGGAAATTTTTATGTTGGGAGACAATTTTGGCGCAGTCACCAAATTTTAAGGGACAAATTGTCACTGAAGCGCGAGAATGTCGCAACTTCGCGTTCTGGCTCAAACCCTGGCTTAGTGTGACAATATTTGTTAAGTGTCCAGTTGATTATTGTTATACTGCTAACTTGTATAATTTTGGGCGCAAGAAAGATGCACCCGATACGTTTTTAGTCTACTTGCTGTACACAGTGTCGAGGATTAAAGTTGTGTTTACGGGTAAATTTTCCTTCGGTCTCTCCTGGAGTTGTTCAGGAACGTTGCATGGTGCCAGAAGTGAAGTCAAAAACCGAATTTTAGCCGTGTTTGCGGAATATTTTGTCCCGTGCATTGGTTCGTTGCTGTTCGCGTAAATCGAAACCACGTTGTCGGAAAATGGCGGAACGTTAATTGCTTAATCCACCAGATCCACTGCAGGTTTCTAAAGAAAATTCTTCCCCCAAACTGGAAAAGGTCTATTTAAAGCAAAAGTAGAATAACTTCGAGCTAGCTACTGGAATCTTCAGAAAAGAAGATCAAGTTCGAGTGGGAACCAGTTTTTGACTGCGGACGGCGACGAACATTTGAATGTGTAAAGTGCCTTCACGTGGGATAGTGAAGATGATAAAGTAAAACTGGATAAAGTGTTAGAGCAGTTCGAAACATTTGTGAACCCTGGAAGAATGCAATCTCTGAATTCAAAGGTATCTGTTCTCCTCACGAGGCCAGGAGAATGGTGAGTCGATAAATATCGATAAATAATAATCGATAAATTGAGAGACTCTAATTCGTGACCGCATTGTGTTTGGAGTTATAGATAATCAGGTAGAGAGTACCAGATTTGATGCTGGACAAAGCCTTAGAAACTGTAAGAGCGGCGGAAGCAACTCAGAGCCATCTGAAGCAAATGAAAAATCTTCATGAAGTCAACGCGGTGGGAAAGAAGACAGACAGCCTGCCCAAGAAAAATTTTGAATACAAGAAACCGGTGAGTGGCAGTATGCAGCATGCAGATTGATTGCAAGTTTTGTGGTAGAAGTCACGTGAGGGAAAGAATGCAATGCCCTGCCTATGGTCATCAGTGTAAGAAATGTGGACAGAACAATCATTTTTGCAGTAAAGTGTACAAGGGAGAGGTCAAGTGCGCATCAGAATTTGCACTATGTTCATGATTTCGTCCAAATCTTGTATGAAGAATACACTATTGGTGTGGTTACTTACCATATCACTGCTGTGAGAATACAACGTCCTGCCCAAAGCTGTTGTTTATAACTGTGAGAGTAAAAAACTCATAGAACGTGACTTTTCAGCTTTAGGAAAGTCAACCCACACGTCTATCAAAGGTAAGATGAGCAAAGATGTTGATTTTTTTTATCATTGACAAGGATGGCAGACCACTGTTAGGTCCTGAAACTTGTCAGGAACTGAACTTTATCAAGGTTATGGTGAATGACGTGTTTAAATCAGAAACAGTGAACACTGTGAATGAGAAGGTGCAATCCACACCTAGTGTTTTGACCAAAGAGCAGATTCTGGAAGAATACAGTGACGTCCTTGAAGGCTTAGGGTGCATGGAGGGTCCATGTCGCTTGGAAGTTGATGAAACTGTCTGACCAGTAGTTCACTCTCCTAGAAAAGTTCCTGTAGCCCTGAGAGACCGTTTGAAAGAAGAACTGGATAAGCTACTGTTGAGTTGCTCAGCATTGTTCATGGATGCATGCGTTTTGATCCGTATGTTTATGGAAGAGAAACTCCTGTACAAACGGATCACAAGCCTCAAGAGCATTTTCAAGAATTCTTTGTTGTCAGCTCCGAAGAGGCTCCCTATAATGATGTTACAGTTACAGAAGTATTAAATCTGTAGATTGTGTACAAACCTGGGAAGGAGCTCCTCATTGCAGATACACTTAGTCGAACGCTCTTACCCAATGAACCAACGCCAGAGAAGACAACATGTCATGTGTACGTTGTAACGCAAGAAGAGTATTTAATCAAGTTCACATAAAAATATGTAAACTCGGTAAAAGCTTCAGTGTATTAAAACGGAACAATTGTAGAGTACCTGCCGATCACAGTTGAACGTTTTACAGATCTTCGAGAGAAGACTGAGGGCGATGAATGCCTTCAGAAGTTAAAACATGTTATCAGGGTCAGTTGGCCTGATACGACAGAAGAAGTTCTACCAGAAATCAGAAATCATTTCCACTTCAAAGAAGAACTGACCATTCAAGGTGGTATTCTTTCCAAGGAAATCGAGTGATCGCACCTGCAGTGTTAAGGTCACACATGGTGAGGAAAGTACACTCCAGCCATATTGGTATAGATGACTGTTTGCGAAAGGCAGGTGATTTCCTGTTCTGGCCTGAAATGTCAGCTGAAATTAAGGATTCTATCGCCAAATGTGACAAGTGCAGCACTTATCAAACAAACGAAAAGAAAGAACCACTCATATCTCATGGTCCACCGAAACGTCCTTGGTCTCACTTCGCGACCGACCTCTTCGTGTTTGATATGAAAGAGTGGTTCATCATTGTAGACCACTTGTCAGATTATTTTGAGCTAAGCCAACTGCCAGATACCCAAGCGAGTACTGTTAACAAGTCCGTCAAGAACCAATTTGCACGTCATGGCATCCGGATACACTTATCGTGACAATGGACCTCAATTTGCATCAGTGGAGTTCAAGGAATTTGTATCGGTTTGGCAGTTTGACCACCAGATGTTATCACCGTATTATCCTTAGTCAAATGGGAAGATAGAAAACTCTGTCAATTCTGCGAAGAGACTAGTGACCAAAACAAAAGCAAGTGGACAAGACCCTTATCTAGCAATTCCTGATTGGCGTAACACACCATCAGCAAATATAGGAGCATCACCAGTTCAGAGATTGGAAGTAATGTTTAAAACACGAACAGCAGTGTTTCATCAAGTGTAAAACTTCGAGCGCAAGGCGCTTCATCGATGGCGCGAAACTCCTCTATGATCATCTCACGGCGGCCTTTTGGTTCTTTGCGTGGAAAACCAGCGATGAACTTTATTGCCCGCGCCAGCTCTTTCCCTTTGCACCGCACCGACGATTTCCTTTGTTCCGAGGCTAGCTTTTGTTCTAATCACTGCCCTTTCAGCAGTCCATTTTCGGCCGGATTCCACCTCAGGTTGTACCTCGCATATCACTTGGTCGGGCGAGACCAGAAGCATCATCTAGATACGCACCTTGCCAGCCTTGAATTCATCAACAACGGAAGAGACTGGTAGCTGAACCTTCGCTGAACGGCTGTGCAGACCGACAGATGTAAAACCGGGCGGGACACCTAGCCATTCTCTCAGGTATTTGTTGACGTAGATTTGGGTTGTTTCAACACGAGTAAGTGTCACTTTGTATATCTCTACCAGCCACAGGAGGCGAGGGAAGAGGCCATATTGGAAGATGCAAGCCTTCAACTTTCCGGGGAGGTCGATCTTATCGATGGCAGTCAGTCCTTTCCTAGCAGTCTCAATCTCGGTACCACGATGACGATCACTAAGCGAGATACTATACAAACGGCCTAGACTCTTTGCAGGTTGCTCCTTTACGGCTGGAATATGGTCACCACCATTGGAGAAGCGAATTTCCTTGACTTGACCATGGACAATGGAGAGACTGCGACTTTTCTTGGGCTTCGCTTTCATCCGGCACCAAGTGAAGGGTTCGTTTAGACGCTGGAGGGGGCACTCAGTATCTGACCTAGATTCAATTAGAATCGTAACTTCGTCCATGAATGCTTTCATCGGTGGTAGCACTGTACCTCCATCCAACATCTCCCCCTTAGTTGCGTCTTTGGCTCCCCGAAGCAGCATCTCCATACACATGATGAAAAGGAGTGGAGAGATGACGCAGCCCACCATGATGCCAATCTCCAACGCTTGCCAGTTGGTGGTGTATTGTTGGGTAGTTCAAAGGCTGAACCAAAGTACTTGCGCAGGAGAACCTTGATCTTTCCTGGGGTTTTCATTAGTGTTCCTTATACAAAATGTTCATCCTAATCAGCATTTCATTGTCTTACTCATTCAACCCTGTATTTCCCCTGAGCAGAATTCAAGTCCCGCCCCTGACTTTTCAGGTAGATGCATTTTACCAGGTATAAAGGCCCTTGCACGTGCTTAAATTTGTGCATTCAATTGGACAATATGCTTATTGAGTATTTAAGAGTTTTTGAAGACGCGCAAAGACACTCTTGCTGACAGCTGGAACACTGCGCCAACCCAAGATTGTGGAAGGAACTGAAGGCAAATTGAGAGAAAGAAAGGTAAAGCAGGAACGCTACTACAACAGAAGGACTAGTGATTTAGTTGATTTACAACCTGGTGACTAAGTGGACATGAAGCCGTTACCCACCGATAGGGGTAAATTGTGGAAGAAAGCAATGGTAGTCAAACAAGTCGCACCTAGGTCATATGAAGTAGACCTGCAAGGAAATATATATAGAAGGAACAGAAGGCATCTGGTGAAGACTCAAGAATTGCCACAACCAAGGCCTGAACCCGAAATACCCCCACCTGCTATAGATATGCAGCCAGCAGTCTCAGAGGAAGCTCGTTTCGGCCCTCATCTTGTTGAACAAGCTGGAGATTCTCTGTCCACGCCCTCTAAGATATCATTTGCATCACCTGTGATGCATACCAGAAGTGGCAGAACTGTTCGTCCGCCACAAAGATTTCAGGACTGTGTTTCAGGACTGTGTGTCACAGTATTAGGGATTCATATTATCACAGGGAGAAGGGTTTGGAGAAGACGTAGCGGGGAATAGCAGCAAAACACGTCAAAGGTACGACAAATCACCAACTTCAAAAAATTACACCACTTGGGTTCGTATCTTGAGTGACCGTAAGATATTTTGCACCCTGAGGGGACGGAGAACAACGGCGGCGTCTAATGCCCCTGGGGCTCTTCTTGTTAGGCTACTTGCTGTGCACAATGTCGAGGATTAAAGTTGTGTTTACGGGTGCATTTTATTCTCTCCGGGAGTTATTAAAGAACATTACACTTAGATCCGCATGTTTCACAAAAGCCTTATTACCATAAACGAACTCAACGTACTATTAATTTGCAAGTCTTACTGAAACTGCGTTTGGGTAGAATCTGATTAGAGGCAATCATTATTTAAACTACGAAACCAAGGAACATTGGGGAAACGGGCAAAATCTGGCAATTTAATTGCGAGCCAATCGTTTATAATCACCCGATGTTTAAACTAAAATAAGAAGTCTAATGGTTATTTTACCTTGGCTAGTACGCTATTTTCGAAGTTAAAAGCAATGTAAGGGTAGAGTTTTCTGTCGGAACTGTACTCAATTATTGTCCGATCTCCTTCGGGAACAATTTTGCTCCCGTTCACACTAAACACAACTGGAACTTGGAATTTTCCACCTCTCTCTTCCTCTTGGTCGAAAAGGACGGTGCATCTAATCACGTCACCTCGACGGGCCGCAGTAGCGCCTGTGTGAGAAACACACAGAAGCACTCGTATCTCAAGGTGAAAAAACAATAAAACAATTCATGATTACAAGGAGTAAATAAAGACTTATCATGTAATATCCATATAATATCATATCATATATATAAACTCTGCTAAATTCGCAATACGCTGAATGAAAATGGCGAAAACTATTAAATGGGACAACTGTTTTGGAACGACAACAATATAGCGAAAAATCTAAACAGATTATGTAGCAAACATGGGGCGACAAAACACACCCACATAAAAGATGCTAAATAGAAAGTTAAAAGTAAAAAATGTGATAATCTGTTGGCTGGTGAGAGGGGAGGTGGTGGCAGAAAAGTTTATTGATATATTGAATGATAGATTCTGCTTTTAATATAGGAGGATCCGCCCTATAACCCTATTGGCTAATACACGACGAATCTCTGTCCTGGTAAGAACAAACCCATATGATCATTACTTGGTAACAGGTATCGAATTAAATAACATCATGTCTGGACATAGTTTGTTTTAGTGAGAACGCAGCGAATTCATTGGTCTTCTCTAGTCCTTTTTTCAGACTCAGCTGATCCCACCTTACGAAATGGTTAAGGGCAGCTGTCGTTAGTTATGTCATGGATCTTTCGTTTCGGGTGCGCAACCGTTTTCTTTCAGCTGGAAGGTAATCCACATATTTTCATGGCAACTATATTGGAGCTACAAGACAATAAAACGTTTTTCCTTTGGGAAATAATTTATTTTATTACGCTAATATAGTTTTGATAATAATTGCTGTGATTTTCCTCCAGCACGGCCGCAGTTAAGGCCCTCTTCAGCGGTCGCTATAGGCGCATGTCGCAGCTACAAAACTCATCCCGTTTGATGTTGGAGAGGGGGGAGGGGGGCGGTGGAAGGCAGTGGGAATAGTACACATAGCTTTACTAATTTTTGTTACATCAAAAAAACGAGTTAAGGTGAGCTTCGGAACCGTCTGTGTACAGCAGTGGGTGTGAGAAGATGAAACATTTGCGTTTATCGAGAAAACAACGTTGAACTAGAATAAATATGTTTCGAGTAGGATAGCTGCTAACGGAATCTTCCTAGTGAGAGACGCTTTCACTAAAATGCTACTGGCTTTACCTGTAGTTTTTCTGCCATATTTAAACGCCTTTTTGTCGAAGATTTTCCTATCGTCTGTGTGGTATCCCACAGTTCCATCCTTCCATCCAGGCATCTTATTGATGTTGTAATCTTCGAAAACGACACCCATTCCAAACCACATGGTTTCCCCACTTTTAAGAACCATGACCTTAAAAAGAGCCAGAAAAGGTTTAAGAAATGTATTGATTCTGTGTGCTAGTTTTGGCACCCACTATCTAGAATGATATACGAGAATTAACATCTTAAGCAGCTTTTAAATGTAACATTTTCAATGGCCACCTCCATGATCTATCAGCAATTGTTTTCTCTTAGTTAGGGCGAGGTTCTGCTTGCAACGTCTAACTAAATGACTCAACTTTTGTTCTAAATTTTGCCCTTTATTACGATGAAAGCATTGCTGACAGACTGCATGTTTGACTCTGCTATATAACTAACAATGAGAGTCGTGTTGTATTTTTGTGATTACTGTAAAGTCACTTCTGTTTACTTACTTCAAAATGTGGAAATCTTGAAGAAAATTCTTTGCGATATCTAGCACCACATCTTTTCGATTTCTTAACGTATGGTCGATGAGTAACGAGGTAATCCTCGACCATTATAGCTTCATGCGTATACCAGGCCTGTGTAGTTCAAAAACATAAGTTCAGTACTACATTGAAATGTTAATCTCTCATGTCACCAAAACTTAACCAGTTAAATGATAAAAGAGGCAAAACCTCAAGCTGCTCTGATAGTAAATGAATTGTCTACTTAACAAACTTGCAGTCGGAAATTAGTAGAGTGACAGAAACTGTTCCATGTGGCTCATCATAAGATGAAAGTTTCGAACACTAAGTAGTAGTCGCTTCTCTGACGAATTGGACGAGCTTTTATTTAGAGGAGTTGTACATCAATGTGGTGCAATTTCTAATGAGCAATGAATTAAATAAGTAAGTTGATAGTTTTAAGGTCTATTTCTCAAACAATGTCATGAAGCCATTTCTAAAGACCATTTCTTTCATATTGTAAAGGAAACTTCAATGATCTGTACCTCTGGACCAGTTGGCAGGAGAGCCTTATCGCAGCCTTGTTGATTGGTGAAGCTTCTGTAAAGAACCTGGTTCACCATGCTTTCAGTATTTTCTGTGTCGTTAAGCACCTGGTCGAGTTTATCTATGGAATTACCAACATTAGACGTATGTAACTCTGAGCTAGTCGGTAATTAGCTCCCTTAAGGTATACCATGAAATACCGGAAAACCCGTTTCATACGCAGGACGTATTGTGTCTTGCAACTTGAAGATATATTAACGAAATTACTGATTTTCACAATACAAAGTTACAACTCTCCAACATACAAATTCTATTTAATTCTCTTGAAGGCTTTTTTTCACATTTATCGAATCCCCATAAAAGTAGACTGCGGCTGTTAATTTCATTGCAACAGAAATATCTGTATACCTGTAAGAAATTGACGAAGAAACCTGATTTAGAAGAATTCGTATCTAAGCTATTAGAACAGTATCGCATTGAAAATTGTGGCATGTTGTGAAGGGAAAACACGGCGGACAGGTCTTCAGTTTTCCCCCCCCCCCCCCTTTTTCTCCTTTTTTTTAATTGTGTATATACATTAATAATGAAAACAATGCAACGTTAGTATTTTAGTATCAATTTGTAAGCCTCTTGTGAGTCTTTTTGTTGTTGTTTGTTAGTGTAATTACTAGTTACGAAGATTGTGAGTTATAAATAATTGGAAGTTCTCAATGAATAAAAAAAAAATAAATTTGCTGCAAAAATTAGACACCGATTCACCTTACCGTGACATAAAAAGAAACTCTAGGAAAAAAAAAATTAAAAAAGACGAAAATTCAGTTTGAAAAGTTGGTGATATTCCAAAAAATCAGTTTGTGACCTGGAACAGTTTTTGTGAGGTGAAACATTCATCGCACAAATGTATATATCGTATAGCAGGGGTCTCAATCAATTTGCAAATGATTACTTTCCGTTCTTATGTGCTGTCGTAGTCCACCTGATTGTCGTCAACAAAATTGTAAAACAGACTATATTCAGACATTCAACGTGTTAATCTCTTCAGAAGGTTTTTTAAAAATGTTTTTTGCAGTATACTGTGGCAAACATCGTCAGAGCTTCTCCCCTCTCGTCGTGCCACCTGCTAAGGCAGGCATCACACTGGCTAAAGGAGGAAATTCTTGTCTCAATAGGGCATATACATTAAGTGATTTGCATAACTGATTCGAAATAAGAGACTGTATGGGCATACGCAACGGAGATTTGCTTTCTCATACAGATCCCCGCTGACTACCAACCTAACTAATTATATGAAAGACCAAATATGGTCCATTAACACTCATTTACAAAGTGAGATGAAAGTATTTTCCCCGGGAGCAACAAGGCGAGAGAAAATGGACAAGAAAAAAAATCACTTTGAAGCGAATTAGGACGACAAGAAACTGTGTATAGAAATAGAAATTTGAGCATTTAGTGTGGTGTTTACAATAAATTTCTTTTATCGTCACATCGATCATTAAAACGTTACAAACGGTAGGTTTTATCAGGAGGCTTTCCACTCCAAAATATCAAGACAAGACGTAAAATCAAACACAAGAAAATACGGGAGAGAAGCATTAGTAGTGTACTTATGGGGTCTCTGGCGCAGTTTCTAATTTCTGATAAATTTCTGTTCCTTTTGATACTCGAGTACAAAAATGGAAAAAAAAACGAAAAAAAATCTAAAAGATGATAAAAAAGTGGTTTGAAGAAATGAAAATAATAATAAAATGGAAGAAAATATTGAAACACTTTGGGATTTATATTCAAAAGTTAAAAGATATAATAAAAGATATTGTGTAATTTGTGGAGATTTTTTAGGTTATCGGAAAAGAAACAAGGAAAGACAAGTGTGTTGTGAATGTCGGTATAAGAAAGAAAATATTTGAGTAAATTGTGGAATTTTTTTTTCAGACCGGTCAGATTTTAATGGTGCATGCAATGAATGTTGGAATGATTATTGTCGTGAAAGTACAAATATTCTCTTAGAACGTATAAGGAAAGTATAAGGTTGGTAGGTTATATGGATGAACAGTGCGTGAAAAGAAAAAGAAGCAGAAAAAAAAAAAGGAAATGAAAAAAATCGATGAAATTCTTTCACTTATTGTTGAAATGTTCTAGCTGTTTGTTTTTGAGAGCAATTTGTTGGAGGGTATCGATCTTGTTATTTTAGAAAGCAGGGAAGCTGTCAAAAATCACTGAGGCGTTGTCCTGAATGCAGCAAAAGATAAAATATTTAGCAACGAGGGCAACATAATTTAAAGTGTCCTTAAATTGCGTGTTATTGTACCATCCATATATAATATTGCGTTCGCTCAGATCGAAAGTTTGAAGGATTTTTTCAAACCACCAATTTTGGAAAGCATGCCAAAAAGTAGAGATTACTGTACACTGGAAAAGCATATGGGGAAGTGTTTCTGGGAGTGCAAAGCATAACCGACAGGTGTCGGACTCGGACAACTTCGCAAGAAACAGGGAACATCTCGTTGGAAGGATGTTATGTATGATTTTGTACTGAAACATTTGTATATTAACTTCTCGTGTTATTGAGAAAGGGAGCATGTAGACATTGGTTAAGCTTTCTTTAGAAAAACCGTAACGCAAAATTCTTGTTTCAGCTGTGGGCGCTTGGAAGAAATGGTCTAGGATGGCCACATAAGTAGAATGAGTAGTGATATTCTCGGGCGGGGATTCCTGGGAACTATTTCCATTAGAAGTGGAAGAATTTGTGGTTTTTAGCTTACGTCTCCAACTAAAGGGGATGGCATTTATTAGCCCATAATATGTGGTAAAGGGGACTTGCAGATGGAGTTTCCATTGAAATTTGTCGAGGGATAGGATGGTGAAGTCAACATCAAGTAGGTCCTGGATGCGTATGATTCCGCTACGATACCAATATTTGAAAAAAATTGTGCTTTTGTTTATTAATATATTGCTGTTATTCTAGATTATTTCGTTCTGTGCCTGTGTCATATCTTCAGAAAACATAGGTCTGTAGTCTTGCCAGTACTTTAACACAGAATGATAAAAAGGAGGTAGGTCGTGTAGCTGGAGTAAATTTAAGTCATAACGGCAGTCTAATAAAAAGGCAAAGCCGCCAAGATGGCTCAAAGCGTATTCTGGCATGACCTTCCAAGCAGCGTCAGAGTTTTGACGTATTCTTTGAATCCAGGCGATTTTTAGTGCAATTTCCACTAAACCAAAATCTATCATTTTAAGGCCGCCGTTAGGTTTCTCTCCAATGATTGTGGATTTTTTTATTTTCGGTGGTTTGCCTTCCCAGATAAAGTCAAAAATCATTTTTTTGGCTGCATCAATAACATGCAGCGGCAAATATATGTTGGAAGAATTAAAAATTAATTTGGACAAAGCTAACGTCTTCACAATGTTAATCTTTCCAATTAGCGTGAGTCTTCTGCATTTCCAAATGTTCAATACTTTTTCCATGCTGCGTAACTTGTCATCGAAATTTAACTTATCAGCTTTAAGCGTGTTATACGAGAAGAAAACACCTAGCGCGCAAATGGGATCTTCTGGCCATTTAAAATTGAAAGGGGTGTCACGTCTGTCTTTCCAGCAGCCTAGCCACAAAGCTTCAGTTTTTGAGGTATTAACTTGCGAGCCGGAAATAGATCTAAGTTTCTCTAGCATATTTAGTAGATGAAAGATTGAATCGGTGTCGCTAACAAAAATAGTAGTGTCATCAGCAAACATGCTGGTTTTTTTCTTTATTTCCAATTGTGATTCCTTTAATAAGCGCGTCGCGTTTGACAGCTCTTGCAAGAAGTTCAAGGCCGATAACGAACAACAACCCGGATAGTGGACAGCCCTGTCTCACACCGCGTCTTATGGAAAAAAAGCGTGAAGCGCGTCCGTTGTTTAGAACGCAACTAGAGATGTCAGTATGAAGAATCTTGAACCATTGTAAAAAGTTAGGCCCGAAATTAAAGTGGATAAGAGCTTTTTCTAAGTAATGCCATTCAATGGTGTCAAAAGCCTTGCGCAAATCGAGAAAGACGGCGATTCCTGGCAGATTTTCTTTCTCGGTGTAAAACATCAGATCTTGTATCAATCGAATGTTTTCGCCAATATATCGCCCTTTCACGTAGCCTGTTTGGTCTGGATTTATCAATTTGGGTAAAACCTTTTCTAGACGTTTCGCCAAAATTTTATTAAGAATATTATAATCAACATTTAACAGAGAAATTGGCTTAAGATTTTCAAGGATAGTTTTATCTTTGTTCTTTTTCGGAATAAGAGAAATTATTCCACGCCTTTGAGATATCGATAGGGAGCCGTTTTGAAAAGCGTAATTGAAGCTACTGACGATTGAGCTTTGTAATTCAGGCCAGAAGTATCTCAAACATTCGGCAGGCAGCCCGTCTATACCGGGCGTTTCATCCGCGGAGAAATCTTTCAGAGCATTTAGCGCTTCTCTTTGTGTTATAAGCCCTTCGCAAAAAGCTTGTTCGTCCTCGGACAAAGTGGGAGTGCTGTTAAGGTTAAAAAAGACATCACTCTCTTGTGCGTCCTGAGAGTCGGATACTTGCGATTGATAAAGTGTTTCATAAAATTTCTTTTGTTCCCCTAAAATGCTGAATTGATTTGTTGTGAAAGAACCGTCATTTAGCTTCAGTTTGGTAACTGATTTTCTTGCGTAATTTCTTTTTTCAAGACTATAAAAATATTTATTATTACGTTCACCATGTTCATGCCATCTGGCTCGGCTTCTGAGAATCGCTCCCCATGTTTTATATGCCATTATCTTTTCTAGACGAGCTTTGGTAGAGTTAAGCTCACAAAGGATTTGCCTCTTGTTTCTGTTTTTTCCGCCCTCGAGAATAGGTCGTATATTTTATTTTGAAGGATTTTTTCTTCATCCCGTCTTCTCCGAGCTTTAATTTTGGTATATTTAACGGTGAATCCTCTGATCTCCATTTTAATAAGGTCCCATCGTAAACCCAGATCCTTGACAGTTTCATATTTACTTTTAAATTCTAGAATGTTTTCACGTAATTGGGAAACATATCGATTGTCTTCAAGCAGAGAAGAATTCAATTTCCAAAAACCAGGTCCCTTATTTTGTTTAAATTCCTCGGCATTAAGATTAATTTCCACGGCGGAGTGGTCTGTGTTAGGAGCAAAACTGATACAACAGTCCGAAGCGTGGTTACTCAGTTCATTAGAAATCAAAAAGTAATCTAGACGACATTGCACTTTAAAGGACTTGTCTCTCCACGTGAATTGCCTCGCGTCAGGGTTTAGACATGAGCTATAGGAAACATGGATTTTGAGTTCTCATCGAACATTGTTTCAAGCAAACAGCGATGAAATATGTCGACTATTCAATAAAACTATCACCTTACCGTCAGTTCTGCTGTCCCTTGTCTTTGATTTCTACTTTATCTTCTGCAAATATCGCTGTTTCTCCCCTATTCTTCAGTGAGTTCGATATGCTTACTTTTACTGCCCGCCATTTTGAAAAACCACTCATTCCCAGTTCTACGCGGCCAACTAAAAAACCTCCTAAAGCCGCCCTAAAGCCCAGTGGGTAGGCTATCTTATCCAGGTTATGGTTCTAAGCTCGTAAGAACATTGTACGACGGACTTCCATATATGGAAGGTCGTCGTGCAACGGATTAAAAGTTACAATTCAAATTAGGTTCTGTTGGGGGACTGGAAAGAGCTTTTTGCTCTTACCAGCTGAAGGCGAATTTGAAAAACAATAGCGATTGTCTTTTTGGCCCTACGATTGGCCAACGGCACAAATCTCCTAGCAACGGCCCAAGCACTTCCTACCCAGTGGCTTTTAGGGCAGCTTTAGGAGGTTTTCTAGTTGGCTGCGTAGAACTGCAAATGAAAAGAACTGGGAATGAGTGGTTTTTCAAAATGGCGGGCGGTAAAAGTAAGCACATCGAACTCACCGAAGAATCAGGGAGAAACAGGGATATTTGCAGAAGATAAAGCAGAAATCAAAGACAAGGGACAGCAGAACTGACGGTAAGGTGATAGTTTCATTGAATCGTCGAAATATTTCATCGCTGTTTGCTTGAAACAACGTTCGATGAGAACTCAAAATCCATGTTTCCTATAGCTCATGGGTTTAGAGAGCGCCAAATGTCACAAAGGTTATATAGCTCGCAAAGCTTATTTACTTCCTTGATAACTGAAAGTTTTCTTGTGACAGGGTTCCCACCTTCTTTATCTCGCTGCGTTAAAGCACAGTTAAAGTCACCGCCAATAATTAAATTTTCATGCGGGTATTCCTGAAGTTGATCTTGTAGCTCTTTAAAGAAGTGAACTTGTTGATTAACATCATTGGGAGAGTAGATATTAACTAAACGAGATGGCAATCATCAATTGTTAATTTTGCGATAACGAATCTACCGTTTTTGTCTTGACTGATTTTCTCAATCTTACAGTTTAACTTTGCTGTGGTTAGTCCCGTGGTTGAACAACACTTTCCCTCCCCATTCCGCTTCCCAGATTTTTGCAGTATCACTTGAGCTGTATGTTTCTTGAAGGAATGTGAAGTCTTTGTTGTGTTTATGCAGACATCTGAAAAGCGCACGTCTTTTTATCGATCTATTAAGACCTCTTACATTGATAGTGAGACCCTTTAAAGAGCCAGTGTCACCCAAAGTGCTTTGCGCGGTTGTGTTTTTGTTTTGAAGTTTGGCTGGCGCGTTTGCCGGACGTTTCGCAAATAATACCCTGCCGCACTGGCCTTTCAGCAAGCTGATATTTACAGTAAAAGCCTCTGAAAATAGTGTTATCTTCATCGCTAGATGTTACCGCAGAAAACAACTCTAGATGTGACTCTGTAGTCAACGCGTATGGAGCTCTTATAACAACCGATCGATTGATCGATCGATCAATCGATCGATCTCGATGGACGTAAAACCAGATTAGCCACTTCCACTGGATATAAAAATAATAAGACAAAAACAGGTAGTAAGAATATTGACGTCTTCATCGCTAGATGTCACTGGAGAAAACTACTCAAGAACTGACTTTGCATTCAATGCGTATACATGGATCTATTACAGTCCGATCGATTGATTGCGCGATCGATCGCATCGACCGATTTCGATGGACGCAAAACCAGAAAAGCCACTTACACTTTTTGTAAAAATAAAACATAAACAGACAGTGAACACAAGGAATAATTAAGGAAAACAGCACAAGTTCATGACCATAAGCATTATTTTGGAACAAGCCCGTAGCTACTGTTATTTTGTGGTAAATTAACGTTCCTTCTGTTTTCATTCGGCAAAGAAAGTAGCACTGTTTCGGCAAACACAGTGTCAGTACTATTGCTGAAACCCGTAGATGTTTTTCTTTCCCTCCGCTACTGATACACGGAATCCTTCAGCCGCACAACTTTGGCAGAGCCCGGAAGACTCGGCCTTCACCTCAACTTTCCTGAACCCTACGAGGCATCCAATTAAAGATCTCCTTCTCCACCGCGAAAACACTTCAGAATTCGGAGATATACAACGAAATCGATACGGCGACACTTAAATGTCAAGTCAAAATTCACACTAGTGCTTTCGGATCGTTAACAGCAGCTATGGAAGAAGATACAAATCAGACCACGACAATCAAGAAAATGGCGTATTTTTCATATATGAAATATTTTTCATATATGAAAAATGTACCTCGGCGCGCAAAGCACTTTGGGTGACACTGGCTCTTTAAATTGAAAGCGCTGATTGAAGAAAAGTACAGCATTTAACACAGAACAAAGCAAGTGAAATTTTGACAGCTTTCTCCCTATGGAACTAAAATATTTGTTAGCAACTTTTGGGGAAAAACCTTTTGTAATGAAGAATTTGGAAGAATTTGCATATGATTGACGCAGATGAAATACAAGTGCGAAAATAAGAAACCTGTAAACAGAAAGTCTAAATAAACCGGTTACGAACATAAATTTAACGACGTTTACAGAAATAAAGAAAAATAAAATAAAATAGGCTCTTGTGGCCTGAACGCAAGATAGCAAGTAGGTACGGCTTAACAGTATCTTCTTTATCGAGTAACTCATTAACATATCACTTTCTTTATCGACTAACTACATTTATAAAAAAATGAAGAAAATCTGTGTTGTGAAAATTTAATTTTTTTCAATTTTTCGGCCCACGCATCATCACACCTCACCATTTTTTAAAGCTGTACGGCGTTTGCAAATGTTGACCCTAAAGGTTGAAAAGGTTGACTTTAATTAATTGAAAGGATGACTCCATCTAAAATTGATGACGCACATGACTGAAATTTGACTTGGAAAGTGGGTCTCCAGCAAGTATTTTTTTCTGCTAAGATCCATTGAGGCTCCTTCGAAACGAGAGTCAATTTTTCAAAATCGACAAGTTTTTTTTTGAAAACGCTTTATCTCTGAAACGAAGTTCGTTACGCCGAATTTTTTTTGCATTACTGACAAGTGTGACTCACTATCTGAGGTTAGCAAAAGTATTGAAAAAAATCTGTGTCTTAGAACACTTTCGCACAAACGCCCTTAAGCGTTGAATACGGATACAACGGGATTCTAATCCACCACCTCCGCGATACCGCTACGTTACTCTATCAACTAATCAAAATGAAGCTTCATCGATCAGTCGGCAGAGCAACTTGGCAACTTTGAGAAGTTCATGGAAGCTCTTAGTGAACTAGTTATTGCTTGTTTCTTCATTTGTTTTTCTCAGGATTTTACTACTTTTGTCTGTGTTGTTGAGAACTTTTCTCAGTAGCTTAAGATTATGAGGTTTTACATCAGTAACTCTCAAGAAGTTTTATTCTGGTGAGATTCTAGGACGTGGATCAGATCTAGGACGTTTCGTATGTTAATTCCCGAAGTTTCCCTGTAGTAACGATAATCTGTTGACTAGTTGTTACCAGAAAACTTTGGTTTTTCAATTGTTTTTGTCAGGATTTTACTACTGTTGTCTTTGTTGGTTAGAACTTTTTGCAGTAACTCAAGATTGTCAATTTTGCGAGAGAAGGAAGCCAAGCATTTCCCTGCCTCGTAACCAGGGGCTTCTTTTTCTACGAGGGATCCTTTTAAGGGTCTTAAAAGAGACGCTCGAGATCATGGGAAGGTCAAAGAACGCGAAACGGCACTTCTTGTTTCCGGTGGCTCAGCCTCCCTTTGGTGCCTTGCAATTGTTGTGAAGCCTTCCCGGAGTCCTTTACTCTACAGAAGCTCCCGGGTTCGAGGCAAGGTATCTTTAAGAATACAATACATCATTATACAAACGACGTTTGTAAGCATATATTTGTCATCTGAAAGAAGTGTCTCGACAGATATGCCCGCAACGTAAGATTTCGACGCATGTTCAACTTTGAGTGTAACGATTTTTAGCAGATACTTACTTGTAGAAGGTGGAAAGAAATCCCCGTATTTAAGCCTGTATCTGTCCAGAAGATACTTCGATACTTCCAAGTTACTCAGCGGGTTTGGCTTACGAAGAAGGAGCCTCATAAATAAGGAACGAACCTATTTAAGAGAGTGTAATTAGTTCTACGCCTAAAAAGAAACTAGTTCTGACATTGCTACCTAGTACCCTTTTGTCAGATAAGGATCCGAACTGAAACCATTTTTGTACGACCGAGAAATTCCATTAACATTAATAGTCTCACACAATTGGTAAACAGCGGACTGGAACCTAGAAGGATTGCCCTTTTTTTCTTCCGGGGATTTTTGACAACTATGCTTGATCGTGCACATCGATTATCTTCTTCTTGGACATATTTTTCAGATGATTGCGATCGGTTGAAGACAATATTCTCATGGTTGAAGTACCCACAACCACCACCTAAGGAAACGGGAGATATTGTTCTAGTGGTCTTAACATTTAAAGATGAAGTCTTCGCGGATACCATAAAGAAACAGCTCCAGGACCTCAGCCTAACAGTGCAGACCACTATCCAGCCCGTGTTTGTGAGCCGCAAACTTGACCAAGAACTCAAAGTGCAAGAAAGCTTTTGTTTGTAAAGCAACAATGTATCGTTTATAGATTCCAATGTGACCTGGGTAATGCGGGTTATGTGGGTTACACGCGCGGACATTTACACGAACGTGTTGGGGGGACATTAAAACACCAGTCATCCTCTATTTCCAAACACTACAACAGCATGCACGGGAAGGTCCCTAAGACCAACTACCGTATTTACTCGAATAAGCACCGCCCCCGAATAAGCGCCGCCCTCGAGTAAGCGCCGCATTTGGGACAAAAAAGTTAATAAGCGCCGCCCCCGAATAAGCGCCGCGGTCCCGATGCGGCGCTTAATCGAGGAATTCCGTATAACTAAAAAACTACTACAAAGCAACTCTAAAACAGCATTGGAAATTTCTTTTCATCAAAAGCGACGTTTTTCAGTTCAAAGTGATTATATGATCTGATGCTTCTTTTTTTTAGTTTGGCTTTAACAGCGTTTTAACCTAGGAGACCGAGCACTTCATTCTGTTCCTTGCTTACAAGGTGACATTTTGTTTAACCGAGAGTAATGGTAAGATTCAAAAGACGCCTCTGTTAGTACTGTAAAATTTTCGTACAGATATAAAATATACCGTTAAATTGAAAGAAAAGATTTCTTTGTCACGTCAAAATTTTTAATAAGCGCCGCCCTCGAGTACGCGCCGCATTTGAGGC
The DNA here is from genome assembly GCA_964030785.1 of Siderastrea siderea. Classification (NCBI taxonomy): domain Eukaryota; kingdom Metazoa; phylum Cnidaria; class Anthozoa; order Scleractinia; family Rhizangiidae; genus Siderastrea; species Siderastrea siderea. Next base: position 19,453,655 of record OZ034977.1, read on the forward strand.
GCGAAAAATTTAATAAGCGCCGCGGCGCTTATTCGAGTAAATACGGTAAGGCGTTTCGTCGTCCTTAGGTAATGCAGAAATAAGTTTGACTATTTAGTGCACGAGATGCTGTTTATAAGGCAGCTAAACCCCAATCTTAACGTGCAATCGGACTCCATTCGTGCGAAAGTATTTGTGTAATTTTCATTTTCGCACCCTCTATTATGTTAATTTAGCGCCAACGCTGCTTTAAAATACTTGTTGTGATTTACTTAAGTTACTTTGACAATGGCGTCATGAAGACACTGAAACGTCGATTTTTATCGTTTGTTTTTGCTTGACTGTCAACTAATTATTGTATTGTTTTTACACCTAACTTTTAAATATTTGTTCAACTGCCAACTATGTTATTCATCATTTGCTCTCTTTGTATGTCGTTGTAATGTGATGATTATGTAGAATAATACCAAACTTTTTAAATCAGTTGTTGTATCTGTTGTAACTGTCTTATCTCATTCTATATTTCTCAAACAAGACGATTTAATCCTGTCGAAAGATTTAGTTAATTAGCACTGCTGAGTTTGCCAATTGATGTGAAACGCAGATATCCCCCTGTTTAGCTGGAACGTATTGCATCAAATGAAGCTTTTTGACCAGTTAAATGTCATGAAACTGACCACCTGAAATGGTCAGTTTTAAGTTTTGGCCTCTTCAAGATGTCAGTTAAACAATCGAAAAAAATCGATAAAAAAAAATGAGGAGAGGGAAAGAGCTGTGTTTTCAGTTTTTTCCCTTTATGACTGTCATTCATAATATCCTTTTCTAATATCATTTGTCGTTGGACGCAAAAGCAAATTCATATCCACTCGTTGTGTTTATTTTTTCTTCGAGAAAAGGTTGTAAAACACCCATGTTTTCAAAATAATGCCTTACCCTATGCTGTTTATGTATGTTATTAAACTTTCCCAAAAGAAATAAGCAGCAACGTGCAAGGGTTAATAGCCCGATGGAAGCCTGACATTTGTTATGCAGAGGAGTAAAAAATAAATCTAAATGTAAACTTACTTGAGATTCTTGTGACTCTTCCGTTTCATGCGCCTTTTTCCTTAGGAAACGATATACCTCCACAGCGATGATAGAGATGATATTAAAAGGAACAGGAATGGGGTGATAGTTGCGATAAGTCTGAATTTTAATGGCTTTTTGGAACGCCCACTCGTTTCTCGAATTATCCTGCAAATGAAGCGGCAACTTTCTTTTAAACAGACTTTTACTATACCTTGTTGTAGTGTATGTGTTTTTATGTTTTTGTTTTCAAGGAAGGTAACCTCGTGACGTAGACAGAAAAAGTGGATGATTTTTTCAAAGCTTAAATTTTCTTTTGCATGAAAACCTACTTAGGTGTGCATAAATACAACGTCTCCAGCAGCCTTTCACGTCTCAGAACTGTTCGAGGAGGTTGGCCTGTTGTCTACTATTCAATAATGGAAGGCTTTTTTTGTCGGATAATTCACTTGTCTTTGTTATCAGCCACCGTAAATAGTGCATGCTCTTTAAGTAAGTGTGTGCTAATGATCTTAGCCTCTACCCCGGGCCTTAACGAACACTTACCTGCACACGCTGGTAAGTATTGGACAGCAACGCAATGAGCATGTTGATGAGAAGGATAAGGGCCATGACTAGATATGCGGCATATAAAAGACGCGAAAGAGTTACTGAAAAGGAATCAACAGAATTGAAGAAATCCAACTCCTTTGATAAATCCAACAAAGACCAGCCCAGGTGTTTCGCTGTCTTCCACCAACTAAAAGAGAAACAAGAAAACCTGTGCTCTTACATGCTGGAGTTATTCAGTTGTGGGCACCTAATAGGATTCCCGAATTTTTCTTTCTATTCAACGTTTTGATTTTTGAATTTTTCATCATTTTGTGCTATTCTTAGTAACAAAATGGCAAGAAATTCAAAATTTAAAACATAATATCTTTTGATTGGATCAACTTATTTCAAAAATGTTTTCAGTTCTGAGATCCTTACGACTTATTCTTTCATACAGTATCATAAGACTAATGAAAATTTTTGGCGCCAATTTTTGGTGCCAAAAATCTAAAAATCTATAAATATAGAATGTTTTGGAATGCAAAGTTCTGTATTGTGGTAAAATTTCACATTACATCTGAAAATGAAAAATGTTATAACAACCCTGGCATTTTGCTGTCGCACATCCCCACAGTGATTGGGTATCAGAGATAAATAAATTTTGCCTGATCTGTTTAGGAAATATTGCCAAAAAAATATGTCGCAAACATGAAAACCCGCGTCAAAAGTTTCATACCAAACTGTAGATGCTAGAATTAAACCTTTGAATTCTCCTCCATGAAATTTGCAGTACAGTAATAAATGGCATGCGTTTCTTCAACTGCGTTACCTGTATATTTGCGTAACTACTTATCGAAAGTTGATCTCCAGATGAACGCCCAGGGGTTAAAGGTTTCTCTTGTAAACCAAGTCTTAGCCATTTTATTCAATACTAAGGTTGTTTTCACCGCTAAATGTTTTGATTCGACAAAATTAACCTACTGTAACTTAGATTCCAGCGTTCCCCCCCTCCTCTTTATATGAATTGACATATTCTGTGTGAGAACAGTGACAGCGTGTTTCAATTACATGGTCATGACAAATAAAATAATAGTTATACGTGTAACCTAATTTCCAGTTTTAGCCAGAAAAGGCCTCAAAACGCCTTCGTAACTCCAAGGCCCGAAAGATTTGCTTCATTTATCAGTTGCCGACATCGGATAAACCTTCTCTTTGAGGAAAATGCTATATTCTGTTCTGGAACAATTAATTTGTTCCCTTAAGCAGCTTGGATCCCTTCAATACACCGAATTCATGATGGCGGACGGCTCGGGGAACCCTCGGAACGAAAATGAACGAGGCGCGTGAGGATATAAAATAATTTCAACATGCCGCTGAATCATGCGGACACAAGTTCTACTCCAGTTATACTCACGGAAAAATGACATTCCCGGAGCGAATCTTGAGGGAAGGAAACCTACAGAATTGAAAAAGACTGATCTTTTGTTTTGGCTGCGATGCAGAGGCGACTTTTGCAAAGGGTTAAACAGGAAAGGAAGGCTCGTTAAGCGATATGCACAGCGATCAATGAATGTAAACATCTAAAGGTGTTTTGTTAGTTCCACATGCATGCAGTGCAGGTCTTAAGAGCACAGATTTCGTTTTATTTAATACACGAGTACCACAAGCTATTGGTTTTGTGGTGTTTTTTAGAGTCGAGGAGTACATTGCAAGTGGCAGAGACAAATTTATAGTTGACCCAGATCCAAAGAAAATTTATACCAAACGCAAGGCTAGGGAATGCTCTATTTCGCTTCCTGATTCTTCATCTCAGAATAACGCTGGTACGCGAGTAAAATATCCAACTATTGGCTGGGGGGAAGCTCTAGAGAAATTGCCACTGTTCACAAGTCCGAAATGAAAAGCATGTAGAAAATTTGGTAAAAGAATTGGAAATGCTGAACACCATAATGATCTGTTCCAACAAGCCTTAAACGTACAAAGACATTTCTCCAAGGTGATTATTGAAGGGGAATTGAAGCAGCTGAAGATAAAGATTATTTCGATTTTAAATAATAATTAAAAACAATATTATAACTTAATAAGAACCTTCCCAGAATGCTTTGCACCAGAAAAATTTCAATGCAAAATAACTTAGTTAACTTGTGGTTGAAAGAATGCTGTACCATGTGTTATTTACAACTGCATGTAAGTTATCCCTCATATTAATGTTAGGGTGATGACGTCATTATTCACGTGACTATGGCAAAAAATATGTTTTAGCTCACTGCAAGAACAGGATTCCATCAATTCAAAAGCATGTCATTGGAATGGGCAAATATATACCAGATATTTAAACCATCTACTTTTAAGTGTGTGAGAACAAGCACAAATTTCTGTAGTGTGGAATTTGAGCATGATCTGTTTTATATTGTTGTGTAACCACATAGAAGACTGGGTGGCTAAAACAGCCTTTTCTGAAAAAGAAAATTTGGCAATCCTAATACCCACAAAGGAAAATAAAAGTTTACATGAGTGTTCCATCAAGACTTCCATTGGGGTAGGTGATGAAAACCTTATACCCACTTAAGTTACAAAATCCATTTTTCACGGTGATGTAAGATTTATTCTTGATGGTTAAAGAGTTAAAACTTAATGCAGAATGAATCAAACAGTTATACCATGTATGGGTTTCCGTACCACAGTGATTATTGTGACCCAGTACCACTACTGGGACATGCTCACACAGGTATGACTTGTACAGTTATGAGATTTTGTGCTGTAATCATTAAAAAAATACAGAGAAACAAGAGGAAATCAGGAGGAAACTTGTACCAGAATGAAAATCATGCTGGTGTTATGTAAACAACCCCTTAGCCTAAAGTCGAGCAGCTCTCAAGAATGTTTAACAACATCCTCAGAGACCCAGGGGCAGTACGCTCTGATTTCATGAGACCGGTGCAAACTCAGACTGGTACGATTTTGTTTACATGAGACCGGTCTGAAAGTCAGACTGGCATGAAGTGTTTACCTGAGACCAGACTCTGTTTGTGTTAATATGTTAATATGTTAATATGGTCCACAACCATCCCATCCTTAAAAATCCAGTTTATCTATTATCCAACAGCTTGGAATGCTCCAACGCCACTTATTAAACGTGCATACCCAAAACAAATATCTCAGACCAATTGGAACCCTGTTCATGCTTAAGTGGCTCCCCAGTCTGATTTCAAACCGTTCTGAGTCATTCATATTGGTTCAGCAGCAGTGATGAGTTAAACCAGCCTAAGGCCCTGTTTACATGAGTGACTTTATCCCTGGATGACTTTTATCTCATCCCGGGGTGACTTTCATCGCGGTGTCTGGTCATTTACCTGCAAATGTTTACAGGATTTGGAGCTGAAATGTGTTCACCCTGGGACGATTACATCCCGGTCTTCAGCACCGGGACGAAATCGTCCCAGGGTAAACACCATTTCAGCTCCAAACCATGTAAAAACGTCCATGTAAATGACCAGACTCCGATATGAAAGTCGTCTCGGGATGAAATCACTCGTGTAAACACAGCCTAGGATGATAATTATTTTATACTAGCTTCATGTTTCGTACGTTTCGTGTAAACAGAGGTAAGCATTTGGAGTCGATCTAAAGTCGTACCGGCCCAAGTTGGTACCATTCTCATAGACTACGAGCAGTCTCTCATTTTTCTCTGGTGCGTGCACACTGACTGTCCTACTATTGGTAATTGCGATAATTAAAATCTGCTTTGTTTTTCTTACAGGTTTTTATTCCATCAACCTGATGTCAGGAAAATATGGCAGTTTATTATAAGGGTTTGGTTAAGAAATTTGTACTTTAAGCTATATTCCCAGACACACTTTATCAATTCAAATAAAAAATTTGAAGAGCAGTTTTGAAATAAGGTTATATATTTTTTTGTCTTTTTCTGCTTAACATTTTGATGTCATTGATTAGTTTGACTGACCCCTCAGTATTACTAAGTGGATGATGTATGAAAATGGAGTGGATCCTGGAGTACACCTTTTAGGGCTCTTCTTCAAAATATCTGATGAGCACACCCTGCCCCATATCTTTTTTTGGGGGAGTATCCCCCCCCCCCACTACTATCCCAGGAATGAAGAGTCAGACCTATTTGATTGAATTCCCTTTATGGGGAAAACTATATCGATTGACTGATTCACCACAGTCTGATCCCTTTTTGTCAGTTCATTGCCTGTTAGGTTTCAGACTATTCTGAAATGATTTAGGAAGAGGCTATTCCTTTTGTTTTTCTTTGGTACCAGATTATGGCAATCAGTAACAATGCTTATTGGTGACAAATTATCAAACCAAAAAGAACTAAAGTCTTGAGATCTACTGCCATCACGGTCTGGGGTAGTAAGAGAGTGAGTCATAATCTGTGCATCAGATAAAGTCACTAGTCATTACTGGACCATTTGTTATTCGCATTGGCAACACTGAAGTCACAGATTGATTGATTTATTGATTTATTGATTGACTGATTAATTGATTGATTGATTGATTGATTGAATTTGGCTGATTGACTGATTTATCAGCCAGTTGGTTGAGTGGTTGATTGATTGACTGATTGGTACTTAAAATAGATGAATGAATTGATTCACCTGAATTACATTTAAGTAATTACCTGCATAATGCTGCACTTCTTCGCATCTTCCTCTGGCAGTAAAATAATACCCGGCATCAGTCGAAACATAAATAATGTCATGACATAATTGTAAGCAATGTCATGACATAATTGTAAGCAAATAATTTATTTGTAATTAGCAAGTAGTAGGTAAGAAGGCGTATTAGAGAGCAGGACTATTAGAGCTTTTACAGTAATTTAAATTATGTTTCATATTAACTCCAGTAAGCTACTCCTTCTGAGTAACTACCACTATTGGACAGTCAAGAAAGAAAGCAATGCCCTAGGATGTTTTAGGGTTCACTACTTCCTACTATTAATTAAACGTCCCGGGGAATTAATACAAGTAAATAAGGTACATCATCATCATCATCATCATCATCATCATCATTCAACTGTAGCGTCATTTTACCATAATTATTAGGAGAAAAATATGAGTATGAGAGCGTCTTACACTGTAAAAAACGTATTGCACTACAGTATCCCGGTTTCAAATCACTTATTGAATAAAGCATTTAAATGGCTAAGATATTTAAGTTTATATTACCTACAACAGAGGCCTATTTAAAATTTATGAAACACTGGTTCTAATTTGATGAGAGGTGTATTACTAATCATTAACTAATAATTATAACATTGTTTTCCGGTCTCACTTGTAATAATAATAATAATAATAATAATAATAATAATAATAACAGTAGTAGTAATAATAGTAATAATAATAATAACAATGCTTTATTAAATTCTCCCTACGGGCTTTTCAGGATTTAATTACATACATCAATATATAAAAATGTAAATGTAAAATGTAAATGTATAGAAAACAGCTGAAAAACATAATTACTTGTCCTTCTTAAAATGTTCCTTTAAGGCTAGTTTGAAACTAGCCAAAGAATCGATACATCTAATACTCTCAGGTAGATTGTTCCACAGTGAAACTGCTCTATACAGGAAACTGCGCTTGCCTGTAGGTGAGCAGCGCATTGGAATCTGTAGCATATTTCTGTTTCTAGTGTTGGAACTGTGTACTTCCGATCTTTTTATAAACCTCTCGCTTAAGTAAGGTGGAGCCAAACCCTTTAGGCACTTAAAGATCACATAAGCATCTCTTAAGCTTAAATCTGCCGCACTGGCAACCAGTGTAACTGTAATAGTTATCACAGTTACAAGGAACATGAAGCACCTCATGCCATACAGGTAGCCCTGTGCATCATATCTGCCCATTTGTGATAGACGCCACTTGTATATGTGCTGCGGGTAAAGCTGGTTATTGTAATCAAACATTATCCCTCATCTTGAAAATTTGCAAATATTCATTCTAAGAAAGCAAAACAACTGGAGACCTCCAGGATGAATGCGATGGAAATCCACCTCTGGCATGTACCTCAAAGTTACAAAGTTGGCACAAGAGAGGTCGGGGTGATTAAATCCATCCACAACCTGTTATGGATGTTGTAGTGACAAAAATTAAGCCTGATGATGAGAAGTGTGCGAAAGGTATTAGATGTCAACTTTACGAGGCTCGTGAGATACTGAATACAACAATAAAGAAGAAGAAGAAAATAAAAAAAAACTATAACTTCAATCAATCCTAAAATGGGAATTGCTACCCTACTCTCAAATCCAGACAGTGGAATGATACAAGAAAAGTTTGGTAGCTGCCCTATGGGTTCAAACAGCTGTCAGTAGTCATATAGTGATGCCAACTTTCGGGTGAATATCAATATCAATAGTGTTCCCAGGCTTCCTAATTCAAATGTAGACATAAGTAGCTACCCGCGTTTTCCCCTCAAAGACTCTCTACCAAGAGCCTACCCAGACACTGTTTCCCAGGAAGAGAGACCACTTTTAACTTCACTTGAAGTAGATGAAAATAAAATTAATGAATTGAATTGGAAACAAGAGATCAGGCAAGCAGTGAGAAATGGAAGGAACAGAGGAAGTTAAGATTAATTCACAGCCTCAAAACTCCAACTGATATCAAGAAGGCGACGAAATCACGAAACGTTTGCTAAGGATCTGATGAATAATCCAAAGGAGTTCACCAGAAGACACACTTCCCATGGGAAAAGATATGAAGGAACTGCTATTCATGAATTTCAAAAGTTCGTGAATGCAAGAAAAACACTAGTAGTAAAGTACTCAAATGTGGGCTTGTAGTTTCAAACCAAATGCCAGTGCTGCAGCCATCCCTGATGGGAAAGTTGCTGACTTTGGATGCAGTCAACCTTTTGGAATCTTGGAAGTTAAGTGCCCATCAGCAAAATCTGCTGTCACCGTACCCCTATAGATGCTGGCGCTGATCCCAAATTTTTCTGTCAACGAGTAGGTGATAAGTATTGCTTGAAAACTGAACTTGAATATTATGCGCAAGTGCAAGGCCATTTAGCAATAACTAGTGCTGCTTGGTGTGATTTCATTGTCTACACATTCAAAGGGCTGTCAATTGAAAAAACATTTTATCAATATTTTTGGGACAATTTGAGTCAGAAACTATAGGCATATTATTTCCAGCATTTCACTCTTTTTGCTTCTTGAGAGTATAGAAGCCAACAGCATGGGTCAAGTCATACAAGGTCTTAAGTCGATAAGCCACCTCAGGCTACATGACTTTACCTTTACCTTTGTGTAACCTTGAAGATTACACAAATGTGCACAAACAGTCCACACTGGCTGGCTAAATCAGTAAGGCTTAAATGAATTACGCTTTCCCTAATGCGAAGGTTCTTGATTTTGTTGATTGCCCTCTGAACGAGAATTCTTAAGGACGCAATTTCTTGGGTTTTTGCCACATCCGCAGCAGGTATCTGGGCATGCACAACTACCCCAAAATGGGGGAATATTCAATGACACATCAACTGGAAGAAGATCCTGGATAGTGAAATCTTTATCAGCCATGACGGAATTATTGACATCAAAAGAAGGTCCAGAAATCCACTTCTCGTGGTTATTTCCTTGTCGGATATGCTACCTGTGTGCAGTTTACTTAGGAATGTGATGTGTCCAGCAGGTGAAATGCCAATCAGTCCTTTAAGTGTAGTGTGATTCTTGTATGAGCTAAACAGCTCGCTGTTTAGGAGAAGGCTGCTTGGCATTTAGCGCTTGAGTTCAGTACAATCTATAATTACTCTTTTGCTTGGCTCTTGCACTTGAAATCATGAGGTATGTAATCATCCAGCACTCTTTGGGAATTGGCCATATGTTCAACTGTCTTAGCTTTAAATACATAAAATTTATCCACGAAATTATAATTCTGCTGACAGTTGATTGAGAGATGGTAAATAAATGTCCTAAATGGCGTTCTGCGAAGCCCTACCTCAGTCTACACATTACCAGGAAAAACTCCTCTTTAGGATTCAATGTTCTGGGCCTTCCTGGTCCAACACCAAGTTCAGGTTCCCTTTCATAGTATTCAGGATCAAAGTCCTTGGCAATAGAACGTCAAAATCGGAGATTTACTCCATTTTCACCCACATAAAAGTTGCAGTTGAATGTTGTCATGAGAACGTCATACGATGAAAATCCTGTATAAAATGCAATAGCCTCATCAGAATATATGTTTTTTACCGGAAGGGAGGTCCGTATAGGGAAAAATTGTGCCTGCGGTCTTGAGTACGGCCCAAGGCCGCACGCTGAGGGCCGTACTTAAGACCGAGGGCACAGTTTTTCCCTATACGGACTAACCTAGGCAGGTAAATAATATATTTATTTTTTCCCCAACATTTGCGAGTTTGCAGGTCAATCTTGAAAGGTTGTCAGAACGCGCAAAAGTTTCACTGAGTCAGGTTCGTAGCCGGCATAAGGATAAACAACCCATTCGCAATTAAAAACAAACACAAAACCAAAGTACTCAAACGTTAGGACAGGCTTACGTAAAAATGAAAGAGAATAATTTGAAAAACATTTCTGTTTAGCCTAATTACTTTCTTTTTATGTTCTGCATCGTACTTGTAAACGTATGTACTGGTTCGTTGGATATAAAAATTTTAATCATTCAGCGAAATCGTTCGGTGTGATCTTAGTTTTAACCAAAGCGAACGGTGCGCCGGCTTTTAAGCTTATCTTTATTTACGGCAGATGAAAAAGTAAAATTCCAGTTAAAGCCTGCACAATTTCTTGAATGAAAATATACAGAACCTCGATAAACGAAGCGAGAAAACTGAAAAAAAAGAAGTCATTAAAGTAAATATCGTAGTCAAAAGGCATTGTGGCAATCGCAGTTTCTCCACCTCAGCTTCCAATTTTAATTTACTTTCCTTAGTTTCCTTGAGTGACTTTTGTGTTTCAGAAAGCTTTCTTTGAAGATCTTCAAAATCCAACTTTTTCACCATCCGACCAGTTGAACCTTTTTGATTACAAAGTGGAACACAACAATACCGATTCTGGGGCGATTTGTTTTTTCATCCATGGCGGTATAATCGCGAAACATGGCGAACAATTTCCTACATCATGGCCGCCGCGCATGCGAATCGCGTCATTTCTGGGACAGATTTTATTACGCATCTTATTCAAATTGCAGAGAAAACAGTGAAAATTAGGCTTACCTTGTTGGATTTTGTTCTGTCGCTCCGTAAGACTATAATATTTCAAAAGCCCAGAAATCTTATTTGAAAGAAACATCTATGAGGTTGTCGTCGAGCTATGTTGCGTACAGTTTGCCAACGATTTCACTTTTCCCCCAGGTTTTGAAAATTTCATCCATACTTCATTCGATACGCCATACTGTCTTTAATAATAAGTGACGAGGTCCCACAGCAAAATAGTTGGCTGCACTGAAAAGCGGTTCCAAGGTCGAGTCCCAGAAATCTTAATCAGCTATCCACACACCGAAGTAAGTTTCGAAGGCAAAAATATGACCCACAAACCATTCACCGTTGTTCCCACCACGATTGAAAGACGGGTAAAACACTTATGATTTCCTAAGCCCGTGACATCTGGAAATACCGACGAAATGAAAGATTTTTAGACCTTTACACCGAAGTCAACATCAGCTGCCGTATTGAAAATGTTCAATTTATATTCAGCTTACATCATGACAACTTTAAATTTCACTTGGAGGTCCGCTGTACAGCTTGAATAGAAGTTTCGGGCTGAACTTCCTCTGACAGTGTGACTTCGCATGACAAAGTGGTGTGACAATATGGCTGTTGATTGTGCAATGCTTAAATAACAAGAAAACTTGGGTTTTTCTTCTTTTGAACTTGCTTTTTGATTTGAATGTGTGTTAGACACCAAATTGTATCGCTTAATAGTAGAGTTTATGGTTTTTCACATGTCGAGCCGTTGACTGTATAAAATTGTTCGCCATGATAAATTACACTACATGTACACGCTCTCCTGTAAAGAATTTGTTTTGTTTTGAAAATTCTTAATGCCAATTCTATCCTCACGCGCCTCTTTTTCATGTTTTCGTACCGAGGCTTCTCCGAGCCGTCCGCCATTATGAATTCCATGAATATCCAGTTCATTTGAATCGTGACTAACAGAGCTTTCCCATTGTTTTCACCTTTTAAATGGCGTATTTTGATCCGCATAATGTCCAAAACCCTCTCGAAGATTGTTGCGTACAACAATTGGTCGGCCACCATTTTTCAAAAGGTCCCTTATAACCTCCAAATAAGCGTGTTGGAGGCAATTGCAATAACCTACTCCTGTCCTCAAGAAAACCATCGTCAAAACATAAGCCCTCTTCGCCCCCACCCCCTTAGGATAACATTGAGGAACCAATCAATCATCCAGTGACCCTGAACAACCTATTACGATGAAACGGTCGTGAAACTAAAATACAGTGCCCTAAAGGCTCGTCGTAAAAAAATAGATACGTGGAATTTTTAATTCTCGCATTGTCATTAACCTCGCCTCTTGAGTAGTTCTTTTTTTTTTGACAAAAAATACCATAGAAGTCAGAGGTTACAATAGAGATCTCTTCATGTAATGCACACGTCCTGTGTTCTTTATGATTGTGTAATTTTGTTCGAGGCTATTACCTTATAAAAGAGTGAACTTGTCAATGTCAATAGTCCATGCAACAAAATACAATGAAGCTAAATTATACATCTGATTCTTCATTTCAGAGAAATTTTTCCTGCGTTATCTTCTTATTCTCGACGATTCAGGTCCCGACCAAGAAGGGTTGGAGGAGGAGGAGGGTGAGAGGGAGATGGATCTGCTTGTGCTGGACATTCAACCTTTATAATTTTTTAAACATGCAACAAAAGACAGCAAACGTTTAACGCTATAAACGTTGAAAGTCCGTCCAAGCACATTGTCCCTTCCCCATTCCTGATCTGAAAAGAGCTATGACTAATAAGCCCACCGCTAACGTACAAATAAACGTATTTCTTATCTACCAATTTTTTGGCAGCAGTTTGTCACTGTTGCGTGGCATTGACATCGTTATATATTCAAAGGAAAATGCCACATTACTTTTTTTTCTTTACAATCCTTCCCTGATATACTTCGGCTAAGAAATAATTAAAGGACCACTTAAATAGCCTACCGTACACATGAGATTTATTTTTAGTAGCTGTGAGAAGGAATAATAAGCGACAAGTAGCGTTTCCAAACTCACCAATTCATTCCAGTTGTGTTGCACAAACTGAAACATGAGACAGATGCACATTTGTTAAAATGAGACTAGACAGCTGGTTCATGATGAAAAAAGTGTTCTGATACGTTGTCTGAGTGGAGTTCAATTCGCGACGCAAACCACCAAATGCAGCTTCTGGTTTCTTGATATTATTGTTGTTGTTTGTAAAAAAAAATGAGTCAAAATTTACTCAAAGGTAATCGATAATAAGGAGGAAACGCTAAGATGGTATAGATGATGTCATCACCTGAGACGTCCAATTTTACATTTTCTGTCAGTTTTGGTGCTAAACTGTTTGCCACAAACTGTTTTCCATACCCACTTGCCTAGATTGGTAAAAAAAAGCACCACACCAACAAAATAGGTGCAAATTTAGCCCTGCTGCCCAGACTATCATTGCCCCATCCTACCAAAGTGGCTAAGCTGAGCCCTGCCTGAAGTCTGCTGAGTCCTGGATTTCTGGCTTTCGCATGCCCTCGGTACATCGATGAAAAGCTACAAGTTTCCTAGGAAATTTATGCAACTCGACCAAGACTCCCCTGATGACACGCTGTCAATTTATTATATACACTTTTTAAAAATAGCTATCACTTTTGTAGAAGTTTCGTCTTCAACCAGAAAGAGACTTGATTGAGGAAATTTTTAAAAATTTTAGCGAAGAGTAGCAAGCAGTGATAGAGGGGTTTGAAACTGCAATTAGCTAATTGCGTACACTATTCAACATTAAGGCTTCGGTAAAACGGATGCAATATTATCCGAGATTGTTAAATACAACTTTGACATTCGAATGCTTGGTGGCAATCAAACTTTTGTTCAAAACCATTCAGCAACATTCAACGTCATTCAGCACCATTCAACAACATTCAACAGGGTCACCAAATACGACGAATGCAACAATGTTGATCAGTCGGTGTTCAATGGAAATGCTGATTCCGTTTTGGCTAAATTTTAATGTTTACTTTGTTTAGTTTCGCATTCCTAAAAGATGGTGAATATTAATTGGTCATAGCTTATGTGTAATCATTCCACTTATTGGGCTGTTTTTCAGCTGAAGTGTTACTTTGTTAATGGAACAAGTCACATCGACTTTCATATATCGGCTTCTTTGGATATTTTGAAGTAATATTTAATTTATTTACTAGAAATTTGTAATTAATCCTGATTCATGTTTGCCTTAACACCCATTCTACGAGGTTGTTTTGCAGATTTCTGCTCAGAAATGTAGCAAGAATTATAACGCACGTGCAGAGCATGCATTTTACCGTTAGCTTTTTGTATCACGATGTTTTCTTTGCTTTTTGTAAACATTCTTAACTAAAGTTTTGAAATTTCGGGCTTTACTTCCTTGTAAAAACCTGTAAAACGTGCGAATGACGTTTCTGACAAGGAAAACAAAACATTTTAAACAATAGCATAGAAAAAAAAAACTTGTCAGGTTCTTACACAGAGGTAAATCCAAACTTCGAGAGCCTGTGAAATCTTGTGGCCTCTTTCGGATACGTTTTAGGTCGATTGGTTTTATTCCCCAACGTCACCGAATAATAAGTTGCTACTTTCAGCCTTTCCAATTTTTTTTCTCTGCCACACACTTACGGCATGGTGAATATTTGATCTTTCTGATTTTTACGGATCGAGGTTAAGATTTCCCATCTGTCTTAGCTGTGCCCTATGCAGGACGCTTGTCACCACGAACGTGGTAATATGAATCAGCTCGCCGTGAATCTCCGAGTAGGTAAGTAGTTAGAGAAACATCCAAACGGTGTGCGGAAGGTCACGTTTTCGATCCCCTTCGGCGATTCAGGTTAATTCATTGTACAACGCTCGTGACATAATAAATGTTACATCTTTCTTTTATATAACCGAGCTTAAAATTGCCAATCCTTCTTTCTTTGTCAACCCACAGGACGCCTTCGACATTGCTAATCATACATGTAGGAGTATGCAGGATGTGTGTCACCACGAACGTGGTAAATATGATCAAGCATCCCTCGAGTCTTCTACTACCTCAGTCGGGGTAGGGCAACCAACCGGTGTACGGAACTGGAAGTCATTGGTTCGATTCACGTCAGGGACTCAGATTTTTTTCTTTGTCCCTCCCTCATGACATGTTTAATATCACATCTTAAAAAAAAGAAAAAATAGTAAGACTGTGGTTTTTAAACTTACGGTTTCTTGTCGGCGATTTCTCCTTTAACCATTGAAGTTTCGGCCACAAATACCTTAGCTATTGCGATTGAAAAAGCCAAAGTGATTGCAGCAAAATGAAACACCACTACAACTGCGTCTCTCATGATGTGAAACAAGGCAATTTGAATGGTACCAACCCCTTCAGAGGTCTCCAAAACAGACCCAAAAGCTCTAAAAGTGAGAAGCATCGTGTTGAGACCATAAAGATAACCAGCAAACACCAGAACGCGGTTGTTCGTTGCTGATTCTGAAACCGCCCAAGTTCCTATTCTCAGTGGTAATATAGCAGTGAAAAATATTAGGACAATAGCGATGTCGAAAATGTTCCAACGATCCCTGTAAAGAACACAAAGCAACGGAGTTATTAAAGCCCCATATGGCTTTTATAACGCACCAAAGAACGCCTAATTTCTTCAAAGCTCGACATATTTTTAACTGATTTGAGATTCCTAAGCATAGCAGACCCTTTTGCAAAACATTCATAACTAACCAACCAACCAATCAACCAACCGACTATCTTAAAAGTGGATAAAAATAAAACAACCGAAAATATAAATAACCAAAACAAATAAAATAAATAACCAAACAACCAATTCAATAAACAAACGGATAAATAAGTGTATGAAGGAAGGAAGGAAGGAAGCAAGGAAGCAAGGAAGCAAGTAAGAAAGGAAGGAAGGAAGGAAGGAATGAAGAATACGAGGTAAGGAAGAAAATAAGGAAAGACAATTGAAAGGGTTATGTACCTCACATAATCTCGCAGTGTCAATTTCTCGTTATTATCAGACAGTTTTCGCGCCAAGTCTGTGATTTGCTTAACTTCATTGAAAAAGCGACCCAAGAGAAAAAACGACATCACCCACTCTAGACTACTGAAGGAGATCTGCGAAGGCTGAAGACATACTGCCAAGTGCATTGCCAGGAGGGCCAGGTAGCTCAGCGTATCTCGAACAAAGATGAAGTAGGGAATTCTGAAGAAATGCTTGTATTTCTTGTATGCACCTGTCGGGACGTTTCCCAGATTAATGGTTGCATAAGAAATCTAAAATTTATGTTAAAGGATCCAAAGGAATACACAAGTAGTATTTAAGGTAAATTTTGTTGTTTGCAATTAAGAGTGCATGAAATTCTCTTGGACTACGAGCCCACACAAAGATGTAAGGTGGAACCTGGCCAATGTGGAACCTGCAATCCTGTGCGTCGCTTTTTTACCAGATGGGGTATCAAACCTATTTTGTGTAAGTTTTCATTCTTTTCAGACCCTTGAAGTTTGTTTACCTACGATGACAGTTTTTTTGAAAGCGATTAATTACACAGTCATTAAGAACAGAAGTTTGTTTGCACAAGTGTCTAGAAGTCATCCCGCAGCCTCTGGAATTGCTACTTCACGTATTTTACGTAAGGCCCTTGAAATCAAAGAAAATATGTCGCTAGAATAAAGGCTTAATTAACAGTACTGTGCATAATTTGCACGTGTATTATACATTTCACCGACATCTAAATAAGTAAATAAAATAAATAAATGGGAATTAGCAGTGGCACATCCACAAGGTGGCTCTTCGTCCACTGTATCCAGATCGAATTGCAATTTAGAACTCAAAAACGCCTGATGCCTAAATTCTAGATTTGATTAAGAAGGATAAGGAAGAAGAAAAGGTACATACCCTTAAAAATTGTCATTTTGCCACCTACGCGCGCTGCGGTCCAACCAGTCCAAGCAAATAAAAAATAAAAATAAAAACATGATGGAATATTAATACCTGCTTTTAGTTATCTATTGTTTCCCCCCAGATACTACGTTCTCAGATACTACGTTCAAAAATGTTTCCTTCGAGGTCTTCAACTTAAGCTCATGAATTCACGTGCCTCAAACGTTGAGCACGTTGAATCCACCATCTTTGATGCATTGAATTTTCTAAACCTCCGAAAAGCGCCAAAAAGTGACCAAAAAAGTAGTCATAATCAACAAAACAACTTTAACATGTTCTGAAAAATGAAATAGTTACTTTAAGGAGGTTATGATTTTTCATTAAAGGAGGAAATGGCTAAAAAGGCCTGTCAAAGTATGGTTGTCATGGTAACAACAAATTTGATGGACGACAATATGATACATCGAATTGTTACCAGATAAATTTTAGGAAGAGTCATGTTTGATGGTGACTTTAGCTTGGATATTAAAAAAGTTATAAACGTTCAAGTTCGGACAGGCAGTTTCCGCCCTTCCCAGCTGAAGAGGATTAAGGACATGTTAAAATAACAGCTTTGTAGCATGAGTGGTTAATATTTTTACAAATGGGTTTTGGCGGCCGGGCTTTCAAGAAACGCGCCCCAGGCTGAGCATATAAAAGGTCGTTACTATGGTGAAACAATGATATTAATTTCTGATATAATGGCTTTTGCTCTTAAGGAAAATAGTCCTTCATCTACATCTTCATCTTCGGGAAAACATCCTCACGAGGTTCCAAGTACTTAGTAACATAATTCTTTCACAGTTAAAAAGAACCGGAGGACAGCAAAGGCCTGGAACGAAATCGGTTTACAAACTCCTCCCATAATCACGGGAATTCACCACTTTCTAATGGCATTCCAATACTTTTGCGGCTGAAACGCTGGCTATTACTGGCGAAGAAAACTAAAAATAAGGAGAATTGTAATTGGTAAGGAGGAAAATAACTTCTTTAGTATGGTGATGGTACAACTGCAGAGCCTGTTCTAAAGAGCATTTTAAGTAATATAATGGGTTTTTAAAATCAGCTGGCGTTTGGAAAAAGCAGATCATCTAGGAACCAAAACTTGATATCATTTGAAATTGAATGGCCAAGTGAACCGATTATAAGGCTCTTGAAAAAAAAACTCTTTCAACAAATAATACTGCTAAAAAGTCAAAGGCATCAACTGGTAGTCAAGAGGTCTCACCATTATGACATGGTAACCATCATTAGCTCTTTGCTAATTGAAAAGTTTGTTTGTAATTAATCATTATTACGAACCATTAAGGAAGTGGTGAAGGAACTGTTTGTTTGTTATTCCAATGTCTACAGAAAGCCTCTGGTGTTTGTGACGACAGTCTTGGTTGAATTGAATATGATAGAGAAGGCTTAAATCAATTGATAGAAAGTATGATTGATTGTTTTGCTCAGATTGGGTGAAGATAGGCGTGGTTAAAATTTTATTCCCTTATCGAACCTCATAACGGGTGTTGATTGAGATACGAGCAATGTTTCTTTTTCGGTTTCATATGACGTCATATGTAAATCCAGATAGTCCTTTGTTGAAAAAGAACAATAGCTGTTGTTACTCACTTTGGGAATAACAACAATTGGTCAGCGAACTAATTATTTTGATTATTTTTGTTTTGTTTCCCCAAGCCCATGTGCCACTTTACCAAAGATCTGACAGTTCAGTTTTGAACGCAAAGTGTATTAGGAAGCAAAATAAAATACGCATTTATAATAAATGTCACATTACCTAAAAGAAAGGCTGAGAGGAATATAACAGGAAAGAGCACGATGTCAAAAAGACACCATATGCCGAGAAACAGCCACCACAGTTTTGAAGATTTACGGTAAGAAGAGCCACCATACCATCTCTCGGTCAGAAGGTCTACGATGATGGGATGATCAAAAAACTGCAAGAAAAGAAAGTATTAGCTTCTGTAAACAAAAAGTAAAAAAAAATTCTTTAAGCTTTTTCACAGCCATTCATTGATAGGTATTAAAAGAATATAAGCTAAAAAGGTATTTCCCTCAAGTCTGGTAAATACAAGTTACAGCGCGAATGAGTGGTAAACTGTAAATTTCTCGGAAACGCTATCATTTATTTTTCTTAAAATCAGTGTACAGAAAGTACCGGTGAAAGTACCCTCTGGAATTCGAGAAAATTTACTATTTATAAAAATAGCAGTGACGTCATTACGTTGCTATGGTAACGCCGATTGCCACAAAGCTCACTTCAGCTGAAACTTTAATCTCATCTAGGAAAGATGCGGCAGTTTATCACCCTGTTCTCTTTGTTACGACGCTGTAATTGGAGTTCAAACGCAGCAAGTATCACCAGCTAGAAATCGAGGCACCTTAACGCTTTGCAAAGTTTGTTTTGTTTTGAACTAAATTCCAGGTGTTGGAAGTCTCGATGATGAATCACTCTGTAGAGTGTTGGTTGCATCTTGTCAACAATTCAATAAGTAAGAATGTTATAAAGCGAAGAAACAAAATGCCAACGTTAAAGCTGATGAATAACAAACTATTGATGTTGAGAGCCACTTTAAGGTGGCTCGCCTTGATTTTGTTCAGTCCATACCACCCAAAATTTGAACGGCTGATGATTCACTGTCAGAGCTCCATAGGACTAGAGACCTCACACATTTTATATAATATAGATTTAGCGAAGCCTAAAAGCGGAGCTCCACTTTCTTTTATTATTGCTGGAACTTATTCATTTTTGTAGTAATTACCAAAAATAAAAACAAAAAAAAAAACAATGCCACTGGGATTCGAACCACTGTTGCCGCTACCGTTGGAACTCAAGTGGATTGCGCTAACCACTGGACAACTTCTGATATGTCCTCAAACTAAGATTTCATTTTAATACTTAAACAGCTGTTTATTGATCGCAGCTCGATTGACATATACACGGGCGTTTTTCTTGGCGAAATGTGTTCGGACCGCTGCAAAAACCATGGTTATAGACAGAAAATATCGGAAGGTGCTAACTCTGCTATGTTTGTCGTCTATATACCTCGCTAAATGCTGCGAATTCAAGCAATGTACTTCGACTCGATTCGATGTTACGCGAGTTACGCAAGTTACCGTGTTACGATAAACACGGGTGTTTTTTTCCTGGGAAAATGTGTTCGGACCCCGCGAAATCCATGGTTGTGGAGAGAAAAAAAAACAGAAAGCACTAGCTCTGCTCGGTTTGGCGTCAGGACCACATGCCAAATGCTATGAACTCAAGCGTTGTGGCGACCGAGTTCGCAGCAGAACCGACAACAAAGATGAAGTCCTCGAAGGCAAATTGGTATCTCAAACTTTTCGCCTTCCACCAAAAAGACAACTGAGTATTCTTTTGAACTTTATTCTTTTGAACGTTTTATTTCCATTAATAAAATTGTTTTTGACTTTTGTTGTCTTGCTAAAACGCTCGTCACCATGTGATTTCGCGACTAAAACGCTGGATAAGGCACAGGGTTATCTCAAGTGTGTGCCACTTCATACTGGTAACCCTGTGGTGCGGATGGACGGACGGGCGGTCACATGACTATTACGTCACTAGCAAAATTTCTTGGCTTGATAGGTTACCAGATTTGCTTAGCAATGGTGCTCTGAAGCGCGCTACGCGCGAGGGCTCCGCTACTGCGAATTGGACAGACTTTCCAAAAAGGTTAGTTCCATTGACATCAGTGTTACCATAGCAACACGGCGATGACATCATATATTTTACATATCTCCAATTTCTGTGACATCTAGACCTAAACTTTGAAAACGACCTTATGTCCCCAATAGGCCAAATGAATGCCTTCCTGACTGGGAAGTTTCAAGAAATTCTATAAGGGTGTTTTCGAAAAAAATAAGGTTGAGTACTTTCCTTGAGATCGTCTTCTCGTTTGTTAATTCGCCAAAACCAATGTTTTCGTGTGGATTGAAACGACGTTTTCACGTTATAGCTGTAGCATAAAACTACTTACCGGAAGAAGTTCACGCAATTTCCTTTATTTGACTTTCTTTGACGTTGCTACAAGTACTGTTAAAGATATGCTCGTTTTATTGCAATTAGTAACATCTTTGTCGCGGGAGCCCTAATACAATTCCAGAATCTATGTATATGTGTATGTGTCCTACACTTTCTCCGCAAATTTAAAGTGCATTGAATCATTACAAGGTATAGAAATAAAGCGAAAATATAGGGAACTTTTACTTTCATCCATGTAACCATAACTCCAGCTGCCAGCTGATTTTCTTCAGAAATTTCTCTTTTGTCTGTATTCAGCATATTTACGTTCACTCGCTGCTTTAACTCTTTGTACAATGGCAATTAGGACAAAGCTGTAGATACGCTACCGGTAGCGCTTCTCAGATTTTTGCAAAATAGCCCTTGCTTGAATATAGAAACTCGGAGAAGGTCCAATGTTTTAAAAACAAACAACACGGTTACACTTTATGAGTTAATTCTATTATAACAGCGCTACAACCAGCTGTGTTCTAAAACTTTATTTTTTATAAAATGATTCTGACATCTCTCACGAAAAGTTTTGGCAGTCGTATGCAAATATGTGGAATGAGGATCAAAGAGAAAAATTCCGAAATGATATCATCTGTCAACGATAATACGGCCTTGACAGTCTCGTGGATCAATGTGAAAGTTGCCTATTAAATTCTTCGCTCCATTTCATATCCCTTAAATGATTCAGTGCACTTGGGACTTACGGAGACGGAGTTTCACATGATGAACTTCAGATTACTTGGTTAAGAAAAAAATTAATTGACTAGTTTTTTAGTTACAGTTCTCGTAACAAAAAGTTTTCTACCTGCAATAGAATGGACTTACTTAGCGCATCGCTCATTGCTACATCAAAGAAAATCGAATGAAGGAAATTGTGAGAGACTTTCTTGGAAAGAATTCCTATGCTAAAGGTATAATATACCGCGAAACTGTTATTTCAATTTAACTGGAGAGCACTGGTCTTGACGAATAAGTTACATGAAAGGGGAATCTTAAATTTCTTCACAGAAAATATTCAAGCTAAATTTTCTTGAAAACGCTCTTATAGAATTTCTTTAAACTTTTCAGTCGGGAAGACCTACATGGGACACTAGGTCGTTTTCAAAGTCTAGGTCTAGATTTCGAGGAAATTAGAGATAAGTAAAATGCATGACGTCGTCACTGTGGTGCTATGGTGACACCGATGCCGATCAAACTAACTTTTTTCAAACGTTTGTTTAATGTGTAGTAGATGATTGAAGTCGGTAGTCCTACCAATTTCTGACAGTGACGTATCAGCTGTTCAGATGTTGGGTGGTGTGGTCTTACAGAATCCAGGCGAGCCACCTTATATTATCACGATAACCCTCACGAACAAAAAACCATAATTATTAACCTTTACCTTTTTTTGCTCATGCTTGATTGCAGTCTCCAGGATACGATCTGATTCAGGGTTTGTGAGGAAAGTATCATGTTTATCTTTGTTATATTTCAAAGGATCCAGAAAACGTAGTGTAAACTCTTCCACACGGTTGGCTAGATTTCTGAAATCATCTTTATCAGGCCCCTCCTTGTTTGCCCGTTCATGGAGCCTCTCGGTGACCTAAATGTAAGCCTCCTGTCAGTAAAAGTGGGCACGTTTAGGTTCTATAAAGTCTCCAATCAGTATGTAAAACTATTCCGTCTCAGTTTGATTCTGTCAGATGAGCGTAAACATCTAAATCGTGTAAATCGAGTTAAAATTAATTACAGCCATGAAAACCATGTAAAATACGTGCAGGAAAACCTAAAATTTTATAAGGGAACAGAAAAAAATCTCTGTCGAATTATAGTTGCCATGGTAATATCCAAATATAAATCCTTGGACAGAGGTTAATTTAAAGGAAAATTCACAACGTTAGTTTGGTGGATTTTTCTATTCTTTGATACGAATGTTTGAAGTCAGCATAGCACTCTCTGCTCCCACCCCCTCGCCTGGTTATCAATAGGTAGTGAGTGACAAAAGGTAAAAATTCCCTTCTAATTCACTCTCTTTGCTCAGACTGAGGAGCAACCTTTTTGTCTCAGAAATGATCCCTTTGAACAAGAATTATATAAATTGCAGCAGTCATATGACAGTCAGTTTGATTGCATTATATCAAGGACGAACAATTTTTGTTTTCAGAAAAAGGGATTAAAACGTTTCAAACAAAGCATTATTTCAGTGCATGTTTTAACCTCCATTTAATAGCATGCTAAATTTAATCTAATAAACGAATAAAAGGATGGCATAACTTCACTTACCTTTATCGCAAATATCAGAGGGTCATTGCTATAATCCATTAGAGCCTTGGCTGTCAGTTCTCCGCTAACCATAGGATACCCTTTTTCTTTCACAGTCTCTAATAATAATGTCTCTTTCTTTGTCTTCGAGGGGTCCAAACCTTTAAAAAATAATAATAAAAAACGTAAAGATAAAAAATCAAAAAGCCGACTCGTAACCCTGGTTTCCGGGGCTATTAAAGTACGAATATAGCAAGTAATTTAAACTCAGGTGTCATATCATAAGTTAGTAAAGTATGATCGTTCAGGTAAGTGTAGTCGTAAGAAGAACTCTTTATGGTGACATTGACTGACGTTTCGACATCCTGAGCGGAAATCATCATCAGAGTCAAGTGACCCTGATGATCACTTGACTCATGATGACTTCCGCTCAGGATGTCGAAACATCAGTCAATGTCACCATAAAGAGTTCTTCTTACGACTACACTTACCTGAACGATCATACTTCATACCTTAAGTAAGTATGTGTTCATAATCAATAACCTAGCTCTAAAAAAGCTGAAAAAGCCTGGTTTAGAGGACAAAAGTGTAACCTAGGAAAAGATATGCTTCTCGTCTAGTGAAGGTAATTATCCATCGACTTGAGGTTGAGCCGACTGGCCATACAAAAACTTCCAGCAATTGTAAACAAGCGGGCAAATTGGGAATAGCTCACCCAGAGCATCCGGTCATGCAAGAACAGATAGTACCGCTGCAACCCTGTCATTTATAATTTAAGTGCATACCACTTTCTGAATCTTTATTTTTTCCTCCATCTTCTTGTTGGAGTTCAATGTCTTCTTTCTGAGCGTTGCACCTATCACTTTAAGAATACATCGACTAAAGTTAAATACGTCATTATATATATGGCATTCATTAGAGCTGTCTTACAGTCAAGGGACGTACTAAGTATCCATCACTTTCGAAAATAATGAGCGAAATTTTCACCCATATTTGCCCACTTTATTAAGTGCTGGAAAACCTGAGGCAGGCTGGGCCGTTGGCCATTTAAGGCAGGAAAAATAATGGTAAAAATAGCAACAAATAAGAGACCGACCTAAAGCACAAAAAACATTGCAAAGCTCCAGAAAGAAAATAATTACAAATGCTGTGCCAAAAATTGCACATTGATTTATAACTGAAAATCAAAGTGTAACCTTGAAAGAATTAAACTAAAAAGAAATTTCCTACAGTATCAAATCACGTTCAATTCACATCAATACTGAGCCACCTTACTTTTTGAGTAAGCAGAACGGTACGTATACATCCACTTCATCGTTAGTCGGCCGGTTTTTGATCTTGCGTTTACGTTAAAAGTTCGTTCGTAAATTGGTTATTGCAGGACATGCCAATATTTTAGGAGATATTATCCTTTCTCTTTCTCTAACTAAACTTAATGACACACATATTAATGGTATCTTCGTGCACCTTTCATGCTCCAATGGCATGTTATATTTTGTGGGCTTTTCGGTTTGCCGGTTTGTTGTAAAACATTACAAGTTGTTTCAATAATTTTTACTCACCCTTTACCCCGTCTCTTTGACTGGTCCTTTCCCTCCGCAGACGCTTCTTTCAGGTAAAATGAGCAATAAAAATAAATTTAGCTACTTCTTGTTTCCATATGTGCTCGGTTGTAATAAGGCGCTAGAAATAAGCATCTTAAAAAATTACTATCGCTAATTAATCGAGTTAATGTTCGATATATACTCACTAATACTCATTCACTTTAAAATTCATTCGTTCTTCCATCCACAAGCACTCAGTCAGTCAGTCAGTCAGTCAGTCAGTCAGTCAGCCAGGCAATCACCCAGCCAGCCAGCGAGCCAGCCAGCCAGTCAGTCAGTCAGTCAGTCAGTCAGTCAGTCAGTCAGTCAGTCAGTCAGACAGTCAGTCAGTCAGACAGTCAGTCATACCAGTCAGTTAGCCAGCCAGCCAGTCAGCTGGTCAGCCAGCTAGCTAGCTAGCCAGTCAGTCAGTATTATCTTTTTGCGTTTATTGCTTAGTTCTTTCACGGCTTTATTTATTTTCTTCATCACTTAATTCGTTTTTTCACCACTCGTTCATTCACTCTGTTTTGTTCACAAATCTTGCTGGTACATAACAGTGTGTTCACCTTGTTCTATGGTCAGAAGAGGGTGGTTTTTTTTGTCTTCTGCCATAACGTCCTTAAAAAATAGTAATACAACAGGGTGAGTTATTTTGCGCGCGCGCGCGCGCGCGAGAGAGAGAGAGAGAGAGAGAGAGAGAGAAAATGAATGAATGAATGAATGAATGAATGAATCACTTTTATTTAAACACGGTAATTTCGTAAGCTTACAACTCCTTTACGCGAAAGTCGTATGTAAATATAAGTAATAGATTTTATATTAGCCAAACAAATCGCCTATAATTTATATAATAAATATTATACATTTGTAGATAAAAAAAATATTTAATTCACATTACAATGAGAAGAAAAGGAGAAATTGACAATAAAAATACGGATTAAGCGACGGCTTGACAGTCGGTAAGGTCCTTTTTAAATATGGCTTTAGATTTTGCTGATTTTACATTCAAAGGGAGAGAATTCCACAGTTTTGCTCCCCTATAAGAAAAAGAACCTTTGAAGGATTCTGTTCTTGGAATATGCGTCATTTCTATCTTTAATGTATTTTCTCTTCGAGATTTGTAGGGGTTGCTTTCACAGTTTAATGGAAAAAGATCGCTCAAATATTGCAAAACTTTTTTGTGAAAAGTGTCATACATTAGAAGGCAAAGCCGTTTGTTCCTTCTCAATGCTAGTTTATCCCAGTTAAGGAATTCAAGGAGATCTTCTGATCTCGTATCATAGCCCTGAAAGGTAATTACACGGGCAGCCCTGTTTTGTAATTTTTGAATTTTACTCGCGAGTCCTTTGTTCAGGTTACCCCAAACGGCATCACAGTAGTCGAAGACAGGCTGGATTAAGGCATTATATATTGTTTTCAATACATCCAGATCGACATAATCTCGAGCCTGCCTTAGACCATTTATGGAGCGATTTATCTTTGAACATATATTATCAATATGTTCTTCCCATTTAAGGTTTTCATCCAAGTGAACTCCAAGGTATTTCGTATGTTTAACTCGCTTAATTTGTTTATTACCTAAGAAAATTGGGACTGTTTTTCCTAGATTGGACAATCTAAAATTTCAGCCGAAGAACATATGTTCAGTTTTAGCAACATTTATGCTAAGTTTGTTTGCCACCAACCAGTTTCCAGCATTAAATAAATCTTCATTTATCCTCGATTGAACTTCAATAGTCGATTCTGCAGCAGCACTTAGTATAGTGTCGTCAGCATATATGAGGTTTAGTAAATTGTAAGCACTCAGGGAGGTCGTTGATTTATAAAAGAAACAATAAAGGACCTAAAATTGACCCCTGAGGTACCCCACAAACAACTCTTTGGGATTTTGAAATGCTACCCTCTACGACACAATGTTGCTGCCTATTGGACAGAAACCAGTCAAGAGTAGTGCCCTTGAAAACCATAAAGCTCAAGCTTTCGTAATAGGATTGCGTGTAAAACAGTATCAAAGGCTTTCGCTAGGTCTAAAAATACGACCGAGTTTGTCATACCTCTGTCAATGTTTAAATATCATTCATTTGTAACATCTAGCAAAGCTGTTGCTGTGGAATGGAGGGAGCGAAAACCAGACTGGAACTTAGTTAGAAGAGCATTCTCCGTTAAATAGGCATAAAGTTGATCGTATACGACCCTTTCACAGACTTTTGATACAGTTGATACGACTGAGATCGGCCTGTAATTATGCGGATCGGTGCGGTCATTTGCTTTAAAAAGAGGAAAGATTTTTGCTATTTTCCATTTTGAAGGAAAAGCACCAGAATCTATACTTCCATTGATAATCATTGCCAGAGAAACAGAAATAATAGGTGCTGCTTCTTTTAGAAGTCTACAAGAAATATTATCAAGACCAGTGGCCTTGTGAGGAGACAACGTCTTTAAAATTTTGAAAACCACGTCTGCGGTCGTATGTTTTAATCTGAGAACTGACCTAGCTGGAGTTATGTAGCTTTCAGGAGAGAGAGAGAGAGAGAGAGAGAGAGAGAGAGAGAGAGAGAGAGAGAGAATGAATGAATGAATGAATCACTTTTATTTAAACACGGTAATTTCGTAAGTTTACAACTTCTTTATGCGAAAGCCGTAGGTAAATATAAGTAATAGATTTTATATTAGCCAAACAAATCGCCTATAATTTATATAATAAATATTATACATTTGTAGATAAAAAATATTTAATTTATATTACAATGAGAAAAAAGGAGAAATTGACAATAAAAATACGGATTAAGCGACGGCTTGACAGTCGGTAATTTCCTTTTTAAATATGGCTTTAGATTTTGCTGATTTTACATTCAAAGGGAGAGAATTCCACAGTTTTGCTCCCCTATAAGAAAAAGAACCTTTGAAGGATTCCGTTCTTGGAATATGCGTCATTTCTATCTTTAATGTATTTTCTCTAAGACGAGATTTGTAGGGGTTGCTTTCACGGCTTAATGGAAAAAGATCGCTCAAAGATCGCTCAGAGAGAGAGAGAGAGAGAGAGAGAGAGAGAGAGAGAGAGAGAGAGAGAGAGAGAGAGAGAGAGAGAGAGAGAGAGAGAAAGGTTTAAATAATATTAAACAACTGTTTTTTTTCAGTATACTTAATATTATAAACTATTTTTGCAACGGAGAAGCTTCGGGTGTTTATGGCTTCATTGCTTGAGGTTTCGTGCTTTCGCCCTGCTATACGATAGTTTAACAATCCACTGTGACGTTTAAGTCATAAAAGACAAATTGAAGCCATCATGGTTGTTAGTTTTGCATAACAATTGAAATAGTTTCTGCTGTATCATAATAGCCTTTCACAATCGCCGATGCACAACCATTAGGATATTGGCCCCACTAGTGCAAAGTAACATGTTCCTGTTTTTCAGAGACAAAGATTTTTTGTGGGGGGGGGGGAGGGGGTGTACGAGGAGAGTGTCGATGCTTTCCTATCGTTTCTTGTTCTGTCTAGACGGGGCTTTTGTTAGACCTTTGGCACGGCGTTCAATCCAATCATTTTTATGAGAATAGAAGAGTTTCGATCTTCTCCTACCTTTGGCAAGGCGTTAGCCTGTTCCAGGCTCTCAGATAGTAGGAACAGCACCAAAATTAGAAAGCAAACGTGAAAATAAGAAGAGCGGGATGGGAATAGGGGGCACGGCCATGTCTCTCCCCAGCCCCTACGCGTTTTTCCCAGTCGTTTTCTCTTTGCGCTTTCTCCACTATCTCGGAGCCTGGAACAGGCTAGCACGGCGTTCAATCCAATCATGTAGTAAACGAGCAATTTCAACACTTTCTGGGTAAAACAAGCTTTAATTTCACTGCAAACACAGTGTTGGGTTGTCAAAGTAACAACTCCTTACTAGTGTAGGGTAATGAGCAATCCATTGCAATACAGCTCATCATGATTAAGGCAGGTATGCCTGTATGACGTCTTGAAAGCTTTTAGATATGCATAACAGCATCTGTCGATGAAGGTTTGAGTCGTGATACTGAGTGGGGTCAGGTAGTATAAATCAAAGGTTCATAATCCCTTTACTAACACGAAACTTTCCTTCTTAAACAAGAGAGCATGATCCTTTAAACGTCTTCTTAGATTTGTTTGGCCACCTTTTTATATTACACGTTAAGGAGTTCTTTCGATCATCAGAGGAATAGGCAAAGTTAATTGTGACTTTTTGTCGTCAAATTGTGCTTCCTGCATATTCATATATTCCTACGAGATAGTCAGACAAAAGAAAAAGATTCACTACTTAAATATAAGGGAGTAAAATTTGGCCAGACTCGTGCATGAGAAGACGACACAAATCACTACCAGTACAGTTAGCGCCAACAAAGCCATTGACAAACACCATTCGTATCAAGAGTTTGCCTTTTGGAAATTTGGATGTCGAAATTCGTAATGAAACGTTTGAAAAGTTTTGGTAACCGTGAAGATTTGTTTCTGTAAAAGAAAGGTAAATAACAACAACTCTTTGATGAGATAAAGGAAAAGCTACTGTCTTGGAGAATGATTGCAAAATGCTATGGTATTTATGTCCTGTTTGGCAACTGATGTTGTTTGAATGTATTATGCAAATTTTATTTCAGTTATTTTAGAAGTAAATCTCATACACGGTTATACAGACTGACAACACAACTTTTGACCAAACCTTCTCTTGTCTTTTTAAATGACTGGAAATACATCCACATGTAAAACGGTCAATCTGACTCAATAATTTATTAATCTTTGCCGACAACAGAGACGGAGTATTATACTCCTTATTGTACCTCCTCCTTCTTACAAAATAACATGCCAAATCATTAAGCTCTCTTTCTGTCAAATACTTTTACACTGATGGCTTTGACTAGCTATTACGGAATCAAGCTCATGGATTATTATGCGAAACAAACAGATAAGCAGCTGTGTTTTAACAGATAAACCTATACGATATCCGAGATGCACGCACGTTCCGTGATATCGACGCTGTGTGTACCCCAAAGGCGCATTTAGTTTAGACAAATTCGCTACCATTACCGGTCTACAATGAAATTTAATAAGAGAACAACTTACAATGAAACGCGTATAGTAGTCTAACACTTTTGATAATGATTGAAAATAAAGAAAAACGCAACTAATATGTCACTCGGGTAGGTAAGCACAATCACGTTTAGAAACGGACCACACTTAAGACCTTTTACGTACATACATATGGAACATGATTCGAGGGTAACCAAAATTATAAAATATCTGAGAGGGCCACATTGACTCACCTGTGTGAATTTGAAGTAACCTTCTTCTTCTTCTTCTTCTTGGACTTTATAAAATTGGACGTGATATCCAAACGGAGTTATCGATGTACTCTTCTGTATGGTGTTTGATTTTGTTTTGCGAATGATCCGTAAACAGGAACAAATTCCTTCACGTCCTGTATGTAAGTGAAAAACTTCCTGTTTTATGTCGATTTAAAATTTCTTATGTATTACAGTTCTATGTAATTAAGTTTACCTCGAACTCTAACAAAAATTGTATTTGAATATTGACTATAGCAACATTCTTAAACATAATTATCGGCATTAAAAATAAAAAAAAAACATCAAACACAAAAACACATGTTTGTAATGCGTGATTGGAAGCTTGATTAAATTCCGCGGATCAGTACACATCTAAACCATACCAAAATTCTCGCATGACATTACTGAAGAAGAACTGTGAGCTTAAAGTGGGTTGTTTTCACTGACGGCCGGTAGATAATTTGCCGTTGCTAAGTTAGGTACATTCTTAAATTCAATAATATGTGTATTTTTGTTTTCCTATTCGAACGGTTACAGAATTAAAGTCAAGTGTGTGTTTGCACTTTCCCTACATTTCGTAAAGAACTTGAATCACTCTTCAGAGAGGTTTAGAATATAAAACAACTGTTACTTTGAGTATAACGAATGGTGTAAACTATTTTTGAAAACGTAGAAGGTTCAGGGGTCGGTAACTGCACTGCTTGAGGTTTCGTGCTTTCGCTCTACTATATGATTGTTTAACTAACTACTCTACCGTTTAATTCGTAAACGACAAATTAAAAGCATTATGGTTATTGGTTTTGCATTGCAATAAAAATTGCTCTTTCTGTATAATAATAGCCTTTCACGATCGCCGATGCACGGCCATTTAGGATATTGGCCTGTCTGAAGTAATATGTTTCTGTTTATCAAGAGAGGAGAGAACATTTTGAACTTAACCCGATTATTTTTATCAGTAATGGCATGTTAGGATAGCGAATACGATTCTGCCAAGAAAATTTCAATCTTCTAATTAAAGCAAAAAGGGAGTTTACAAAAGAGATCTAGAACAGACGGAGAAAAGAATTTACATATAAAATATCCCCCCCCCCCCAAAAAAATATATATAATTATATAGTGTCTGGGATTTCGGTAACTTATTAGTAAAGTAGACAATTCCATGTTCAGGTGCAGTCTTTACTTCAACAACAGGTTTAGTCCCTGTCTTAAAGTAAAAAGTTTAGTCAGAATTGCCAGTTTTAACTAAAGAAACATTGTCAATACTTGTCTTCCAGTGCTTAGTGACCCGTAGATCTGTGGTATACATGAGATCGTATAGATCCCCTATACCTAATATCTGAGGTGTAACATCTACCCCTTATATCTGCGATGTATAACAAACATACCTCAAGTTTGCTGTGGTATAAGATCCATACCTTATATCTGCGTTATAACACCCATATCTCATATCTGAGGTGCAACATCCAAACTTTGTATCTGCGGTGTGAGTCCCTACCCCATGTCTGAAACATGGATGTCACACCTCAGATCTGAGGTATGAATGCTATGCCTCAGATTTAAGGTATAACAACATCCATACCCCAGACATGGGCTATGAATGTTATACCTCAAATTTAAAGCACGGATACCATACCAGAGGTAGATGCGGTGTAAGGCCCATATCCTGTACCATTTTGGGTGCACGTTTTGTGCTGAACATATTTCAGCCTTTTCTTATACCTGTTTAACATAAACAGAAAGCTCTCTATTTTCAGTTTCAGCAGCAGAGTTACTTGTAAATTAAGAAGCAGAATCACGAACCAAGAAGTGTGCCTAAATAGGGGTATAAGAAATCACTGCAGGCAAAAAAATTAGATAAAACGCGTTTAAAATTGTTCCAATAATAACTAAAAGAATCCATATCCTGTAGAGCTTTCTCGAAGTATATGTGGAAACTAAATAGTACTAAAATGAGGTAAACGAGCACATGTATGTGAATAAAGCCAAAGTACAGTCAAGTCGATGTGGTGAAATCGATAATAAAATAGGCCTTAAAGTGGAATAAGCAAGGCAGTCCAGATTTCGTTGATCGTTTTGAATGAAAAGTTTAAGCATAATGAAAAGGAAATTAGATCTCTGAGAGCTGCTGACTGTTAAAGGAGCAGGTAGTTTCTAGAGGATATTCACATATACTTTATGCCGCTTTCGCCCATCCGTTTATCTGACACCTTGATTAAGGAAATTGACACTCCATAAAAGTACGGATATGGTGCACGCTAATAAGGTTTCTTGGGGGGGGGGGGGGGAGAGGGGGGAGCCGAAGAATTTACTAATGTGCTTTACAAGGATCATGACAGCCAGAGGAATTAGGCTGTTCTCCGTTTCTATTGATCCTTTTATTTAGCACTATCCTTGTAGCTCAAACTTCACCGTGCGTTCGACACTCGAATTATTTTATTCCCCATTGCATTGCATTATTCTCCACTGAAATACTGGACATTGCGTAGCTTAGGTGATTTGATCTTGCCTCGAAATATAAACGCCAACTTTTTTTTTTTAATTTCGAACGCATCTCGAAATACGCCGATATTTCCTTGTTAAGCCAAGTACGATCTCTTAACTCTCCCGTTGTGATCTTCCAGCTATATTTTTCGGAAAAAGACAGGGAAGAACGAACAAATTGAGAGGCACTAGTGTTTCTGTTATAAAACTTACACCGAATATGCAAATTACTTGACACACTTTGTATGCGAAGATAATATGTCTATTAAATCCTGAAATCATGAAGAATAAAAAACAGAGAAGCTGTTTGGTTTAAAAATCACGTTTCTTGGTGTTTTTAGCAAGTTAATTGACAACGAGGTCAATAACCAGAGACGAAGTACCATCGACTGACGAAACACAATTCTCTGTGACTGTGGTCAGGGTGTGTGGTGATGACTTTTGCCCAGGGTTGTACATGTCGAAACGTCAGTCTCTGCGGTCACCAACAACTGTTCCTTTCAGATAACATTCACCCCGACGATCATTCTCAGCTTTCAACTTTATTACTTCAATCATTAGATAATTTATTACAAAAAAGATACATTGTTAATGGACTCTTTTCGTCATGAAACTGAAGTTGTAGCTTCTTTCTAGCTATGCAACGTGTAATAGATGGCTGAACTCTGCTTCAGTCGACCATGTGTGAGTAAGCTCCTCTCGAAACTAAGAGTTTCGTCCTAAGGAGCTTAATATCTTTCCTCCTGTTCTTAGCAAGTCTATCTACTGGGTGTTTTTGTATGCCAGTATGTACAGGCAAGACCATGGTTTTGACCCTCCACATGGGTCTCATCAGTTGCTGGGATTGGCTTTGTGAGTTGCTCTTTGGCAAGCTCGTCTACTTTGCGAGAATGACAAGACATTCTGCTTGGCATAGATTTTCTGTTTTGTATTTATACCTACTCTGCCGGTCGAAAATCCTGGATTTCTATTGGCTATGGCTATCCAAAGGGAGCCAACTGTCAAATGTGGTTTTTGATCCGTTTCCGTTTGAAGCTAATGCGTGTGTTTGTTGCGTTGTTTGAAATTCTAGCACTCCGTATTAGGTTGAAATGAGGGGTTGACCGTTAGTCCCTGAGTGCTCCTATTCCTCTGTGGCGTTTACTGAGTGCCGATATATGATGTGCCAGCTCACACGTTAACTTATTTCGGCGGCATTAGTTCAAACTCAGTCTTAAGCACTTATGTGGATGGTTTGAATGAGGAGTTAAGTTGTTGAGTTATCTGGCGCGCACATACCTTTTGCACAATCGGCAGTGTTGTCTTTGAATATGGTGCGCATTGTTCATTTTCTCTCCTCTGTGATGCTTTGTTAAACCAAGAATGGAGCTCTGAGGCAAACCACAAGTTACAGCAAACATTCTACTTTCTGTTCCTCCGTAATGAATATACTGTTGACGTTAAGTCAATAATTCTTAAACCATTAAGTAACGGAATGTCCTGTTAACTCCATAATGTTCAAGTTTGCCCAACAGAATACTGTGATCAACAGTATCAAATACGTTAGCTAAATCTGGGATAATAGCCTATGGCCAGTTCCCTTTTGGTCGATCGAATTCTGTATCTTATCCACAAAGGCTAGAATGGCCAGTGATGTTGAATTTTTTGTCTTAACCAAAATTACTGATTAAAAGAGTTTCAAAGATTTTCAAGATTTTGATCTTCTGTAAACAATTGATTAGTCTTCGATATACGATTTTCTCAATGATTTTTCAGGAAAAAGAAGGTAAGATTGATACAGGTCTGTAGTTAGTATAAAGTTAGTTGTCTCCTGATTTGAAAAGTGGTATAACTTTGGCTGTTTTCGTCTTATCCGGTGCAATACCTGTGGTTAATGATAAATAAATTATCTTACTTAAAGGATAGGAAATAAATGTTATTACAGTTTTCATTAGTATAGTGCTGATTTCATCAAAACCATAACCTCATTAGGAGTAGTTGGTGTAAAAAGAATGCTATCTGGGTAGTTGCCATTTAAGTAATCCTTTTCTACTAAAGGTATATTCTTTCAGGTTATTCAACCTACTTTATGTTAATTTACTATTTACAGGTGAGCTATGGCAAACAGTAAGGAACGTCAAGCGGTTTTATCAATACTTATTCCTACAGCGGTCAATCACAACAGCATACGCTGGTCCTATGATTGGCGTCTTGGGAATCTTTCCTTTTAGCCCGTTCGGCTAGGATTCCTTGACCTTTGATCTCCACGCACATCCCACAGCCGAGCGACTTCTGAAACTCCCCATATCCTGCTGCGACCTTGAACCAGCCTCTGTGACTTTAGTCTGTTGTTAAAGTAAGAACTCTGTTCAGGATAAAGTTGCAGTAGTTATAGCGACCTCGGAAAGTCAATGGCTTCACACTGTAAAAATTGACTAGTTAAATTAACCAATTAAAATAGTTATGAAATGCATCTGAGACAACTACCTTTTTTTAGTCACTTTGACCGGTTCTAAATAGTTAAAATAACCAGGTTCTTTGGTTTGAAATAACCAATTATCACTAGTTATAATAACCACTGACAAGGTTATTTTGCCTTTTCTGTTTAGTCGTTCTGTCTCTGACATTTTTGTTGTTTCAACTATTAGAATAAGTTGTTTTAACCCGTTTATTTTTAGTTGCAATAACCAATATCTTTAGTGAAAGTAACTCAATTCATTCGGTTATTGACCATTCAAATTGGTTAAATCTACTGTTTATAAAAGTACCTGGGATGCATCTGAGACAACCCATTTTTTTAGTTACTTTTTGTTATTTTAACTAAAAATATTGGGTCAACCAAAACTGTTATTTTAACCTTTATATGATCAGTTGACTTGACCATTTCAGCAAGTTAAAATGACCCTTTAAAATAGATCAAGATGACAAACAGTTTTGGTTAAATGCACATCTTTATTAGGCATTCTCTAAAACGTATAACTGGCCGTTGCTGGTGGTTGTAACTGGTAATGTCCTTTTATAGTCTTCTTCTGAAGAAGAATGTGCGCCATGTCAGTAGGAGCCAAGATACGTTTTTCCATTTCTGAAAACAATGATTGAAATGTAATTATTACTGAGAAATATAATAGTGATTCATGATAAATAGTTATTCTGCAAAACTAAACCTTTCTTTGGAATTAGCCAATCTGCATTGCATTACAAGGTACTTGTGAATAATATAACTGAATCATTATATTCTGACCAAGTTATGGATGTTAGCCTCCTGGAACAGTTGTCCAAGGCTAAACTTTCCTGACTAAACCAATAAACTGGGTTAAAGTAGGATCTCGCTCCATGAACGTCTTGATAGGCAGAGGCAAACTAGAATGATGAATGAGACTTAGCATTGCTTTTACTCCGTTGAGAAGGTTGGACCTCGCAAAGTATTGTTTGTTCAAGAAATTTTACGGAAACACTTATGCCTTCACTGGAAAAGTTGAAAATTTACATGCACATGTAAATCGTAATTTACAACATGCAAATCCTAATTTACATGTTTTGTAAATTTACATTTACATGTTGGCATTTTGTAAATTGAATTTGCATGCTTTTTTACATGTTAAGGAGAAGCTGTAAATTTGTTGTAAAAATGGATTTACGTGGTCCCCTTTAACCCTTATAACTTAAAGAACCATGTAAATAACATGTAAATTTTGGGGAACAAATTTACAGTATCTTCTTTGTAAATATCCTGTAAATTTTTTAAACAAAACATGTAAAGAACATGTAAATGAGAAATATGGGGCTGTTCTATACCCTGTAAATAACATGTAAATTTGGTGGCCCAAATCCTGTAAAAAATCATGTAAATGGAAAAAAGGAGACTGGCCAGACAATGCAAAGGCGTGTAAATTGGAAAAGGGATACATTCAAGAATATGTATCTAACATTTGAAGTAAAAAAAAAAGGTAAATCAAATTTAGCGTCGTAGTGTGAGGACCACACATCATGTGTAAACACTTGGTCCAGGTTGAATTGGAATTTGGAAGTGTTGGTTTTTGTGGAGGGAAAAAATTTGGAGAACTCTAAAAAAACCCCTCGGAGCAAGGACAGAACCAACAACATACTCAACCCACGTGCCAACCACTGGAACCGAACCCGGGTCACAGAGGTGGGAGGCAAGTGCTCCCACTGCTACACCAACCTTGCTCCCCACAAATGTAAAAAAGGGAGATTGTAGAAAGAAAGTAAAACAGAGAGATTGCCTAAACCTTGTAAACGACATGAAAACAAAAAAGGGAGACTGCAAAAACCTTCTACATAAAAGCCAGATAGGAGTGGGCGGCCTCAAAGGTAATGATTTTTGTGTCGTTTTGGTCTGAATTAGGGTAAAGTTTTCGAGTTATGGTTTGGAATTGGGTA
Organism: Siderastrea siderea; assembly: GCA_964030785.1. NCBI lineage: Eukaryota > Metazoa > Cnidaria > Anthozoa > Scleractinia > Rhizangiidae > Siderastrea > Siderastrea siderea. The sequence goes on from OZ034977.1 coordinate 19,490,360, forward strand.
TGGTCTTTAGACGAAGCTACTTTTTACTATTTTCATCCCTTGAGAATGGTCTTTTGATTAATATAGAGGATTTGAAGCCCTTCTCAAACGTGTTAGGTAAATTGAAGCAGTTCCTAGGTAGTTGCGATCCTTTTTGGGACAGTTTTGATAAGGGGCGTTAGATTTTGGGTCAGGCCTGAAACAGGGTAAAAAAAAATCACATATTGTGCTCCGAAATAGTGTAATTGTTTCAAGACATTTGCCGCACATCGCCCACCGAGATTTTAGGGGTTCCTCCCCACCCCCCTCCCCCCACCCAAAGCTAAGTTTTTAACACCCACTTCAAGATGGGGGACATCTGCGTTTTTCATTATCTTGAACAACCTATTCACATGTTTAAAATTAAGCACTGTTTTACTGTTTGGCTTCAGCAACAAGTCGCAGTTTGTGTGTAGACGAATATTTGGTTAATTATTAAAAACTAACATTTCGGTAGTGCCAGTTGAGAGAAGCAACAGAGAATTGATTTAAATCCAACTAACCTGTGAATTTTGAAGACAGATTGTTTTTCTTTAAAAACGTTTTTCGGCCGCCAGTTTGAAGTGGGCGTAACAAAAACATTGCCCGGTACCGGTACTGCTTAGAAGAGGATTGTGGATAAGCAAAAACAAAAGAAATTGAGCGTGATACAAAAACGCTGCAAAACTAGCCCTTCTCGCGAACAGGAGTCTACATTATTCGTTTTTTGTTTTTGTTTTAACACACAGACGAGAATCTCTTTAAGTACGGTTTTTTCCTTTTGAATTTCCACTAAAACCTGTTTGTCAGAGGTATTTCATGTGAACGTAGGTGCTACACCCTTTGAATTTCGTTCTACTGGCCTCTGCTGGTACATTGCGATGCGAACTAACCTCACCAAGTTAAATAATCGACCGTTTCCTCAGCGAATTTAGTTAGCATTTTCATGGAAAATCTCTAAATTACGTGAAAACAACACAGAACTGCAAAAACGCTGTTTTTCAGGGCATGTTATTTTTAGCGTTCGTGTACACTAACTAGTAAACGTCCGCTGACCACAATTCGTGCTCATTCGGGAAGGCAGCACAATCTTTTTAACGGTCGAGCGAGCTAGTATAGGACAAACCAACGTGCAAACGGCTTTCAATCTGATGGAAATTCAATGCAAATAATGTGGAAGAACCACTTTTCCTTCGTCTATGGCTCGTACATCATTTCAGGTATGTTTTTTTTTTACTCTTGGTTGGTAAATGTTTGTATTCAGTTATATTTCTCACGCGGTCCGCTCAATCCACGAGGACTTAGTATTATTTAAATAGAGGGTCATTGAATTGAATTAATTGTCTTGATTCGATGCTTTTGTCTTGCATTTAACTTAAATAATGTTCTTTAATAGTTGTGTATCACATAAGTTATTGTAAGAACCTTTTCAGATTTAAACTTTCAATTCATGGACAGAACTTTGCCCTCATGTCCTCTGAATTCCATAATCATTAATCCCCATTCCTGCAGAATTGCCGTTTTCTCTCCAAGTTCCCTTTGGCTTTGGGCAACATTAGCTACTTAGGTAACTTTGCTTTTCAATTAAGGGCTGTCAATTAGCTATTAGTCACATGTTCATATGCATATAAAGAAACCCAATTGCTTTTTGAGTAAATAATTATTAATAGCAACAAAAGATAAGTTCATCCATAACACTGATCTATACTCCGCCGTAACACATGTTAGGCATTATGGCTCTTAATACAGTAAAACTGTGAAAACCCTGAACACTTGAATTATTTTTGGACTGTTATTATGTCGGGAAAGAAAACCAATCAGATACAAGAAATTTGTGGTTTGCATTGATTTCACACCTGATTGGTCGGTCATGGCACAGTGAACATTTCAAGATAATTCTTACTGTTCATGGTTTTATTAGTCACATGTTAATCATAGCCCTGAGGAATAACACGGTATGCTTCGGTGTGTTTATGCCAGGATCTCCGCAAACTGAGCCAGCATGGCTAAGCAGGCCAGTTTGGCTCATTGGCCTCTTAAGGTCCAGTAATACGGGCAACATTTTTGTGCAACCTTCCTCGCAACAGTGTTGTGTTGCAAGTTGAGATTGTTTGTTGCACGTATTACCACCTCTGCACATAACAAATTTTCATGTTGCAAAAAGTAGAAGCAACAAATTTGTTGTGCAAAAAGGTGTTAATATGTGTAAGAAACAATCTCAACTTGCAACGCAACATTGTTGCACAAGAAGTTTTACAAAAATGTTGCTTGTATTACTGGGCCTTAAGAGGCCAATGAGCCAAACTGGCCTGGTTAGCCATGCTGGCTCAGTTTGCAGAGATCCTGGCATAAACACACCTCACACACTTTGCAGTTACATAAGAAAATCTTAGTCCAGTTAGCTGCGCTCCTGGTAAGGCAATGCTGGGATGCCAGGTAGCCAGGTAGAAAATTTTTAGTGTAAGGGTGTATGCTCAGCAAACTGGGCATACATGTACACTTCCTTGTGATTCACTTTTGCTTCAGAACATAACAGCTCACCAGTAAGTCGATAATTTTCTTCTCTTTCTATATAACACATAAAAGTTCATTACACCTTAAGGCTGAACCCAGATAAATTTGTATAAGAAGAGTACGGATTGGGTGCATCCTCACCCTTGGGGGGGGGGGGTACTCAATAAAGTTTCATACGGAGAGGCTCTGTCTGGAGGTTCAAACCCTTCCCTTTTAATATACTAATTTTTACCAAAATGGTACCGAGAGCAAAATTTGCACCCTTTTGCTATACCTCAAGGATAAACCAAAACCATGCAATTTTCTTTAATTGCCTAATTTTCCCTGGGCTTTCAGTCATTCTGGTTCAGCTACTCAAAGGTTGCAAGCTTTTGTGTGTTTCGTGTTGTCATTTCTACAGAAATTTGGCACGCTTTCCCAAACTTTTCTTTAAGCCACCATCTTGTCCACTTTTCAGTTGATTTTGTAACCTTTTCTTATACTAAAATGACATTTGTTTCCTACCCTTTAGTAAACTGTGAGCTTAAAAAAAGTCACCACCTTTGGCCAGAGCCTCCCCGTAAAACCATAAATAGGCAGTACCCCGCTTCCCCCCAGGATCCTCACTTGAAAATGTGTGGTAACCTAATATAATATTCTAGATTGACTGACTGGTATGATTTTTTTTTTGGTATTTGTAGGTGTGATTCCATTTGAGACAAAAAGTATTAATACTTAGGGGAGTAGTAAAGGGGGCTCACATGGACGACTGGGCCTCGTTTTGATGTAAGGATGACGTCATAACCGGAACCGGAAATCACGTGTTTTTAAGAGGGGGAAACCGCTGACCAGATAAAAAAAAGGATCGCAGGCTCATGCAACCGGAAGTCACGTGTTTTGAGATGGGAAACCGCTGAGCAATGTGAAAAAAGGATCGTGGGCTCAAGGTGGGTTAAAACCGCTGAGAAAACGCGGGCTCCAAGTCCAAAGTCCAATTTTTGGAACGGGGGTAACCCTTGAAAACAACACAAAATGAATAAATCACGTTTATTGTTATACGTTTTACAATAACTGAGAAAATGGTTTTCCTGAGTGTTCCTTAATGTTCAATAGAGGGTCCCCACCATTGTTTTTGACATCGAGTTATTCTTCGCCATTGGTTGTTGTCACGGATCCATTGTTGTAATTGACGTCGAGGATTTCTGTTCAAAGGTATGGCAAAGGAACTGTAGAATGGGGGTGGTGGTGGTGGCGCCAAATGTTCTCGATCACAGTGATGACAATCGACGATCTTGTTGGGGCTTTCACTGGTAGCCATAGGGGTAGGTCTTGAAGGTGCGGGGATCGATGACTCGTTTGTTGCAGACTAACTGATAGAACTTGCTGCTTGGTCGGGTGTACAGTTGGTAGTTTGTTGGATTCCGTACAATTTGGTGGGAGTTGATCACCTGGTTTTGGCGAGGTTTGGGAAGGGGTCTTTCTATTTCATCTTTGACATTCTGACGCATGACGTCGTAATTCAACTGGGTGTGTCCTTCACTGTTGAGTCGGAAGCCTCTGACCTTGCATTCCACCTTTCCTTTATTCGTAGTATACCCGTAGTTCTTGGGTCCTCCGCTGACGAATTCTTGGATGTATTCATCATCAGCTAATTCGGAGGCGAAGTCCCCTAGATAAGAACCCAAGGTAGGTTGGAATTGAGTGGGTGTTTCCTCCAGGTAGATGACGGAGTCGGTGTCGAAGTAGAGGACTCTCTCCCCTAAGGCTTCCAGGGCGTCATACAATTTAAGGCGGGCGTGGCAGGTGGTGAAGCAGGCCACAAAAATGTTGAGGTTGGGTGAGACGCGGATGTCCTCTTTTTGGTTTTCGTAGTGCACCTCAACCATGTGGTTGTTGATAACAGACACGTGACGTACGTCTAAGGCATCTGTATCCAAGAAACGGTGGAAGGCATGAGGATCATCAAAGGCTTGAATTTGGGTCTTGTTGAGGCGTTGTCCAAACTTGCCCCACATGGAGTTCAACATGAGTTTAGCTAGGGTACGCAGGCCCGGGTTGTATTCGATCTTGTGGTAGTCCAACTGGATGCCTTCATGCAGGAAGTACTGTTCGATGTAACTTTGCTTTTCTTCTTCTGTCATGTCGTCCTTAGGCCACCCACTAGCTTCTTGCTTAATTTTAAGCCAGGTGTTGACATAATCGGCGAAGAGGCCCTCACAGGTTTCTTGAAAATGCCAGACTTCATAGATGTATTGGACTTGGTACCCCAATTCGACGGCTTTGACTAATTCGGGACTGCACCAGGTACTGGTGAGGGCGCGTTGTTCGTCGGGGTGAGGGCAATGATAGGATCTGTCCAAAAGAGGTTTGTCCATTTCTTCTTCCACACAACGGGCACAGAGGGGAAAGAGCAGTTTGTCGTCATGACGGTAAGGCAGCACGGGATGGTACAATTCACGGGGAGGCAGGACTTTGCATTGGATGAGTCCAAAGTACTGGTGTATGTCAGTGTGACCCGGTTGAGAAAGGATGGTGGGATGTCCTTTGGGGTAGGTCGACTTCTTGTTCACCCACGGGTACAAGGAGGTGACATCGATGTAGTGAATTTTTTGTCCGGGGGTGATATGATGGTAGAGTTTGATGGCATTGGTACGACCTCCACAGAAAGCGTCCCGAGGTTGAAGAGGTTGGATAAAGTTGAGTTCCCGGACGAAGGAGTCGATCTCTGGTTGGGTTTTTAGGAGGTGCTCCCATTGACATCCCCACATTTGAATGACGTTGTACCCTTGCTTGGTAAGCTTTTGGACTTTGTCTTGGGTGGCGTCATAGAGGTCATGCATAGTCAGATCATAGTTCCGGGGATGTTTTTCGTAGCGATGGGGATAACAGGTAGGGCATCCGTGGGTGAAACACCCTTGAAATTCGTAGACGGTGTGGGTGTCGGGGCAATAACCATCCACATGGATCTGGGTCCCGGGGATCTTATACTCGCCGGCATTTCGGACATGTTGAATGTACTGTGGGTCTGGATTGGCACTGACCAAGAGATCGGCGGGGGTAAGATCTTGGAGGGCGCGTTGACGTAGTTGGTGATCGCACCAGGTTAACCAGTGAAGGGCTGGGATGGACTGGTTGATGTTGTTTCTCCACCCCTTATGACCGGCGGGTTCGCTGGCAATACTGTTCGGGATCATCCGGTTCATACGTAAATCTCGATTACAAGCCGAGGCAGTGGTGACGTGATCGAAGGGATTGAAACCTGTTAAGTCTTCAAACATGCGTTTGAAAGTGAGACATCCTTGTTTCAAGAGTCGTACATCGGAGCTGCAATAGTCCAATAACTCTTGTTGAAAATGAAACACCACACCCTGGTCGCGTTGTTCTTGATGCCAGGTTTCGAAGGCTTGTCTTCCTTCGAGTGACATGGCCTCAGGCATGTAGTAATCGCGTGAGGGGAGGATGCCCACGTAGTGTTGATACTCATCCTCGGGTCGGTTGAACTTGTGGGGGAAGTAACCTTTGCAGAGTTCTGTCAAACCAAAGGTTTTGGGAAACGCGGAGAGGGGCATCTGGAAGAAACTCATCGAATCGATGAACCGGATGCGGTCATGTTTGATCTCTAAGAGTTTACACCCGTTGCGGAGTTGTTGGACGATGCGGTTGTCACTATAGTATTCTTGGATGATAAAGTACCCATCGTACCCTTGAAAATTATGGGCGATGACATTGACTTGACGGGTATCGTGAAGGGTCAAGGTATCCAACCATTCCAGAAAGTCACGGATACAGGAGGGACCTGGGAAAGGCTTGGGTTCATGGTTGTCTTCGGTTTCGGCCACGACGAGATTCGCAATGTGTTTTTCCTGGGGTTGCATGGCTTCGATATCAAAGAAGACGTGTAAGGGAGGCAGGTCTTCCTCCTCGTCCTCGGAGGAGGCATGGGGTTCCGCGGCGGCACCTCGTTTGGGGCGAGGACCTTTTTGACGGGTCCTCTTTCTCTTCTTCTTTTCGTCTTGAGGTTTGGGGGCTCTTTGTATAAAACAACGGTGGTCGTCGGCGTGGACGTACTGATGACAAGAAGGGCAATCCACGTGGTAACAACGGTGACGTTGAATGCGGGACAAGCCCACATTTTGTTGATAACAGTCAGGGCATCGGTGTCGTTGAGAGCACACGGAGGACTGGAGGTCCGTGGCGGGTTTGCCCGCGTGGGTCTTGCTAGAATGGGCTTCCAAACACGCGGGTCCGAAAAAGTCCCGATGACACGACTCGCAACGTTGAGTAGCTTTGAGGTGTCGGGGGTAAGCATGTTGAAAGTCTGGACAATCTTTCTGTCGACAGGCTCCACACACCTTGGTCTTGGTGCATCGATGACGTCCCTCGGTGTTGTAGGGTTTCCAACAATCCGCACAGACATAACTGGACCCGAAAAACCCCGGCAATTTGGTGATGACATCATAATGGTCTTTGTTGTGCAACAGGATCAGTTGTTTGTCAGAAAGGGGTCCAAACGTCGTGATGTGAAACGATCGCGGCGCATCGACCAGGATGATTTGGTAACCGGCCAGGGACGGAGCTTGGCTGAATTGGGTCAAGGCATCATACCCACAGGGACCCCATGGTACCTTGGCCTCGTGATGAAGTAAGAGAGCCATTTCTTTTTGGATGTTGCACCCCTGTCGAATACTGTTCCATTTCGGGTGCTGGTCCACGCGAGCTTTGGCGGTGACAAGGGCTCTGGCGCAACAGAGTTGATCGTTGTTGTTGGTGATCCGGATGATGGATTTGGAATTTTTGGTTAACAGGTCCATGGTGGGATGACCTGGTTTCCCACGACGGGGTCTGCCGGTACCTTGAGGAGCATGATGGACTTGAGTGATGGAGACTTGAAAGGAGTCATCCATTTCAAATTGTTCGTTGCTGTTGAGGGCTTGGGCTAAACGTTGGAACAGAGCTTCCACACGCTCTGTGTCTCGACGCCATTCACCCGCACGTAATCCCCACCCCTGAAAATTATTGTGCAGGCGATCGGATGCTATTGTAAAGTAGAGGCGATCTTGATCGTGGAGGTCGGGGGTGGTGGTTAACACTTGATCGACGGCTCGACGTAATCCATCTTGGAGAGCTTGGGTAATGTTTTGACCTGGAATCAAGGTCCCCCTTTGACGTAACTGGGTCTTGAAATGACGTTCTTGTACCCCCATGCGATCACTCTTCCGATTCACAAAAGGTTCGAGTTCAAAGTCGAAGGCACCCTCTTCATTGGTATCCAATCCTCCGCCACTTTGATCAAGGAGGTGAGTTTGAAACGCATGTTGCCGTTCCAATTAGTCCATCAAATCATGATAGTCTTCATCATCGTCTGACATGGTCAGTCCTAGGAGTTGAAGGGACTCGTGGCGGGAAAGGCCGCTTGGCCCCGCCAGATCGTTGTCTTCGTGAGAGGACATGATCAGATGAACTCACTGGTGGTGGATGTTCGGCTTTTATAGGGTAAAAAGTCATTCCTCGCAACGTATTGTGGGCCAACTAGGGTGGGGGGACCCCCCTCCCCCCTCCCTAGATAGGCCATGATGCATTGCGAGGAATGATCCCAGAGACTATAAAACAGATCGCACCTCGAGGTGGGTCATCTCAACGTGGACTCTCGCCATGAGAAGCTGCTAGAGGCTTTTGAAGAATTCGAAGTGGATCTCGAGGTGGAGTTGGTGCTCGACCCAAGTGTCGTGGAGTTTGGTGAGAAGTTAAAGCGAAGAGAGCGGGGACCATGCAAGTCGTGGAACCCCCTGAATGTGACTTGGATGACCTTTCGTTTTTGGAGGACTTATTGAAAGACATGTCACCCGACGATTGGGAGCAGGTCATGGACGATGTCGAGGATTCTTCCTTTGATTTGGAGGCATTGGTGCCCCCTGAGGACCTCGTTCATGTGGAGGACATGTCACCCAACGAGGGCGTCGATTTGATGTATGATTTGGTGTCTTAACCCTCGTCTCAGTATTTTGGCAGAACATTGAATCGTCTTAGTATTTGGCAGAACATTGTGGTAGAACGTTTTGAAGACAACTCATGAACCAATGAGACAGTGACATTTTCATTTTTTTATTTTTTACTCAACATGTAACGGTTTGCCATTAAATTTACAATTTTAAACGTTTCTTGGCTTGCATGATTTTCTTGACCACCCGTTCCGTCTTGTTTTTCTTGCCGGGTAATCGATCAATGGCTTGGATCATCTTGGTATCGGCTTTCCATTTATCTTGCAAATTCTTGGCACGACTGTAATCAATGTCGTGTTGCTTAGCAATCTGGTCCAAGCGATTGATGCCGGGATCCCCCCGTTTCAGACGTTTAGCCAAATGGGTGCCAGGGCCCATGTACTGATAACCAGGCCAATGAAATTCTTTGCCGGTTTTCGCAATCCATTTTTGCACATCCAAGGCTCCTCCTCGTTGGGGGCGTTTCCGTTTGATACCCCTTTTTCTCTTGGTGGGCATGTTTTAGTCACTGTCGTAATCCAATCGACGTCGTAACTTTTTGCCACGAGCCCAATCTTCCCAACCGGGTAAAGGTTTCAATCGTTCCACTTCACGAGCGGGTCCTTTGCCTTTGCGACTCTCGGCTAACTTTTTTTCCAAGGTCTTGCGCTGTTCTCGAATGGCTTCTAAACGCGACCGGGTATCCCCTCGACTGGTGGATGGGCTCCCTTTCTTGACAATCTTACTGGTAGTGGCTGCTCCTTTGCCTTTCTTGGTTGCAGGGGTAATGGGTGGTTTGGGAGTCGACGGGCTGCCTTTTATCATGCGCTTCAACCATTGTTCCACAGGTCCCGTCACCAAATCCCCGGCCTCTTCCTCGCCTTCTTCACCTGGCGGACCACCCGGGGCACCAACCCCCACCCCGCCAGGAAATTGACGAATGCGTTTGGTTAACTTGATTAATTCTTGACTCAACGGTTTGGTTTGAGCATTGACCAGGGCTGGAGGTAATTGGGGGTTGGCTAATAACACATGTTTTTTGGCGGCGAGCGTTGCGGCTTTGTTCAACAAGGCATTTTCGGTAAGTTCTCCTTTGTAATATTGAATGAGTTGTTCCAAGTCCTTGTGGGGAATCATGTAGACCTCGTCCATGGTCGTTGACTACAGTCGGGGCAAAGTTCCCCGTCTTCTACCGCACGGCAACTCTTACAAAGACGGGCCCTCAAGATGTGTTGGTACTCTCGATACAACAGGTGGTATTTATGCTTCCAATAATGACACTCGTCTTTCCACTTGTCGGTGGCCCGATTGGCCTCTTGTAACAGAGTCATCCACGTGGCAAGGGTTAACGAACACATTGACATAGCACCTCGTGAAGTCCTTGAAACAATCCGCTTCCTTTTTGTCGGACTAACCACTGACGACGTTTTTTGACGGAATGTCGACGACGCCCCAAATCACGTAGTACCTTTTTATAGGGTTGAAGTTTAGCCAGCATGGGTGGGGTGACGGGAATCTTGTTTTTTAAGAAGTTCAAGACCAATTCACTCACAGCATTGATTTGATCGGCATTGGCATGTTGTAACAATTCTTGACGTTTGGAACCATTGGCTTCTTGTAACATGGACCGTAAAAACGGTAATTGACGTCGAAGACGTTGCATCCTTTATCGGTGACGACGACGATACCGTTGATTGGCTTTTTGAATCGTGCGTTTTATACGTTTATCCGTTTCCAAGGCCACGGCTTTCCCCAATCCTGCCATAGCGGGGACCAATAGATTTAAAAAACCGCCTCGTTGACGACGACGACGTCGTCTTCTCCTCCTTACCATGGGCGGTTCGTCAACAGACGTTGAAGGGCTTTGTCTTGTTTGATGGCATCCCGCGTCTCTTTATAGCCTTAACGGGTATTGCGTTTGAAATCTTGCCACCAACCCCCACCTCGTTGTCGTCGGTAATGTTGTACATTATCGGTGATGCCTTTCAAGGCTTGGCCGCCTAATTTGCCTAAAGCCAGTCCAAACCCAGGTGCTGGACCTGATAGAAACATACTCATACCATGGGCAATTTTATCCACCAAACGGGGTTTGCGACGCATTAAAGCCCCTCCTCTTTGTTTCCGTTTTCTGCGTCGTCGTCGTTGGACGGCCATGGTTCTAAGAGTGTGGGACTAGGAGGGAGCGGCTTTTTATTGATCCAATAATCTTTGGGTCTCAAGGGACGAGGACATCCGTCTACATAGCATAGGCCTTCCAAAGGTTGGTACACAAAATGACCATGGTAATCTTGGAGACATCGTTTAGGTAATGGAGGGGTGAAATCCACAATGGTATCATCCAAGGTTTGCATCTTGATTAAAAATCGTTCCAGATCCTCCAAGGGAACACCCCGCACATGGGTTTTCAATTCGGTCAAGGCTTTGGCATAGGTGGTAAACGCAAATCGACTCATGGTCACTTTAAATCGGTATTGTTTAAAATCATTCCATCCTTTGACCACGGTGCCCACCGCTGCCAAAGACGCTACCAATGTACTATTTTCCAATAGCGGCCCGGCAATCATGCCGGCGGCCATCAGGAGTAACGCCATGCCATTGAACAAGGCATTCATCCACTTGTAATGATTCAACATTTTTCGATAACACCACCATTGTTGATGATAAAAAGCATACAAGGAATCCATGCGTTGTAATAATTCCGGGGGGAAGGGAAGAGCATGCTGTTTCGATCCATTCAATAACGACACGACGGTTTTCATCCTCATGGCGAAACACGGGACGAAGACGTTTGTACGCTCGGTGCTCCTCCTTGTTTATAACTGGTGACAATGCTATTGGTCATGGTGACATTAGCAATTTCACGTCCTTGGGCCAACTGTTCTTGATCTTGTAACAGCATACGTAAACGTCGTTGTAAATCCGCTTGACGCAAGGTACGAGGGGCTCGGCCAGAACTCCCAGACGTCCAAGATCCTCGAGGGGTAGCTGGATTGGAGGCAGGTGTCAAAGGGGAAGTGGGGGTATTTCGTCGTCGTCCTCGTATTCGTCTCGGTCGTCGTCCACGACGACCACCACCACCACCACCACCACCACCACCACCACCACCACCTCCACCTCCACCACCACCTCCAGCACCACCACCACCACCACCACCAGCACCACCAGCACCACCACCAGCACCACCACCAGCACCACCACCACCACCACCACCACGACCGCTTCCACCACCGCGTCCACCACCACGTCCACCACCACGTCCACCACCACGTCCACCACCACCACCACCACGTCCATTACCATTACCCCCAGCACCCGCTGCTGTTCGAGCACCCGCTGCCAAAGGTACGCTAGGAGGACTCGCAGGGGTTCGAGCACCAGAAGACTCCGGGGTAGTGTGTATGCTACGGTAGGATTGACTTCCTGGACTTCCTACCCCAGCGGGGGAAGAGGCCTGTACAGGGGCCCCGAGGTCAGGGAGCCTTTCCAGATATCTGGTGAGGGCATCATAATCACCCGCATCCTCTATTTGATCGAAGGCTTGGTCAATCAAGTTTTGGTCCCCTGTATCAAAAATTTCTTGGAGGGTCCCTGGAGACACTTGATTGCTGGTGGTCGCCCCCACACCGGCGGGGGCCACGGTATCGTACGATTGCGGAGGTTGACGGTCATCATCATCGGCCATGGTCGCTTTCTCTTTTTTCCTGTTCAAAGGGTGCCTTTATAGTCGTTTTTGATAGGTGCGAGTCCATCCTTCGTCTTTTAACAGGTGACTCAATACACGTTGTTGATCGGAGGAGGCGGGATGTAAATCCAACACCAAATACCCATACGGTCGTGTGGTGGCTTGATGAAACGTCTCCAACGTGTCTTTCCAAGTGGTCGGAAACGATTGAAGCATGACATTGCGTACCCCTAATTGATCTCGGGGGTTCTTGAACGCCACAATGTAATGGGCATTGCGGGATATACTTTTAGCATAGCGACCCACGGGAAACATGTCTTGGCACAAGTGTAGGACGGTCACCCCTTGATGATGTGAATGTTTGGTGAATAAATCCAACACGCGTTTATCGTGACTCCCTTCGTCCATTAAATCATCCAAGACCAGGACTCCCTGTCCTTGAGGAAACCATTGCACTAAGGCCTCATGATCGGGAATGCCTTCGTGAGACACCACCCCATGATCTTGCATGCCTTGAAATCGATCTTGCCAGGCCCCATAACAATAATGCATTTGGGTCGGTGGGGTTTCAAACAAGTCCGGGTTGTCTACCAAGAGTTTTTCCGTAAACGCGGTTTTGCCACATCCCGAAGGACCCACCACCAAGATAGAGGAGGGGGTATGAAAACGAAACGGTTTCCCCGTTTGCATGATGATGACGAACTACCCTTAGAAAAAAAAAGGCACCTTTTTATTGGAATCGGTGGGACTCGAACCCACGCACGACCCAATCGCTATCCTGGATCAAGTCCAAAGGCTCTACCCACTGAGCTACGACTCCGACACCACTTTTTTCCAACAAATTTTATTTAACCATTACATTGATGATACGGATGACAACACAGTTGATACCATCTGGCTTCTTGACCTACAATCAATTGTTGAAGGCGTTGACCGGCTTGATGGTCATTACTAACATAATCATGATCAGAAAACTCATTTAAAAAATCTTGCAAGGTTCGTCCACGGGCTTTGGCTTTCAAGTACAACAGGGCGTAATCACCACAACTCTTGCTTGAAATGGCTTGGAGGGACTTGCCATTGGTCACCACATACTTCCAATGGTTGACAATCCAATCTCGTAACGGGGTAGCTTGCACGTACGTGTCCAATGGCAAAGCATAACTGTCCAGGACTTCACACACCTTTCCATCTGTCCACACCGCTAACCAATGTTGTCCCGGTTGATCGTGTGGGTCGGTGTTCACAATGTACCCTTGGGGTTGGGTCTTGACAGGACTCTTGGGTAAACGATCACAGGCCACCGTCCCGTAAAAGACAGGGTTCAATTGGGGGTCGTCTCGGGCTAAATAATCCAATTGCACATTATTCAAGGCCACATGTTCCATCTTCAGTGTTGGTAAATGTTATACAACACGGCTCCGTTCCTGTCAATCTCCAGCAAGTTCTCAAATTCTCCATAGACGAGTACGGTTATATTGACACCGGGGGCGGCTCCAAATTCCAAGACCAATTGTAAATCGCCTGTTTGCTTGGGGTTGAGGTTTTGACTGTCAGCACATCCATTGGCCACATTGTCAAACATGTACAAGGTACAATTTTTAGCTTGTCCCCAATCCAGCAGTTCTACCATATTGCCTTTCTTTTTACACCAAGCACCACTGGCTTGCAGAAAACGGAAGTAGCCTAGATTATCTCGGGTGCCATTGTTGTGCACTAACTGTAGGGTTTCATAAGGGTATTCTTCTCCTTTGACAATCTGTCGAATGGAACTCAGACCAAATTTCTGGAAACAGAAAGGATCTCGGGTCACATCTCCATTGAAGGCTCGGCTGTCCAACAACCCCACAATCAATCGGTCAGGTATTCTGTTTTGAAACAGGTTAGGGATATCAAAGCGGACCAGGTTGTTTTGCATGCTGAAAGTCCGGATTTCACTACGGACGGTCGGGTAAGCCGCCACTTGGCCTTCATTGTGTCTTTTTTCAGATAAACTCCTGTAGATGGCGTCATTCAAACGCAGTTGACAGAGATGAAACCGTAGTTTCACATCCCCTTCAAGTAAGCGGCCAGCTAGAGCCACTCCATTCAAAAACAGGCTGGGGCTGTTGAAATGAAATTTCATCTTGATTTCTATGCCAGGCACCAACAGTTTGCCAGTGTGAAAGACTTCCAAGTGGGGGGTAAACACCAGACTGTGGGTGACACCTCCAGCATACTTGGTCACTTCAGCTACCATGGCGGCCAAGGCTCCTTTGTGGTTGGCACTGAGAGCGGTATAGGCAGCATCAGGTCCGGCAGAGTCTGTGTTGGTGGCGGTCCATTGGGGTGGGAAATCCACTTGATTGAACCAGCCTTGGGGTCCTAACACGGTCTTGCCATCTTCTCGGTCATAATTCAACAAGGTTTCTAGGTAAGCTTTGTAATGATAAGTGTCGGATTGAGGACTGATCAACGTGCCATTCAACTGCAAGTCAATTTGTTTGATGATGGAATGGGCCAAATTATTAACGGGCCACAATTTTTGAGCGGCGTTCAAGTTCCCGGCATCTTGCTTTTTCAAACTCAATTCCATGGTAAAGTAACTGCGTCCCAAATCCACAAAATCGTCTAACCCTGGAATGATGAATTCCATGGGATTGATACCCGTGGTGGTGGGTTGAATGGTGACCATGCGATAGGCATTGATGCTAATGTCGGTGGGTGGCACCTTGAAAATCCGTAACGCTGAGTTGACGGTCCCTTCGGAACGCGGATGCGCTGGGACAGCCCCTTCAGAGTAGGTAGGGGCTGTCGCGCTTGACATCACATTCGGCATGGTTAACGTCGTCGTCGTCGAGTACTGGTACCCCGTCGTCGTCGTGAGGGGTTTTTATAGCGTCGTGCTAAACGTTGTCTCAAATCAAACCCGGGGACTCGCATCACCTCGGCACTCAACCAGCCACCACGTTGTCCTCTCCTGAGTTTCCAAAACGGATACAGTCCTCCCCATTGAGACAACCCTCGATTACTACGAATCCGTCGAGGTCGTGAATGCACGGGTTCCATGTTCACACTCCCAAAATATCACGCGCACGTTTGACTTGTTTGGGAAACAAAGCACTAGCCACACGCACGGCGTCTTTCACGTTCTTCTGATTCAAGGCTTTCTTGGCTTGTTTGGTGATTTCTTTTTTAATGACTTGTTCGGCTTTGCGTTTAACACCGCGTGTTAACCCTGCATTCAATCCTCTCTTGATATTACTAGGTAGTTTTAAAGGATTTCGCGTGCTTTTAAGGCCTTGGAACCCACCACGCATGACCTCCCTCATCAACCCGCTGCGTGTTGATCATACCACTCGTCGGTTCGAAATCGTGTCAAACTTCCCCCTCGCATGGTTGTCTTCTTTGCTCTTTCACCAAGGTCTATGCTTCACGTCACCCCCTTTGTCTTTTTATACCCCCTGTCATCGGCCTTTCTTTTTCTTCCGAGTGGTCGCTGCTTCGATGGCTTTTTTACCACCGTAACCCGCTGCACCACCCACTGCTCCCAACGTGGCGGCTTTCCCCACAGCCATCAAGGCTGGCACGAGAGCGGCCAGAGGCAAGAGACCGCCTCGTTGCCTTCTTCTTCTTCTTCGACGTGCTCTTGTCTTGGGCATCTTTGACTGACCATCCCCCTTTTTCCCTTTTTATGTCTTTTTGAAGTGCAAGGTGACCAGGGTGTTGCCTTGGCCAAACCTGACCAACTTATCCTCGGTGCCAGACGTTTCGGTGACTTGCATTTGAATGATTTCCACCACTTCATTACGAAGCGGTAGGTAATGAATGTGCAACGGTTCAAAGTACATGGTACCTCTGCCTTCCCGCTTGTAATGGATTTCACGCAACAAATCGGTCACGCGATTGCCGACCATCATACTGCCTGCCACGTCCGAGTACACGTGCAACGATCGCGAGGGATCTCCCACCACTGAACGAAACGCCACCCACAACTCATACTCAATCGTAAATGATCCGGTGAAAACGCACGCACCGTCCAAAAGACCGGGTTGTGTTGATCGTCGTCCACATCGTTCCAATCGTTGTCAATGGGTTTTGTCATGTTGGGGATTTGATCCCCCATGAAGTCTTGTTGTAAGTTGGGTCCCAAAATCAACCCACTGCTAATTTTACGTAACCATCCCATCTTGACAGCCAACTTGGTGTAGATGTACAGGGCTGGCGTGTCGGTTTTGCAATGACAGACATTGGTGTTGTCGATGATGAGATCGTCGCCTTCCCACTTGAACTTGACGTATCTGTGTTTGCCTTGATCATTGGTAAACCGACCTCCTTGAATCGCCGTTTCCTTGCGTCGTTGTTCCAAGTGAGCAATGGCGGCTTTCATGAAACTCACCCCATCCACCACCCAATCCAAATGTTGAATGTCATTGATGAGGGCTTGTGCGCTATCTCTTCGCCCGACCGTTTCCCCGTCTTTTCCACCCGGTTTGGGATAGGTTTGGTCCCAGGTCGTCGATAGGATGTACCCATCTTTTTGCACCAACTCGTACAAATTGACGTGCGTATCCGGTAAGGAAATGGCACTCAACCCCACTTGCCATCCGCCTCCTTGTAACCGTAACGGTTGAGGTAAACGAATCTTGAAGGAATTGGCTTGGTTGTTGGGAAATTCACGTCGGTTGGCATGACTCGGTAACGTCACGTAGAACGACATGTTCTCTTCTTCTTCACACTACCACTTCCCTTTTAAAGTGGAGGGTCAGGAGGGCATGGCCTTCGCCAAATTTCACCAGATCCCCATTGGTTTCGGCCATCTGGGTTTCCACGATTTCCACCACTTCATTGCGTACTGGGACATATTGAATATGTCGAGGTTCAAAGTGGGTGGTGTTTTGTGGCTGGTACTTGATTTCTCGTAAGAGATCGGTGATACGACCCCCTACCATGCTGCTGGTCCCTACATCACAATACACGTGCAAAGGACGCGCCGAGGGAAATTCCAACGAGGGACGAAAGGTCTGGTTCAAATTCACAAACCGCCAAGGACACGATAGACTCAATTTCAGATAATCCCCCTCCACTTTCCAAAAGATGGGCTTGTTGGCGGCATCGCGGACATCCGTCGGGGTGGGAATGGTGGAAATGCCTTGAAATTCTTGCAAGAGATTCGGACCCAATCGATACTGGCCGGGGGACGCTTGTTCAATCCATCCCATTCTCAGGGCCAAGGATCTGCCCCATGACACGTGCGCTACTTGTCGTTTGTAATCCACATTGGTGGTATTCAATAACAAATCCCCTTCGGAGGTCCATTCAAACGTCGGATACAATTTAACGCCATTGTCCTCGGTCCATTTGTTTTTGGGTTCGGTTTGTTTGGCACGGCTTTGCTCGTAACGGTACACCAGTTGATGAAAAAAGTGCAATCCCGTCGAGGAGGCCAATTCCTTTCTCATATCTCGACCGTAGACAGTGAGTTCGCGACGTTGATGCCACCATCGATCGTTGCCTTGATCGTCTTGGGCATACACCCGTTCGTGCCATCGTACGTACAACAGAGGATGGGAATCACCCACGCCTCCTTCTTCCGCTATCACTGGAATGGTGGGTAAGGATAAACTCACCATACCCACCATCCATCCTCGTCCCATAAATCGGATGGGTTTAGGCAATCGGTTTCTGAAATGATGACTCTTGTTCCCAGGAAACTCTTTGGTACTCGCATGACTCATCAACGTCACGTAAAACGAAGAGTTGGGCACCAACGTCATTGTTTAGTCACGTCGTCTTTTGGGTGGGCTTGTCTCTTTAGTCTTCAGTTGTCGTTTGGGGGGCCTTGTCTTTTTCCTCTGGGGTGGTTGGAGAGACGTGACGTCTTGACTACGAATCCAACTATTGTACTTGTCGGGCCACCCTTTCCACTTGACCAACCAACGATCTTTTTGTCGCTTAAGTACCTTTTCGATGCGAAACACCTCGGATACATGGACTTTTTGTAAATCCTCTTCATAAAACGTACCTTGGACGGGGGTATCATCCCATTCGTGAATCTTATACGTGGGCACAGATCCCGGGATCACACGATGCACCACAAACACTTCTTCGGTCCAACCGGGTAAATAGCCTTTTTCAAAGGTACGATGAATCTTATTGAGACGTACACGATCTCCGACTTTGAATTTAGGTTTTTTCTTGTCTTTCAACCGTTGGGCATACAATCGTTTCCACACCGCTTCTTCGTTGTCCCACGTCACTTCTTGAGGGGCCATACCAATACTTCGATGCCGGGTGGCATTATACCCTTGCACCAACTCGGGTAAGACATCGTCAAACTGTAAGGTGTTGGCCGCGGTGAAATAACGGTACAACCGTTCTTTCAAGGTGCGGTTAAATCGTTCCACCACACTGGCTTTCGCATCCCCTTCGGTCGAAAAATGTTGAATGCCTTGCTCGTCAAGCCATCGTTGAAACGTCCGGTTGTAAAATTCTTTCCCTCGATCCGTTTGCAATCGATTCGGGTGACGTCGTCCTTCTTTCAAAATCTTGTCAAAGGCATGGACCAACGCCACCCCGGTTTTGTCTTTCAACGGTTGTACCCACGCGTACTTGGACAACACATCCAAGACCGTCAACAAGTATCGTATACCCCGATTATACTTGGCCAAGGGTTGCACTTCCACTAAATCCGCGACCCATTGATCATCTAATCCTCCTACGATCACGGGGACGGTGGGAAAACGACGACGTCGTGGTTTATGTAACGTATAGGCCAAATCCCGTTCCAAGACCCGTTGAGCTTTTTTCAAAGGGAGACGATGGGCTTTAGCAAATCGTTGCACCCCTCCTAAACTGCCGGGGGCTCGAGGATCGTGGTACTGACTCAACCATGGTTGGGAGACCTTTTTCTTTCGAGGGGCCATACGTTCTGGCATTCACCCCATAAGGTCGATATGGTGGGGACCGTGTGGGGATGCGCCTTTTGAATGATTCGATACCATCGCCATGCCTCTGGGTGAGTTTTTAACCATAAGACAAACACCACCCATCGATACAGGTTGCGGTCGACATGGGTTTCTTCAAAGAGGTGGAGAGGATGCGTGTCCTCGGGACAAGGGGGTATGGGGATTTGGTTGCCGGGTTGGTGATCATATAAGACTTGACAAAGGGTTTGATGACATTGCCATTGTACCAGGGACAAGACAGAATCCCACGCATAACACACAGACTCCATGGTGACATTGATAAAAAATTTTATTCCTACTCCTTTTTAAAAGAGACCTAGACGGCCGCAGCTGATGGTCTCTAGACCTTTCTGCCAGTTGTCCACACTGTCACTGTACTTAGGGGGTGGTGGAGCTGGGGCTACCATCATTTCTTGACGGTTCTTGAGATCTTGAATTTCTCGTAACAATTGTTTCTCATAATCTGTCAGGGGCCGTTCTCGTTCCACGTCCTCTTTCCTTTGGACTGGAGGACCAGGGATGTCTACTCCACGTTTGGGATATCCTTGAGCATCACGGGTGGGTGGTTCAGCTTGTTGGTCGGCTTTTTTGGGAGGGTTGTCATGAAACCAACTCCAGTACTTGGGACCCAAGGGTTGATCGGCCCATCGGAAGAAGCCACACGTTTTCTTGGAACAAGTCAGAAACAAGCGATCGGGGTTCTGAGTCGAATGACTCTGTTGAAGCGTGGCGGGTTCACGGCAAAAGCATTGCAAACCACCCCACATGTCCAACACTTCTACATGAGGTTGACTATACACGGCTTTCATATACTCCAGAACTTGATCTTGTCCACAAAACAGCAAACACGGTTGCATGGGACATTTCACATACTTCCATCCCTTTTGAGATTCTCGGGCCTCCAAACGCACCTCATGGCAAGGGCATACCATAGTGTCCACCGAACTGGGAGGATCTTCCACATACGTCACCATGTATTCAGGCGGGGACACCATATCATTCAATTCTTTCATCATATCTTCCACCGCAGCTCGAGTGTCTTCTACCGCAGCTCGAGTGTCTTCCACGACCTCGCAGACCACAGGATCACAGTCCACGGGCGTCATATGTTGAATGCTCTTCTTCTTCTTCTTCCCCGCAGGGTGTACGCTTGGCTTTCTCTTCCGATCGACAGACATCGTACTCAAGGTTGATTTCACCCCCACTGCCCATGCCTTTTTATACGTTGGGCCCTTGCCTGTCATTGGTCAGCTTATTCAATCCAAATAAGGACTTGTTATCTTCCCATTGGTCAGCTTTTCCCTATCCAACTAAGGTCCTCTTGTCTTCCCATTGGTCCATTGTCCCTATTTAAGGAGCTCCCTGGGTCCTCCGACTCGTCATTCCAAGTAGATGGACTACTACCAAGATCTCAACCGAGACGACTTTGCTTCCACCGAAGACTATTTGGCTGAACGGGTCAAACGAGGTCTAGCAGCGGGATTCACGTTCCAACAGTGCCGACAGCACCACGTCATTGATTTCGGTTTGGCCTTAGGGTTGACTCCCACGGAGATTCTAGCTATTGTAGGCCCAGACACCGGCTACGTATTTCCCAACGAATGCCCCCCAACATCGACATGATTGGAGAACAAGATCTCGGTGCCTTGGAACTGCAAGTGGGTCATGGCCATGTGGTCTACACAGGGGGAGCCAAAGGTACGGATGCCCTCGTGGAAGAACATGCCAAACACTTTGGGATGCAACTAGAAGTCCTCGTCCCCCCGAACCATCCTCGAGCCACTTTCATCACCCCTTCTACGGTGGAAGTCCTGATGCTGGCCAACCCACATCTTCACCAGGCGGCTGAGAAACTAGGCAAACAAATGCCCAGTCATTTTTACACCCTGCAATTGCTGCAACGCAATTATCAAATTGCCAAAAAAGCCCATACCATCTATGCCTTTGGCATCTTGGAACCGGATCATAAACGTGTGAAAGGAGGCACTGGTTGGACTGTGCAATTGGCTATGGATCAAGGCAAACCCGTCTACCTGTTTGACATCCCCAGTCAATCATGGTACCGCTCGGACCATTACTACCAAGTCAATGAGAATGCCGCCACCCTGGTCACTGGCAGTCAATTTGTCCCTTGGGGACCTAAAAAGCCCACCCTTCATCAAAGCAGTGCTATCGTGGGATCCCGGGATGTGGACGAGAAAACCCAAGCCGAAATTCAAGCCTTGTTCAACCGCACCTTCTGTCTACCCGAGAACATTGATCAATTACGTATGGAACTGGAAGACTTTCATTTGTAATTGTACATAGCCATTTTTATTTTTCAATCTGTACATAGCTTTCTTTTTTAATTTTTTTTTTTTTTAGTTTTTATTTTTTCCAATTGTACATAGCTTTCTTTTTCAATTTTTATTTTTTCAAACTGTAGATAGCTTTTTTCAATTGTAAATAGGAGCGCCCCACCCAGCGTGGCAAAGAATACAGACCACCATTTGTAAAAAAACATCAACTCTTTTTTTTAATTAAAAAATAAAAAAGTTCACAACGCTGAGTTTGCACGTGGATTATAAATACTTTGTCTTGACTCACAGTAGCCTTGACTCACAATAAAATGGGAGATCCGCTTCAAATTCTTCAAACTCTTGGAGTAAGTCGTCTTGACGAGAGACCATCTTGAGATGACCCACCTCGAGGTTCGATCTGTTTTATAGTCTCTGGGATCATTCCCCGCAAAGCCTGATGGCCTATCTAGGGAGGGGGGAGGGTGGTCCCACCACCCTAGTTGACCCACAATACTTTGCGAGGATCTCTATAAAAGACCGCCTCCACTCCCCGTTTTTTCACTCCCAAGCCAGCAAGCAGTCAAGCAAGCAAGCAAGCAAGCAAACAAGCAAGAATGTCAAGTAAACGGGATAGCGGTAAGCCTTTTTTATTCCTCATCTCTTTCAACAAACCAATCTAAGTAGTTAGCCTGTTCTGGAGCTAACCGGGCTAGGTCCCACGTGCTCCAGGATTTAATTAATGATTCGCTTTCTGTATAAAAAACAACCACGTCATGTCCGTTGACTTTTTCTGGAGAGTTGAAGGGTAATGATGGTACTGCCTTGTTTGAAAGGAGCCGGCTGTCCATTCGCTGTTTGAATATCAATGGCAATGCTGTCAAAGATGGTTTTGCCAAGAGGAAAATACATCCGTTGCGTGGTATCAAACTGATGATCGGTATTGCCAGCATCAATGGCACGTAAAAAACCTTTTTCTTGATTTCCAACCACGCTGTCAATGACGAGATCCGTGTAAATCATGAGTTGTTGTCGTCCTTGTTGCGGTTTGACGGTTTGGGTGGTGGGAAATGGTTGTCGACTGAGATTAGGACCCAAGAACAACTCATACTCGAAATCGGGGTGGGTAAAGCTGACAGAGACGATGCCATGCGGTGGATATTTGTTGACAGGCCCTATGGTGGGTGTCCATTTGTGGCGATCGTCGTAATCCACGATATGTTTCACCAGATAATTTTTTTCTTGGACAATTCTCTGCGTTGGCGTTCCATCTTTGACAAGTCCCATCAGGCTGGCCAATTTCCATTCCATTTCAAATTGCATGTTGGCTGGTATGAGTACATACAACGAATCTAATTCGGAGGCGATGCCGGCATTGGTGATTTTCACGTAGGGTTGAGCCAGGTTAAGAGCGGCTAGTTGTTGTCGTTTCCCTAGATCGTCCACGTCCATTTTGGCTATATCCATCATGACTTCCATGTGTTGTTTTTCTATTTCGTAAGCGATGCCAATCCATGCCTCTTTCAAATTGTGGTAATACCCTGGCGGTAAATGGATTTGTTTGGTCACTTGAATGGGAGCCGTTCCATCAGCACGTTTTGGTATGTATCTGATATCTGTTTTCATCCAATGTTTTTGACTATCTTCTTGCGTCCAATTCTGCTTGGTTTGATCTCCCAATTGTTGATAAAAAGCCGGGTGTGAGATATGAACCAAGGCCGCTTCCCAATCATCTTCCACCAAATAATGTGAATGAGGAAGTCTGACAGTAAATTTTTGATTCGTGCCTTGTGCTTGATCACTGATAAGGGTGATGTAAAAACTCATGGTCACAATCACCACCTAACCCCTCTGGTTACCTTTTTATACCTGCCCCCGATGCTCCAATTGGACTGTGGACTTTGAGCCCGCGTTCCTCAGCAGTTTTGCTCCATCCTGAGCCCGCGATCCTTTTTTTTTCCACTGGTGAGCGGTTTCCCACCCTAGCCAGAGGCCTATTCTGATACGTCATGTAAGCGTCACGAAATGTCCTCTCTTTTCTTTCCTCTGAGCCCACGTGCTCCAGGATTTAATTAATGATTCGCTTTCTCTATAAAAAAAAAACAACCACGTCATGTCCGTTGACTTTTTCTGGAGAGTTGAGATGAAACTATTTTTTTTTTGTCGCCTCAAAAAAAAAAAAAATTTGAAAACCGAAGCGGTTCTGTTTAGCTCGCAATGTTTTCCCATTCCCGCGTTGTTGTGAAACTCTGCTTCTGATCGGCTGATACTTTGACCATGGCCTTGGACCTTGACCATGGCCTGACTGGGACTGACCAATCACAACCAATCCTAACCAAATAAGGTCATACTGTTTAGCTATATAAGCAGCAAAATTACCCCCGAACTTTCTTTTTTTCAAGATGGAGGAAGGTCAGGGAGACTTACGACAGTTTTTTCACAGATTTATTCATCGCTTTACCCCAGCAACCCTCGGCTTTACAAACAAAACGATGACAGCTAAGATTTCAGCGAAAAATGTGGGAGATTTTTATCTGGAAAAGCCGCCGAATGGATGTTTTGAAAACAGCGAAAGCTTAACACGAGGTAAGTGTTGTGTTTTGCTGCCGGCTAAAAATATTGAAGTGTTTAGCCTGTTTTTCCCACAACGACGAACTTTTCGATTAAAAAACACTGTGTCTTATAATACTCGTTGTTTTTCCAATGGCTCTATTTTTTTTTTTTTGAAAACCGAGGCGGTTCTGTTTAGCTCGCAATGTTTTCCCATTCCCCGCGTTGTTGTGAAAAAATCATTTTCTACCCGAAAGACTATTTGATTTATTTTTACTCACTCTCTGTATTTCTTTTTTCCACAGTCCAACGATGTGCTGACTGTAACGCGGTGAGACAAACGAGATGACAACTCGCATTTTCGCCGAGAAAAAAGCGAGCGGCTTTTTGAAAACAACAACAACAAGCAAACCTCCACGCAAAGTAAGCATCATTTTTTTCTTACTGTCAGCTAAAAAAATATATAGATTTAGCCAAGCCTAAAAGCGGAACTCCATATCTACCGGTTACCATCGGCCGCCTATAAATTCTTCAGAATTAATCTTGTTTACTGTTATTAACTTAGGTACTTGACCTCGTTAATTACTGTATAGTTTTATTAAACGTATCATTTTAGTATAAACTTAGAGTTATAATTCTGTTTCGTGATTCAAGCAAATCTAGTTTATCTATTTGTGCTTTCACTTTAAGTTCGCTAGGCAAATTCATTTAATCGTTTATCGGCATTTTTCGTTTGTTTTGATTGCTGTTATTTTATTTGTCGCTTTGTATTTTGTAATTGGAGACGCGTGTTCGCTTCGAAACTACTAGAAATTCTGTTTTGGTTTTGTTTACAGATTATTGCACAGTGTTGCACACATTTGACACATTTTGTCGTAAATTCAATCTGTTTACTGTGAATAAATTTAATTCTGTTTTACAACTGTCAATTGGAAAGCTATGTTCTTCTAATTCTGTTTTGGCGACCGGATACGCTTCATTCGTTTTAAAATACAAAGGTCATGCTTTAGGTCAGAATTATTTGTTTGCAAATTAGTACTTTTCTGATCGACTTATACTCTTTCCCAGGGCGCGTGTTCCTTCCCATGACATTGAACTTTGGACTCCGTGCCGCTGCCTGGCTTGCATAGTTCGTCATTCTGCCCTCGTCCTCTACCAGGTGCCTCTCTTCATGGAATCATGCCTCCACACATCGTCGCAAGCCACCATATCCAGTTTAGACTTTGGACTCATTTTTTTTTCTCACTTGTTGTGAAAAAGTTTGACAATAAAGTATTTATTATTTTTTTTATGTTGTTTCGCCATGCTTCCCCCTTGTGACATGGAACTCTCATCATCTGCAAGCCATGGATTATATGACTTGTTCCACATTAAAATATTTTGTTTCCAACTTACAAATGCCTTTTCTTTGACTGAAAGACCACCCCCGTTGCTCCAAATGGACTTTGGACTTTGAGCCCGCGTTTTCTCAGCGGTTTTACTTCACCTTGAGCCCACGATCGATTTTTTAAACTCGTCAGCGGTTTCCCATCCTAAAACACGTGACTTCCGGTTTACAACACTTCCGGTGACGTCACTTCCGGTCATCTGACTTCCGCTTGAGCCCACGATCCTTTTTTTCCCAACTGGTCAGCGGTTTCCCCCTCTTAAAAACACGTGACTTCCGGTTCCCATGAGCCCGCGATCCTTTTTTTTCAACTGGTCAGCGGTTTCCCCTCTTAAAAACACGTGACTTCCGGTTCCGGTTATGACGTCATCCTTACATCAAAACGAGGCCCAGTCGTCCATGTGAGCCCCCTTTACTACTTAGGGGCAAAAGGAACAATTTCAGGGTGAGTAAAGATAACAAAAAGATGGAAAATAAGGATGAGAGTTTGACTCCCAAATGCGGATGAATCAGACACCATTGCTTGCATAATCTTGTGGTTTGGGAGGGAGAATTCCCTTTTGTGGGCACGTCACACACTGACTACGCTGACTACACCGGCTACACTGACTACACCGACTACACTGACTACGCTGACTAGTACACCGACTACACTGACTACACCGAATACACGGACTACGCTGACTACACCAACTACACTGGCCACACCGACTACACTGACTACATCAACTACACTGACTACACCCACTACACCAACTGACTACACCCACTACTCTGACCACGCTGACTAGTACACCAACTACACCGACTACACTGGCTACGCTGACTACACCGACGACACTGACTACGCTGACTACACCGACTACGCTGACTACACCGACTACACTGACTACACCGACTACACTGACTACGCTGACTAGTACACCGACTACACTGACTACACCGACTACACGGACTACGCCGACTACACCGACTACACTGGCCACACCGACTACACTGGCCACACCGACTACACTGACTACATCAACTACACTGACTACACCCACTACACCAACTGACTACACCGACTACTCTGACCACGCTGACTAGTACACCAGCTACACCAACTACACTGGCTACGCTGACTACACCGATGACACTGACTACGCTGACAACACCGACTACACTGACTACGCTGACTACACTGACTACGCTGACTACACCGACTACGCTCACTACACCGGTTACACTGACTACACCGACTACACTGACTACGCTGACTAGTACACCGACTACACTGACTACACTGACTACACTGACTACACCGAATACACGGACTACGCTGACTACACCGACTACACTGGCCACACCGACTACACTGGCTACACCGACTACACTGACTACATCAACTACACTGACTACACCCACTACACCAACTGACTACACCGACTACTCTGACCACGCTGACTAGTACACCAACTACGCCGACTACACTGGCTACACTGACTACACCGACGACACTGACTACGCTGACTACACCGACTACACTGACTACGCTGACTACACCGACTACACCGACTACGCTGACTACACCGACTACACTGACTACACCGACTACACTGACTACGCTGACTAGTACACCGACTACACAGACTACGCTGACTACACCGACTACACTGGCCACACCGACTACACTGACTACATTAACTACACTGACTACACCCACTACACCAACTGACTACACCGACTACTCTGACCACGCTGACTAGTACACCAGCTACACCGACTACACTGGCTACGCTGACTACACCGACGACACTGACTACGCTGACTACACCGACTACACTGACTACACCGACTACGCTGACTACACCGACTACGCTGACTACAGCGACTACACCGACTACACTGACTACGCTGACTACACTGACTACACCGACTACACTGACTACACCGACTACACCGACTACACGGACTACGCTGACTACACCGACTACACTGGCCACACCGACTACACCGGCCACACCGACTACACTGACTACATCGACTACACTGACTACACTGACTACACACGACTGCACTCGACTACACTGACTACACCAACTACACTGACTACACATGACTACACTTACTACAGTGACTACAACTTCAACAAACTACACTACATACAGCAAATACATTCGCTCTTTCAATTGCATGAGATAGAGATAGACTATGAAATGTATATTCGTGACAGTAGTCATGGATGCATTACCATTCAGGTTTTTTAAAGAATTTGCCCCCTTATACCAAATTTTTTGTGTGGTTTAAGACTATGTGGAAACAGCAGATCTTAGCAAGGGCTTCCAATAACCCTTGCTAAGATGCACCTTTTCCCCATAGTCATAACCTTTGCAAAAAATGCACCTGTATTAATTAGGAGGCACCATCCTTAAGAAAAATTAACCTATCAACATGTTTGTCACATATGGTGGGTCAGATTTGTTGTATTACCACTATATTTTAGTACCAGTCTACTGGGACACGAGTTACATGTACATGCAACTCTGAACCATTATTTTCTTTTATAAACCCGAAGTGCTCTCATGTGCTTGCCTTTCCTTTTTTGTTTTGTACGATTTCAAAAGACTGGCCATATGAACCTTCGAGACCGCCATGTTTGTTGACAAAGTGGCGGTCAATTCTCCAAGAAGGGGGTGGGGAAGAGATGATATTCGAACCACCATTTTGCACACAGACAAGACCGTGGTGACAAATGAAGTCTTTTTTAATGAAAACAAAGTAATATTGTTACTTGGTTTCAAAACAATGGACATAACGTACAGCAGAGAACAATAGAGGCATTTTTCAATGAAGGGAAAAGAACTACAGGACATCATTTGAAAACTGTCTTAACTATCGATAATTAACTAAACTATCGCGATTGTCATCGATAGTTGAATTTTGCGATCAATGCGTCGCTATCGGAACACTCCAATCGCAATGCATTGATAGTTCGATCTATTGTTACACTCCTATGCATGTTAGGAGTCTATGCTACTTTTCATCCTGTACAATGTCTTACAAGGTAGTGATAAAAATATTGTCATTTGCCAACAATACACATATAGCCCAGAACCTCATATGGGGTCACTTTTTAACGCTTCCATTATTTTCAATTCAGTTAAGTTTTATTATACATATTATCTTCTCAGGCTGTGGTTGGTACATGTAGATGTACCTGATGAATAGCACATGCATGGGGATACACCCTTATATCTTCAAAATATTAGTCAAAGTAAAGATGTTGCATTCTTAGCTAGGGTAGGGAATGAAAGAGCTATATGAAACTTGAACCGAAATGTCTAAAGGTGTTCTTAAGTTAAACTCAGATCATTACACCATAGTTGCCTTTTACTACTTGCTTACTGTTTGCATTTTTTTGTTATTTCCACAGGTCTCAAGATACAAAGCGAATCCCAAAACAAAAACAAAATAAAATACATGCAGTGGCGTAAGCAATATAAATAGCCAAGGGCATCACAAGGATTACTACAGAGTATTTTTAATGTCGTCACTTTTTGATACCCATAAGCGGTATCAATCACACAGATGTAGATTCATTAGCTTAGGTGATGCTGCTGGTGCTTGTTGGTGTAACCAATGTGCCTGCGTTATTTTTGCATTACTTTTCTTAAATGTCTATTTTAAAAACCCTTTTTGAAGGCATGTATCCATGCCTGTTATGAATTCATACAGTGTAGTGGTTGTAGACCAGTGTGTTGATGCAAACCTACTGAGAATTAAGGTCTGCTTTTTAGGTTCTCTATGGTGGAATAGTTCAACACGTTGTTTCTTCAACAATAAAGATTACAGAAAAGGCTTTTTGTCTGTCATCTCACTACATGGTCTACAATGTGGTCGTCCTTTTTCAATTTACATGATATTTACAGGCTCCTTTATTCTATTTACATGCTTTTTACAGGCTCCTTTATTCGATTTACATTGTATTGACAGGCTCCTTTATTCGATTTACATGAAAATTTACAGGCTCCTTTATTCGACTTACATGATATTTACAGGCTCCTTTATTCGATTTACATGGTTTTTACAGGCTCTTTTATTCTATTTACATGAAAATTTACAGGCTCCTTAATTTGATTTACATGATATTTACAGGCTCCTTTATTCGATTTACATGGTATTTACAGGCTCCTTTATTTGATTTACATGAAAATTTACAGGCTCCTTTATTCGATTTACATGGTATTTACAGGCTCCTTTATTCGATTTACATGGTATTTACAGGCTCCTTTATTTGATTTACATGAAAATTTACAGGCTCCTTTATTCGATTTACAGGCTCCTTTATTCGATTTACATGGTATTTACAGGCTCCTTTATTCAATTTACATGAAAATTTACAGGCTCCTTAATTTGATTTACATGATATTTACAGGCTCCTTTATTCGATTTACAGGCTCCTTTATTCGATTTACATGTTATTTACAGGCTCCTTTATTTGATTTACATGAAAATTTACAGACTCCTTTATTCGATTTACATGGTTTTTACAGGCTCCTTTATTCGATTTACATGAAAATTTACAGGCTCCTTAATTTGATTTACATGATATTTACAGGCTCCTTTATTCGATTTACATGGTATTTACAGGCCCCTTTATTCGATTTACATGGTATTTACAGGCTCCTTTATTCGATTTACATGATATTTGCAGGCTCCTTTATTCGAATTACATGATATTTACAGGCTCCTTTATTCGATTTACATGATATTTACAGGCTCCTTTATTCGATTTACATGAAAATTTACAGGCCCCTTTATTCGATTTACATGATATTTATAGGCTCCTTCATTCGATTTGCATGAAATTTACAGGCTCCTTAAAACCATTTACATGTTATTTACAGGTAACCTTTAGTCGATTTACATGCTATTTACATGGTTTATGTCCCTTGGTTTGAGAAATTTACAGGATCGTCTTCATAATTTACATGTTTCACTTAAAATATTTACATGTTTTTTACAGGAATATCTCAAAACATGTAAATGGGTAAAAAGTATGGAAATTACCATTTACAGTATCTTTTTGACGATTTACATGTTATTTACATGTTTTTTACATACTATGTAAATTTTCAACTTTTCCAGTGCTTTATATTTATCCTTTACCCTACATTTGACACATCTTCCAAATGCACCCTTTCCTAAAATCATGTCACTTTCAACCTCTAGCAAGCTTTTGGTCACATAATCTTGCTTCTTGGAATATCTATATATCTACTTCCTTAAAATTACTGCTGCATGGCAGAAGAAACAAGTCCATTGTTGTTATCTTCCTTTGTCTTCTACCATTTGCAAAAATATCCATACGCCATTTCCTTGGCCGTCTTACGTGTTATCCTCAGGCTCAAATATTATTTTCTCGTTGACTGCTTTAGTCGAACTGGTTTTCAAAAAGTTTATTTTTTCGATTTCAACAGTTCATTCTTTATCTACTTTTTCGTTTATTTCTTTCCACCTCTGGGGGACCTGGGGGACTGAACTTGTCGCCTGCAGGTTAATTCCAGACGGTGTTGCTGCTTAAAGCTGCTTGAGTCACTGAGGGCAAGATATTATTTAAACCGATAAATTAAATTTGAATTTGGTACATCGTAGACAGAATTTAAGTAACTGTAAAAAATGTGAGCTTGGTCAATCAAGAAAGCAAGAACTCACAGGCAGACTACAGCCCAAGCAAGGCTGCCAAAGTGACAACCTCAGCAAGGAAATTGTCAGTAGGCAAGCAATTAAATCTTGCCTTGACAAAACTACGGCTTCAGACTGCTGGAGTTCAGTTTCTCTGTCTCAACCCTTATCACATTTAAAACAATTCAGTCCTTTAACTACAGTTCACGTATACTGAATTTTATAATGGCCCACAGGCAGCCTTCAGTCTCCTGGAAAGTCTGATAACCATAAACACTATAAGGTCTTCTTCTGAGGTGACTTGGAAATGACACGCATTTTAAGATCATCAAGCCTGGTGGAAATTACCTATAATAAACTACTTTTTGAGACAATTCAGTTCAGCCACGATACTCAAACAGCACGCTAAACATAATATTTAGCACTTTTTGAAACCTGAGAGGCCAATGGAAAGCAATTTCCAAGACTTCAAGACTTAACTTTTTGGAAGAAAACATTTAAAGCGATTTTCTCCTTTCTCATTGTCTAGCTATCCAACTGAAAAATGTCTGACAGATTTCCCTTGTAACAAGAGCTTAAAAACAGCTGAATGAATTTTCTAGATAATTCAGTTCAGTCACGATACCCAAACAGCACGCAAAATATAGTAATAAACCTGAGTGACCAATGAAAAGCAATTTCCAAGACTTTTAGTTTGGAAAATGTGAAAAAGCCAATTGCATCTACCTTAGCTTTGAACTGATAATTGAAGCATTGGTTCGGGAGGAAAAGTATCAACTTCTAATCACCAGGAAAAAAGCCTAAGCAAGGCTGCCATTACAGACAACCTCAGCCAGGAAATTGTCAGAAGGCAAGCACAGATCTTGCCTTGACAAAACTACGGCCTCCCGGTTACAGAAGTGAACTTCCCTTAACTGGTTTCAGTTTATATCATAATTTGAACAAAAACGACAAATTCTAACGAAAGTATCTTCAAATAAAACAATAAAATATTAACGTTTTGGAAGAAAACATTTTAAGCGATTTTCTCCTTTCTCGTTGTCTAGCTATCCAACTGGAAAATGTCTGACAGATTTCCCTTGTAACAGTTGAATGGATTTTCTAGATAATTCAGTTCAGTCACGATACTCAAACAGCATGCAAAATATAGTAATAAACAATCTATTAAACCTGAGTGGCCAATGAAAAGCAATTTCCAAGACTGTTAGTGTGGAAAATGTAAAGAAGCCAATTGCATCTACGTTGGCTTTGAATTGACAAATATCGAGGCATTTGATCGGAAGGAGAAGTATCAACTTCTAATCACCACGAATAAAGCCCAAGCAAGGCTGCCATTTACAGACAACCTCAGCCAGGAAATTGTCAGAAGGCAAGTACAGATCTTGCCTTGACAAAACTACGGCCTTCGGGTTACAGAAGTGAACTTTCCTTTACTGGTTCGAGTTTATACTATAATTTGATCAAAAACGGCAAATCATTATGGAAATTATTTTCAAATGACTGACAGCTTTATGCACCCACTTCCGCTGCTAATAGGCGCGCGCGTCGCTTGAAGTCGCCGGAAATAATTATGTGACAGGCGGTAACAAATATAATTACACAAAGAACATTCATATCTTTTATAAAAAAGCGGGAAATTGTCATCGAAAATTATAACGGCACAAAACTATATATCTCATAGATCCCGCACGTAAAAAGCGTAACTATCACTGGAAACGTTCATGCATATATGTAGGCTAGTTCTAGAAGCACAAAAAATTCAGACATTCAGATCACAGCTCATCAAGTTTTGGCGGGAAGTTTATGCACTGCGTTTCAACGGCACGAATTAAAACATCGTTGCACATAAAACAGTCATAACTCCGTAAATATTGATAGCTTTGATCGTCTCATAATGATTAAAACGTAAAAATGAAAAGAGCTCAAATAAGCTACTTTGCTTATATATTTTAAATAAACGACAATTTACTTACCACGACCTAACCGGCGATGGCGTGGCGCCACGACAGCATGAAGGTCGTCTAGGGGAGAATTTTCTTCACGGCTTACGGAGAAATACGGCCCGCCGTTGTGTTAAGTTGTACTTGCCGTAAAAATAAAGTAAAACAAGAAGTGGAAAACATAAGCTCGAGCAAATGTGGGAGACTGAACAACATCGATATATCGGCAAGAAGTGATCTTCGTTTGATTCATTCAATCTCATGTAACTCCCCAACTGATTCCAAAGAAAGCAACTGGCATGTAGTCAATATAAAGAAACAACCACTGCTGTGCGAATTGTCCGTGTCTCTGAACTAGAGCGAAAAATCCATCCCCGACTGAAAGACGCAAACGTGATTTCAGGTTCAGTGACTGAAAGTGGACTGAATTGAACGTAACTATAATTGTTTAAGGCTTTGTTGGATATTATTCACTGATTGGTCAAAAAATAATAGGATTTAAATTCCTCCATTATGATTGGCTGTAGTTTTTACACAAGGCGAGATCTGGGACAGAATCTGTCATACCGCAAATACTTGCGGTAGATGACTGCAAATACTTGCCGCGGGTATGCGGATTCCTTGCATAATTGAACGATACATTATCGGCTTTGAGCAATGAGTTATTCAAAATGCAAACGTCACTGAAAGAAGCCAACGTTTTTTAAAAGGTCTAAACGCCTTTTGGTTTAGAAGTTGTGGCTGCAAAATAAAGAAAAGCTTCAAACAACCTTGCTCGGCGGCGTTTGAGCGGATAACGTGTACCTTATTTCCTGTGGGTCAGTAAAAGTCACGTTATTTTCTACCCGGCACGCAATAACTAATCCTATAAGTTGAGTTTATCTTAACTAATAGCTTAAGTAGAAACAACCTTAGCTTCCTTTACGGGTCATTTTGTTTTATTATATTGTAAGCAACATGGTAAATCGAACATCTTTTCATTCAACTTGTCTTTAGTTGATGTTTTACCTCTTGCAAAATGATTGTTTTGATTAGACACAACCACTCTTAATTGGTTACATTGACTGATTTTAACTAGTCATCGAGCAGTTACAATAGTTTCTGCTCCTGTGATGAGGGATCAAATGATATGAATCAGTCAACGGCCTATGAATTATTAGCCACAATCACTAGCAATCGACTGTCGGATTTACTAAAAAATCTATCACTAAAACAAGAAAGTTTGTTTATTTCCGACAATTAGATTTCATACTTATCAAATGCTCTGTTACTTTAGGTGCAATTTATTTTTTAATATTTGAGTTTTAATAGCGAGCAGAATGCTCCTGTGGCGAGTTAAATACATTATACTTTACCAACTAGTAAGTCATATCTACCATGACTAATTAGTTTGGTCGTTTAGACTAATAAGAGAAGTATAAATAAATGTAAAGAAGATCCTCGCAGTTATTACATTATTACATTTATTTCTTCATTCCGCAGTTCAAATATATGAATTTCATATATTCATAATTTCAAGAGAAGTATAGTTATCACAACTAATCTCAATGGTTAAAACAACCTATAGTGAAATGTAACATTAACTATTTTATTTAGTTGACAAATTTGACTGTTTAAAATAGTTAAAATGACCATTGTTATTAGTTACGACCATTTTAAATAGTCATTTTAACTAGTCAATTTTTACAGTGCAGGCTGATCTCTGGTTGTGGCGTTTCGGTTCTAAGGTTTCGGTTCTTTTACTCCATGTTGCTGCGTTTTACCACGTGAATAAATAAGTGCCGCAAAAATACCCTGGTTATGTAAACTGGCATCCGATAGAGGAGAGATAAGTCCAGTGTTGGTCGACGTTAGTGTTTTCGCGGTCAGTTCTTTAGCGTGTTTCTAATGAGTACTATGAGTACGGACCTCCAATTCCGTGTAGGTCGATACACGACCAAGCACCTTCAACCACACCACTGGCACATACCTTTCATACTATCGGCACCCGATTGACACTACCAACACACTTGCGGACACACTGTTAAAATGCTGCCGACATGCAATCGTCAAACCATCACAAGAATACAGACACAGGTATCGATACACTCCCGACACACCACTGAAATCTACTAGTGAAACTATCGACACACCGCCGTCTCATAACCGGCACACTGCCGATGCAATGCCAACACTCCGCCATCAAAACATTACCCATGCACTAACTATCGACACATGGTATCGACACAACCGACACATTGCCCACACCCTATTTATGCAAAGTATACTCAAATTCCCATCCTGAAGTTGGCTGTACTGACGCCATATTGCCAGCAAGTTTTGAAAACCCGTGACGCCCTTAAATAAAATAAAGAATTGTTCAATAACATTTTTATTACTTTATTTATACTTCGCTTTGGTTATCACCCGACACTTAGAATGAAGACATGCAAATATTATAAATCCCAAGGTAGGATCTCAAACCTTCTCCTGTTAGTCTTTTGTGACAATGGTTTAGAGAAGGAATTCCGCCTTTAAGTGAGCACTTTTTAAAGGAGAAGGTCATTCCAGAATCGATGTTTTTATAACAATTGCCAATATATAACACTATATAACAATAAGATAACACTAAGTTGAGTTACTGTCTGAGAGTTTAGCTTCTAAAGTGCATCCAATCCCACTGAAATTCCTCTCCAAAGAAGGCCAAAATTCAACATCGCGGGCCGCCATTTTGAATCGTCCTTAGCAGCCTGGCCACTTGTCCGTGACGTCATTCCATCCAACGCGGGGTCTCCGTTTTTTTTCCCTGTTTATGTTTATATCTGAGGAGATGGTTGCGTTGGAACCTTATCGTTTTGAGCCAAAACGGCCAAAACGCGTATCCGATGTCGCTGATGATGATAGTAGTGAAGATAAAACAATGAACCAGCGGTTGAATAGTGATGTGCCGGACATTCTGGTCATTCCGGTGTTCTTGTCAAAGATGTGAAGTAATGTTAACTCCACAAGAGCACATTTGTTCTGTTGGCATCCGGAATCGAAAAAAAATGGAAGGTACCTATACTCTTCCTGGCACTACTTGAGTTTGGCTGGTCCACTGTGAAGGAGTACTTGTCGGATGAGTTAGCTTCAAATTCTGAAGACGAGAAGCGCATATTTCGCTCCGAAAGGCTTGCCGAGCGTCGGAGTAAGCAGGCGTCTAGTAGACGTAGGAGCAGAGCGGCTTCTGGTTTTCGGAAGAAGGTTAAGAGCGGCTATCCGTAACTTTCACCTAGGACCATGCAAGATAGAAAAATCGAAAATTGCCAGACTTTGTCACAATAAAGGTCTTCCCGAACCATTTATAAAAATATAAGTTTCAGTTTATTTCGGTAAATATTTCACAGTTACGACGATCTTATCATTCCGATGGCTCCGGAGCGAGTAAAAACGACTTGAAAGTGTCACTTAAATCAACCGCTCGACTTAAATTGTGAAGACAGAATTATCAATATCAAAGCCATGTAGTATAAGTAGGATATTCCCTTGTCATGTTCACTTTGCCAAATTTGAATTCGATGGAAACCAGAATTTTTAACAGAATTTTTAAAGTTGCACGCTAAAATATGGCGAAATTCAGGACCAAACAAAGCACTCTGGTATATGACTTTCGCAGCTGAGACTACATTTGTTGGAATAAGCAATCTTTCCTCTACGATTTTTGGTACACAATGTTTGGTACTTACTGATTAACAGAACCTCAAATAAAGTCATCAGCCGAAAAGAAGACAGGTATTTGCTAGCAAACACTTTGTTTTGTGTGAGGCAAACTTTGGTTGTTAGTGATTAACATCGGCAAATTTGCATAAATTTGAAACATTAGTCTTTCACAAGAAGCTCGTTTTTTACCTTCATTGTTTCTCATGTAAAAATACCAACGAAAACCAGTAAGGCATTACCTAACTATCTATGTAGTAAATCGTACCTTAATAACCATTTTCTGTGAAGAAATGACGAGATTTCTGCTAGCCGCCCATGACAACTGATGACAACTGTCGAACATTTTTGGGTAAACGATGGATGTACTGTCACGCAATACACAGTGGTCACCATACAAATAGCTGTCAGAAGTTATGTAAACAGTGAACCTTCAATGCGCAGGAATAGACAAGAAACCAAAGAGATGTCTAAAATTCTGCTAGTGCAATGGATTGTTTCTAAATACAAACCAGTCTTTATAGCATTAGTACTGTAGAATGTAGAATTATCTCAAAGTTCTTAACCAAAGAAAAAGAAGAGCAAAATACCGGCAAATAAAGTTACTGGTCATTATGCCTGAAGTTGCAAAATACTTCCACACACACACACACACACACACACACACACACACACACACACACACACACACACACACACACACACACAAATATAATCATAATGTAACAAACATGCCTCGTCTCGTGACGAAAACTCCC
Organism: Siderastrea siderea; assembly: GCA_964030785.1. NCBI lineage: Eukaryota > Metazoa > Cnidaria > Anthozoa > Scleractinia > Rhizangiidae > Siderastrea > Siderastrea siderea. Next base: position 19,527,710 of record OZ034977.1, read on the forward strand.
GACACAAATCTTGCACGTAGGTTGAACTGTTTGGAACGCCATCAATCTGTCAAACCTCGTAAACTACCATGGCTGCGTGTGGGTCCGCAGGCGTGTGGGTTTTCGGAAATAAGTGGAGGAAGTAGTGGGTCAGACAACCCAGAGAATGTCCAGTGTGTTACAATTGGGAAATAAGACATCAAAGGATATCTGAGAAGTTACAAGGTGTCGGATGCCTCACTAGATTCAGAAGCAAAATTGCTGGCAAGATCAGGTAACTGTACTGCTGAAAAATTTGGGTATATATCGTTGTAGACTGCAAAATACATTTTGCTGTTCGCTCTCTTTCTCTGCCTCAAAATAAGAAAAGAAAAGACAAGAAAGAAAACTCGAGGGAGGCACGAATCTTCCTAAAAAGGTTAACTCGCTTGGCTCGAAGTGCCGAAAGTGTGGATTTTCCCGCACGATCTACACATGTCCCGCGCGTTCATATCATGCACCAAGAAATATGTAATGTTTTGCGCTCGGTCTTTAGCTTGGATACAACTGTTCATGCTGCCACCAGGAGTTGTAAAATCTTGCCTAAAGGCCAAGTAATATGGTAAATGTTCGCGCGAACTATTCGCGCGACGATGTTGCGCTTATTATCACCTCCGCGTCGTCTGTTAAGGTTGCAGAAGTTTAAGGTTGATTTCCACTGTTGCGTAAACTTTACGTGCGTACGGGCGTAAAATTTACGCAGCAGTGGAAATCAACCTTTAGGGAGGTTTCATAATTTATGGAGGGGGGGCTATGGCGATTTTTTTTTTGGGGGGGGGGGCATTTCTGGGGAAAATTTCTCCCGATGTAAAAGAAAGGATAAGTGGGGCCATAAAAAAAAATCCCATAAAAACCACCGCCATCAGTTTACTCATATTTAGCAGAAGGATCTGTAAATGGAGTTCTAGTATAGCTGGAGCTTATAAATAGCAGTCGATGTCCATGAATAATAACTCACACTGATGCTTGCTTTCTCAGAAAATTTATTTATAATTTTCGTGTTCCTCTCTTCTCCGCAGAGGTCTCTTTGTATCACTAAGAGGCGGGAAGGGGGAAAGAGAAGGAGGGAGATCGCGCCTTTCACTCTTCCCATTGTCCCCCGCGCGCTTACTAGTTTTTAATTTTATGTAAAATTTTATTAATGGGGTACCAGCGGGAGCCTCTGCAGAGGAGAGAATCCGTGTTCTTAAGTTTATAGTCCAATTGGTGGTGAAGCTAGACGGCCTCAAAATGTGCCAACTTGTACAAAACTGGAAAAGCTCCTTCATTTGATTCATTTTTTTTATTCTCTGCGTTCATTAACAACAAAATTATGAAGTTGTCTAGCTAAGTAACACAATAAATGAATCGGAAACAAGGGTTATCATCAAAGATTTAATGGGAGATACAACAATAAACACTGTAACAGTCCGTAAGTCGAAACTCCGGCAGTAAAAGCACTGGTAAAGCTCCTTCATTGTGTTATATAGAACCTCAAGCACATTAAATCCTACCTTTTATAAGTTACGAGCAACTAGACAAAAGGCTGCGATCTTTCGGGTCCGAATCAGAAGGCACACGGGGGATTGCAAACAATAGTACGATATGTTCGATAAGTTCAAATTTTCCGGTAAATCGGTTCTTCACTTGAACTTGACAATTTCATCTCCATGTCCTTAAGCTTCGTGGCGCATTTATGGTAAGATTCTCCATGAAAAGAGCCTTAGATTTCCGATAAACAAGCAAGGCAATATGGCGGACAAACGACCCTCATGTACTTCTCCGTGTCGGAACGCACGAAACGGACTCAGAGATTTGCTGCTCGCTGATTGGGCAGAAAAATACAAATGTTTTCTGCAGCTAACCAGGAGCCAGAACGGGCGAGACCGTTAGGAACTACTCTGGAGAAACATTTTCCCCAGGGGCTTCTCGTCTTGCCCTTGACTTTTCTTCGCCCACTTTTTTCTTCGCCTGTTCCGACTTTCCCTCGCCCCACTATCTGCCTTTGGGTCTTCGAGGATGGTACTGCCCTACAATTCAACTAGAATGGAATACAAATAATTTATTAACAAGGACAGTATCTGCAGTAGTTCAAGTGAACTCGCTATTTGCGTTCACAATTAGCAAAATCTGGTCCCTGAATTACAGAAATGTTACACAAATGAAGTTATTCTGACGTGTCAATGCTTCTGCCTGTACTTTTGGAGGAAACTTTTCAAATATACGGAACGGAATAATCACCTGAATTTTCTTTTCCACGATCGAATGTTTTGTCACGAAAGATTGAGAGAAAATATGGCGAGACCAGTAAATTTGCATGGAAGACCGCTTGACAGATGTACTATTTTCGGATCCGTCCCCCAAAGAAACGCACGGATCATGAATCCTAAAAATCCGGATTTAGATTTGATCTGATGTATCCACTCGGAGTGTGGATTCTTCAGATCACTAATCCCTGATTAATCCATTTTCGGATTTAGGTAAAGAAACGCAAAATCCTTTTTTGGATACCAGAATCCGGATTTGGATTTTCCCAAAGAAACGCACCCTAAGGAGATACATAATGAGGACACGTGAGTCGACACGTGATTCTCGTGAAATCAGAAGATTAGTCCAGTCACCATTTTGGATTTCCCTTGAAGGTTTTATGCGCTTGCAGAGTTGCGTTACATTTTTGTTTGACAAGTTTTTGCTCACCTGCATACGAACGCATAAAAAGCTGTACACATACATCAATAATTACATACACGCACGCACGATAGGACAAGAGTCCACACGAAATTATCGATGCTACACGTACGGTGAGCAGTTGTTTTGGCCAGACTCTTGCCTGTCACCAAAAAAATTAAGAAATACGAGTGAATTAGAGCTGAAATCACTGATAATAACTGAACTGAACTATATTGGCACCATTGTGACACCTAGTTATTGCTGAGACATATCCTGTGAGAGCTTGTGAAGTTGCAGTAGTTCTCTGTGGAAGACAGATTCTAGTTCTCTCTACGTAAGGTGAGCGATAATAGGGAACTTAAGCAAACACGACGGCGACGGCTGACGAGAACGTCACAAAAAAAGGTTTAATTAGCAGAACAATGACTAGAATGTGCGACAGAGATTTTCGTACATTCCTTTGCCGTCCTCTGCAAAACGACAACGCGAAATGACCAAATTCAAAGTTTTATGTAGAACGTGAACACGCGACAGCGAATTTTCTTTTCTCTACCTGAACTGTAACGCCGTCCTTACAGAGTCAGCTCCCGGATTGTTCGGCTACATTAGACAGATTGAACGAGTTGAAAATATCACGAAGAAGTGACGTTTTCCTTGGCGTTGCCGTCGTGGTTGCTTAAGCTCCCTAATCTTCTTATTTTGAAGTCATGATATCTGTAATGCAATACAGAGTCGTGGTGGGGCTCCATATTATTTATCTCAAAAAAAAAGAATCGCCAAGTCGCATGAAAGGAAAATTCTGGTCTATGCTGTTGTGGTTATTTTACTTGCAAGGTATCTATCTACCAACGTTAACCCTATCCAGACCGGGGGGGGGTCGGATTCTACCCGCACGGACTAATTGGACGTTTATAACTTTTTTAATGAGCAAGGTAAAGCCACCAAACTTGGTGAATTTTCCTAAAATTTATCTGGGAACAATTTGGTGTAGTAAGTCCTTTTCTATTAAGTTTGACGTTACCATGGCAACCACTTTTTGACAAGCGGTTTTTTCGGAATTTTTGATTTTCCCTCTTTTTAATCAAAAATCATTACTTTTTTAAATTAAATTTTATATTTTTGGATCATTTCCGTGTTAATTTATTGATTTTGATCACTTCTTGATTAACTTTGGCGGTTTTTGAAGTTTAAAGAAAATTTAAGAAATCCAAGATGGCGTATCCAAGATGGCCGCCGTTTGAGAATAAATCGTTATTGTGAGGTCATATGACGTCATTACCTGAGGTTGCGGACCTCAATGGGGACATTTTTGGACGTACTATTTGTCCTTTAAGTTTCGTTGTCATAGCTTTAATGTTCTCGGAGTTATGTGGTGGGGGCGGAATCCGCCCCCCCCCCGGTCCCACAAGACCAAAAAAATCCCGGTCTGAATAGGGTTAAGAAAGGTTGTTCGCACGTGGCAAATGAATTATTACACCAGGCTTTGGTTCACACAAATTTACGTTTACCGTCTTTACTTCCCCCTTTTGATTGAAGTTGCTAATGATGTAGAAGTCAATCCTGGTCCTTCCTACTTTGTGGACTGTTCCAAAACAGTTTTAGCTGATTATCATCAAGGTGATGTTTTGCTGTTTGGAAGAAATTCTGGTAAACAATGTGTAGCGATGTGCTTAACAGCTGTTATTTACAATTGTAAAACCAATGCATCCACGTGGAACCACAGAGAAATTGAATGAAATGCTGTTACTTGGTAATTCAGTTTATTGCCATTTAAGTAAGTTAACAGGAAAAGACTATTTGTTTGCTATCTGAAACTCCCTCTGCCTTATCAGTGGATAACTCGATGTATTTCATAGCTAAAAGTGATAGCATAACTGGTGATTTTCATATGTCTGGTGTAAGAGATTGTTAAATGTCACTGCAACATGCACTCGCTGTGTTGAGTGTTGATGGCAGAGTATAGAACCAGTTCATGTTGACCATACAAATAAACGCAGTGGTTATAATCATTGACAACCAAGGTCACTACAAGTTATTTGATTCCCATTCGCGAGATAGCCAGGGTAATGTTGCTACAACTGGTAAAGTATTCTCCTGGAATTTATTGGCATAGAGGAATTGGTCCAATATCTGAAGAGTTTTTATGCTGCAACATCTGTGGTTCAGTTTGAAATTTTAGGTGTTAAAGTCACATGTACTCATTTACCATATAATGAGAACTCTTTGTATGAAACAACTCATGATCTATCATTTAGTCCAGAAGAACATCCATCCAATAGCACTGCCCGTTGTTTTCAGGGACATAGAACATGTTCTCCAGTGTCAGATAGAAATAAAAATCTGAACATTGTTGTAGACTACAAAATGAGGGAAGCATCTAAGCAAAACGATGTTGACAGGAAACAAGTAGATATTCAAACTCTACCATAGTATGCCATTATTTAGATGAGCAAAAAGACAACCTACAACAACTGGAGACTAGTGTGATGAAAAGAAAACAAACAAATTGTGCGATTCAAGAAGACCGACAAAATTGTTTAAAAAAGAAAGAAACTGAATCCACTGAACAAAGTGATAATAGTCTGAAGAAATGTTGGAAAGAGAAGATACAGGTAACGGAAGCTACAGCCAAAGAGGAAAGAGAAAGTAGTTTGATGAAGGGAGCAAAAAAGAAAACAAAGACAAACTGAAACCAAAGAGCAAAGAGAAAATAGGTTGATGAAATCTCCCGAACAAAGAAGACGAAAAAGAGAGTCTGAAACCAAAGAGCAAAGAGAAAACAGGTTAACTAAACGTAGGGAACAAAGTGAAATTGAAAGTAAAGATCAGGAGAGAGAAAATAGGTTGATAAGAGATCGGGAACAAAGAAGACGAAAAAGGGAGACTAAAACCAAAGAGCAAAGAGAAAACAGGTTAAATAAACGTACGGAACAAAAAGAAATTGCAAGCAAAGAGGAGAGAGAAAATAGGTTGATAAAAGATCGAGAACAAAGAAGCCGAAAAAGGGAGACTTAAACCAAAGATCAAAGAGAAAACAGGTTAATTAAACGTAGGGAACAAAGAGAACTTGGACGTAAAGAGGAGAAAGAAAATAGGTTAAAAAAATCTAGGGAACAAAGAAGACAAAAAACAGAAAATGAAAGCAAAGAGCATAGAGAAATTAGGTTGAAGAAACGGAGGGAAAGGGATAAAAGGAGAAAAGAAAAAGTAAACACAGAAAAGATAGAAATGAAATCACAACCTTGTGAGGAAAGCAGTAATGAAAAAGGTAAAAACCAAACTGAAGATCTTAAGGAAACAGTTCTGGGAGATGACATGAAACAAACATACCTTGATAGCCTAGTTTTAAAGTTTCATAAACTGGTTGATGAGGGGCCTACCTTTGTATGCATATGCTGTGATCAGTTGTGGTACAAACATAGTGTTGTCAAAAGTGAAACATTAAGGAACTTGTCAAATACAGTTGACATGCTTCCAAGAGTATCAGCTGAAACAGACACTATCAATGTGCATCTAAAGAGAAAATTGAAGTATAAGAACTATGTTCTTTCTCAAAACATAAGACTTTCCAAAGTCTTTGAAGCAGCAAAGTAGCTAAATGAAACTGGAACACTATACAGAGAAGAAATTATTAAGCTTAATCTAGCTTGGGCTGATATGTTCACAGAGTGTGAACAAAGCTGCTCATCTAAAAACTCGAGTAACCTTCCAGAAATTTGCAGAGTGGCAGACCCCTCAAATGATATGTTGAACACCAAAGAGCAAACGGTGTCTGGCAATACGGAATTATTTACAGTTTGGTTCAGTAAAGTTTTCATTTGTTTAGACTGTGAACAGGTGCTGGTAGACCAGTTCAGTTTATCATAATGTAGTTGTTAATGATGAATCTTTTGAGGAAAGTGGCCATCCAGTTTTTCATCAAAATGACTGTAACAATACTGAAGTTGTCTTTTTCTGTTCTTTGTGAAGTGCCTGGGAAAAAGATGAGTCCCTTTTTACTGAACACATGACTATTGTTCATGACTTGCCCCAGTTGAAAGAAAACATATCTGTACAGTGTATAAACGCAGCAGCAATACTAAGTATAGCCACTACAAAAAAAGTTTTCAGATACAAAATTATTGATCCAGAAAATGTGGTTCTTGTAAATGTCTTTCCGAAAGATAGCAGATTACGTCACAAAGTTAGTTTAAAAGCACTGGTAGGTGTACCAGGGATGGTAAATTTATCACAATGCCCAGTTATTTGGCAAGGTTTAAAACCAAATCAGTCAGGTGAACACACAACAATAGAAGATCCTTGGAATGAGGTAGATGAATCAGAATTATGTGCTGGTACTTTGGATACTTTGTTAACAGCCCCTGACTTTGTGAAGGATTGTGAACGAGATAAGATTTTGAACTTTGCACCTGGTGAAAGCAACCATCCAATAAGTATCTTTAAAGACCAATATTGTGAAGAGCTGGCATATCCTGGTATATTTTGTGGTCATGCAAGACCAGACAGTAGGGACAGATTTGTACCTCTATATTACAGTGACACTTATAAATCAGAATTGAGGCGATCGTGATCGTAGAGTTGCTCGGTGTGTAGAAAATATATTCTTTAAACTGAAAAAGTTACAAATGAAAATCATCATAGGAAAATGCCAGGTTGTACTGCGAAAGCATAAAACCAAAGGAAAAATTCTGACAGCAGGTGACTTGAAAAAAGTGGGAGCTTTAGACCGACTAGTTCACCTAGATGAAGGTTACAGATTTTTAAGGGCTGTTAGACAACTGGGACCTGCCACTTTTTTCTGTAGTTTTTCTGCGGCTGAAACAAAGTGGAATCATCTGTTGAGAATACTAGGTGAATTGATTGATAAGAAATCATACAGCGGTGATGAGCTGAATGCAATGACTTGGGAGGAAAAATCAAGGTTGATACAAAATGATCCTGTTACATGTGCAAGACACTTTGATTTTCAAGCTCAGCAATTTATTTCAAAATTTCTGCTGAGCCATTGTGCACCTCAAGGAAAAATAGAAGATTGGTTTTACCGAGTTGAATTTCAACAGCGTGGCTCACCACACATTCATATGCTTATATGGATTAAAGGTGCGCCAAAGTTTGGGGAAGACTCAGATGAAGATGTACGTAGACTTATTGATAACACTATTTCACGTTCAAAACTTGTGGATGACTGTGTCTTAGATGAATTAGTTTCACGCCAGGTAGATAATCATTCATTCACATGTAAACAGAAATTTCAAAACCAGTGCAGATTTCATTTCCCTCAGCCACCAATGAAAAATACTCAAATATTGTATCCTGTTATGGACAGTGATCAAATAAGTGACGTGAACCAGTTCAAAGCTATCTGGAAACGCATCAACGAACAGCTCAATGCCATGAAGGAAGGAGAAAATAATTTTCAGTTGAAGAACCTCTTGATAAGCTTGAGGTCACGGAAGACCAATACATTCTTTCTATCCGATCTTCTTTGAACAGGCCAACTATATTTTTGAAAAGAAATTCAAATGAACTTCGAATCAATAATTACAACAAGCACTGTCTTCTTGCTTGGAGAGCAAACGTGGATGTTCAATTTATCCTAGATATTTATTCTTGTGTAATGTATGTTGTTCCTGACATATCGAAAGCACAAAGAGGTATAAGTGAACTTTTGAGGAAAGCGTGTGGGGAAGCTAGGGAAGGAAATTTAAGTATCAACAGAAGTGCGGGACATTGGCAATAAATTCTTAAACAGTATGGAAATAAGTGCACAAGAAGCTGTCTGTATTATCCTTCAGTTACCAATGCGACGGAAATCTCGTGAAGTTGTTTTCATTAATACAGATTTACCAGATGAAAGGGTTCGTCTCTTGAAATCAATTGATCACATTCAGCAGCTAGAAGATGACTCTGAGGATATTGAATCAGGTGGCCTTATAAAAAGGTATACTCGCCGACCATCTTATTTGGAAAATGTTACTTTAGCTGATTGGGCTGCCTGGTATGATAACAAAGAACCAAGTCCTGTGCGCTTACAGAAATGGGTGAAAATTGATTCTGATGGCTTACCTATAGAGATTTTTGATGACGACAATAGAGATGACGACATAAATGTTAATGTCATTCCCAGTGATGATTTGGCGACAAAGAAGCACCAAAAACATATTAATATTAAGCGCTCAAAGCCTAGGATAATAAGGAGTGTTTGGTTCTGTAAAGAGAACCATCCTGAGAAACATTATCGTGAACTGCTTATGTTATTAACCGCTTGGAGAAATAAAGACACTGACTTGCTTGAAGCCTGTGAGACCTACATGGAGCAGTGTCACAGGTTAATAGAACAGTTATATAATCAGTTGTCTCAGTATACAGCATCCAGCGTTCCACTTGATCAAGTCTTAGATGATATACAAACTGCGGAATACAATGACGATATGTGGGCTTCTGTAGCTCCAAATACACATCACAGAAGAGCACCTAGATGAACCATTGGTTACCTCTGAAGTAGGTAACAACTATGACCTTTCTGAAGACTTGGGGATTCCCTCCAGTTCAGTTTGTTACGAACAAAACATCTCAATTGATGAAATGCCAGATGAACACTATCGGCAAAAAATCCGTTCATTAAAAACAAAACACTTTAATTTTTTTTGCCATGTTTTGCACCTAGTGAAAACAAGTAATGAACCCTTTTATTGCTTTCCTTCTGGTGGCGCTGGAGTGGGTAAATCACACCTTATAACAGCACTGTTTCAAGGGACGTAGAAGTACTTAAACACAAGAGCTGGAGATGATTTTCATGAAATAAAAGCGATTCTACTTGGCCCAACTGGAAAGTCTGCGTGCAATGTAGGAGGTTTTACGATCCATAGTTCTTTAGCAATACGGCTGCAAACCAGTCCTTAAAGGTTTACAAGAAGTTGGATTCAAGTCGTCTTAACTCTTTAAGAGCCAAACTTGCTGGTTTAAATATTGTCTTTATTGACGAGGTTTCTATGGTGGGAAATTCTATTTTTAACATTCAGATTAATAAAAGACTTCAAGATATCACAGGCACAAGTACTAATTTTGGAGGAGTAAGCATCATTGCAATTGGTGATCTGTTTCAGCTGAAACCAGAGTTGGATGGGTACATTTTTGACGATTTGCTGGCAGAAACATTTCAAGATGTTTGAGCTGGACGAAATCATGAGGCAAAGAGAAAGTCGTCAATTTGCAGAAATTCTTAATCGCTTGCATGAGGGTATTCAAACTGATAATGACTTGAATGTTCTTAGAACAAGAATGATAGATGATTCTGATCCCAACTATCCCAGACATGCTCCCCATCCGTTTGTTCAAAACGACAAAGTTGATGAGTTTAACTTGACAATTTACAATTCTTCACCTGGTAGGAAGTACACTGTGAAAGTAGCAGATAGTGTTATCGTTGCTCAGTCTGAGGAATTAAACAGCGTCTATTAACACAGATACCCCATGATCCTCCTAAAACTATGCAGTTACTGAGTTGTCTTAGAGTAGCAGAAAATGAACGGACTGAAGTTTCTCAAAACATCCGATTAGATGATGGTGTAACACATGGTGCTGGTAATGTGGTCCGATTTGTCCATCTGTTGAGTTCAGAACGTCCTGAAGGAATTATATGGGCAGAGTTTTACCATCCTGAAGTTGGACGCAAAATGCACAGTGAAAATAGGCATCTTTATCGTCAAGGCATCCAGCCGACGTGGACACTGATAAGAACGATGTGCGTCACATTTTTTGTAGGAAGAGGTAAAGCTGTTCAGAGTGTTCGAAAATAGTTTCCTTTAAGACCATCGGCGGGAAAAACTGTCCATCGATCTCAGGGTGACACTGAAACTGAAATTGTTGTTGATGTTAATTCCAGGCGAGCCATTCCTCACATTCACTATGTTGCTTTAAGTAGGGTTACTACAATCGAGGAATTACATATAAGAGATTTAAATGAACAGAAGATATGTGATATGTGATAAAACCTGTGTGCGTCACATTTTTTGTAGGAAGAGGTAAAGCTGTTCAGATTGTTCGAAAACAGTTTCCTTTAAGACCATCTGCGGGAAAAACTGTCCATCGATCTCAGGGTGACACTGAAACTGAAATTGTTGTTGATGTTAATTCCAGGCGAGCCATTGCTCACATTCACTATGTTGCTTTAAGTAGGGTTACTACAATCAAGGAATTACATATAAGAGATTTAAATGAACAGAAGATATGTGTCAGTGGTAAAGTAAAGGATGAAATGAATAGATTACGAACAGTAGCCTACCTTCAGCCATCCTTATTGTTTCTCAGTGATATTGGAAATGATTACACAAAGATTGTATTTCTAAATACACGTTCATTACATCAACATATCGATGATGTCAGAAATGATGTTAACCTGAAAGTGGCAGATGTAAATATATTTGCGGAAACTAATTTTGGCTGTTTGCTAGAAATGAAGAATATGAAATTGATGGATTCTCTTTATTCAGAAAAGGTGCTCTTACGGATGTATATTCGTGCACACAAAGACCATATGGCGGAACTACAGTGTATGCCAGAGCTGCATGCTTTGATGAATATCCAATATGTGAAAACTTGTATGGAATTGAAATAACAATTGTTAAGCTAAATCACCTTCCAAATTTTGTAATTGCTGGAATTTATCGATCACCAAAAATCTCTGCGAGACATTTTTATCAAGCATTAGCAGAACTTCACTCCATTATGTCAAGAGAAGTTTACCACATAATACTTGGTGATTTTAATATTGATTGGAATGACGATGTACAAAGGAGTACTTCATTTAACCAAATGATCTCATCATACGGTTACAGACAGCATATCTTAGGCAGCACTACTGACCACAGAACTACTATTGATCATATTTACAGTAATCTTGGTGAATCAGGACTCATGACAGGAGTCCTTGAAACATATTTTGGTGATCATAAAGCAGTTTGGATAGCCTGAAAAAAAATGACTTACCTCATATCATCTACTGCGCTTGTTGTTCTGAGTGTAACACAAGATTTTTCCTGTAAGACCGTCTGCAAAAAACTATTTGTCAATCTCAGGGTGACACCAAAATTCAAGTTGTTGCACCACATAAAGGATTTAAACGAACAGAAGATATTTTGATACATATATGACAATCAAGATTAAAGTGAATCATTAAGAACAGTAACCTACTCTCGGCAATCCTTATTGTTTCTCAGTGGTACTGGAAACTGGATCACATTAAGTCTGTATTTCTTAATACACGTTCATTACATAAGCATTAAGATGATTTCATAAACGGTCTGTTAACATGGGAATATTAGTATTCATTAGAATGATGATGTATAAAGGAGTACTTGTGTAAGCAAAATAATGATTATCGGTAAATCATACGGTTGCAGACAACATAACTTTGGCAGTGCTACTGACCACAAAACCAGTATTGCTCACGTACGTAAAAATGTTGGTGAATCAAGACCCAAGACAGGAGTCCTTGAAACATATTTCTGTGCAGGATAGCCTGCTTTCTGCTAAAAATGTCTAATTACATATCGACAGCTATTCTTCAGCCTTACTTACTTATGTAGACATCACTCACCCTTTCTGTTGTCTCCAGTCTCCTTTAAAGGAGACCAGCAAGTGGACCAGTCTTCTTTACAGGAGACTGCCCACGCCCCTGTCCTTCTCAAGCCAAGGAATCCTGGTTGAACTAAGGTGAGTGTCTCAGTATACTTTTTGCAAATAGTCATACATACAAATTTGTACTAGAAATGTTCAGACAGGCAACATGCTAGCATTTTTGGGACTTTTCCTCTTGTCACTAGCCACCTGAATGATCAGCTTTGTAAAAGTGGCATTGAAAGAGTTATCAGTTCTTAACTTTTATCTCTCTAGCTTGTTTATTAGCAATATAGCCGTACTATTGTTGTGAAATTTCTAACCTACTTTTTTGTGCAATGTATGTATCAGGATGTGTAATCTAATCTCATATTTTGAACTACCTAAACCGAGGGTGACATCTATAAACTTGAGAAAGAAAGAACTTTACCAGTGTTTCCCCAATACTACCTCACACCAGTTCAGTGACATCTGTGTAATCTTATAACAAATCATAGCTGCTGTAGCATGTGCATGCATTTAACCAAATAACAAACAATCAGCAGTTAATTTTTTCCTCTTCCTTCAACAGGTATTCATTTTTATCACTTGTGTAATCCAACTCCATGCGTTTCTCCAGTGTCTTTCCAGGCAAGACTAAGGAAACTACAGACACCTCTTTTTAACTCAAGTGATTAATTAGATGCTATGTCGATCCTTAAAGTTATACCTCACTTAATGTATTTTTACACTTAAATTTAGAACGATTTGGGTGGTTCACTTTTACGGCCTGTCCAATTGCCTTTCTGTAAACGATGAGTGCCAAAGCTATCCTTTGAGAAAGCATAACAAAGTCCCTAGTACCCTAGGATAAGGTGGATGATTTCTTACGACTTGGGTCTGGTCAACTTCAGTAGAAACCTGTTAACAAGACCTCCACGGGCCACAAAAATGTGCTTGTATTAACAATGATGTTTTAGATATGAAAATGTCTGATTAAGCCATAATTTGTAGGTCCAGAAATAATGATCGCAACAACAAGGTGGTGGTAAGGTGTAGTCCCCGTGACGGTCTCATCTCTCTAACTCACCCCTTCAGGGAGCATTTTTTAAGTGTGGATGTAAAGTACTCCAAATCACTACTCTTTTACTGCACACCTCTCTGCTATGCCTTTATATTTACTTTTTCCGTTTTTATCATCCATGAAGGTCGTCAACGTCCTCTACCAATACACGACTGCAAAAATTGAGAATATCCACCAACGATGATGGCAAAGATGAAAGATGATAGTAGTTATCATCCGCTCTTCACACATCTCAAGTTCCTTACAAATAAGCTTGTTGTAGCAGCATTCAAGAAACCAAAAAATGTCATTCATCATTATTTCAAAACAAAGGAAATACTGATAATGGAAATAACCATCAAGTCACAAAATGATATCCGTAGCTGCAAACAACCTTGTTTCCAATTTGTGGAGGACACCTTGCTCTGGCTATTCTCTGTTCCTATCTGACTAAAGTTCAACCAGTTTTCCCTCTAGTGGTGAAGGAGTTTTTCCACTGTGTTGTCCATTTTGTCTAATAAAATACAACTGTCCGAGCTGATGGACTTATTAACCAATGTGTAATTTCGACCACACCAAAAAGAATCGCTTGAAAAAAAAAATTTGTTAAAACAGCTAGCAAAGACTAGACTTGCATTTTGTGCTGAAATACACGTACATCATTGAAAAGGTGACCTGTGTTAATTTTTCCCCTGGAATGTCCACATGCAATCTCTTGCACATTATTAAAAAATAGGGCCTCAAGTTGGTCCGTGTATTCTGCTGGTTGAGCCGTTTCCACACGGCTTTTAGGTTACATAGCATTTCTGCTTGGCAGTAGAATAGCAGAAAGAATAATTGTCTACTTTTGAAGAGTTTATTTTGATTGGACTTTTTACTTTTAGAGAATGAAGTAAATTCTTCAGTTGTCACTTTTTTCTATCGCTGAACTTTACTTTGCAACTGTTTCTTGCATTTTAGATGTATTAAATTCGTGAAAGGCGTGGAAAAAACAAACAAACAAACAACCGGTACCTCCCTCTTCGCAGGCCTGCACTACCTCCGCATTGGAGGAAAATAGTTGTGGACAGCAAAAAACCCAGAGCCACTCTCTGGCTTTGCTCGAGAATTCTTCGAGCTCAAGCGATGTAAACTTGGACGTTCACGCTGTTTGTCATACGCATGAATATGCTGGGGCATGCTTACTTCATTTTACCCAAGGGGGCTTGGGTAGGGGGGAGCGACCGTTCTAAGGCGCTAGGCTTCGTTGTTTTAACCTATTCTAATATGCCGGGACTTTTTTCAGCTTCTGAGCCTGAGGGGGGGGGGGGGGGGTGGGCACTCCCTTATAGATCTTGAAAAGTATTAACGCTCTTGCGATGAAACTTGGCACCTTTTTAGCATGTCATTAACTTAACAGATTGGGCTTATGGCGTTTATATGACGTAACATTGACGTCACAAACCAACCATCTTGAATTTTGAGGCTGCCATCTTGAATCCCCAGCCTGCAGTCATACAGTTGAAAATGATGACATCAAAAAATATATCGATTTGTTCTAAGAAACAAAATCAAAACAAGCACAAAAAACTAAAGGATTATCTTCTTCTTACAAACGAAGGATAATAAACTGAAGAAAGACAAAAACGACAGAAACTAGGCAAAATACACTCCTGAGTAGACACGTCATTGACACAGGAAATTTTCCTCTGATAAATTTTAGGTAGAGTAACGGAGATTTGGTGACTATTTGTTTAGCCGTTTGAACGTTATAATTCGTTTAAGACAGCGCGGGAACAATGTATACCCCCCCCTCCCCCCAGGCTAAATAGGGTTAAGTCTTGTTGCAGCACTATCTTGGGAAATTTATACAACAGCAAAGTTGCGACAAGGTCCCAAAAAAAAATAAAAACGTCATCGGTTCTGCACGCACTGCGTACCTATGTTTACAACTGCAACCAAACCAGACAGTGCCTAATCATGCTCAAATGATTTATCAAAATGACCCCTTGTGTATTTCTCTTATCATCGATCCGAGTATAATGAACCTACAGAGGGGAGCCCTTCCCCTCTGTCGGTTCAATATGTTCAGCTCAATGATAAGGTTTAGTTCATCTTTTTAAAAAAATGGTGGATCATGGATGCATCAAACATTATAAGTTAACAAATTATGTTCACACTGTTAAGAACACCACAAACGGGAAGTTTTTAGTTTAAAAATAAAACTTTGCTTCTCGTACCAGTAAAGTAGGGCACTTCAATCCTCGTGCTCCATACATTAAAAACAACCGTACCAATAACCCAGTATTAACCGATATAGCGTCTAAAGCAAGTTAAAAGATGTTGAATGCGAGGTCTCTTTCAGCTTGAACTTTTAGTTAAGTTTTAAGAAGGTACCGAAGACGATCTCTCTGGCCTGGGTAGTTTAAGATGAAACCTTATTATCTACAAACAGGAAGTCTACATAAATTTATAATGCTATTAGTTATAAATAAGTAATGATTCTACATTACCAGGGCTAGATAGATTAAAAAAGGGTGCTTTTCATAGAAATATTTTTTTATTCGTTATAAAAGCCGTGCAAGAGAAGGGAGAGAGAGAAAGAAAGAAAGAAATTTGCCTTTTATTGAATCATGATTAGGGTTCAGGCAGACCTTTTGAGAACGTGTGTTAAGATCAGAAAGGAAGGAAGTGTTCAGAACATTTCTCAAATATGGATGATCTCATTCACAAGCAAAAAACTAAGCAACATCATAATTAAGAGTAATGACTACGCTGAAGGATTATGCAGACGCAGACGGAGATATTGTCAGTGTCTTTGCAGAATCTTTTCCAGTCCCCTGATGATACTAAACCTGACGGAACTAAGAAAAACGACTTTGGGAGGTTTGTAGCTTTATATCAGAACATTTGACTGTTAACCTTAAAACATAGCAGATAGAATTCGTGATTGCTGAAGCTTTTTTAGTTCTTAAAAGGAGTATAATCACAAATTTTATCTCAATGTTTATTTCTACATGAATTTTAAGAGAAATATGTGGATGATTCCCGTAAGACATGGTAGGTTGTTTTTTTTTAATGACCCTACTGTTCATGGCACGTTCCCCAGGACGTTCTCCTAGGCAAGCGAGTTTTTGCGCTATATGTAATACCTCTCTTTGTTGTAGAAATAACGGATGCAGAATAGTCCATGATCTGGTTTGATCTGGCTTCGTTAAGGTCATTGGCAAAAGGTAGACAATAAGCCAATTAAAAATGTAAAAGAATCACTGCTAAAAATTAAGGATGGATTTTTGTTAAAGTATTTGATCATGAATGTTTCCTATTCCGTACATTTGAAAAAAAAATTAAATTTCCTTAGAGAATTTATGCGTTTAAGAACATTCGATTGGTATTTTTCAATTATTTGGGGGTTTATACCCTTTCTATGGCAGCCATAAGCGTCGTAAGAGAACCAGAATAAAACGCAAAGGAAACTGGTAAAACTGATCGACAACTAATGAAATGCGAAAATTATTAAAATGCAATATTCTTGGGCTAAAAATTCACCTACAGAAAGTATTGGAGACAGGAAACGTGAAGCTTTGATTAAAAAAAAGAAGGTCCTTTACATGAGCTCCACGTAAATCCACGAAAGAGGCATCAACGTATCTGAACGGGCGTTTTTGCAACTCAAAGAGGTTTTACTTTGGGATCATCTTTTTAAATCCTTGTGAGCTTGCCTCTTCATTTTCAGAAATTAAAGATTACGACCCAGGACCGGCTCGCTCAAAGCTAGGTTAAGTTAACTCAAAATTAGTATCAGTTTTGAAATGCGGTTTACTGAAGCTGAACAGAGATATGATTGTCTGAAAAGGCTTTTTGTCCTGCATTTCCATGTTAACTGCTTTGAAAATTTGTGTTGAAATCGGCAGAAGATCTCAGAGAGACAAACTTGACACGTCATGGGCTCGTTCAAAAACAGGAAGACTCTGACAATTTGATTGATGCATTTCCTCCACACTGACGTTTAAACCGTGTAACTTCCAGGCCAACATTATAACTGTCGCACGGTCTTAGATGTCACAAACTGTTACTAATTTAATGGCGCATTCAGTGAAATGTAAATAAACACATTTCGAAAACATCAGAGACACACGAGTGCAAACAATCACATCTGGGGCCTTCGGAAAGCGTTTTTTCTTTGTTTTCTTTATTTTTTTAATATGAAGAAAACATCGTCTTTCAGGGTAGTAGCCTGGACTTCCTGCGCTAGACTGTTTAGGGCCCCTAAGAGAGTAGATTTGTAATTTGATCCACCTTTCTGATGTTCATTGCGTTCATTACTGGATGACAAGAGAACATGTGTTTTTGAGTTTCCTTTTCAAAGTTCTAGTTGTAAACGGGAAGCAAAGGAAAAAATAACAAGGAAATGCCTTCAACCTATTCAGACCGGGCGCCAGTCAAAAAGTGGTTGCCGTAGTAATGTCGCACTTGATGGACATGGACTTCCTATACCAAATTGTTCCTAGGTAAATTTTGAAAAAGTCACCAAGTTTGGTGGCTTTCTATTCTAGATGCGTTTCACGCCAAGTCAGAAGACGTCAATTTAAAATATCTCCGAGGGAGCATACCTCCGAACACCTGCAGTTGACTGTGGTTATATGTGACCCTCCACAGGAAAACAGGGATAAAGCTGCTGACACGCTCACAGCACACTTCCACTTTGAAACTAAAGAAATTGGTTTTAGCACGCTTAATGTTTGCTCAGGAACACACTAGAACAATGAAGCGTGTTTAGGTTTGAAAACAAAAGCTAAAGTGCATGTAACGCACTAAGTGTGTCATATGAAACACGACACTTAGCATGCAAACTGACACAACACACATAGCTTTCCTCCTCAACAACTCAGCCTAAATTATGCTTCGCGGTCCCTAAATACACCTCATTTTAAATTGTTATTTTCCCGTGCTTGTGTATGGCGATTTACTGTCATATGTTTTCTTTATCTTTTTCTTGAAGCCAGTTTTTTGCTCCATTTATCATGAAGACCTTTGGAGTGCTTTTGATACTTCTGATGATCACCGCTGCGTCAGAAGCAGGAGTTTGTGTAGGTAAGTAATGCATGATAAGGAAGAGAGGGTTACTCGGCGGTCGTGAATTATAGAAATAATTGCCGTGATTTGTACCACTTGTCGTATATTGTAAAAATCCATGTCGCATTTTGCAATACTGTACCTATCGTAAATTGTAATTTCACGTTGTGTTAGGGCCTGTTTACAAGGATAACCCTAGCGCTAGGGTTACCCTACAGCATCCGAGGCAAAGTTGTGTCGGGAACTGTGGGCACATCGTTGATTGATTGGTTGATTAGTTACATAATGACCGGAAATGCAATAACTCGGATCTAACAATTAACTTTGTACTTAGGGAATGTGTTATTTCGATAGATCAGGTTACGTTGTTGACACACGGAGCACGCGATTGAGTTGTAAGAGAGAAGTTTTTCTAGCCTGTATTCAAGCGGAGTTTGTGATCATTGAGAGGAAATTAAACGGAGATTTTACCAGGAAACGTATTGCTTGTGCGTTTTCGACAAACTGGCGACCACGACGGGAGAGTTGAGCGATTGTGGAGAAACAACAAACAGAGTTGAAAGGGAAGGTCAAAACGTTGAGTTTTAGAGTCAAGAAGCAGACGAAATCCTGCAGAAAGATGATCGAGTGGCGTTGGAGAGACAAAAAACCTCGCTGGAAAGTATGGTGACCGCGGTGAATACGTTAAAGGAATCCATAGAGGAAAAATAGTTCGCAAAAGGTGAAGAGGAGGAAAAAGTACAAGAATGGGCAGCAGATGTTGAAGCAGCAGCTGAAGAGGCGGATAAGTGTGTGCGACAATTGGCAGATAAAATAGAGCAGATCGATCGGCATTTGAGACATGAAACCGCTCTCTTCGAACACAAGCAAGCCATCGCATTGGAGAAAGAGAAAAAGCAGGAACAGCAAGAAGCTATTGAACGCGCTCACTCCGAGGAATCGGCGCTTGAAAAGAAAAAGCTAGACCTGCAACAAGTTCAAAAGAAACCGACCGAAACCGCGGGAGCGACTAGTTGTCAAAATGCCAAAGCTTGTGATAACTAAATTCGATGTAACGCCTCAAGATTGGATGCGTTTCTGGGGTCAGTTCGAGACCCAAATCGACAAGTCATCTACCCCTGATGTTGCGAAGTTTTCATACTTGAAAGAATTAGTCGATTCAAAGGTACGAAATCTGATCGATGGACTTCCGTTCAACGCAGATGGTTATCAAAAAGCCAAAGATCTACTTGCGAGACGCTGCGGGAAAACCAGTGAAGTTGTGGGAACCTTAATGTTCGAAACATACTTGAGCTGCCGACAATCGGAGAAAGAGATGTCAAGAAAATTCACGAATTCTACGAGATACTGCTTTTCAACGTCGAATCGTTACAAACATTGAAAAGCCTAAAAAACGTGAGGCCGCTGTAAGGTTCACATTTCACAAGCTGGGAGTGATTAAGAACGAGCTTGCAATGATTGATGATAAATGGAGCGAATGGTCCTTTGTGCAGTTTCTAGAAGCGCTGGAGAAATGGACAATTAATAACCTAATCCCAGAATCTCAAAGGCACAAGGTTATGGCGATTTCTAACAACAAGAGAGAAAAATGAAGAGCATTTTGTGCAAAGCGCGATGACGGAAACCAGACGACCACGCGTGGATGTTTATTTTGTGAAAGCCCCGATCACAGAGTAATCGATTGTGATAAAGTCGTGAGCCTTGAACAAAGAAAGAAGATTTTCCTGGACAAAAGACTGTGTTTTAACTGCACGGGATCTAGACACAGTGTCGAAGATTGCAAAAGCAAATCCACATGCCAAAATTGTCACCCAAGGCATCATACGTCACTATGCGACAGAGTCCAAGCGCGCGAGCCAGGGATGACAGCCAATAACATCGGAAACACGGCGGTAATCCATCCAGTTGTAGTTGTAAAAATTGGCGGTTACAAGTTCGGAACTTTGCTAGACTTTGGCGCAAGCCACTCGTACGCTTCATCGGCCGAGATTAATTTAATAAATGCACGCCCAAAGTCCACTGGATTGAGGCAGATAGCCATGCTGACCGGAATCACTACAAGGACGATGCAAGTGTTTGGAGTGGTCATCAGTTCTGTAGAACGTGATTTCAAGCCAGAAGTGTATATCACGAAAGTAAACAAGCGAGAGTTATTGATCCTGTGAAACCCGCGTCACTAGCAAATAGTTGAGGCGAATTCACATCTTAAGGGGGTGCGAATAGATGATGACGACGAGAAGGAAAGGCTGCCCGTACACATCATACTAGGCGCGAATGATTTTGCGAAGATTCGCACCGGAGAGCGTTTAAGAGTGGGTCGCCGTGGAGATCCTGTTGCCGAGTTCACCCGATTTGGATGGACAATCATGTCGCCTGCAGCTGACAGGGAGTTGTCACCTGCTTATCTCGCTGTTAATTCCAACGCAGATTATGAGAGGTTGTGTGCGCTTGATGTCCTGAGTCTGGCGGACTCTCCTATTGGAGATCAAACTGATGTTTACGACGAATTCAAGGAACAGTTAGCTCGTTATTCGGAGGGGTGGTACGACACTGGACTTCCTTGGAAGGGGAACTGGACTTCCTCGGAAGGGGAACTGTCCTTCCCTACCAAACAACCGGGATGGAAGTTTACGCAAATTGAACACTCTTGTGCGGAAGTTGAGAAAAACCGACATGCTAGACGAATATGATGCTGTGATGAGAGAGCAACTGGAGGAAGACGTAGTGGAGCGAGCACCTGCCGAGGTAACGGGGAGAGAGTTTTATCTACCCCATCGTGCTGTTGTGCGTAAAAATGCTGAGACGACAAAGCTGCAAGTTGTATACGACGCGTCTGCGCGTGCTCAAGAGAAAGCCCCACCTCTGAACGAATGCCTACAAGCTGGACCTCCACTACAAAACAAGCTGTGCAGTGTCATTGTTCGTAACCGTTTTCATCCTGTGGTAGTTGCTGAAGATCTTCGCCGTGCGTTCCAGCAAGTGCGGATACGAGAGACCGAGAGAGATGCCTTGAGACTTCATTGGATCGCAGACAAGACAGCAAAGCAAGTTGAAACTGTGCGCTTCACTAGGGTGGTGTTTGGCCTCGCCCCTTCACCATTCCTTCTCAATGGGGTGATTCAACAGCACTTCATATATTTAAACTGCGGATAAAGATAGAATTATGTGTAGATCATCGCAGTGAAGGTTTTTCAACCTATGCGGTTGAAAAGAAGAAACCTGAAAAAATTCAGGCTTTGAACGGGAATCGAACCCATGACCATATTATGACCTATATATTAGCATTCATTCATTCTCCATCTACGGGATAAATACGAACTCTCAATTGACCAGCTCCCAGTTGGCTTGAGCTTGATGGCTCAGTTGGTTAGAGCGCTGCACCGGTATTGCAGAGGTCACAAAAAGATCCTTTTGTGAAGCTTAATTCTGCCCCAGTATGTTTTATTACCCATAACAGCCGGTTTGGCTCGTTTAATACTTCAACTGGCGGTATGCTGATGAAGCTAAAGTTGGTTCATCTGTATGCTTACGTGACCTGTCTGGCTGGTTAAGACACTTGTGGTCGCACTGGGGGTGTGGTTATTACCCAGATCAAAAGGGCAACATGGATTATACTGGTGTCTCCTTGACAACCGCCTCAAATACCATCCTTTTCCCGCCCAGCCAAATAGTTAGAAGCGACAAGTGGAGCCTGATCTCCGGGTACAGTTCGCGTTCGCCTGAGCTTGTCATGTCGATTTACGACACTCCTGTAACGGTGCCTGCTGGTCAAGAATTGCGCCTGTGGTACACCGAGGATTTGACAAATATCTACGAAAATGACGAGGCTGGGAGAGTCTGCGCTGATGTTTTCGGCTACTTCATGTATTGTTGAAACCATACCAGGCTTTGCCTATATATTCCCTACTTAACGGTGTTATTGTAAAGGAAAGGGAAATATAAGCGGTGTTACTGTAAACGAAAGGGAATAAAAGCGGTGTTATTATAAAGGAAAGGGAATAAAAGAAGAATATAAAAGAAGCACTGTTTTGGGCCATGATCTATATTTTGCCATCTTACTTACCTTTCAGTCATATGATACTATTGAAATCCCCAGGAGTACCCAAATTAACAAACTGAAACAAAAAAGTAAGTGAGGGAGAGTACATAGGCAAATTCGTTGTAACAGGTACAACACAATAAGCAATACCTCAGGAAACATAAGAAAACAACTGCTTATTAGTAGCAACACAGGAAAGCAGAACACTCCAGAGCACTCCAAAGCTCCAACGGCTTTATTTAAACATTTTAAATCTATGTTACTAAAACTGGAAATGTTTTTTTTTATGGTATTTCTTAGTTACTACAAGGACGTACTGAGTACGTCCTGTAGTAGATTACACATGTGGTAGGTCAGGACGTACTGAGTACGTCCTGTCTTGCAAAGTTTGTATCGAACATCACGCACACAAATGCACACAAGAAAACTTGAGAGACGCATATTATTAAACGTTTTGGAGAACCCAAAGGGACTGGTAAGGAGTGAGATAATTTGTGAGCAGCAAACATTACCATAAAACTGACATTGTTTCCTCGTGCGAGCCGCCATATTAATTTTATTGAGGGTGTGATTTCTTCTCGAATCATGTGAAACTTCTTGCAGTTTTCTTGCTGTAGTTATAAGTAGATTAACTGGTTTTGACGTTCTGGAAACAGTATGGGCCTCACCTGGTGATGAAGACGAACTCTTCCGACGCTGAATCCTATGATGAGTGGGAAGAATCTGACGAAGATGTTTCTGAGGTTTCATCTGGTTTTATCGCACACAGTAACAATTTTGACTGTTGTTTTACTCGTTTTGATGCATCAAGGCTGTTGAAATTGCAATTTTAAGCTTTAAATACATTGTTATCATTCAGCATCATTTTTTACATTGTTTAAATAAATAAACAAAGTTTTTAAAAATCATCAAAAATCGCATAGGGGTGTAAAAATGTGCCGCAGCGAAAGGGTTAAAACGACGCTTAAATAGGTTTTAAAAAGTTTTCCAAAAATATAGGTTTGTGAAACCTGAGTTCTTTGAGAACCTTCAAAATCGTTGCAACTGAATTTTAAAGTTTTTAAAAAAGGGGTTTTAATTTACAGAAATTAGTTTCCAAATCATCTTTAAAGCAAGATTTGGTAGCTGTTGTTAAAGCTGTTTTAAATATATATTTATTTCTACAAAAACCGGTTAAAAATGTGTGCTTTTTTATGTTTTCTGGTTGATTTCAATGGTGCCAAGACCTGTTTAAATCAGTGCAAGCGAGTAATTCAATTTTCGATTTTGTTTAAAGTATTAAGAAAAGGCTATCAAAGGTTGAAATATGCACTTAAAATGTATTTTACTGTATTATAGACCAATTTTAATGCTATTGACACTCACCTGTTAAAACACTCTTGAAATTAATGTTGACAATCCATGGAAATGAACAATGTTGACTTGATCGATTGGAATATTTTTAAAAATATACCTCAAAGGTGGTGTTTGATCATGTAAAAGCTAGTCGACAAATATGAGAGATATGGATGCCAGGCACGTCACAAATATATATTGTAGTATTAGAGCATCAAAAGCACGTATGAAATAACTTACAAAATCGGATAACATTTACAGCATGAATATTAATTTTAAAAGAGGTAGACCTATTTCTCTCCTTCCTCTTGTTACAACAAGCCAGTTTTGTTCTACTCACATTTTGTGTGCAAAGTAAAATACAGTAAGACACCTAGAAAAGTACAGGCAAATATCAATAACTTCAGACCTGAAGAGAAACACGAAACTCTTAAGGGACTGTGCAATAATTACCTAGAGTGGGTTGGGGGGGGGGGAAACCAGAGGGGGGTCATAGGGGAAAATCCCAACTAGAGAGGGGGGGTGGATGTAAAACAATACAAACAGGGGGGGCATTACTTTCTTCACTCTTTTTCACAAAAGGGAAAAGTGGTAGAAGAGTTCAAACATTTATACTTACTTACACTGGAATTAAACTGGGAAAATATCAACTCCAGGTGCTTTAATCTCTGAACTGACTGATTATTTAATGTTTTCCTGTCTGTCATACAGTAGGAGTGGAATGTCTCTGTTATATATTAAAACAATTCTACTTTATTGGCACCGGGAATGCTGTTAAAGTTAGTTTGGATTTTGATCATGTTTGGGGGAAAATACCACCAGGAAAACGCTTAAAATGGCGTTTCCGAGCGTCTAGATTTCGAAATTTTCTGGAAGAGCATGCCCCGACACCCCCCTAAAAGCTCGCGCCTCCGGCGCTTTCGCAACTGCCTCGGTTATCAGAAAAGTCTGGCTACGGCCCTGACACTATGATTTTATTCAATGAAAAAGAAAGATCCCAATGTAGGATAGCCTACATTGTATTATAATTAAAGAGAATGGAAAACCCAACTGTTGACTTTAATAGCACTAAATTGATCTATGTAAATAGAAACAGTTTGATTACTTTGCAAAGTAAGCTTATAATCTTCTCCCGAGCGTCCAGATAAAGAAATTGTTCAACGAGGAAAAAAGGTCCTCATCTCAAGAAAGGTCTTTGCAAGAGTTCTGTTCCCAGTACAACGTGGAGGAGACTACGTGTAAAAGTTATGTAGAGCACCTTGAGTTCGTGGATGCAAAGGCGAAAAAAAGAGTAAGAGAAAGGAACGCTCTTCCGTCTAATATTTCTTGGAAAATGAAAAAGATGTGGAAGTGCTTACGAACAACCAGCTAAAAATGTGTTTGAAACAACATGGTCTCAAGATAAGCGGAAGTAAGGCTGATTTAAGGTGACTCGATCGAAATAAATGACGCGCTCTATGCCTCTCTAAAAACTCTAATAACATCGTCATTTCTTACTCGATTGCCTTGAAACTTTCGCATTTTACACACAATATATCGAGAAATAATACCTATGTCAACACGTAGACGTACTGTTCGTTAATTTTGCGTGATTTTGCTTTTATTGAACACTTCCTTTTCTGATGAAATTGCTATTCTAACAAAACTGAGCGCTACGATTTGGTTTAAACTTCTAGAAAGCTTATAATAACATCTTACCTTGACTCTTCAAGTTTCCGCAAAATCGTAGGAACAGAAATCCCGGTACAATTTGAACGTCAAAATAACAACCCCAGACGGACTTCAAAGTTTGGACCGCTCCAGCGCTTTCCAAATTTGACTGAAAAGCGTAATAACTCCAGATAAAGTAAGTTCAATGTATCGTTATAGTGAGTTCCAAACCACATTTGGCTATCCGCAACAATGAAAAAGTTTGGGCGGCTATTATAAACTCACTTTCTGCACCAAAATATAGCGAAGTCGCCAAATTCACGTTTTTCTGAATTATGTGAAAACTAACCGGACGAATTGAATAAAACTACCGGAACATGAAACTGAATCTTTTACACATACTTTGCGCTATTTTACTTTGCTGGGGCGGTCTTGGTTTGGACAATATATTTTTTGAAAGTGATGCATTATCGAAACTCTGTTCTGTATACGGTTTTGTTGTTATCTGAATTCCACAGTAGCGCTATACAAATATCCTTTCATTTGACGAGAATTTGAGGAATTTACACATTGGCTAGGGAGGTGTATTGACGATGTTTGGTCGCTACACGCTTTAGTGGTTTTACGTGTCTATAATGTCATGCCAGTGAAGGTTAAAATCGTCCTTTTGAGATATACAAAAAAAGTGTGTCGCCTGATATCAACATAGGATTTCATAGGATAATAAGTGTTCCTTTACTTTCAATTAGCATGATCACGAAATTATAGAACAAATACGTAAAACCACCAAAGCGTGTAGCGACCTCACACCGTCAATGCACCCCCCTAGCTAATGTGTAAATTCCTCAAATTCTTATCAAATGAAAGGAAATTTGCGAAGATGGCGGACTTAACAGGGAAAAAGGTGATTTCTCGCTATAAATTCACTATTCGCCATAAATTTTAAGTGTATGACATTGTTAATAAATTAAAGAAACTTTTTACAATCAACTGGCTTCATTTCCTTGTTTATTAAATGAAGCAGATGAATTTAAAGAAATTCAAGATGGCGGATCCAAGATGTTGGACACCAAAATGGCCATTTTATCCCTAATATGAAATTTATCTGCATAATTTCATGTCTTCCAAAAATACATTCGGAAAATATATTATACATGCCCTTTATACCCAACAAAAGAATTTTTACTCCTTCAGGTATAGTGTTCAGTAAATTTATAGCTTTAGAGCTTCTAACTGAAAGACTGAGTCTACGTTATGACGTAGCTATGACGTCACATGTCGTTACTATGGTGACAAAATGTCTTAACTTGTTAGCGTTTGTGCAAGCATCGATCTGTGAAAAATTTTTCAGAACTTTTATCATTTGTTTATGACAAGTATTTTTGGTAGTTTCAGCTCATTATTTCAATGCTCCTTACGTCATAATGACGTCATTACTGTTACTAGTAGAGATAAAACTCTTTAGAGACGTTGGAAGGTTTTCAGACATGTTGCTGTTAAAGTTTTGTGAATATGCATTCAAAACTTATGGAAATATTGATTACATACTTTTTTAGGCAATAAAACCATATAAATGACGTCACAATGACGTCATATTACGTCACCTCAACATCATAGTATCTGTAGTGATTAAAATCAGCGCGTACACTATCCTGTGCAAATTTGGTGGCCATAGCGTAAGCGATTTAAAGTTACATGGGAGGCGGGTGCCTTCTGAAGCCTCCCCCCCCCTACCCCGACCCAGAAGGTCGAAAAAAGCCCGGTCTGAATAGGGTTAATCAGCGCCTCTGATATTTGCGACTTGCAATTTCTCACAAATGACTTTAAATCGCTACCAATCAACCTAGTCACGGCATAATTCACACAAAAATAACAAAAGGTGAAAAAGAACCAAGCAAACACTCACTTTAACTGAAGATTCTTTGACGTCGTTTTACTGATTATTTCAGTCTAAATTGCCTTCCAAATCATCTACGAAACCCTTACAATGCTTGTTGCTGTCTTTGAATCGATTAACAAAGTGTTTTATGTGCAAAATTGCGTGTTAGGAGCCCGGTACTAGTTTTCATTCAGAAGCAATCGTCTGTATATCGGCAAATAATTTAAAACTGCAATCCTTGTGGAGAAAGTCTATCGTATTCAGGTGTTTTATTGTTTCTTTAATGCTTCAGTGAATTGTTTGAGGTCTAGTAAAACAAGGTTAAACTGATGAAAAATGGCAATATTTGCGGCAATATTATACCGTTCCTTGCCGCTCAATCCAATGATCTTATATGCCGCATAATTTACGTTTTTGTAGAATGTCAACAGAAAGTACCATCAAGTGAAGTGAACGTTTGTTGTATTGTCCTATGCAACTCTGATCATGGCAGAAAATCTGTATAGGCGTAATGTTGACTATAAAAAGCATTAACATTATCACTGCAACAAAATGTAGTTATGTAGTTCACTAATGTCTTAGAATACAGTGTCAATCGTCGCAACAAAATGCATACTACTACAGAGCCTTAGTGCTCAGATGAGGTTAATACGATTGGTCCTTTGGAGTGACCACTTATCGGAACACAGATTGAACAGAAAAACCCAAATCGAACGCCTCTAAAGTGTTCGCGCTGCTTACAAGAATATCTGCCTATAGAAATTGTAAATACAGGGAGAGCTCAAACGCTTTTTTTTTTCAAGGCGGCTGTTAAGTAGAGTTATCCGCTTACGAAAGTATTCGCTCACACAGCTCCAACTGTATTTTCAGGACCACATAGAAAAATAATAGGCTCTAGGCTATGATATACTGATCAAGTGCAGTGAAGTGCGCGCGCCAAGACTGACAGCAAAACATTTTCCTGTTCGGCCCAACATAACACAGTCAATAAGTGTTTTATCATGTCACCATTTCTAAGCATGATTTAACTGGAAAAAAATGTAAGGCTCCTTTTCAATACTTAACGATCGAGTGAATGAACAAGAGAGATCTCCGATAGAAACCAACGAGTAGGAAAATTAATACTGTACAAAGCACTTGCCGTTGGTTTTGTTAGTTGTATACGTACTGAGATTTTTTTCTAGGCAGCGTGCCAGACCGTAAGTATGCTGATGTCTATATTTAGTATAATTTTAATGCTAAATTTACCGCTCTTCTCGGTGAATATAACATTAAGCTAAGTTAATTTTTTTTCTTGTGTTGTTTGTCAAGTTTTAGCTTTTTTTTTACTTTTTGATGACCACATCTCACAATTATACTAAAACAATTATTCGCCTCAGGCTCAGTAAATATTGGCGAATATTTACTTCGCGTTCGGAGAATAATTGTCCTCACGCATGAGGGATGATATGCTGGTTTTTATTTTATGTAGCATTTCTCTGAGATGTAAGCGTGTAAGAGACGCTTACCATTGATTTGACTGCCTTACATCTACGGTGTCTTTGAAGTGGCATGTAGAAAACGCGACACAGGAAGAGAAGCGCCAATACGATTTTCTCGGCCACCTCCCAGCAATGTGGCCCGGGTTCGATTTTTGGACCCGGCGTCATATGTGGGTTGAGTTTGTTGTTGGTTCTCGTCCTTGCTCGGAGGGTTTTTTCTCCGGGTCTTCCGGTTTTTCCTCCCTCTCAAAAAGCAACATTTCCAAATTCCAATTCGATCTGGAATCCGAAGGCCACAGGTTTCCCAATTGAAGACTGTTTAGTGTCACCCTCGTTAAAGAAAGGCAATTATTTTTTTTTTCATTTGTTTTTTCATACCAGCGTTTGGTCAGCTTTAAGTCTGCCATGTTTTCTTGTTACATAACAAGACAATTAAAATTCAACCAGCAATTCAAATGGCTACAAAGCAGAAAGTGTTGCGTTTTCTACCTGTTATTTCAGAGCCGCCGTGTACACCAAATTGGAAACCAAGATTAAATTTACCAGTTCTTAGTCGGATTAAATCTCAGCTTGTCAGTATACTGTAGTTATATACTTTACATTGTTGTACATGGAGAACTTTAATCTCAATCCTCAAACCCTTTAATCCCGGTTCCCGCCCTATTTCTGTTGGCTCCCACGTCTTTGCCCTTTTACCGAGATGCGAAATACTGCCAATGTTGTGTATTTTTTCCCTATTTCTTCCGCTCTTTTGCCGCCTCCCATTTTATCCAGGGCTACGCTTCCTGTAACCCCTCCACAAGTGTGGGATGAGCAAAACAAAAATATCGTGTTGCAGCGAGAAGAACTCCACCGGAATATACATCTAATATTCAATTTAAGCACACATTTTAACCTGCCATTTGACAACAACAACAACAACAAGAAAACAAAAAACAAAATAAAAGAAAAAGTTTTCAAACAGCTTTCAAACAGCTTACAAATCCTGCTTTAAAAATAACTTGGACACTGTCTAAGTTAATTTAAAATGTTTTTTAAGATGTTAAAATCTACTTGCAATTATTTCACCAACCTATATTTTTGAAGACTTTCTAAAACCTATATAAGCATTGTTTTTATCAGATTAAAACAAAATCAAAAGTAGTTGAGAAACGCCATAAGAACATACGTCCAATATGTATTTTTTTACCTATTTTATTGATACTATCAAGAAAACAGTATCAAAATGTGGTTTGTTTTTAGCAGACCTAAAGTACAGCTCCTTGAGAGACTGCCACTGTTGACTGTTTTTTGGCAACTGCATCTAAAATTGCGATAGGGCTAATAACAAATAGTGCAAGAATTCACGTTTCTGACTTGATGAAAGTTCACAGCTTTCTCTTTATTTGTGGCATTAAATCAAGCTTCTGCTGGAGTGAAAATCGAAGACTACACGTACACGATGGCTCGTTTCGTACCATTCCTTTTTGTTGTACTTAAAAAGATGTATTCAAAACAGCTATTCAAACAGCTGAGAAATCCTGCTTTTAAAATAGTTTGGACACTATCTAAGTCAATTAAAAACTATTTTTAAAGGTATTTGCAGTTATTTTGAAAGTTCGACAGAGAACAGAATTTCACAAAGGTATATTTTTTTAAAGACTTTGAAACCTATATAAGCATCGTTTTTATCACATTAAAACAAAACTAAAAGTAGCTGACAAATACCATAAAAACTATACGTTAAATACGTCTTTTTTTGTTACCTATTTTAGTGACATAGATACAAAAGTAGTTTTTCAAAATCATTTAAAAACAGTATTAAAATGGGGTTCCAATTTAGTAGAATTAAAGTACTCCATCCTGAGATGGAGTACTACTGCTGATTGTTTTTGGTAATTGCATCTAAAATTACCACAGGGCTAATACCAAAACGTGCAAGAATTCACGTTTCCGTCTTGATAAAAGTTCGCAGCTTCTTCTTCATTTGTGTTATTTGATCAAGCTTCTCCTGGAGTGAAGATCAAAAACTACACTTACACGATGGCTCGTTTCATGCCGCTGTTTTTGGTTGTCGCTTTGATAATTTCCATATCCCACGCAGGAAGTATCCAAAAGGTAAGTTTAGTGCTTTTTTAGTGAAAATATATCAAAAAAGACATTTGGAAACAAATGGTGATTTGAAAACTTTTGCGAACGATGTACTGAACGGAGAAAGATTCCAACTTCCAGTGGTTGATCTGTCACCAATCTCGTCAGTTAAGGTAACAAACACTAACTGTTCGGAACTTTGTTTCAGAAATTTTGGCGTTGTTAGAAGGCAGCAATTAAATGACGTTTCTGAATTCTTTCCACTTCACAGCTTTTCTTGCCAGCTCACCCATTGGAGATAACTAAAGAAGGAGACGTGGACCAGAATGTCAAGGACCAAATGGATAATGAAGAAGACGAGGATATGGGCAAAATGACTGCTGAAGGTAAATAAAACGATCTGAACAAAAAATCATGTTTTTCAAGTATGAGGGATAAGGAAAAGGTTTTCAAATACTCACTTTTTTCAATTTATGGTTAGATTATTACCGTTTTCATTTAAAGGTGTGGATGTGAATCATTTTGAGTCAGAGGACATTGTTGGTGAAGAAGATAATGACCTGGCCAAAAAGTCTGAAGAAGGTAAGCATAGCAAAGGCGTTATTATACTGACTTGATTAAAGAATCGAATAATTCTCTTTCCTAAAGTCCAAATTTATCCACACAAAAGTAATAATTTCATTATGATCGAAACTCAGGTGAAAAGCCACCTGAAGAGCATTTCTGCGTGCATAATAAACAAAGCATTTTCAGCTAAATTTGCCTAAATTGTAATCAACCTCTTAAACGATAAAATTAAAAGGCGTGATTTTCGACAGTCCGTTTTAATATTATTCAGTTTTATCACCATAACAAGTTTTCTGCCACTTTTGAGTATTTTTCAACTGATTTTCCCTTTTTCTATTAATGTTTACCAAATATTTGTCCCTTTGACAAAGAAAAGGATATAAACCAGAAGTTAATACAAAGAGTTCGATCAAGTACAGCTTATAATATTCTAGCCTGTAACATTGACAATAACATAAATCGGCACTATTAAACAGACAAAACCGGCGCAAAATGCAGACCAATCCGTTAGCTTTACCTTACCACTACGACTTTGTACTGTTATCTTTAATAATTAGCTAGTACTCGTTTTGTACCTGGATAACGAGTGGCAGCCTGAAAAATGTTGTACTGTCCATTCAACAGAACACTCATGCAATTAGCCAGATGCCATTTTTGCCAATGCATACTTATTCTATTAAATTCTCTTCGTAAATTCATTTTTAATGAAAGAGTTGTAGTGAAGCTACCACATTCGCTCAATTTAATGCAATGTTTCACTTTGCGTCGCTTCAGGTCCGAAACATCAAGTAAAGCGAGGTTGCAGACGTGTTTGTAGCTCTAGAATGAGGACAGTCTACGTTCGAATAAGAGTACGCGTGAAGATTAACTTCAGCTGGAGGTGGGTAACCAGGTGGGTTCCCAGGCGCAGTCGCAGGCCCAGGCGCAAGTGCCAAACGGTTTGCCGTGGGTAAATCACGCTTTTCCCTCACATTTGATCAGGACTTGACCAAGAGGCAAAATAAGATGATGCTTTCTAGAATGTAATGTAACGCATTTTTAGGTCACCACTGATGTAATGGACGATGATAAAAGTCGGTTTTAGTCTGATTATTCTTTGACTCCTGTAATTCGCTAATTGTAGGTTTTACGTTTTCAGTAGAATAATGTAAGCAACATTAAAAAAATCGAAATATAGCCATTCATGCTGTATGAAAAATCTTGAAGTCTTTGTGTTCTTGCGTTCCGGCTGTTTCTCTTTACAAACTATTCAACGATAAAAATGATGTTATTATTTCAAAGAAAACGGTGACATCCCAACGCTTCACCACACGTCTCTGTGAGGGCATGAAAGAGAGGAAGAGAAAAAGAGACCAAACTTCATGCTTTCCGTATCCCTCATCCTCCTCCACCTCCTCCACATTTCTGTCGTCTAACCACCACCACCACCGCCACAACCACCACCACCACCACAACCACCGTTACCTTGGTGGTGGAACAATATAATTATGGTTTTGGTGGCGGTGGTGGTGGTGAGAGAAAAGAAATGTGGAGGTTGAGGAAGAGGGAAATAACATTTTGTGGAGAAGAAGGAGGAAGAGGAGGAGGAGGAGAGATGTTATTGTTCACTAAAGCGCATTGAGAAACTGCTGTTTTGTATGAGAACAATGACTGTCAAATCAAAGCTATTGTTTATTGTTCGATTTTAAAACTTAATTAACATAATTCTCTTCAGCGGGTTTCCGAATTTGTAAAATTGTTCTTGTTGAGCCGTGCCTCGCTTTTATCGAATTTTGAGCAGAGAAAAAAAAAAATATATATATATATATAGTAATGAATGAAGAAGAAGAGAAACCGTCTGAAGAAAGAAGAAAGAATTGCCCTGAGCGGTATTCGAACCCACGCCCCCCTGACACCGGTAGGGTGTGATGACCAGTACAGTGCAGCACACAGCAGCACAGCACAGCAATCATAGTTTGTCTGTTATACGTAACTGAAGCTCATTAGTATTCGACAGCAAATTAATGAGATTCCCCGTCAAAATTAAAATAGGAGACCACAGTCCCTGTGACACTAATAGTGTGTGCACTGAAATGTCGGTCTAGACGGCTCGAGTGAGTTTTTATGTCAAGGATGCATATCTCGCGGAACCTTTCTTCTTTGCCGCTCCTGCAGTGCTGTGTCTGTGTGATTCAATTCCCTGATTCAGAAGTTTCATCTGTAAATACTGTAGTTCCATGGAATTTGTTAGCATTCATGTTGTATGAACAGACCTGAGTGTCCTACTTGTTTAAGTTCAACAGAGATAAGATGTCATTGGGATAAAATTTCCAATTTTGCTCCAGTGGTTGTTCCGTTAATTAAGGGTAGTCCTCTCCGATGAACGAATTTCTTTAAGTATGAGGCCAAGCATTTTTTTGAGGTAGTATAACTGGGTGACAGGGTTGATGGCTTTGCATACTGTTTTGATTTCCTGTTCTTATCTTACCAAATTTAGTTCAAAAAAAAAATCTTATCATATCACATGGCGAGAAATTCGGGACAGGCATGCGCAATGACTGTTGAAACTTAAAAAATATTAGGGCATTTCACAAAACAGACAATTGACTGAGAAAAGAATAGAGATAAAAAAAACTGTCCTCAAAACATTCGCATGCCTCGGTTTCTATCAGATTCGATTAGTACTCCTTTTCTTTCAACTGAATTTGCTTTAATTCTCACCTTGCAAGTTGTATCCGTTGCGGTTTTGAGATAAACAGTAAGCATAATTTTTTTACAATCGATAACAAGCTTTGTGTGACTGTCCTCTCCAAAAGGCCAAATGATACCCTACTTAAGCGTTCCAGTTCGCGTCAGGATTCATCGTGCACACCAGTTTCCATCTCTTACGTGAACTCGAAGGCGCTTTCTTTCAGGTCGAAGTACATTTAACATTCGCCGATTTGAATCCTCTGCGGTATCCAGAAGGTAAAACATGGTAATTTCACGGCTAATATCTACGATCTTCGATCTGCAATATCTCCACTGAAAATCATCCAAATTTCCTGCGGAACACCTCGTTCGGAAGAAAATTTATTAATTTTTCTGTTGCTTTTCAAATTATGGACAGTATTTTTGGTCAGCAGCTTTTATTTAAGCATAAACATCGTTGTGTTTCACCTTTCCATTTGTATCGTGACTATGAGCCCGTGTCACACCGCTTTTAACAGCGGTTTATGCCATTTTAAAGAGATTTCAATGTAAGCTGCACGGCTGTAAGCTGCATGTCTCAGATTTTTCGCCATGTTCAAGAGAGAAGATCGATGAAAGACATGATCGTTAGAGAGAAACTTGGAAGACTGACATTAACGCCTGGTAATTGATAACCCTGTTAAAAACCTTGCACCTTTTAGTCCGGCAGATTGGTGCAAGAATTGTGGAATTTATGGTAAAAGCACCAAATTTTGCACAAAGATAGAGAATTACCTACCGAACAATATTAGTTATGGACCACCTTGGATCTATCCCATAATTGTAATTATAACGGGTTTAAGGTGGCACACTACTCTTCTAACATGGAAACGAGGCCAGGTGAATTATTTCTTTATTTCCAGCAAAGTGAGACAATGTATCGGAAGAAATTACCAAGTTAAACCAAAAAATGAATTACAAAATGCATTCTGAGACATAATTGGCCTTCGTGTACGATCACGTGAATAACCACGTGACCAAATACGCTTTTTAATACCAAGCATTGGACATTGTAATCTTACCCTGACTCTCTCAATTTGCATCTTAGTTATTTGGTCAAGTTCATACATAGAAACTACGAAAATGCTATGAACCCATTTGGGATCCATCCCATTAAGGTGGCTCACTGGACTTCTAACATGAAAACGAGGCTGGGTGAATTATCTATTTCCAGCAGAGTGAGACAAGGTTTCGTAAGAAATTAACAAGTGTAACCTAAAAATAATTACAAAATGCACTCTTAGACATTGTTGGCCGTCTAGTGTGATCACGTGACCAACCACATGATTAAATACGCCTAGCTTTGGGCATAATAATCTCACACCAGCTCTCTTAATTTTAATCTCAATTATTTCACCAAGTTCATACACAGAAACTACGAAACAGTAAAATCTTTAAAAATTAATCCCTAAAAACGTCAAACCAACTTTAAAAAGCTAAACACAAATTCATAGGAATGTTGTTAATAATGCAAGCGATACGCAGATTTGTTCATGTGCATCCGGCATTCTGTTGTTCGTTCTCGGTCGCACAGCCCAGCGCAATTGCATAGTGCTGTGCACGGCAGTTCGGCTTTAACGCATTTGCATCGTCCTGCACAACCTCTCTCACTCTTGCAGCCATATTTCAATAGCTCCTGACAGCTCTGTGATGCCTGGGGAATTGTCATGCACAAGGGCGCCCACATATCATTAGCGACGTTCACCCAGCCCCATTCACTTGGACACGGAAACGGAGGAGACGGCATTAAAGAATTGCCCCAGAAGTGGCCAGCCTGGTACGTGGACCTCTTTGCATGTTGACGTAAGCCATGTGACGTCTGAGGTGGGAGTAATGGCTTCAATATCTCTCCCTTTACGTGTAAATAGGCCCCTCCGCGCATCATTTACTTTCATGCAAGTGCTGGTACGTTTATACGTGATTGTGACGTATCGCTCATCCACAACATCCATCGTTGGAGCATTGCTAAGAGTTTGGAATGCTGCTGTCACCTCATTGACAGCGCCCCACTCTTCCCATGCTGTCTTTTTGCCTGAGTGGGCAAAAGACGACGTTTGATCACAGCCTATGAAGGCGTGAAGTGCGAGGAGAGCTTGTGACTTTTCTTCGCCAATACTACAGGAAATGTCGTGTGCTGGAAAATATTTCAGGTGTTTGCATGCCAAAACCAAACTAAATCCAAAGTTTGGATAAGGGAAGGTATTGGAATTTTGCAACTGTGTAGTGTACCCACGTCTTGCAGCGTCAGCGGCGTGTAGTGGGAGCCTCATATCGGCTTCTTCGTACGTGCAAGGTGATAGATCTGTAGCGTCAGTTCTGTCATTGTTAAAGACTACTGACTCATGTTTAGTAGATACTACTTCTTCTTGGACAGTTCCAATTGTGGTAAGCTGCTCGGCCAGGTAAAGGAAAAGTTCCTCTTTGTTCTCATCAACCCTCAAGAAGGTTGTCCAATTTCTTGGGATCCTGGTGTCCGGTCTGACGCGTCTACGGATACCCTTTCCTCTCTTGCTTCGTGCAGAATCTTTAAGACTGTCCGGGAGATATCTGTCCCATACCACATCCACCCTCTCGACATTCTTTAACTGGTTTGTTACTATGGAAGGAAGACGGTCTCGCTGTACTCTTGAAATATCTTGGAGGTTCCAGGTTTATGCATGTTAACGATGGCTGCACCATCTAGTAGTAGAGCTTCAACTGATGGCCTTTGTGCTTGCGCTGGTCCATTCTTCTCGGGACACAATAACAAATCCGATTTGGTACCAGATCTGAGCTTTCCATACTGAGATAACGAAGGGAGAAAACTCTGGTTCTCGTGACCAAAGAAAAATGTCTCGCCCTTTCTTATGAGCCTGAAGACCTGGAACATTTGCTAAGAGCCTTTCTTTAAGATCAGTAGAGTGAACTCGGCCAGAACCCTCCACTCCAAGTTGTGCCAGACGGTTAGAATACATGTCCGTAAGTTCTGCTAGCCTAAACACTGTCGGAGTGCTACCCTTTGTCTCGGCGCACGTTTCTTCTTTATATGCAACTAGTTGTGTTAAGGCGATACCTTGGATTCTCTTTTCATTTCCGTTAATTGTACTCTGTTTAGACCTCTCCGCTTTGTTATAAAGTGCTACCAGGCATTTCGCATGATAACCTGCTTCTTGAGAAATCATATCGCCTGCACTCAATTTTGCAATTAATTATAACACCTTGTCTTGCAACTGATATGCGCACTCGCAAACCCTTATATCTATATTAAAAGTCGAGGCTTCATGAAGCGTTTCCGAGCAACTTCCACAGAAAAAGCAGCTTTTTTCGGCTTTGGAAGTTGTTGCGCCAGAACACACCCTTGTAAATTTAGAACGTTGAGGGGATTCAGGCTCCTCTTGTCTCTTCCATTTGTCTGCTCTTTTCAGTTTCATGTTACTAAATTTATTTCTGCAGGATTTGTGCAATTTTGCTTTTCGCTGCAGAAGCGTTTCTGCAATCCCCCCACCCTCATCTAGCTTCTCAACATTTATGGGTATTGGCATGCTTCGAATTTCACTAAATTGAAGAATGTTACTAGCCAAGGCGTGGTAGCCTTTTCCACACTCTATATCCGATCTTCAGGAGTTTCCTGGACATTGGAGCGGTTCTGAGGTTGTTTCCTGATACTAAATACATTTTGCCCAGTCCACGCTACTACCATCATCTTGTTCAGTCATCGCGGTTATGTGCGATGCATTGAAAACAAGGATTATCAGAAGGAACTTCAGATACATCACATAACGGAAAGCTGTATGGTCAAACGAAATACGGATAGGTGAGGGTCATGTCAAACGGTTGGCCTTTTAATAGCGGTGGAATAGACTGCGCTGATTAAATAATTTCATAACAACTACCGTCAAATATCTATTTCATGGGTTTTAAGTGATAATTTATCATGAAAACTGTTTTGAATATAAGGGAAGTGTAGAGCTGATTTAAGCTTAAGGCGATCAGAAGAGCGAAGGATAAAATTGGCTAGTGAAAAAGACACATTGTTTGCCAAATCAGCAAAGCGAACGATGAAAGGTAAATTTGATGAATGAAATTTAGAAAGATGCACAGCCAGTCACCAACAAAAAGCTTGCTTCGAAAAATGACCCCTGTGTCAGGACCACAGTCAAACCATGGTCAACCATGTTTTTACCACGGTTGATCATGGTCAGCAACCATGGTCTACCGTGATCTGTCAATGGTAGAAACATGGTTTGACCATGGTTAACCATGAACGTTAAATGGCACAAATTCGACCACGGTTGACCATGGTCAAGATAAGTTGCAAAGAGACATGAAAAAGACATGGTCAACTATGTATAATCATGGTTGTATAACATGTTTAGCCATGGTCTACCATGGTAAATTACTCAAAACTGAAACCATGAAAAAACATAGTCAACCATGTTTCAGGTTTGAAAGAAACATGGTATAACATGGTCAACCGTGTTCTGTTTTCATAATATAAACCATGGTATGACATGGTCAACCATGTACCGAGGGATACACCAAACATGAAATGTCATGGTCAACTGTGTTTTTTTTTGCTGGGGGAGGGGGGGGGGGCAAACCATGACAGAACATGATCAACCATGTTTTCTGGTTAAAAGAAACCATGAAATAACCCAGTCAAATCTTAACAAACCATTTTCATTTAACATGGTCAAGCATATACTTAGATGGAAAACAAAGCATTGCATACGAGCAGATGACAAATCCATCCCATAAAAATTTCTTACATTGTCAATACCTGGGGCATGCTGTGAAAAGTGTTACAAAAATGCAGGGTCAGGAGAAGAGTGAACAAAAATTGTAGAACATTCAATGATTGATAGTCTTGAGGAAGTCAATAATTATTGCTACATGATGAGCTCTGATTTTTCTAATGCTTTAATTAATTAATATCCATACATGACTTCTAACAAGACAGAACACCTACAGTAATTCAATGTATGTGGACATGAGAAATATGTTTTACACAGAACAATTAACCAAAACAGTTTGCAAGACTTTCAACCCCTTAATTAAAACTGCACTAGTCAACATCCTCACTTTATAACCACCAGCAGTGCCCATGTTTCCTCCACAGGGCTGTGATTGGATTGTATCATTTGCAAATGGTAGCCCAATTAAAGTGGGATGATTCACACCACCTGGTGTTACAGTTAGAAAATTAAAAAAATTACCCTGGGGTCGTTCAACTCTGTAGTACCAAAATAAATTTAGGGTTCCTGTAAAAGTTCCACAAATGCCACATCTCAGTATTATTCCAGTAATAATTTTGTTACACGCAAGTCTGCACTTTTGAGTTTGCAAATCACATAAAAATGCTATTTTCACTTCATGAAGTCTGAATTTTTTTTTAAAGATTCATGAAACATAACAACGACTAACAACAACAACAATAACAATAACAATAAAATTAGTAGTAAAAGTAATAATAATAACCTGTAAGGGTAAGGCATGTCTTTATTGATCCAGTCATAAATTGACTCTCTTTTCTAGATAGCTCATTACTGAAAACAAAGCCAAGATTCTTTGAAGATGGATTTCCATCCCTGAGGTAGATTCTGAAATAACATAACTCTTGAATGTCCCATCCATGGGATTTATAATTAATATGAGCAAAATCCCCACTCATGCCCCACTCATGCCTTGGGGGGGGGGGGGGGGAAGGGGCTGCCTGGGCACTGCTGGGTTTGACTGAAAATGCTACGAAGCAAGCCTCTACAGTCTACAGATGACATTAAAACTCTTATTTACATACTCCTGGTTGTCAGAGGCTAAGTGGAGCTGTCTATCAGCCACCAAAACATGTAAGAAAAGCCTCTGCTACCCAGTGTACAATTAATTTTGTAACCTTGTTCCAAAAGAACATGTTCTTACAACTGACAATTACAATTTTATAATTGTGTTTTCACTGTTCCACACTTAGCTTATTAACTGCCAGTAAATTTTGTTTGGTAATACTGTACTTCCAGCAAAAAAAATTGCATCCACATCAATCAGAGGGCATTAAACTACAATAAAACAAAAACAAACGTGTTGTTAAAACCACTTAAAACCAGCATCATTTTTTCTAACGGTTAGCATTTGTTTAATACCTCCTCTCTAGTCACACCAGTGATATTCATTTTACAGTAGCTTAAAATGTTTTCATATTATAGTTGTATTTGTGCCAGTTAAAATTATCCATAAGCTGGTAAGCTCAAACGTTAACCATGGCCTGCATGACACAAATAACACATAACGTCTGATAACACATCCAGCTTTTTTTCATTCATCAAGAATAAAATCATATCATTGTGCACTCTAAGAACTTCAAAATATTTAAAGAGAGGTCTAAAATACAAACACTTCATCACACAAAGTGGGTTAAAATATAAACTAAGAAAATTAAGACTGAAGCTTACGCGCTTCACAGCGTTCGTGTATTTAAGT
Source organism: Siderastrea siderea (assembly GCA_964030785.1). Lineage (NCBI taxonomy): Eukaryota > Metazoa > Cnidaria > Anthozoa > Scleractinia > Rhizangiidae > Siderastrea > Siderastrea siderea. Next base: position 19,568,272 of record OZ034977.1, read on the forward strand.
TGATCTTGCCAATCAAAAGTCATTATTTTCAAAAGTTATCATCTGTTATTAAAACTTACCTCGTTTTTAAAATGTAAGTGATCCATATTCACCGTTTTATGAGTCATTTTAAATGATTTTCTCCAAGAAAACGTGAAGAAACTGACCGTTGATCTGCAATGGCGAAATCGAACGATCCCTCTTGTGAAAGGCCGCTGACCACTCGCTGACCACGCAGGCTTATCTTGTCACCAGCTCCTTCGCATCCTTTTACTGAAAATGGCGCCTGACCGTAACAGTTACATGTTGATTTGATTACTGCTGATTACATATCCAGTCTATCCAGTGTTCCCCAGAGATTTTACAGTAGGCGGTCGCAAATTGACAGTAGCCGGCACTTGGCAATCGAGTGGCCGAAGGACACGAGTCTCTATGCGGCTGGAGAAGCAATCTGGTGCATTTTAGGGCCAACGCAGAGAGAAAAAATATATATCATTTTTGCTTAGTTTCTGTGCAAATTTGGAACTATGTAATTTACCCTCCAATGGATTATGCAAGAAAAGGTGAATACACAGACACGCAGAAATGATGGTCTTTCGTTACAATAAGCAGTGAAAAAAATGCCACACATGGCATGCCATATGAAATTTTCCTTTTGTTTTTCACCCACTCAAAAACGCAAAAGCAAAGCCCTGTGTCCAAACAAGTGGGATGAGTCCTCAAAACAAGGAACCCATATAAAACAACACTAGTGAGCAAAATTTGATCGGGTCACTGTTTTCGCCATTAGACATCTAATAACAGACACTACCAAATATCATACCCACAAACTGACGTATGAAGAAAACGTTTGAAAGACAAGACTAATCATTGCCGTACAAACGAACTAACATACGGACTAACGTTTAGAAGGACAAGACTTTCCCCACACAGAACGAGTAACATATGCGGAGAAAGGTTTAGAAGACAAGATCAATGCCGTACAAACGTACTGACGTACAGAAAACTGACGCTTAGAAGACAAGATCAATGCTATACAAACTGACCAACTGAAGTACGGGGAAACGTTTAGAGGACAAGACTTTTCCCGTACAACTAAGAACTTACGCGCAGAGAAACGTTTATAAGACAAGACTGACGTCGTAACGTATAGAGAGAAACGTTTAGAAGACAAGACTAACGCCGTAACATATAGAGAAACGTTTAGAAGACAAGATCATTGTCGTACAAACGAACTAACGTACGGAGAAACGTTTAGTGGAAGACAAGACTTCTCCCGTACAAACGAAATAACGTATGAAGAAAAGACTAACGCCGTAACGTACGGATCGAAAACCATTTATAAGACAAAATGAATGCATTACACACGAACTAACGAGTGGAAAAACGTTAAGAAGGCAAGACTAACGTCGTAACGTGCGGAGAATCGTTAAGAAGTCAAAATGAATGCATTACACATGAACCAACGAGCGGAGAAACGTTAAGAAGACACGACTAACGCCGTAACTTGCAGAGAAACGTTTTGAAGTCAAAATTAATGCAGTACAAACGAACTAACGTGCAGAGAAACGTTTGAGAAACGTCTAGAAAAAAGACTAACGCTGTAACGAGAATGATGGGAGAAAAAACTAATACCGTAGGAAAAGAAGTTAAAAACAAAAACAACAATAACGCTGTCTGACAAATGAACTGACATACGTAAAAACGTTGACGAAACAAGAGAAACAGTATGAACAAATGAACTGGAGTACGAAGAAACGTTAGGAAGCAAGGGTGACCAATGCTTACATATATACGAACTGACGTATCGGTCCTTCAAAATGATTATGTGATAACCGAAATTAGTTTAGTACGGAACTGACCTCAAGTCGAAAATTTCTTGTTATTTGGTCTAACAAAGTAGCAGGCATTTCAGACACGAGTAGCCGGCGAAAACGCCGGCCGCTGGCGCTTCTGGAGAACACTGCATATCAGTCTTTTCTTCCCTGTTTAAAGAGTTTATGCTTTACTAGAAAACAAAGAGGAACCATTTAAAGAGATCTATAGGTGATCTATATTCTTGTAAAGCAAGGAAAATATGGAATCCCATTGTGAGAACGAACTTCACTGCGCTGCCACATTTCCACCTCTTTCGAAGTCTGACTCTAAATAGGATGAAGCTCGAGCATACTAGAAAGGTAAAGCCCGATTTACAAACAATTAGTATTGAATTGGATAATAATGTATAGCGTATTCCAATGGCAAAACCGAATCAATTTCAGTAGAATATTTGAATGAAAATGTGACAGATGGTCCAACATAGTTAACGATGGTCACATGAATCAGAATTGTTCAGGATCTGAGAATGATGGCTTTTGTAATCTATCGAGATCTGCCAGTGTCAAACGAGCCGGTTTTCAAAGTTATTGTATGTTTACCCACGAACTAGTGTTGACTTTTTTGTTTTGTTTTGTTTTGATTCAATTCAACCTTACACAAGGTCTTTTGTTAGTATTAAGAAAACTGTGGATAGACATGATTTTTAAATCACTTCAATACGATTACTACGTTCTTCTCATCACCAAAGCATTTCACGTGTACACCTCAGTCTTAGATACTTGTCAAATAAATATTAAAGATGGTTTACTGTCCAGTTGTGTTGGTATAATTTTGTGAAATAATTTGGTTAAAATTAAATTGAATTAGCAAAACATGGTTGAACATGATTTATCATGGTTTCCTGGCGAAATCAAATATCAGTATTTTCACTGCTACAGCTGTAAAAAAACAATTTTTATAGTTTTCATCCACCATTTGTACATTTTCCTTAATCATACCACAGCGTCAATAAGTTTTCAGAAATTAAATAGTTCAAAAACTAAACCATGGTTGAACATGGTTTACCATAAACTGCTGGGGAAAATGTCTGGTCTGATGTCATGTTAAGGCTAAACCATGCTCTTTTGATTTTTTGTTACCTTTGTTTAGTGCCAAATAGTATAAGATGATATCTTAGTTTGAGGTTTGCTCCAAACATGAATAAAATTATAATAAGTGCTCATTTGACCATGGTTGACAATGTACCATGGTCAACTCTTATTCAGAGGCCATGGTCAGACACCAGTGCCACAACACTGTCAACCATGGTCAAACATGGTTGGCAATGAAAAACAATGGTACCATGGTCATCCTGTCGCCGGGGGAGTAAAGGAGGTTTTGCTTCTAACTTCTCCCCTATAAAAAATTAGTTTTCACGTCCAGAAAGAAAACAGAGTACTTTGTTTAAAACTTAGCGAGATGTAAAAAATTGTTGCCAGGGATAGCCGAAGATTTTCCCGCGCTGGCACGATTTTTATACATTTATAGTCTTAGTCTTTGTTTTCACAAAACATAGCAATAATTCAAACAAACTTCGTGAATTCAAATGCTAAAAAAAGTTCTTACCTTCGTATGGTACTCCAACCAAGTAATGAGAGCGATTAGCGATAATTTTCGAAAACTAACTGAACGATGTGTTCAATTGACTAACCAAATCTTTGCGGACTACTTCTACACGTGTGTGGGAATAGTAACCTGGTCAATTACGACACTTTGTTGGTTTCCTCAGGCACAGCAAAAAAAGTTTAAAATTTGTGGTAGGTGAACTTTATAGCATTTTCGGTTACACAGTTAGAGATATATGAATCGTATAAATTGTGGCTTTGAACCAATTCGGTGGAAAAGGTGAAAAATGGATTTTTTTCTTTCATCTCACTCTGCTTTCGGAAAAAGCCATTCGATAGCTGTCTCAATTTGTTTTGCTAGCCTTCTAACTCGAGAGGAAAAGAATTTAAAAAGAAGTGTGAATAAAAAATAAAACGCAGGCAGCAAAAGGAAATATTGCTTATACTAAAGATGTTCACGTTTAACAACCCGTGAATAGCCGGTACGATTTCTATTTTTATCAAAAGCCTATTTTTCGTTATGTTAATTGCTTCAATCGCTGACTTGGTCGGTATTCTATATCACATTGTTTTCCAATCTAGCGTGTGGGATTCTCCAAAGCCTGGCGCCGATTCCATGCACAATAATTCCAACTGTATATTGAAAACGAAGAAGTTTCTAAGCATGAAACTTTTCTATTAGTTATAGATTTATTATCACCTGAATAAGATAAATTGTCCCCAAAAGGATTATTTTAATTCTTTGCCAATATAAATTATAGACGATAGCTTTCGAATGAAAACTAGTACAAGGCTCCTAACATGCAATATTGGTCACAGCCACGTAGTTATTCGCTTCATATATAGCACTGAGCGTTGTTTAGGAGTTTCTAAGATGTTTGGAAGGTAATTTGGGGTGAAAAATTGGTTAAGATGTTAAAAAATTTCAGTTGAAGTGAGGATTTGCTTTGTATTTTTTTTACGTTGTGCTTTTCTTTGATTGGATGTGATGTAGTTACTTTTGCAACATTGCATCATCGTAAATATCAGGGGCCCTCATTAATACTGTTTAGCATCCGTCAGTAGTCCCGTATTCTTTATACTGCTTGTGGCCCCTCGCTATCTATCCTTCCCATAAGCGATCAGCTCTAGTTGGGGACACTTTTTCTACTTTTGTTTTTAAAATACTACATTCGGCTGTATATGAAGAGTCAGTATCCGAGTTCTAACTTAGTTCTCACAACTGTCTTTAAAAAACTATTGTGCAAACATGTTTGTGCTGTGTAATATTATGTTGGCTAGTATACTCTAAAGTTATCACATGCTCTCATCAGTTGCCTAACCATATTTTTTACCAGTGTTTAGGATATATCATTGTTGCTAATATCATTTACTGATATTGTCTGAGGATGATTCTGAAAAAGAATTGAATTGAAACACTGCATCCTTAATTGTTTGTCACATGCTTTGCATGTTCGTCACAGAAAGCTCCTGTGCACATCTAAGATCAAACTGGATTTATCCGCGTGCTGTTCCCATCGTAGCTCTGAAGCTCAGGTGGTACTGAGAACAGTGCTCTATCAACCTGAAGGTCATTCGTTCGAATTCTATTTGAGAAGCTAGCCAAATAAAGAAGTGCTCCTTTGGGAAGAAAACTCTCTGGAGTGTTTAATGGAACTGGAAAAAGTTTGTTAACCAATATTTACATTGATTGGTAGTTTAGGTAACAAAAACACGAACAGATTGAACAAAAAGACCTCAACAAATCCGGTTGAATGTTGGTTTCCAACTTGTGACGTGAGGAGTGAGAGACCAAAAGAACAAAACCATCTGACTCATAACATTTTTCCTCAAATTCTTGAGCTAATCATTGTGACTTTAACTGTTTGTGGGCACCATTGTAGTCCTGGGTGTCGTGGTTTATTAATACTTAGCTAGTTGTGCAACAACCTACGGTGTCACCTAAACAATAGCTCGAAGGACTTAAATGTGAGCACCAGGTTTGGGGACCACACTTGGGAGTCAATTCTTTCATCTCCCAGAAATGCATCTTTTTGAAATATCTTTTTACGTTTTTGCATGCTGATATTTGATAAAATGGCTATATCAGTAAATAATATTTGGAAACACAGATAAATCCAGAACACTAAAAGAGATTTGGTTTCTCAGGTGAAATTCGAACCCACGAATTCCACTGCTGCACCATCTGAGCTACAGAGCCGCGATGAGAAACGCGCTTGACTGAATCCCATTTCATCCTTCATGTGCCCTGGAGCTCCCTGCGACAAACATGTAAAGAAAATGAAAGCAGCATTGTTTTAATTCTATTTCAAAATTATCCTCAGACAATATTAGTAAAGTGATATTCGCAACCCTCATATATCCATGCGATAACCTTAGTGCATACTAGCCAGCATGCTTACAAATAGTTTCTACACAGCTATAAGAACTGAGTAGGACCTAAGGTACTCATTTTTTTCATATACAGTCGACTCCAGTGTAGAAGAGGTATGAAAAGTGTCCACATTTGGAGCCGGTCGCTTACGGGACTCAAAATTCTCTTGAGCGGCTTCGTACAAAGGGGATATGACCACTTAGGGATGTTATACAGCCGTATTAATCATGGCCTTTGATATTTGCGATTTGCAATTTCTCACAAATGACTTTAAATTGCATCGAATCATACGAAAGTACGAAGCTTAACTGAACATTCGTTGACATCGTGAATATTATTTCAATCTAAATTGCCTTCCAAATCATCTAAGAAACCCTTAAAAATGCTCGTTACTGTCTATAAACCAATTAACAAAGTGTTTTACGTGCAATATTGCATGTTAATAGCCCAGTACTAGTTTTTATTCAGAAGCAATCGTTTAAATATTGGCAAACAATTAAAAATGCAATCCATTTGAAAATAGTCCATTGTATTCAGGTGTTTTAATGCTTCAGTTAATTGTTTGAGGGCAAAAAACTGACTTCTGTTCTCTGAGGTCTAGTAAAACAAGGTTAATTAATGACAAACTGCATTATCTGCGGAAATATTAGACCGTTTCTTGCTGCTCATTACAACGATGACCTCATATGTGGCATAATTTACCTCTTTTTAGAACTTCAAAAGAAAGTATCATCGTATGAAGTGAAAGTTTGTTGTATTGTCCCATGCATCTCTGATCATGGCAGAACGATCTTCATGCGCGTAATGTTGACTAGAAAAAGCATTAACATTCTCACCACAACAAATTATTAGTTCACTAATGATTTAGAATACAACGTCTTTTGTTGCAAAAAAATGCCTACTACCACAGAGCCTTAGGCCCTTGAGATTAAAGGGATCGGGATTTTGGAGAGACCACTTACCAGAACAGAAAATGAACTGAAAAACCCAGATCGAACACCTCTAAAGTGTTTGCGCTGCTTACAGGAATCTGACTGCCTATAGGAATTGTAAATACAGAGAGAATTCAAACGCTTTTTTTTTTTCCTGAGGCGGCCGTTAAGTAGAGGTCTCCGGCTTGCGAGAGCGTTCGCTCACACAGCTCCAACTGTATTTTCAGGAGCAGGTAGAAAAATTCTAGGCTCTAGGCTGCGATAAACAGATCATGTGCAGCAAGATGCGCGCGCCAAGACTGATAGCAAAACATTTTCCTGCCCGGCCCAACATAACACAGTCAATAAGTGTTTTATAATGCCACCATTTCTAAGCATGATTTAACTGGGAAAACATGAAAAGCTCCTTTCAATACTTAACGATGGAGCGAATGGAACAGGGGATATTTCCGATAAAAACCAGCGAGTAAGAAAATTAATACATACTGTACAAAGCATTTGCTGTTGGTTTTGTTAGTTATATACTTACTGAGATTTTTTCGTAGACAGTATACCATGTTAGTATAATAGTGCATAAGCTAGTTGAGTTGTGTCGATTTTGTTTTTGTTTTTGTAATTGGTGATTTGGCGATAGGCAAAGCCATTTGGAAAAAGACATTTTAGACATGTGGCAATGCCTGTGTTACAAGCTGAAATTCTGGGGCAATTATTCAATCAAACTTTCCAAAACTTTCCAAAACTTTCACCCTTTTGCCGTGGCATAACATAAATTTATAAACTTCTCCGAAACTTCCTTGTTTAGAGCATGATAAGCTGCTGCAGCGAAGAAGGAATGATATGCCTTCACGCATGAAGCATCAATTATATGCGGGTTTTTATGCCATGTACCATTTCTCTGAGATGTCAGCGTGTATAAGAGATACTTCCCATGATTTGATTGCCTCATACCTACAATGCAATTGAAGTGGCATGTAGAAAACGTGACACAGTAAGAGAAGCACCTATACTAAAGGAAGCTGTGATACCCGAGTATTTGACTGGCAATTCTAAGTCGCCATGTTTTTGTCACAAACAAGACAATAGGGATTCGACCTGCAATAAAAATGACTAAAACGTCGCTACAAAGCATTAAGTTTTGCGTTTTCTAAATGTCACTTCAGAGCCGCCATGTAAACCAGTTTGGAAACGAAGGCTTAATTTGCCTGTTCTGAGACAGAAATATCAACATGCCATTATGCTGTAATTATACATTTGACATGGTAAATGGAGAACTAATTAACCTCAATCTCCGATAAATTCCAGCTCAAGAACACCCCCCCCCCCCTATTTTCTGCACAGTTAAAGCTTTCAATGTTTTACTGTATTCTTCAAATAATTTCCTTTATCTTACCTCATAGAAAAAGAATAGGCGGGTAAAGGGAGTTAAACATTTCCTCTTCCCGTACCCTTTATTCCCCGTTTCCCGCCCTATTTTTGTTGGCTCCCACGCCTTTGCCCTTTTACCGGATTGCAAAATATTGCAATGTTGCGTTTTTTATTTCCCCCTATTTCTCCCTCTTTCCCACCTCTCGTTTTCCCCTTCCCATACATTCCCGTTCCCTTTTCTTCAGGGCTGTTACCCCTGGTCTCCCGTCCACAAGTATGGGATGAGCAAAAATCGTGTGTTGCAGCAAGAAGACCTCAGTCAGTTTATACATCAAATATTCAATTTAAACACACATTTCTAAGCTGCCTTTTGAAAAAAAAGAAAAGAAAAGAAATGTATTTGGACGCTATCTACGTCAATTCAAAATATTTTTAAAGATGTTTAAATGTACTTGCAATTATTTTGAAAGTTCCATGGGATTTCACAAACATATATATTTTGAAGACTGTTAAAACCGATATAAGCATCGCTTTTGGCAACTTAAAACAAAATTAAAAGTAGCTGGAAAATACCATAAAATACATGTTCAATACGTATTTTTTACTTATTTTAGAGACTTAGACTCGAAAACAGTTTTTCAAAATAGTTTGAGAACAGTATCAAAATGTGGTTCGGATTAAGTGGACTTAAAGTACCGCTTCCTGAGATTGAGTACTACTGCTGACTGTTTTAGGTAATTGCATCTAAAATTACCACAGGGATAATAACAAATAGTGCAAGAATTCACTCTTCTGTCTTGATAAAAGCTCGCAGCTTTCTCTTCATTTGTGTCATTTGATCAAGCTTCTCCTAGAGTGAAGATCAAAGACTACACTTACACGATGGGTCGTTTCATGCCGCTGCTTTTCGTTGTCGCCTCGATAATTTTCATATCCCACGCAGGAACAATCCAAAAGGTAAGTTTATTGTTTTCTTAATAAAAAATATATGAAACAAGAAATTTAGAAACAAATGGTGCTTTGAAAATTTTGGCGAACGATGTACTGCACGGACAAAGATTCCCACTTCCAGTTTTGAACTGAAAAAATAATACATTGTATTCCTCTTATGGATACGAACTTGACAACCTTTACCGGCCAGCAGTTATCCATCCTATCTGTAATAGTGAAAACCACTTATCTATTTTATGCAAGCGTGAAAGAGAAGAGAGTTAACGTCCTGTTCATAATTCTTTTTTCATTTGGGTCATTGATGGCAGAATTATAGACCTGACTTCTTGCACTCATCTTTTGTGTTTCTCGAGATAAGTGTGCTGGTTACCAAGCAATAAACAGCTCAAGCGATTCTATCTGTCACCCTTTTCGTCAGTTCTCATGCGGCCCAAGACCATAATCCCTGTCGAATTTCTGACTTTTCTTCTGTTCATGAAATTGGGCAATGTTCCCAAATACAGTAAAACCTACCTTGAATTCTTTTTTAGCTAAGTTTACAAACACTAACGGTTCGGAATTTTGTTTCAAAAAGTTGGGCGCTGTTAGAAGGCAGCAATTTAATAGTTTCTGAATTCTTCCCACTTCACAGCTTTCCTTGCCAGCTCACCCACTGGAGATCACTGAAGAGGGGGACGTGGACCAGAATGTCCAGGAGCAAATGGATGATGAAGAGGGCAGGGATGTTGGCGAAATGACTGCTGAAGGTAAATGAAACGAGTTAAACAGAAATTCGTGTTTTTTCAAGTATGAGGGATAAGGGAAGGTTTTAAAATAGTGACGTTTTTCAATTTATGGCTAGAATATTACCGTTTTCATTTAAGGTGGCTCCATATAGTTTTTCAGCGCGCGAGGAATGGGAACTAAATTGGCACAACCGCGCGCGCGAGGAGCGCGACAGTCCAAGTCAGATGACATGTGCCAATCAACCTCCCAGGCAAACTTTTCCAAAGTCTGATTGAGGCATCTTTATGGCTTACCTTTTCAAAACCTATCGAGCACATAGCAGTGAAATTATGAAAAGCCTTTAGTTTAATCGCTTTTGTAGCTGACAGTTGCAGTCCTACGATTGTTCTACGATTATAGGACTGAATTGATTGCGATCTTTAAGTTCAAGCAACACAGAGAGGACTGAATACGTTGCACGAATTATTACGCGCTTCAAGAATTATGCGTGAAGAACTTCTCTCCGTTCGCAACTTGAAATATCAGTGCTGTCCAGGTCAGCTGTCGAGAATCTCTGGGATGAGAAGCTTAAGTTTGTTTGGATCGAGCCTAAGTGTAAGTAATTTTTTGAAAAAGTGCTTTAGTTTTTGCCTTTCTAACAAGCCGTGTTTTTTTTATCGGGTAAGTTGTCTCTACGGCCGTTCTCATACGGTTTCAGCAAAATACAGCTGACTTGTGAATTTTATTTTGCGATGAATAGATTACACACTTGTAACGAGATAACAGTTGTCATTGAATTTTGAAACTCCAAAGGACACTTATATTTCAGTGTCTATTTATCAGTCACCAGTAGCTTTTGATCTAAGTTTCACTTGTGTTGACAAGGTGCGACTTCAAAAACTTCGGTGGTCTAAAATAAAACCGAAAATTGAAAAAAGTTCAATTGTACCTCAGCTCAAATACAATTTTTATTTTTACGAAAAATTATGCCTAGAATGACAGCATTCATGGGCATTCAGTGAAAGAATAAAGGATGAGTATCGAGTTGACGGCCAGTTCCAAAACAGTCGGCGTTTCGCAGGCGGTCTGTTGACTTGTTGAACCTTGCAGAAAAATAATGTGGTCTTTTTCAAAACATATAATTTCTTGTCGACATTTTTGTCCCCTTTTATCCAACGTCTGCCTTTAAATATAAATTGAAAGCGTATTAATATACTATTTGCTATTCCATGCAGTTAACAAACACGCAAGTAGCCGCTAAGAAACAACGCGGGTCTCGGCAGACAAAATATTGAGCTTACAACATAAAATAAACCAGCTTCCCTGCTTTTCTCGGGTAGCATACCAAAAGATGTTCTAAGAGCAAACATGACCGCGTTAGATTTTTTCTTGAAGAACGGTTGTAATCAGTTAATGGTAAAAATGAAACTGAAAGTGGTTTAATGATTCCGCTTTCTGGAAACTTGAAACGAAATTTTTTGCTGCTGGCAATAAAGTGGCGGCTTCGTTCGAGTTTTATATCGCGAATCGGTATAAATTTTCTTCTTTTTTGTTTGTTTGTTCGTTTCTTTCTTTATTTTTGCGAATTTTTTGGTCACATGGATCCTTTACAGTAAAGGAAAGCAGTTGTCCAGAAAAATGTTGTTCTTTTGAAAGAAAAGCTCTAGAAAAGCTTTTCTATCGCTTACCTGCGTGCTGTCCACGCTCGTCCACGCAAAAGGAATCATGAGCATGCGCAACACCGTAACTTGGAGAATTCTTATTTTGGTAACGTGAAGAAAAAAGGTGGGTTTTGAGGCATTTTCAAACGCTAATTGCGCGTGTTCCACTCGGTGAAATTTTTTTAAAATTGGAACATTTGTAGGATTTTTGTGTTTTTCAGTCATATTAAAGTAAGAGTAATTTTTGTACATGCACTTCTGCATTAATCGTTGAAAACGGAAATTTACTATTCTGGCAAAACGTATGTACAAAATTTCTCACAGCTTTGCCAGCTAAGACTTCTCAAACGACAACATCTTTACAACAAAAATAGCGAAAATTCACCTTGTAAAAACCAAGAAATGACATAAAGAAACTGGGTAAGCTTAAAAAATGAGCCAAACAACTATATCAGTGGTTGCCATGGGAGCTGGTCATTAAATTGGTTCGTAATATACCCGGGAAAGATGAAGATGAAATTATGAATATATGAAATTCATATATTTGAACTGCGGAATGAAGAAATAAATGTAAAGAAGATCCTCCCAGTTGGCTTGTTACCTCAGTTGGTTAGAGCGCTGCACCGGTATCGCAGAGGTCAGGGTTCGAATCCCGGCAAGCCTGATTTTTTCAGGCTTTCTTTTCGCAACTTCATAAGTTGCGTTAATAACTGCCAGGATCTTCTTTACATTTATTTCTTCATTCCGCAGTTTAAATACATGAATTTCATATATTCATAATTTCAATGACTGTTAAGTCAAAGCTATTGTTTATTGTCCGGTTTTTAAAACTTAATTAAGATAATTCTCTTCAGCGGGTTTGCAAATTTTTAAAACTAATGTTGTGGAGCCGCGCTTGGCTTTTATCAAATTTGAGCAGGAACAAAATATATATAACCGAAAGCAAAGTATAGGTCTTTGTAAAGTGATTGAGCAGAAAGTATGACTGAAGGCTATTAGATCCGTATCCAGTCAGTAGCAGTGTTGGCAGAGCACGGGCAAGTTTGGGCAAGCCTACTGTTCTTATTGTGTTGAAAAAAGACGCTCCTTAGTATTCCACGACACGTTAATGAGAAAACACAGCAATATTATAAATTGTCTATTACATGTACTTGAAGCTCATTAGTATTCCACAGCAAATTAATGAGATTCTCTCCCCCCCCCTAAAAAAAAATAGGAAACTACGGTCCCTATTATACTACTAGTGTGTACACTGAAATGTCGGTCTAGACCGCTCGAATGAGTTTTGATGTGAAGGATGTATATCTCGCGGAATATTTCTTCTTTTCCGCTCCTGCATTGCTGTGTCTGTGTAATTCAATTCCCTGAAATTTCATCTGTAAATTCTGTAGTACCATGGAATGTGTTAACGTGTTGTATGAACAGACCAATGTCCTACTTGCTACCGTCCTATAGGGATAAGACGTCATCAATAAAAAAATTTCCAATTTTGTTCCAGTGGTTGTTCCATTGATTGGAGATAGTCCTCTCCGATGGACGAATTTTCTTTAAGTGTGAGGCCAAGCATTTCTCTGAGATAGTGGGACGGAATGACAGAGTTGTTAGCTTTGCATGCTGTTTTGATCCCCTCCTCTTATCTTGCGAAATTCAGTTTAAAGCAGTTCTTATCATTTCATTGAAGGAAGGAGATCAATGAAAGAAACTTGGAAGATTGACATTTATGCTTGCCAACCGACAACTCTGTTTTAGTCCAATTATTAAGGCAAAAGGCTTTTGCCTTAATAATTGGTCTATACTCTCTGGAAATAATCTTTTTCAGTACACTTGAATCCTGGCCAGCTGAAGAAACCTGTGAAGACAGAGAAAGACGGGGCGGTCCAGCGGCTAGTGAAAAAACAGAGCCTGGGTTGAAGATGAATGCAATGTAAGACATGTCCTATCCATTCCTTTTTGGAGACCTTTTCAAAATCGCAGCTGAATTGGCATCTCTGCCTATATATGGAGTTCTATATCACTCACTATCTTTAGCCGGAATATCTTCAAAACCCTTCTTAAGCATCTGTTATGTGAAGCATTTGGTATGTCTCTGTCCCACTCGTTAACTTGCCAGCACACGGCCCCATGCACCAAGACTGATAACACCTTCAGTGTTCTCCCTAGTTTTCAGGGTAACAGGTAAGTCAGTTTCTTAGACGGGTAAAGCAGCTCTGTTGAAAATCTTTTTCTACCCTGGTGTGGAATTGTCGTCATGAGACCCGGAATATTGCCGGCATGACACTAGGCTAACACACGTCTCGAAAACCCTTTAAAATGGTTGACGTTGTAATTCCTGTCACGTGGAACGTATTAACGTACAGATAAACGTCGAGAAGAAAAAGCTTACAGGAGCCTAAAAAACATACTGAAAAAGGCCTAGAAGATGAGACATACTCCTTACAAAGGCACAAACGAAGAACTTCGAGGAGAAGACAATACTAAGAGTACCTTATATTATTATTATTATTATTATTATTATTATTATTATTATTATATAAACCTGAACAAACCAACGTACGGATAGAGACGTCAAGTAGATAAAACTAGTATCTCACGACAATTCTAACGTACGGAGAAATGTTAAGGAGATACAACTAACAACATCTAAATTACTAATATACTAGCACACGGACAAACGTTGAGAAGACAACAATAATATTTTTCGAATGTTTTAACGTACAGAGAAATGTCGACAATCGAGAAGATAAGACCGCGTCTTACACCACTGACGAACACACTATCGCATGGAAAATGTCCAGAAGACTAATACCATAGGAATGTACTGGCATACGGAGAAACGTTAAAAAAGATACGACTAACATCTTACTAAGGTAGAAACGTGCGGAGAAACGTAGAGAAGATGAGACTATTATCTAACGAACTTAGAAATGTCGAGATGACGAGACTACGTCTAATATTGTACCAACGCATGGACAATAAGAAAAGGTACTAAAACTAGACTTACGTGGCACGCAGTAGCCTGCGTCGCAGACGTAATCTAACGGTCATATTGCGTCTGCGGTGCAGGCTAGGTACGCAGTAGGACGGACATAAATCTTTTCATAATTCAATCCGATAATAAATCTTTCACGATCTTAAACTGTTGGATGTTTCTAATCCAGGCCTTTAGCTGGTTCCGGCTAACCGGTAACAAGCGGTGCTACAAGCGGTAAATTTTACCGGTTACCGCCTGATAAGGAGAACACTGCACCTTGCTCGTATAAAGCCGCCGCCTTACCCCTGATACCTAAATCGCCCTCATTTAGCAAAAGCCCATCGCAACCTTCCTATGGGACAGTCAATGTCTGACTTGGAGCTCTCCTTGCACTCTCCGAACCGAAATATGTTAATGTACTTACATTGTCTATCTCTTCCTCATTGATGGAGATCACTTGCTGAGCAGTCGTTCCAACGCTCACTACCTTTGACTTCTTTGTATTCTTGGTAACCTCTGTACCTCAGTTCTGCAGAGACTCTGATTAACTCATTTGTTTTAAACTGTAGTTGCTTCCCATTCGCAGACAACAGCGCTAAATCGTCAGCGTAGTGCAAGTCCTCAAGCACTTGGAAGCTACAAAAGTTGATGACACCACTTTTCTCTGTGTTGGTTGCCATTATCATTTACGAGAAGAATCTGGCTCTTATGATTCTAATATTCACGGAATACGGAATAGTGCTTCTACTGCTCAACCTTATTTTCATCTGCATTCACTTATGCGTAAGATATCGATTTTTACTGAAATCTTCTCTGTAAATGGTTTGAGCCAAGAAGTCATATCATAAGTCAGGAAATTACGATCTTCCGGGTGAGTGTAGTCCTGCTGTAGTCCTTAGAAGGACTTAGTTTTTCAGAGAGGCATAAATTGTTGTAACATTCCAGCATACAAACTTAGTCTGCCTTCTAAGGTGGACTAGTGAAAGCTTTATGCAGGGTTTGGCTAGCGCTGCCACTTTTAATTCTTCTCCTACTCCCAAAACGGTTGAATCTCTTTCTCACGTTCTGTGACCAACGCATTTTTACAAGAATGGTTGGTTAGTTTCCTGCTCAACCTCCAGTTTGGAGGGCAAAGATTTTCTCTCAGGGTTGCCCCACAGGTTTCGCAAAAATAAAATTATTCTTGCTGCATCATTTGGGCGCCCTTTCAAACAGCTGACGCGAGCCTAAAACTACAAAACGAAATGACGAACTCAGTTTTTGCTTGGGTTTGCCTTCCCTCGTGTCAAAACTATGTTTCCAATATATTACCCTCTTTAAAGTAGTTTCGGTGAGTAAGCAGTAAGTGATCAAGAAATTCGTTTGAATTTATTATGCCAAAAGGAACGTCTAAAATTTCTTTGTCTGAGGTTTGACGTCTGAAATGCCCGAGATTAAAGTCCAAAATTTAAGTACTGGAATAATGGATACCATTTGGTTCTTCTTACATTGTTTTGTTTTTTAATGGCCTGCTAATATGCTCATTATGTTGATTAAATACCCCAGTAATGTGTTTTTCTTGTTCTAATAAGCTTCGGGCAAAATATAATTTGCTGTTGTGTCATAAGTTATAATTATAACAACACGAAAACAGCCATCGTGCGAGAGCGTGTATCAGAAAACTGTGTGAGCAAATGCTTTGTGTGAGTGGATCTTTTTTTCAATAAATCGTAGGAATTTTAGTTATAGTAACTGTTATATAATAATAAAACCCGTTCAATATTTTTTAACCAAGACACATCTAAATTAGCCAATATTGATCGAAAGGTTGGGGAGTAGGTTTTGAAGCATGGTGGTATAGCTTTGTCGGTGACGGCTAAATCGCTGGATCCTTCACGCTCAAGCCCATTCACAGAGTCGTAGTCTTTTCACCACTTATCCTTTCAGTTCAAAATCCTGATCATCCTCACAAGTTTTTATCCCTGATCCCACAAAAACGCGCAGCCCGATCCTTGAAAATGCTGATAAAATTTGTATCGCTATTGATCCCAGATCTAAGGCTTTCTCCCTGATCCCACCACCGAGATCACTGATCCCACCCCTAGATCTTCAATCCCACCTCCTAGATTTCCGAGCCGCTCCCTACATCCCCGATCCCAGCCCCTAACATCCCGATCCCGCCCCCTAAGATCCCTGTTCCCACCTCCTAGATCACCGATACCGCCCCCAAGATCCCGGATTCTACCCCTATATCCCCGATCCCACCCCTAGATCCCTGATCCCATTACCTAGATCCCCGATTCCACCCTCTTGATCCCTGATTCCACACCTTAGATCCCTGATACAACTCCCTAGATATCTGATCTCAAAATAATACACAGAGGCGTCCCTTTTGCTGGAGTCCAACTGGTTTTATTTTATTTTGCTTAAGTTGTTTACATCAACATGCTCAGTGGTAAACTGCAATTTACATTATATCTTATCCCACATAGTTTCTTATCATGTTTCCACCACTTGGCTGGGTGAATGTGGGGACGTTTAAGAGCAATACCAGCGGCATCTTAGGCGCAGACCTACACCTCTGATATAAACGTAATAACAGTAATATCTGCAATAAATTCTTTTCGTCTTTTGCTTGAAACCTGAAACGGACAAAATAATGCAAGTATTAACTTAGGCAACCGCAAGGGTTTGTCCCTTAGCTAGACAATTCAATAGAACAAACTTAATTAAGACATACAGCATCTCAAAGGTGGCAACAGAGTAATTTTGAAGATGTCTTTTCTGTTATCTCTCAATCAAGAGTACCACTGAGCAAACCGTCGGGGAAACATGACAAAATGCCAGTATAAGAAGTACAATGCTTTGCTTACTTTTGTCAGGCAGTTTGGCCTGGCCAGCGTCCTCTACACCATCAAGTTCCTCTCGTTCATACATGAACTGGTCCCCATCTTCGCCTGTTAATAGGGAGGAAATTAGTACTTACTTGTACGTTTTTTTGTCAAAAAATGAATAGAATTTTCTGACTATCCCTTAACCACAGGAGTTGCAAAATTCAAATTTCTCGTTCAATCAGTTTGCTTCACATTCTGCAAGCATTTTGTAGAGATCCTTACCTTCGCCGTCACCGACTTGGTCCGGGGCATTCTGGTCTACGTCTTCTTCATTAGATGGCTTCAAAGGGTACTCTGGCCATAAACGCTGCAAAGTACCAAATAAAAAAAAAAAACAGAAATAAAAATAAAAATAAAACCTCTTTACTTTTGTACGGGAATAGGTTCTCAAGAAGGAAGCTCGATGAATTGTTGCTATTTACCCTAGAATTGGTCAGAATTACAAAACGCGATTGAAGTGTAAAAAAAACTGTTTTGTTGGATCGAGAAAAGGGCACGCTTACTTCTTGGACTGTTCTTGCTTGAGAAATGAAGATAGTCGAAGCGACAACAAAAGTAACAGCGTCAAACGAGCCATCGTATGAGAGAAGAATGTCTGATCCCCACTTTACCGGAAACTTGAGAGAATGACATCAGCGCAGACAAAGGAGGCAATTTAACAAAAAACAAAAACAAAAAACAAATTTGAAGCATGAATTATTGCACGAAGTGCTTTCATAAAACTGAAAATATTGGCTTAAGGTAGGGTGAAGTCCTTGACTTTATCAGAATACGATGTTAGATAAATCTGCTTGGCGTTGATAAGTTATAAAAAGGTAAAAAATCTATATCGCACATAGTTATGATTCCTAAGACATTGTTCTTTAGCAGTTTTAGTAGCCATTAGTTAAAGAATTTGAGAAAAAGTTCAAAACTTTGACTGTTCAAAGACCAACCGCATTCTTCCCACTTAAATTTCTCAACCCACATTGAGAGCTGAGCTATTTCCTGTTTTTCTTGGGTTGTCCATGGAGAAAAATCCAACGTGTTTTTGCGCCTTCAAGATTTCCCGTGGATGGAGGCGGTCTGTACGCGGGGCCGGATGGGCAAATCCGGCCGCTGAAGCGCGTTATTAGCCATTAACCAGATTAAAGGATTTAGGAAACCTGACCGCTGAGTTGCCTCAGAAAAAAAATAACCATATCAGCCATTATAAGAGAGCGAAGAAAAATTTCATTTTGTTGAACAAAACCAGAGTCGTTTAAATGACGTTTGGTAAGATTCGATTATTAATTGAGAGACCAAATAGCTAAAGATTGCATTTCAATAATTTCAATACAGTTCACTCCACAATCAAGAATGAAAACTTACACAAGGCTAGGACACCAAGAATGAGACAATATTTTCAATTAGCACGAATATAACACTTCTCGTTCGTAGGGTAAAGCTGACTCATTGCACTTTTCCATCTCCATTTATGAACTGATTTTCGACTTTGTGCCTTCAAATTGTCAGTCTGTGTTTTTAGACATCTTATCCTCAATTGCAGGATGTTATTTGGATCTGAAGGCAAACCTCCCAGTCGTAAGACTGACAGCAAATTTTGTGCAAATTCGGGTAAATTTACCGTCAAAATACGGAAATTTAACGAGGAATTTGAAAGCAAAACGGTGGGGTTTTGCATAGCATCCTTGAATGACAGGAGGAGCTTCATCTTCCACGCGCGTCTTCCACGTAGTCAAAAAATCGCTTCATTTTACCTGTAAACAAGTCCCAATACGTACTATGGATGCCCTGAACTGAACGTCAGCATTGCTCAACATGTTAGAGTTTAAATCCTTTTCCGACAGGGATTTTTTTACATCTTTTTTGCGTTGCTTTAATTATTAATAAATGAAACCAAAATCTTTGAAACTCTAATGATTCTGAAGGGGTCTGGATTGTCTGGTGTCCTTAACTAGAAACTTAATGAAAACTTCTAACTCCTTTATTAATCTAAAAACTTCGAATCTCATTGGAAATTGTTAAAGATCTGAAAAATTAATCTCTTTTATTATCCTACCGCGTAATAACTCCATTATTCTCGAAAATATTCCATATAACAGCCTTTAGTTGAACAATTTGGTAACTTCATTCCGCAGTGAAAAGCACAAATTTACCTTTAATATTTCACTCATCTAGGGAGAAAGATGCCTTGTACAAGTCTCTGTTGAGCTAGCTTCAAGTCCTTTAAAACAAGCAATCGGGAGCAGAAGTAATTATCTTTTCTTTTTCGAAATACTTAGCAATATATTTTACTTGTTTTCTGTACAATAGGCAATTCATACGATAGCGTCATTTTACCATAACTCATTTCACTTATTTGGAATGAATCTTGTAATCCAAGTGAATCACAATATCCCTATTTTGTGCCATAAAAATACCATACAGAATGATGTTGGTAGTAGAATTACGTCATCATGAAAACGACCAGTTATTGATCGATGAGGTGTTTTATTTAACGTCAGCATGGTTGTAGTATTTCCTTGCGTTTTAAAGTAATCAGTATGGTAAGTAAGCTTCCAAAATAGAACGTTAAAACTGAAAATGTGAAAGGGGATTTTTAAGCGTATACTACGCTAACGTTTATAGAAAACGTTCCCGTGACTACATTGAGCAATAAAGACAACTTCCTCGATCAAAAGTTCATCACGATCTCCTATCAGTTATTCTGTATTATCTAAGCAGCCTCATACAGTCTTTGTACAGCTAGCTACCCGCTACTTAACACTAGTTTAAAAGTGCATTCAGGAAAATGGCCAGAACTGTAACCTGTATGCAAAACCTGTTAGCTGAAGAGTTTACCATAATGTTGGTGTATTGGTTTTAACTGTGGGTATAACGTAAAAGGCATATTCATGATTGCTGAAGATCACGAAAATAATGTTTTTTTAGACATTTACATGCGTTTCGTGCTCGGATTACTCTTTTTGATCGATGTATCACATGAGAAAAGAGTAATGAATAAAAAACAAAACATCAAATGAAAGCTTCTGAACAGTATATACCAGTAGAGATGCTGTTGATTATAATAAAAAAAAATGGTTTGACTTTTGACTGTGAGGATAAAATCCTAAAGAATGATCATTCAATGTACCTTCGTTATCGAGCAGTATTTTCTGTAGTGCTTATTGCTACGTTAGATAATGTGGTTCTAACTTTTGAGTCTGTTAATTAAATCCTTAAGTGTCACCACTAAAATAAAAGTTGCTGCGCGGCACTTTCATTTGGCACTGCTTATTATGCTGTATGAGGTGGCTCTAACTTTTGAGTCTGCGGATAAAATCCTAAAGTGCGGCCATTGAAATGATGAGAAAGCTATTGAGCATTGCTACCCTGTGGTGCTGTTTACTATGATGTGTAAGGTGGTTGTAAGTTTTGAGCGTGTGGATGAAATCCCAATTTGGAACCATACACATGACAGCTAATGAGCAGTTTCTTCTGGTTCACTCTTCTCCACATCACCGCTTTTTAATTGAAAGAAAAGAAATCAATGTTGTAATGTATGGTCAGCAAATTTAAAACCATTTCTCAAACCACACTGTCGCAAAATTTACTTCTCGTGCAATCCGTTTTGCTTACCCAGTCCTCAGGCATTTCGTCCTGGTAAGGAACTTCTAACACGAATAAAGTGAAAGAAAATCGATGTTTGATTCTTGTATCTTTATAGTGTTTAAAACGTAGCTGATGGTTAAATATTTCTTAGCAAATCATGTTATATTGCTTTCTGGTTTTCAGAAGAACTTGAGTAGGAGAGACTTGAAATTTTCGTGTACACTGTTCCTGTCATACCGCTCAAACCGATACTGTGGAGGATAGTAAGAGAAACTGATGAAATTGAGTTATTTTTAACAGCGTCCAGTTTAAGCCAAGAAGTTTATCGAGCTTCCTTTTGAAACGAAAAAATTCGGTGTTCTAATGGTTTGCCTGTGGAAGTTTCTTTCTGGAGGAGAGCGATTTGCGCCTCAGTGATTGCTGGCATCGTTTCGTTTCCGTAGACATGAATGTTTCATTCACTTTCTACCCATGTAGGTGTGTAAAATGTACCTGGACACCGTCGGGGAAACCTAAACTAATGCCAAAGGGAAGCATGTGATGGACTAGCATCCCGTACAGGGGAAAAGTATAATTATAGGGAATCTTTTTTTTCATGCTCGACCAGTCGTGGGTCCCTCCCTGGTTTAGTCACAAATTTGCCTCCTTTTTAGTTAGATGTGGACATTGATCAACGACGCATTTCTGTGTCATTTACTGTTTGATGCAGTTTATCTCTTTGTCATAACAGTGGTAAACTTTTGTACATGTACACAATTTTGTAAATGAGACGTTCTTCTGTATATACATGTATATATCATATATTCTTTTCTGACGATGGTCCAAATACGCTTCCAAATACTACCAACAAACTTGGCAATAATATTACTTTGTCCGAAGAACATGTTCGACATAATTCGATATGCTTTTACCTTTCAGTTGATATATGTTTTTTTTTGGAAAGAGAAAAACTGACGTTACTTTTTGAAATGTACAGCAAAAAAGCATCAGAATAAATCGAGCAATTGCGTGTGGGCATTCCGTTATATTTCTACTCCATCAGAAAGTCAAGGGCATGGCAATTTAAGAGCCGAGAAAGTGATCTACTTAAAGCAAGTATGCTTATTGTCTTAATGAAAAACATCCATTCTCACACGCATCATTTAACCATCAATACTCATTGGCTAATTAATAGTCATTGAATATTGATTGAATTTAACCCACAGTCAGTGTTTTACTTGGCTTCAAACTTACGCGTCTCTTTTGGCAAAATTGACAAAAAATACGTTTTGAACCGATACCCAAGGACAGAATAAGGGAAGATCTTTTAGAGAATTAAGAAAGAGGTTGATTTGCGTTTTGGCAAAACAATGATGACATACTGGTGATAAAATGACAAGAGTGAAATTTTTTCTGAGAATTATTATTAATAGTGATTTTCAGAACTTTAGAGCTCTTTTCACAGAAAACGTATCACAGATGACTACTCATGCTGATCACAAGTGGCTTTTCTCATAGGGACAATGAAAGTTGTTAATTTAAATATAATGCAGATTTTCAAAGCTTACGGCTTAAGTGCAATTTCTGCCCTCAAAAAAGCCTTCTTAATTATAAACAACACAAGGGAAGCTGGAAATATATATATCTTATTAGACGGTTTTAATTAGTGTGTAGTATCGCGGGATATTTTTTACGAGTCAAGCCGTATTTTGGCGAGCCCGTAGGGCGGGTCGAAATACAAGAGACGAGTAAACTAAACCGTCTAATAAGATATATTTATTATTCAACTTAGCTACAAAATTTAGCTTCAAAATGGAAAAGTGGTCCGCTTATAAACTGTGTGAGTTGCGTGACAAACTAACGTGACTTCTGACCGACGAATGAGCGGGCCAGCAGGGCCAGGTTTCGCGCGCTTGCTGTAAGGTTGTTGTTGATTGGTCAAAAACGAAAACTTGTCAAACCTGTCAATCGAGGGAAGCATCGTGATTTCATTTCAAACTTGCAAGGAAAACAAAGATGGAAGAAGGCAAAACTGAATTATTTTCGGGTTTACAATTAGATTAACAACAATGTTCTTGGTGACCGAGTAAAACTACGAAAAGAAAGAACTCGACAGAAAAAACAGAACTCGAAAGTCAATTCAAACAAAGTTGAACAGCACTTCAAGCTCAATCATATTCGTCCCAATCACTAACCAGGCGTCGTTTTGGAAGAGATAGCGGTGGAGATTTCTGACCGACAACAATTATGCATTTGTTGAAGACAGCTCCTGAGAAAAGATGGGTTCCTTTTCCTGACTTTGACAAAGAAATGACATAAAAGATTGTTAAGTTTCTCGGCCGGAATTTCTTCAATGGCCCTTGTTTCTTTAACGGACTTGAGGTCAGTTTTTGTCTTTTCTGTTGTATTTACGTTTCGATTTTCTTCAATAAGTTAAATAAAGAAATTTCACTGTCGTCGAGGTCATTGCTTGCCTCTAGGAACTCGTTTTCGTTAAAAACCTCCAAATTTGGTGAGCATTCATTGTTTTCTTCGGGAAAAAACGAGCGTTTCGGCCATTTTTTCATCGTTCACCTTGTAGGCCTAACGCCTGACGTGACATTTGTAGAAAACCTGTCAAACTGGTCTTCTGGAGTACAAATACCGTGGGATATTTGTACTCGTTTTGGGTGTTATTTGTACTCTACTGAATGCAGTTGAATAATAATGCAGCATATGGCTCTAGGCCAGGTAGTCTAGCAGCTACTGAGAAATAAATATTACGAAGAGGCTTCGAGTTTGTTGCATACCAAGTGGCTTTATTTCCTTTTAAGGTCATTACATTGAAATGTTTTAAGCTGAAACCCCAGTTTAGCCAGTTACTCGAAGTGTCAAAGACTCAAATGACATCCGAACCAGTGCAGTAAACTACAAAGTTCAAAAGTATACATTGTATCTTCTTTGCCAGAACGCTTTAAACTACTGTGCCTTTTGGTTGGGTTAGTGCGTGAATGGCGAGCTTTACCCAAAGACCCAGTCACAAACTTTATGGCATACAGGTCTACACACTGTATGACAGGCCCATCCACTGCATTTCAAGAAGCAACCAGCAGTACAAACTTGCTTGCAAACCCGTCGCCACACTTTACGTTTTGTACCTAAAAGGAAACAAAATTACCAGTGTAATCATCAATGCAAGAAGCACTGCATCAAGAGTACTTGCACAAAATCATTATTCATAAATTCTGAGTTTCATAGTTCATTCCCATGGATTTTCAAAAAGAAAATAAGGAAAGGAGAGTATAAATAATGTATAAGCCCAAAAATGGAGACTGCCATGAAACTAGGTATACGTAGTTTCATGAATGTAACTACTTAACTGGCATTTGTCAGTCCTTGACTGAAAGCTGTGTTTGCCATTCAGACCACAGTTAAGAATTAAACGAGGGCCTTTAATAGCAGTGAATAACTCTGGGAACCCCCTATTTTTGTCAATAAATGAATGAAAGAAGGAACGAAAGAACGAATGAGCGACTGAATGAATGAATGAATGAATGAATGAATGAATGAAGGAATAATTGGGTGGATGGATGGATGGATGGATGGATGGATGGATGGATTGACGGATGGATGGATGGATGGATAGTTGGATGGATGAATGAATGAATGGATGAATGGCTGAATGAATGAATGAATGAATGAATGAATGAATGAATGAATGAATGAATGAATGAATGAATGAATGAATGAATGAATGAATGAATGAATGAATGGATGAGTAAGTGAGTGAGTGAGTGAGTGAGTGAATGAATGAATGAATGAATGAATGAATGAATAAATGAATGAATGAATGAATGAGTGAACAACTCGTCTATTTTCCTTACGTTTTGCAGGAAGTAGGGCCATGTAAGACTCTTGTACGGCATCATTCACATCGTCCGCGTCGTTCTGGTTAACATCCCCCTCAGTCACTCGGTAAATGGTGAGATTTGCACAAAGATCTATCATCTCGGTGCTCAGTCCCGAACGGTCGCTAAGTTTTCCAACTACCTTCAATTTTTGTTCAGACTCAGGTGTCAGCTTCACGGCGGCATTGGCATTCACCTGAAGAGGGATTAAATGGTTGTGGATAAAACTTACATGTAAGCTAGGGGTGCAGAATACGCCACGGAAGTAATTGTGTCTTGGCAATCCTAGTACTCATACGTCTGTGCCATCAGTTTCCTTAACATGGTCCTAATCTGGTCTCGACTACATTGCGTATCAGCCTAGCCCAAGTTATAACATCTTCTTGGCAAAATCCAAATCAGGATTCTTTTATATTTTTTTTACTAAAATCCGAAAACGGATCATGGATCCAAAGAATTCAAGGCTTCGAGTGGATTCTTTAGATGTAATCTAAATCCAGATTTTTGGGAAAGAAAAAGAACATAAGGTTAGATAGTGTAATCAATGATTTATACAGTCGGTGTTGAATTTGTCAGGCATGGTGACAGCTTAGGTCTGAGACTAGACCATTAAGTGGCCAATAAACACTACTAGGGTTAGAATTCACACATACCAGTTTTAGAAGCTAAACGAAGCTGTGATACCCGAGTATTTGACTGTCAATTCTAAGTCGCCATGTTTTTGTCACAAAGTAAGACAATAGGGATTCGACCTGCAATGAAAATGACTAAAAGGTCGCTACAAAGCATTAAGTTTCGCGTTTTCTAAATGTCACTTCAGAGCCGCCATGTAAACCAGTTTGGAAACGAAGGCTTAAATTGGCGGTTCTGAGACAGAAATATCAACATGTCATTACGCTGTAATTATACATTTGACATGGTAAATGGAGAACTAGTTAACCTCAATCTCCGATAAATTCCAGCTCAAGAACGACCCCCCCCCCCCCTTTTTCTGCACAATTAAAGCTTTCAATGTTTACTGGCAGGTCAAGGGAGTTAAACCTTTCCTCTTACCGAACCCTTTATTCCCCGTTTCCCGCCCTATTTTGTTGGCTTCCACGTCTTTGCCCTTTTACCAGATTGCAAAATATTGCCAATGTTGCGTCATTTCCCCCTATTTCTCCCTCTTTCCCGCCTCTCTTTTTCCGCTTCGCGTACACTCCCGTTCCCTTTTCTTCAGGGCTGTTACCCCTGGTCTCCCGTCCACAAGTATGGGATGAGAAATAATGATGGGTTGAAACAAGGAGACCTCAGTCAGTATATACATCAAATATTCAATTTAAACACACATTTCTAAAAAAAATTAATAAAATAAAAGAAATGTATTTAGACGCTATCTAAGTCAATTAAAAATATTTTAAAAGATGTTTAAATGTACTTGCAATTATTTTGAAAGTTCGATAAGATTTCACAAACCTATATTTTTGAAGACTGTTTAAACTGATCAAATTAAACCAAAATTAAAAGTAGCTGGAAAATACCATAAAATAGATGTTCAATACGTATTTTTACTTATTTTAGAGACTTAGACTTAAAAACAGTTTTTCAAAATAGTTCAAGAGCAGTATCAAAATATGGTTCTGATTTAGTGGACTTTACGTTCCGCTTCCTGAGATTGAGTACTACTGCTGACTGTTGTAGGTAATTGCATCTAAAATTATCATAAGGCTAATAACAAATATTGCAAGAATTCACGTTAATGACTTGATAACAGTTCGCAGTTTTCCCTTCATTTGTGTCATTTGATCAAGCTTCTGCTGGAGTGAAAATCAAAGACTACTAATAACACCGACATGATGGCCCGTTTTATGCTGTTTCTTTTCGTTCTCGCTTCCATAATTTTCATATCCCACGCAGGAAGAGTCCAAAAGGTAAGTTTACTGTTTTCTTAATAAAAATAGATCAAAAAAGAAATTTGGAGACAAATGGAGCTATGAAATTTTCGCGAACGATGTACTGAATGGTCAAAGGTTGCAACTTCCAGTATTTGATTTAAAAACCACGCAATGCATCGTATTTCTCATATGGATACGAATCTTGACATCCTTTACCGAGTTATCCATCTTCTTTGCACTAGTGAAAACCACTTATCTATTTAACGGAGGCTTGCCAAATGAGAGAGTTCACATCCTGTTCATAATTGCTGTATGGCGGACGAGGGAGAGGTGGACAAGAATGCCCAGGAACAAATGGACGATGAAGAGGACGGGGATGTGAGCGAATTGACTGCTTAAGGTAAATAAAACGAGTTGAACAAAAAGTCGTGTTTTTCAAGTATGAGGGATAAGGAAAGATTTTAAAATACTGACCTCTTTCAACTTATGGCTAGAATATTACCGTTTTCATTTGAAGGTGCAGATATGAAGGAGTTTGAATCAGAGGATAATGTTGATGAAGAAGACACTGGCTTGGCCATGAAGCCTGAAGAAGGTAAGCATAGCAAAGGCGTTATTATACTGAGTTAATTAAAGAATAATTCTCGTTCCTAAAGTCCAAATTCATCCACGCAAAAGTAATATATTCGTTATGTTCAAAACGCAAGTGAAAAGCCACCTGAACAGCATTCCCGTGTGCATATTAAACAAGACATTTCCACTGAGTTAAATTTCCCAAAGTGTATTAAACCAACCTTTTAAACAATGAAATTAAAAGGTTGCCCTTTTCGACAATCCGTTTTAATATTATTCAATTTTATCACCATAAAAAGTATTCTGCCACTTTTGAGTATTTTTAAACTGATTTTCTGTTTTTCTAATAATGTATATCAAATATTTGTTCCTTTGACCAAAAAAGGATATAAACCAGAAATTAATACAAAGAATTCGATCAAGTGCAGCTTATAATAATCTATACTGTAACATTGACAATAACATACATCCATTCAATTAAACAGACAAAAACCGGCGTAAAATACAGACCAATTCGTTATTTAGCTTTACCTCACCACTACGATTTTGCACTCTTAACTTTAACAATTACCTAGTACTCATTTATCCACCTGGATAACGAGTGGCAGTCTGCAGTACGTTTTACTGTTCATTTCAACAGAACACTCTTGCAATAGGCCAGTTGCCGTTTTTGCCAACGTATGTTTATTCTATTAAATTCTCTTCGTAAATTTGTTTTTTTATGAGAGAGTGAAGCTACCACGTTCGCTCAAGTTAATACAATGTTTTATTTTGCTTCGCTTGAGATCCGCAATGCCAAGCAAGGAGACGTTGCAGACGTCTTTGTAGAACGATCACAATCTATGTTCGAATTAGAGTACGCGTGAGGATTAACTTCAGATGGAGGTGGGTAACCAGGAGGGTTCCTAGGCGCAGGCGCATTAGTGCCAAACGGTATACCGTGGGTAAATCTCGTCTTTCTCTCACATTTGATCAGGAATTGACCAAGAGGCAAAGTAATATCTAATCATGCTTCCTAGAATGTAATGTTACGCACCACTCATGTAAGTGATAATGATAAAAGTCGGTATGCCGTGGGTAAATCACGTCTTTCTCTCACATTTGATCAGGAATTGACCAAGAGGCAAAGTAATATCTAATCATGCTTCCTAGAATGTAATGTTACGCACCACTCATGCAATTGATAATGATAAAAGTCGGTTTTAGTCTGATTATTCTTTGACTCCTGTATTTCGCTGATTGTAGTTTTTAAGGTTTGTAAGCAGAATAATGTAAGCAACATTAACAACATCGAAATAAAGCCATTCATGCTGCATGAACAATCTTGAAGTCTTTGTGTTCTTGCGTTGCGGCTGTTTCTCTTTACAAACTATTCAGCGATAAAACTGATGTTATTATTTCAAACAAAACGCTGGCATCCAAGGGGATCACCACAGTCCTCTGTGAGGGCAGAAAGAGAGGAAGAGAAAAAAGAGACCAAACTTCACGCTTTCCATATTCCTCATCCACGTTTCTATCTTCTAACCAACACCACCACCGCCACAACAATTACCACCGTTACCGTGGTGGTGGTGGACTAATAGAATTGTGGTGGCGGTGATGAGAGAAAAGAAATGTGGAGGTTGAGGAAGAGGGAAATAAAATTGTGGAGGAGAAGGAGGAGGGAAAATTGTGGATGAGGAGAAGGAGGAGGAGGGAAAATTAAATTGTGGAGGAGAGAAATATTATTGTTCACTGAAGGGCATTGAGAAACTGATCTTTTGTCTGACAACAATGACCGTTAAGTCAAAGCTATAATTGTTTATTGTCCGGTTTTTAAAACTTAATTAAGATAATTCTCTTCAGCGGGTTTGCAAAATTGTAAAACTAATGTTACCGTTGTTGGATTTTATCGAATTTTGAGCAGGACCAAAATATATATAACCGAAAGCAAAATATAGGTCTTGGTAGAGTGATTGAGCAGAAAGTATGACTGAAGGCTATAGATTCGTATCCAATCAGTAGCAGTGTTGGCAGAGCACGGGCAAGTTTTGGCAAGCCTACTGTTCTTATTGTGTTAAAAAAAGACGCTCCTTAGTATTCCAGGACACGTTAATGAGAAAACACAGCAATATAAATTATAAATTGTCTATTACATGTACTTGAAGCTCATTAGTATTCCACAGCAAATTAATGAGATTCCCCCCCAAAATAGGAAACTACAGTCCCTATTATACTACTAGTGCGTACACTGAAATGTCGGTCTACACCGCTCGAATGAGTTTTGATGTGAAGGATGTATATCTCGCGGAATATTTCTTCTTTGCCACTCCTGCATTGCTGTGCCTGTGTAATTCAATTCCCTGAAATATCTGTAAATTCTGTAGTACCATGGAATGTGTTAACGTGTTGTATGAACAGACCAATGTCCTACTTGTTAGCGTCCTATAGGCATAAGACGTCACCAATATAAAAATTTCCAATTTTGTTCCAGTGGTTGTTCCATTGATTGGAGATAGTCCTCTCCGATGGACGAATTTTCTTTAAGTGTGAGGCCAAGCATTTCTTTGAGATAGTGGGACGGAATGACAGAGTTGTTAGCTTTGCATTCTGTTTTGATCCCCTCCTCTTATCTTGCGAAATTCAGTTTACAGCAGTTCTTATCATATCATTGAAGGGAGGAGATCAATGAAAGAAACTTGAAAGATTGACATTTACGCTTGCCAACCGACAACTCTGTTTTAGTCCAATTATTAAGGCAAAAGGCTTTTGCCTTAATAATTGGTCTATACTCTCTGGAAATAATCTTTTTCAGTACACTTGGATTCTGGCCAGCTGAAAAGACCTGTGAAGATAGAGAAAGACGGCGTGCACTAGCGGCTAGTGAAAAAACAGAGCCTGGGTTGAAGATGAATGCATTGTAAGAGATGTTCTATACATTCCTTTTTGGAGACCTTTTCAAAATCGCAGTTGATGGCATCTCTGCCTATATATGGAGTTCTATATCACTCACTATCTTTAGCCGGAATATCTTCAGAACCCTTCTTAAGCATCTGTTATGTGAAGCATTTGGTCTGTCTCCGTCCCACTCTTTAACTTGCCAGCACACGGCGCCATGCACCAAGACTGATAACACCTTGCTTGTATAAAGCCGCCGCCTTTCCCTGATACCTAAATCGCCCTCATTTAGCAAAAGCCCATAGCAACCTTCCTATGGGACAGTCAATGTCTGACTTGGAGCTCTCCTCGCACTCTCCGAACCGAAATATGTTAATGTACTTACATTGTCTACCTCTTCCCCATTGATGGAGATCACTTGCAGAGTAGTGGTTCGAACGCGCACTACCTTTGACTTCTTGGTATTCTTGGTAACCTCTGTACCTCAGCTCTGCAGACAGATTAACTCATTTGTTTTAAACTGTAGTTGCTTCCCATTCAGAGACAACAGCGCTAAATCGTAGGCGTAGTGCAAGTCCTCAAGCACTTGGAAGCTACAAAAGTTGATGACATCACTTTTCTCTGTGTTGGTTGCCATTATCATTTACGAGAAGAATCTGGCTCTTATGATTCTGATATTCACCAGTTCTTACTCCACTAGGGACACACTGTTTTTAACTTGGTGATAATTGCCTCGTTCATGAACATCCTGCATTCCGGAATACAGAATAGTGCTACTACTGCTCAACCTTATTTTCCCAGCTCTTGGCCATCTGCATTCACTTATGCGCAAGATATCGATTTTTAAATCTTCTCTGTAAATGGTTTGAGCCAAGAAGTCATAAGTCAGGAAATTACGATCTTCCGGGTGAGTGTAGTCCTGCTGTAGTCCTTAGAAGGACTTAGTTTTTCAGAGAGGCATAAATTGTTGTAACATTCCAGCATACAAACTTAGTCTGCCTTCTAAGGTGGACTAGTGAAAGCTTTATACAGGGTTTGGCTAGCGCTGGCACTTAATTCTTCCAATCCCTTCACCTACTCCCAAAACGGTTAAATCTCTTTCTCACGTTCTGTGACCAACGCGTTTTTACAAGAATGGTTGGTTAGTTTCCTCCTCAACCTCCAGTTTGGAGGGCAAAGATTTTCTCTCAGGGTTGCCTCACAGGTTTCGCAAAAATAAAATTACTCTTGCTGCATTCATTTGGGCACCCTTTCAAACAACTGACGCGAGCCTAAAACTGCAAAACGAAATGACGAACTCAGGTTTTGCTTGGGTTTGCCTTCCCTCGTGTTAAAACTTTTTTTCCAATATATTACCCTCTTTAAAGTAGTTTCGTCGAGTAAGCCGTAAGTGATCAAGAAATTCGTTTGAATTATGCCAAAAGGAAAGTCTAAAATTTCTTTGTCTAAAGTTTGACGTCTGAAAGGCCCGAGATTAAAGTCCAAAATTTAAGTACTGGAATAATGGATACATTTTTGTTCTTCTTCCATTGTTTTGTTTTTTAATAGCCTGCTAATATGCTCCTTATTTTGATTAAATACCCTAGTAATGTGTTTTTCTTGTTCTAATAAGCTTTGGGCAAAATATAATTTGCTGTGGTGTCATAAGTTATAATTATAACAACACAAAAACAGCCATCTTGTGAGAGCATTCCATATTTGCATTAGTGTATCAGAAAACTGTGTGAGCAAATGCTTTGTGTGAGTGAATCTTTTTTTCAATAAATCGTAGGAATTTTAGTTATAGTAACTGTTATATTATAATAGAACCCGCTCAATATTGTTTATCAGGGGCACGTCTAAATTAGCCAATATAGATGGAAAGGTTGGGGAGTAGGCCTTGAAGCATGGTGGTATAGCTTTCTCGGTGACGGCTAAATCGCTCGATCCTTCACGCTCAAGCTCATTCACAGAGTCGTAGTCTTTTCACTACTCATCCTTTCAGTTCAAAATCCTGATCATCCTCACAAGTTTTTATCCCTGAACCCACAAAAACACGCATCCTTGAAAATGCTGATAAAAATTGTATCGCTATTGATCCCAGATCTAAGGCTTTCTCCCTGATCCCACCACCAAGATCACTGATCCCACCCCTAGATCTTCAATCCCACCTCCCACCTCCCAGATCTCCGATCCCACCTCCTAGATTTCCGAGCCGCTCCCTACATTCCCGATCCCAGCCCCTAATATCCCTGATCCCGCCCCCTAAGATCCCTGTTCCCACCTCCTTGATCACCGATACCGCCCCCCAGATCCCGGATTCTACCCCTATATCCCCGATCTCACCCCTAGATCCCTGATCCCATTACCTAGATCCCTGATTCCACCCTCTTCATCCCTGATTCCACACCCTAGATCCCGGATACAACTCCCTAGATCTCTGATCCCAAAATAATACACAGAGACGTCCATTTTGCTGGAGTCCAACTGGTTTTATTTTCTTTTGCTCAAGTTGCTTACATAAACATGCTCAGTGGTAAACTGCAATTTACGTTATATCTTATCCCACATAGTTTCTTACTATGTTTCTACCACTTGGTTGGATGAATGTGGGGACGTTTAAGAGCAATACAAGTAGCATCTTAGGCGCAGACCTACACCTCTGATATAAACGTAAAAACAGTAATTTTTGCAATAAATTCTTTTCGTCTTTTGTTTGAAACCTGAAACGGACAAAATAATGCAAGTATTAACTTAGGCAACAGCAAGGGTTTGTCCCTCAGCTAGACAATTCAATAGAACAAACTTAAGACATACAGCATCTCAAAGGTGGCAACAGAGTAAATTTGAAGATGTCTTTTCTGTTATCTCTCAATCAAGAGTACCACTGAGCAAATCGTCGGGGAAACATAACAAAATGTCAGTATAAGAAGTACAATGCTTTGCTTACTTTTGTCAGGCAGTTTGGCCAGGCCAGCGTCCTCTTTACCATCAGGTTCCTCTCGTTCATACATGAACTGGTCCCCATCTTCGCCTGTTAATAAGAAGGAAATTAGTACTTACTTGTACGTTTTTTGTAAAAATGAATAGAATTTTCCAACTATCCTTTAACCACAGGAGTTGCAAAATAGATCTTCTCGTTCAATCAGTTTGCTTCACATTCTGCAAGCATTTTGTAGAGATCCTTACCTTCGCCATCATCGATTTGGTCCGGGGCATTCTGGTCTACGTCTTCTTCATTAGATGGCTGCAAAGGGTACTCTGGCCATAAACGCTGCAAAGTACCAAATAAAAAAAAAAAACAGAAATAAAAATAAAAATAAAACCTCTTTACTTTTGTACGGGAATAGGTTCTCAAGAAGGACGCTCGCTGAATTGTTGCTATTTAACCTAGAATTGGTAAGAATTACAAAACGCGATTGAAATGTAAAAAAATTGTTTTGTTGGATCGACAAAAGGGCACGCTTACTTCTTGGACAGTTCTTGCTTGAGAAATAAAAATAGTCGAAGCGACAGCAAAAAGTAACAGCGTCAAACGAGACATCGTATGAGAGAAGAATGTCTGATCCCCACTTTAACAGAAACTTGGAAGAATGACAACAGTGCAGACAAAGGAGGCAGTTTTAAAGAAATTTGAAGCATGAATTATTGCACGAAGTGCTTTCATAAAACTGAAAATATTGGCTTAAGGTAGAGTTAAGTCCTTGACTTTATCAGAATACGATGTTAGATAAATCTGTTCGGTGCTTGTTGATAAGTTATAAAAAGGTAGAAAATCTAGACCGCACGTATTTATGATTCCTAAGATATTGTTCTTTAACAGTTTTAGTAGCCATTAGGTAAAGAATTTGGGCAAAAGTTCAAAGTTTTGACTGTTCAAACACCAACCGCATTCTTCCCACTTAAATTTCTCAACCCACATTTAGCAAAGTAAAAAGGACATCTAAACACATTCGCTACATATGATTGTGCTCTTATTATATATTACTGAAATTACATGTGCAAGTCATTGTGGATCAGACTAACCATATAGCTATTTCCTGTTTTTCTTGGGTTGTCCATGGAGGGAAATCCAACGTGTTTTTGCGCCTGAATAAAATGATTTCGCTTCAAGATTTCCCGCGGATGGAAGCGGTCGGTACGAGGGGGCCGGATGGGAAAATCAGGACCGCTGGAGTGCGCGTTATTAGCCATTAACCGGATTAAAGGCAGGATTTAGAACACCTGACCGCTGAGTTGCTTCAGGAAAATATAACCATATCAGCCATTATAAAAGAGCAAAGAAAAATTTAATTTTGTTGAACGAAACCAGAGTCGTTTAAATGACGTTTGGTAAGATTCGATTCTTAATTGAGAGACCAAATAGCTAAAGATTGCATTTCAATAATTTCAATACAGTTCACTCCATAATCCAGAATGAAAACTTGCACAGGGCTAGGACACCAAAAATGAGACAATATTTTCAATTAGCACGAATATAACACTTCTCGTTCGTAGGGTAAGGCTGACTCATTGCACTTTTTCATCTCCATTTATGAACTGATTTTCGACTTTGTCAGTCTGTGTTCATTTTAGACATTTTATCCTCGATTGCAGGATGTTATTTGGATCTGAAGGCAAACCTCTCAGTCGTAAGACTGACAGCAAATTTTGTGCAAATTCGGGTAAATTTACCGTCAAAATACGGAAATTTAACGAGGGATTTGAAAACAAAACGGTGGGGTTTTGCATAGCATCCTTGAATGACAGGAGGAGCTTCGCCTTCCACGCGCGTCTTCCACGTAAAGTCGAAAAGTCGCTTCATTTTACTTGTAAACAAGTCCCAATACGTACTATGGATGCCCTGAACTGAATGTCAGCGTTGCTCAACATGTTAGAGTTTAAATTTTTTCCGACAGGGATTTTTTTACATCTTTTTTGCGCTGCTTTAATTATTAATTAATGAAATCAAAATCTTTGAAACTCTAATGATTCTGAAGGGGTCTGGGTTGTCTGGTGTCCCTAACAAGAAACTTAATGAAAACTACGAACTCCTTCGAATCTCATTGGAAATTGTTAAAGATCTGAAAAATTCATCTCTTTTATTATCCTACCGCGTAATAACGCCATTATCCTCGAAAATATTCCATGTAACAGCCTTTAGTTGAACAATTGGGTAACTTCATTCCGCAGTGAAAAGCACAAATTTACCTTTAATATTTCACTCATCTAGAGAGAAAGATGCCTTGTACAAGTCTCTATTGAGCTAGGTTCAAGTCCGTTAAAACAAGCAACCGGGTGCAAGAGTAATTATCTTTTCTTTTTCGAAATACTTAGCAATATATTTTGCTTGTTTCCTGTACCGTCATTTTACCATAACTCATTTCACTTATTTGGAGTGAATCTTGTAATCCACGTGAATCACAATATCCCTAGTTTGTGCCATAAAAATACCGTACAGAATGATGTTGGTAGTAGAATTACGCCATCATGAAAACGACCAGTTATTGATCGATGAGGTGTTTTATTTAACGTCAGCTTGGTTGTAGTATTTCCTTGCGTTTTAAAGTAATCAATATGGTAAGTAAGCTTCCAAAATAGAACGTTAAAACTGAAAATGTGAAAGCCGATTTTTAAGCGTATATTACGCTAACGTTTATAGAAAACGTTCCCGTGACTACATTGAGCAATTAAGACAACTTCCTCGATCAAAAGTTCATCACGATCTCCTATCAGTTATTCTGTATTATCTAAGCAGCCTCATACAGTCTTTGTACAGCTAGCTACCCGCTACTTAACACTAGTTTAAAAGTGCACTCAGGAAAATGGCCAGAACTGTAACCTGTATGCAAAACCTGTTAGCTGAAGAGTTTACCATAATGTTGTTGTATTGGTTTTAACTTTGGGTATAACGTAAAAGGCATATTCATGATTGCTGAAGACCACGAAAATAATGTTTTTTTAGACATTTACATGCGTTCGTTCGTGCTCGGATTACTCTTTTTGATCGATGTATCACATGAGAAAAGAGTAATGATAATAATAAACTAAAGGAAAGAAAATAAGTTAGTATTAAGGAATTAAAAAAAAAAGGTTGGATTCGAACTTTGTCACCAGTCTGATATTTGTTCCAATTTTAAACTTTGCATGACAACCATATTGCTTTGTCTGAAAAACATATCCGGTACTTGAGCCCCGTTTGATTGAGTTTCTAAAATCACTGAAAACACTTGATACTCAGCAGTAATGGATACCATTTGATATTAATCTATTGTTTTATTTTGTTTATTGTGAAGAAAGAGATACTGAATATTGAAATTATTGAATATATTTGATTCCAAAACTCCTACAAACATTCATGTCGAAATAAAATCATATCGATGATGAAAACGTCTAATCTGAACATAATACAGGCCAGTATTTCATAATGGTTACTCTGTCAAAACTTGAGAGCTTGAAGCAACTACGCTAAAGAAGCTGAAATAAGTTAGTATTAAGGAATTAAAAAAAAAAGATTGGATTCGAACTTTGTCACCAGTCTGATATTTGTTCCAATTTTAAACTTTGCATGACAACGATATTGCTTTGTCTGAAAAACATATCCGGTACTTGAGCCCCGTTTGATTGAGTTTCTAAAATCACTGAAAACACTTGATACTCAGCAGTAATGGATACCATTTGATATTAATCTATTGTTTTATTTTGTTTATTGTGAAGAAAGAGATACTGAATATTGAAATTATTGAATATATTTGATTCCAAAACTCCTACAAACGTTCATGTCGAAATAAAATCATATCGATGATGAAAACGTCTAATCTGAACATAATACAGGCCAGTATTTTATAATGGTTACTCTGTCAAAACTTGAGAGCTTGAAGCAACTACGCTAAAGAAGCTGAAATACGGCAGTAAACTAGCAAACATATCGTACGACCCTTGGACTCGTTAATTTTGGGGGTACTATTATTATGAGATTAAGAGAGATATGGAGCAGTTGGTACACAGCTTCTAGGTGGTGTTTGTTGTTTCCCATTGTTTTTGTTTTTAGAACTCACAAAAAGTTTCCTTTCTTTTGAGGTCGGTTGTGTTAAGTCTCGATGAGTTTCAGGGGTCTGCTACATACGGATCATGATTTCCTATCAACCGTCAAACTTAGGAGAGTCGCTACTATCGGGGAGTGGGTGGGTAGGGTTCATCATTTGCTTGTAGGTTTTACTGGAAGGTTCCGATCCCAGTTCCGATATTTCAGCAGTCTTACGTTTTAATAAGCTGCCAAAAAACGGTGCGAGATCTTAACATTAACGTTAGTTTTGTTGAAACTGTTGAGGCAAATACAAATACACAAGTATAATATTTTGAAGCCAAGATTGATCATTCAACATGGTGCTTAGTGGAACTTTCTGACTTTCCCTGCTAGCAGAGGCCCCTTTTCCTTTGTATTCGCTGAGCTGACGGACGGGATGAAAAGGGACCTCTGCCATGGGTCGAAATGAACTGTGTTGAGCATGCGCCACGGTTACTTAGCGACCGAAACGTCACGTGATGCTTTTAGCACGTGATCAGCTGACGACTCCAATGCACAGTTTTGTCGTGAATGGCGAGTTCACCAAAACCCTAAAAAAAGTAGACAGTTCGTCTAGAGATAGTTGTTGTCTAATCTACGGTATTAATTTCAAGTTATCTGGACAAGATGACCACAACTCCAGGAATCAAAGAGAATTTAACCCATTGAAGGCTGCGCGTTTTATGATCGCTTCACTAAATTAGCAGTTGGTAATAAACAACCCATGTGCAGTACGAAAGGACAATTTATAGGTTCGAAAAAACAACACTCACTTGATCGAGAATAGTTAAAATTTCTTACTTTTAAATAAAATACACCAGTTGTCCATTAAGAATTTGCCAAAAATACAATCTCAAAGTCAAAATTTTGAAAATTTCCGCAAGAGATTTCTCATGATGATGTTGTCTAGCGCGTGAAATCAAACCACAACAGAGCATTTGTGTCTGTAATTAGGTCAGATTACTACTTTTCGAAATTTTATGAATGAAGGTACACAGAAGAAGAGACAGTAAGCTTTTCTAAATAATACATTTATTAAAACACGCCTTTACTTGTTTCTGAAGACCAAACGCATTCAACTCCTTCTTCGAGGGAAGCTACGCGCAAGCGCTTTCACTCGATGTGCAAGTTATTTTGAAGAGCATTTGGTGATGCGAACTGTGCACGTTTTTTAAAACTTTTACGAAAACTGGAAGGAATATGAAGAATCCCTCAATTAAAAAGCGATTTCGATACAAATTTACAATCAAATGTGTAATTTACTCTACCGTAGACTCGTAGAAGTGCTGGAGCATTTCACAGAAAGTCCGCAGCTCGAAGCTCGAGGTGGAAGGTTGTCGAGTGTTTCTTAGAGCTTCTTCTTTCGATTGTTTATCTTTCCGTCGTCCATGTTAACAAAAACGAGAGAAAGTGAACGTTGTAACTCATCACGAGTTTAGTTCTCTTTCCAGGACGGCGACAGGACGGCATGTTACTATGCAGGCTCACTAAATGACAGCGGAATAAGTGTGAAGGAATGCGCGAGATACAGTGGGCTCAAGTCACGGTCAGCAAACAATACAGGGAGCATGTGTTTTGGAAACCGCCGTCCACGACCATGGACGGCGGTTGAATCAAAGGGAGTTTCGACCCATGGCAGAGGTCTTTTTTCGTCCCGTCCCTCAGCTCAGCGAATACAAAGGAAAAGGGGCCTCTGCTAGCAGGGAATTTCTGACTATACGAATTTATAGAGTTTATCGTTACGGGGAAGGTAACATCTATCTTTTCACTTTATATTTAAGCCGTAAAGTACATAGCGTTCTGTTGGAGAGCTGACACGCAACACGATACGGATAGTTGTTCTCTTTCTTGAGTAATTCCGTTCGGTGTTTCAGTTACTGTTCTCGCTTCGATCCACAGCAGCAAAGCAGTATTTTCTGGCTGCTGTTAAATATGTTTTTCAGTTTTCAGTGTTTCGTTTTGCATGTCGTTGTTTTTTTCTTTTTTTGTGATGTAATGAACTGCATGAAATGTTGTTCCTTTAACATAAGGTCAAATGCAAATTCAAGGTTATTCTCACTTAACGCTGGCTATACAGCTAATGAATCTACTTGTTTAAATGGGTGGTTTTTGAATGGATTATCATTCAAATGTGGCTCCTAAAAATATTAACTTTAAGTTATTGTCTTTAAATGCTCGAGGGATTCGGTCTTTTGAGAAACAGAAGGCATTGTTTGGGTGGTTAATGAAAAATAATGCGGATTTTTGTTTTTTGCAAGAATCGCATAGTACTCCTGAGGTGGAAAACGTTTGGAAATCTCAATGGAAAGGGGAAATGATTTTCTCTCATGGTACGGTTCATAGTAAGGGTGTCCTCATTCTTATTAAAAATAACTTGGAGTTCGAACTGAAATCCTCAAAAATTGACAAAGATGGGCGTTTCATCTTTATAGAAGCAAAGGTTCAGGAATATCCCTTTCTTTTTGTCAACCTTTATGCCCCAAACAAAACAAACGAGCAATTAACCTTTTTGGAAGAAATCGGAGAAGAACTGGACAATTTTTGTTTAGAGGATGATTGTAATATTGTAATTAGTGGGGATTTTAACGCAATTTTCGACCCCGATTTGGATGGTAATGGCGGAAATCCAAAACGAAAAGAATCAGTTAAGAACATACAAAGCATATGCATTATCAATGATTTAGTTGATATATGGAGGATTAGAAACCCAAAGAAAAAACGTTTTACTTGGCGTCAAAAGACTCCTGTAATTCAGAGGAGGCTGGACTACTGGCTAGTAAGCAGTGGTATGCAGGAGGATATTGATAATGTTGATGTCATTCCATCGCTTAAATCCGACCATTCCGCAATTGTGCTATCTCTGAATGGAACTGAAAATGGACCCCGTGGTCCTTCTCACTGGAAGCTTAATTCTAGCTTATTGGATGATAAGGAATATCTGTCTCTCTTTCTCTCATGGTACGGTTCATAGTAAGGGTGTCCTCATTCTTATTAAAAATAACTTGGAGTTCGAACTGAAATCCTCAAAAATTGACAAAGATGGGCGTTTCATCTTTATAGAAGCAAAGGTTCAGGAATATCCCTTTCTTTTTGTCAACCTTTATGCCCCAAACAAAACAAACGAGCAATTAACCTTTTTGGAAGAAATCGGAGAAGAACTGGACAATTTTTGTTTAGAGGATGATTGTAATATTGTAATTAGTGGGGATTTTAACGCAATTTTCGACCCCGATTTGGATGGTAATGGCGGAAATCCAAAACGAAAAGAATCAGTTAAGAACATACAAAGCATATGCATTATCAATGATTTAGTTGATATATGGAGGATTAGAAACCCAAAGAAAAAACGTTTTACTTGGCGTCAAAGGACTCCTGTAATTCAGAGGAGGCTGGACTACTGGCTAGTAAGCAGTGGTCTGCAGGAGGATATTGATAATGTTGATGTCATTCCATCGCTTAAATCCGACCATTCCGCAATTGTGCTATCTCTGAATGGAACTGAAAATGGACCCCGTGGTCCTTCTCACTGGAAGCTTAATTCTAGCTTATTGGATGATAAGGAATATCTGTCTTTGATTAATACGAAATACCCATTATGGAACGATGAATTTAAAGAAGTCAAAGACCCAAGGCTTTTTTGGGATCTGATGAAGTACAAAATTCGCCAAGAAAGCATTTTTTATCGTAAGATGAAAGCAAAAGAGCGAAGGTCAAAAATGGCAACTTTAGAGTCAAGACTTAACGACTGCCAAAAACGGTGATCAAGATCCCTCACCAGAAAATATGAACATGTTTGAAGTCATAAAAACAGTGTGAGCTCCAGAATGACTACATCACCCAGGGGGCAATAATACGAACTCGAGCCACCTGGTACGAACAAGGTGAAAAAAGCAGTAAATATTTCTTAAATTTAGAAAATTCCAGGGGTAAAAAAAGTTCAATTCGGAAATTACTTAAAGATGATGAATCTTTAACTTCAGACCCTCAAGTGATTATGAAAGAACTTCGTTCCTTTTATTCTGATCTCTACCAAAATAAGTCCAATGAAAACAGTAACGCCTTGACAGATTGACTTCTGAGTAATGTACATATTCCTAAATTAACTGTGGAACAAAGGAACAGATGTGAAGAAAAATTAACGGTAGGGATATGCTTTAACACTTTAAAAACTTTTCAAAAGAACAAAACCCCAGGGAATGATGGTCTCACGGTAGAATTTTATTTAGTGTTTTGGCCGCTTTTGGGCAAACACCTGATCGATTGTTATAATTATGCACATGAACATGGCGAGCTTTCCAATTCTCAAAAACAAGCCGTAATTACTTTGTTGGAAAAGAAAGGCAAGGATAAAAGGTTGATAAAAAAACTGGCGTCCCATTTCACTTATCAATGTCGACACTAAAATCGCTTCCAAAACGTTAGCCAAACGACTGGAACCAATTTTACCAGAATTAATTCATTACAATCAAAATGCGTACGTGAAATTAAGGAAAGTCGATTTTCGACGCGGTAAGAACCATTGATGATATTTTGGAATACAACAGATATAAGAAAATGTCGGGCATTCTAGTTGCTATTGATTTCGAAAAAGCCTTTGACTCTCTTGATCATACTTATCTTTTAAAAGTTCTGCAAGCATTTAATTTTGGGCCATCTTTTATCCAATGGATCCGTACTTTTTACTCAAATATATCAAGTTACATCATCAATAATGGCTTTACATCAGATTATTTCGCAGTTGGTCGTGGTGTGCGGCAGGGAGACCCATTATCACCTCTTCTCTTCATATTAGGATTGGAAATTCTTGCATGCAGTATTCGACAAAATGAAAAGATTCAGGGTATTCAAATTGATAATTTGGAGGTTAAAGTGTCACTTTTTGCGGATGACCTGACTTGCTTTCTCCGAAACAGATTCTCCTACGATTGCTTACAAGATTATCTTAGTGCTTTCTCGAAGTGTACTGGTCTCAGAGTTAATGAGGAGAAGACTGAATTTTTCAGTATAGGCATAAAGAAATTAGAGCGTGAAATTTACTCTCATGAATTTAAAACTTCTATCAAAATTCTTATTGGTGTGTACTTTGACTACAATAACGTATCGAGGAATAAATCCAACTTTGACTCAGCCCTTAAATCAATTAAAAAAGTATTAAATATGTGGAAGTGGAGAGGTCTGACGCTCATGGGCAGAATTCAAATTGTTAAATCTTTCGCCATACCCAAAATTATGTCCAAGGCTGGTCTAATTCCATTGTCAAGTGAATTTATTAAAGAAATTAATAAAGAACTTTATTCCTTTATCTGGAAGGGCAAAGATAAAATCAAACGCTCAGCCTTAATTAATGACATAGAGGATGGAGGTTTGAAAATGCTGGATCTTGAATCTATGATCTCTGGTCAACGAATCATTTGTTTGAAGAAGTACACTGAGAATTATGAAAATCCCTGGAAGTATGTTCTGGATTCTTATCTCAAGAAAGTTGGCGGGAAGTTTTTATTACATTGTAATTTTGATTGTCGGAAATTATCCATTTCACTTCCTGTCTTTTATAGGGAGTGCTTGCAAGCCTGGTCTTCTAGGAATAATTATGATTCGTCAACCTATAAAGGAATAATGAACCAAATTATCTGGAACAATAAGTATATTTTGAGTGAGGGAAAATCTATTTTTCAACTGATTCTCTATAAGCAAGGAATTCTTAAGGTTGGCGATCTTGTTTCGAAGGAGGGTATTTTTCTCAAAAGTGACAAAATTCTCAGTTCCTCTTTATCTCCTGGTTACCTCTTTGCCCTAATGGGGGTTATTGATGCTATCCCAAATGAATGGCGTTCCATAATTAAAACAAACCCTTATTGTGCTCCCTCTCCGTTGGATCAAACTTGTCTTTTATTAACAATTGCCGGTAAAACGATTGACCTTGCTAATATCACATCCAAATTGGTTTATAGGGAATTTTGTTCTTTTAAGCAAACTTCAGCCACCGCTAAAGCTAAAATTTTGAGCAAATACCCGGATCTTTCCTTAGACTGGAAAAGGAATATAAATTATTAAATCTTATTGTTTTCACCAATAAAAAACTTTACCAGTTCAAAATGGTGGAATCCCCCTTATGTGTTTTCTGTAATGAAGAAGAGGAATCCCTGGAGCATTTATTGTATTTTTATAAGTCATCAACATTCTTTTGGAAAGAACTCTTATCTTGGCTCGCAGATGAAGCCAATATTTTGCTTAATGTCTCTCATTTGACATTCTTTTTGGAAAATTTGACCTTGACAAAGATTTTTTTTTAGTTAATCATATTATTTTGCTTGCTAAATACTTTATCTACAAGTGCAAATTTTCCAAGGCCAGTCCATCACTTACAGTCTTCAAAGCTAAGTTAAAAGCAACCTATAAATTGGAATTATATATAGCAAAAAAGAACGGAATTCTAATTAATCATTACAGAAAGTGGGATCATCTTCTCTCTTGGCTTTCTTGATTGACTTACTTTTGATTTTTTTTTTGTTTACAATAATTACGTATGCCTAAGTTTGTACTTCTGTTTTTGAATTTTTGACCTTAGATAAAAATTTTCTTTTCTAATGCAGTACATATAATATATATCTTTTAGTAGTG
The DNA here is from genome assembly GCA_964030785.1 of Siderastrea siderea. Lineage (NCBI taxonomy): Eukaryota > Metazoa > Cnidaria > Anthozoa > Scleractinia > Rhizangiidae > Siderastrea > Siderastrea siderea. The sequence continues at coordinate 19,611,913 of OZ034977.1, forward strand.
TAGTTATATTTTGTAAGTAGTGTGGCATTTGTATTAGTATTGTAAGTAGAGTGAGAAACTGTAATGTTTTGAAATTAATGTACCTGTATTAGTTTTGTAAGTAGTGTGTGAAATTTCAGTAAGAAAAATGTTAACAAAAAAAATTGAACTGTGCTGCAATTTCTATCCAGGCGATCTTGTGGAAACGTGCTAACAGTAAGCGTTGAAGTCTTGAAACCTATTGAGCTTATAAATTCGTGTTTTCCTGAAAGGATAGGTTTTTAAATAGCGCTTGTATCTTTTAATCGGTTATTTTGTTGTACTTAAACATTCATTTTTGGTTTTACACAAATTACAGAAATCAGTTGCGGATTACTTGCCGAAAATCCGATTTATAAAATGGAGCTTCCGCACTAAGTAATAGCCTTAAAAATAGAAGGCTTGACTGCACCTTTTAACTACCTACGACCCGTTCGTGTTTTCCTAAAAGCCCTCATCTTTAAAATATTTCTTACAGATCGCAGTATGGCGCTTTACAGTAAATTCTTTCTCAGCTCGACGGCAAAATTTGTTCGAAGCTTGTCTTCTCTTTGGATCTTTTGGAACCCATGAAAAGACTAATCCGGTCGTTTATCAGCGCTACTGTTTTTAACAATAGCTATTGCACAACACTGATCCATTTCAGATAGACAAATATAAAAAAATCGCAAAGTTTCTTTGAAGTATAAGTGCGAAAACGTGTTTGTTTTTCCCCCGTAGCGGGACGTTGACACGAAAGCCTCAACCTGGTTTACTCGATCCAGTTCCCAAACTGTGCTGCCAAACATATCGAACGTGGGCTATCGAGTTATGCAAATATGTACAGACCACACAGAGACGTCAAGTAGCAGACCAAGTGTCTCTATTACTTTTTTTTTCACTGTTGCTTACAGTATAATCTTTACAGTATAATCTTTTCAGTCAGCTAACCAATTACACGTACATGCTCTTATTCAACTGGTAGTGAAAAAAACTGAGTTTTGTTGAAAGTTCACCAGAGGTGGGCTATAAAACCACTTATTTTTATGCCAAAAAGCTCAACTTTACGTTGACACTTGGTTGAGCAAACGCGGGACTAGCGTTTCCCGTATATGAAGAAGCACACATGTCTGCAGCTTTAGCAGATGTTGTGGCAGCGGTGGAATCTGCATATTGGACGGCAGGTGTAGCAGAGGTAGTGACAATGACGTATCAGCCGCAGTCTAGGTCCTGTGGGGGGGGGGGGGGGAAATGCTACTGTAAGGGGTATTCAATTGAGTGTCTAATGTAGTTTGGGTTGAGTTTGGTTTTTCTTTACTACTTTCTGTGATTGGTCAACCAAAATGATAATGATAATGATAATGATAATGATAATGATAATGATATGACATTAAGGATGATGATGACGATGATGATGATGACGATGATGATGATGATGATGATAATGATGATGATGATGATGATGATGATAAAGATAACAACAAATAAAAACTCGCAATATATTCCAACCGCACGCGTTTTCCCGCATGTTGTTGTTTAGTTATGTTTGTTTGGTTCGTGTTCTGATTGGTTCATTTTGTTGCCTGCTTCTGTTGTGTTATGAGTAATTACATTGGCATTGGCTTTTTAGGACACGTATTTGAAAACCGTATTAGAAGTGGTGAATGGCCCTTTATAAACATGCATAACACCCAGAAATTGGTTCAGTAAGTCCGCCATAAAACCAACATCTTTCGAGCGATCAATATCATGAAAGCTTAAATCTGGCATCTATTTCACGCTGTTAAATGAATGAAATAAAGAACTAAAAAGCTGTAAGAGAGAAATAGTTGTCCCAAAACCATTTAGCCCTAAAACACCATTACTAATAAAAAATATTCAACTGAAAAAGTAAAATCGATCTTTTTTTTCTAAATGCAAATTTTAAGTTTAACAAAATGGTCTTGGAAGTAATTTCCATTTGTTTGAAATTTGTAGAATTTGGTACCCAAAAACATTATGTTCGGAAATTGTAATTAACTCTAGGGTGTGTCCTTGCCAATGAAATATATTGTGATTTTTATTTTGTTGTACAAGGTAGTTCTACATTTTGAGTCTGTAGATGAAATCCTAAAATATGACCATTCCTAAAATCCTAAAATGTGACCATTCAAATGAAAGCTACTGAACAGTTATTACCAGTAGAGATGCTGTTGCTTATACTGAAAAAGCTGGTTTAACTTTTGAATGTGAAGATACAATCCTAAAGAATGACCATTCATGTTCGTTATCGAGCAGTATTTCCTGTAGTGCCTATTACCACGCTGGATAAAGTGGTTCTAACTTTTGTCTGTCACCACTAAAATTAAAGCTGCTGAGCGGCAATTTCGATGTGTCACTGCTTATTATGCAGTGTGAGGTGGTTCTAACATTTGAGTTTGTGGCCATTGCACTGAAAGCTACTGAGCATTACTACCCTGTGGTGCTGTTTATTATGATGTGTAAGGTGGTTCTAAGATAAGAGTCTGTGGATAAAATCCTAAGGTGGGGCTATACACAGAACAGCTAATGAACATCTGATGGTATCGTTTAGTGCTGAAATTTGACAATTTTCCAGTTTTGTTGCCTGGGTACTTTCTTGGAAGTTTGGACAAAGGTACTTTTTAAATTGGTAACAGCTTTTGGTTTATTTACGGAACAGATAGAAAAAGAAGTATGTTCGCTATCGCAACTTGCATACTGTTTCTTTACTTACGTCGTGTTCCCAGCAGTGGGGGAACTGTTCTCGGTGGACGAAGTGTAGGGTCAGCGTCTTCTGCATTTTTAACGTCTTCTGGTTCACTCTTCTCCATTTCACCGCCTTTTAATTGAAAAGAAAGAAATCAATCTTGTAATGTTTGGTCAGTAAAGGCATTTGTTAAACCACACTGTCGCACAAAATTACTTCTCGTCCAATCTGTTTTGCTTACCCTCATCAGGCATTTCGTCCTGGTAAGGAACTTCTGCATTGTCATTTCCTTCAGGTTCCTCGTTGTCCAAATCTGGGCCTTTGAACGGGAAAGAATTTTAAAAACCTGCGCAAAAAAACAGACTGTTATTTAAAAAGTATTAAATAGCTTCTTCGGACATTTCGTCCTGGTTAGCGTTTCCTCAGGTTCTCTCTCGTCCACATCTTCACCTTTGAAAGGAAAAGAAACTTACCATGTAATGCCAGATATAAGAAAACAATTTGCCAGTCACACTACCAAATACCAAATATCTTTTTCTTACCTTCTTCAGGAGTTTCGGCTGGGACAGCGTTTTCTGCATTATCAACTTTTCCCGGTTGGTCCTTGTCCACATCTTCCCCTTTGGATGAAAAACATACATCTATGTTAAAAGAATTGTCAAATATTGGAATATTTCGTTTTAAAACTGCACCTTCCTGCTTTCATTATAATAAAGAGAGGCTTCTCATTCAAGCAGTGGTCCCTACCTTCTTCAAACATTTCTGCCCGATTCTTCTTCGTCATTCATTTGTTCTGGGTCTGGTATTGAACGCTATAGAGTTTAAAAAATCAAAACCATCTGTTAGGACTACCATTTGCCATTCAGTCCATTGTTATTGTTTAAAGTCGGTCGGCCAGATAAGTGCATTCTTCTTTGTGTATTGTTCCGGTCCTGATAAGAACAGATGTTTTAACACTGCGAACGTGCATCACCTTGTTAGTTTACCAATTGCTATTCGACTCATCTTCATCGTTTAAAATATAGTTTAATGATGGGGCGAAGAATTGGACCTTTAATCTTTTCTACCCTAAATATGAGTCAAGCCGAGTTACAAAAATCCCAAATTTTTGTTAACACTTGTTACTACATTGAAAGGTAGAAACCATTAGGGTAAACCACTGCCCAAAGGCGTTCATTTGAACACACCCACTGGACGACTTCTTCCCTGAAAAACAAATTTTTAAACAACGTCTCTACGGAATCAAGCATTTATCGCTCAAAAGGAGAAGGGAGTTTAAGGAAACGGTGTCTAAGAGTCATTTGCGTTAATTGCTACTTGACTTTTAGCTAATCGTCAGCAAAAAACTTGCAAGACATGTGACTGCTGACTAAACGGAACTGCCAGGAGCTTCATTGTCTTATTTCATTAGATAACTCAGGTATTTTGATTTTTTTCTAAATACTGCACTTTATGCATTTTGTTTTTACGTTCGATTAATTGAAAGGCTTACTTACTTCTTGGACAGTTCCTGCTTGAGAAATGAAAATCATCGAAGCGATAACAAAAAGCAACAGCGTCAAACGAGCCATCTTGTGATAGTAGTCTTTTAAGTCCTGATCTTCACTACAGCAGAAACTTCAGCGAATGACGCAACTCTAGAAAAAGCAGGCACCTTTAATCGCGTCTGAAACATGAATTCTTGCACGTTGTGCTTTCATGGAACTATTAACATTGGCTTGGTACAATTTTAGACACAGTTATCTGGAACAATAACTGTTAGTGAAAAGTCATTTATGTCGATCAAGTCCTTTCTCTATCTGATTAGATACGGTTAAAGCATGAGGGATTTACACGCGAACTCAAAAATTCGTACATCTAACATAATAAAAGACAGTTATTTTTATGTTTGGTTCTTCTTTCTACCTTTATAGTGTTTTAAACACAACTGATGGTTAATTATTTATTAGTAAATCATGTGATATTGCTTTCTTGTTTTCAGCTACAGTTGAAGAACTTGAGTAGGAGAGACTTGAAATTTACGTGTTCACCGTTCCTGATACCGAACAAACCGATGCTGTAGTGCCAACCTACCTCTGTACTTAAACATCACTTAGTTTTACTCAGCTCGATTAGCTTTATAGTTATCCTGAGTAAACATTACCTATTTTTGTATTAATATATTAGATTGCAAAGTTTAACTTTTTTTTCCATTTTCTATTTGGTAATAAAGTTTGTTGTTGTTGGATACTAAGAGAAACTGATCAAACTGAGTTATATTTTTAACAGCGTCCAGCTTAAGGCAAGAAGTTTTTCGAGCTTCCTTTTGAAACGAAGAAGTTCGATGTTCTAATGGTTTGCCCGTGGGAGTTTCTTTCTGGAGGAGAGTTCTTTTGCTCCTCAGGGGTTGCTGGCGTCGTTTTGTTTCCTTAGACATGAAAGTTTCATCCACGTTGTCTCTTTCTACCCATGTAGGTGTAAAAACAGACCCTGTAGTATCCCATACAGTATCCCATACTAGTATCCCATACAGGGGAAAAGTATAATTATAAGGAATCCTTTTTTTTTACGCTCCACCAGTCGTGGGTCCCTGGTTTCTTCACAAATTTACCTTACGTTCTTCTGTATATATGATATATTCTTTTCTGATAATGTTCCAAATACGCTTTGTTCCTTGGTAACAACATTACCAACAAACTTGGCAATAACATTACTTTGTCTGAAGAACATGTTCGATGTAATTCGATATGCTGTTACCTTTCAGTGAATGTATGTTTTATTTTGTAAAGAGAAAAATTGACTTTACTCTTTAAATTGTTCTATGAGAGACATGAGAATGATCGATGAGACAACATAAAGCATCAGAATAAATCGAGCAATTGCGAGTGGGTATTCCATTATATTTCTACTCCATCAGAAAGTTAAGTGTATGGCAATTTAAGAGCCGAGAAAGCGATCTACTTAAAGCAAGTATGCCTATTGTCTCAATGAAGAACGTGTATTCTTACACGAATCATTTATAACCCCATCAATATTTTTTGAACATGCAAATTTCTAAGCCACACGTCAGTGTTATACTTTGCTTCAAAATTACTCGTCTCTTTTTGCAAGACAGAGAAAACAGGAAAATCGTTTACATAATTGAGAAAGAAATTGATTTGCGTTTTTGGAAAGCAATGATAGCATACCGCGATAAGATGATGAGAGTGAAATTTCTTCTGAAATTATTATTAATAGTGATTTGCATAACTTAAAAGCTCCTTTCACAGAAAAATTTATCACAGATGACCTTTCACAGGCAGTTTGTCTCATAGGAACTACTGTTGAAAGTTGTTGATTTTCCATGTGCTAACTTTGTTTCCCTATGGTGATTTGAAGAACTCGAATGAAACATAAAGCAGTTTTTCATTAATAGTACAATATCGCCAATTTCTCTGGTTGACAACCGATTCCAAGGTAGCTAAAATAACGCAAATGACTGATTTCTTTGAAAATCATTAATTTTTGTTTGATCTCGTAATTGAGGTGCAGGATAAAGATGAAAAAGGTTCTGATCAACTAAGTAACCTTGCTACGAGTATTAAGAGTATCGTTGTGTATGAACGCTGTTGATCAGCAAATGCAAACACCGCTCAATATAAATCAGCAAATGTAAGCAGCGCTCAATAAATTATTAAATTATTATTATTGTTATGATGACTGAGAAAATGAAATAAGATTAATGTATTCAGCGAAAATCATAGTACTTGGACATGCCACGATCACAACCTGACAAGCAGAACTGATTGGCTTTGACCGAGGCATAACATTCGCTACAGTAGCAGAAACTTAAGGTGTTAGTAACCCAAAAGCGAACTGCGCCCGGGGGAGGTACTCTGTAAATTTTAGAGTGGGGTTTACAGCTGGGACTCTGAAGCCCTTACCCTATACCAGACTATGTTCAGTTGCATTTTGAAAGCCCATTTTACACTAGACTCCAAAGATCTGCCTCCCCCCATCCCATAGTCGCCGACTCTCAATTGCTTCAACTGATCAGTTTCCCGATGAATGATACCCAATTCTAGCCCAAAACTCTCTGAAATCCATACCCTCTGCAGTGGCACATACCCATATAGTTTATATTTGGGAGCACTCACCTCCTGGGGAACTCAGCGACTTCCTTTTCTAAAAGATCGGGCCATCTCAAGCATGTTACTAGGATGCATTCTGGAAATTCTAAGGTTGGGTTACGCATCATTTATAACTGTTTTAAGACTGCAGTTCTAGAAAATCTGAAAAAAAGTTGTTTGATTGTAGTTATTTTTGAGTTATCAGCTCAAAACTAACCGAAAAGGCTTTGGTAGAAAATTTAAAGAATATTTTTGTCCCAAAAATTTGAAGACAAAATTGATTTAAATAAATGGCTTTTAAATAAGTCAACTTCTCTTCGAAATAGCCCCTTTGCAAAGAAGAACAAAAATCAAGTATGTTTAAATTAATTTTGAGCCTTTGAATTACTTTCTTTGATAACATTTCGAAAATAAATCATTCTCCAAATGGGATTGAAAAAAATTTTTTTCAGAAATTACTCACGAAGGCTTACGATGGTGCTTTATGATGAGCGCCTAAAATAGACGTCTGAGAGCGACAAATATATTCAACCAATTATATTGCCCAGTGTTATCCAAATATGGAACAGCTAGTGAATGTGGAAGAACTCATCATTTAAGTAGCCTAGAGAGTTCTAAACGGGTGTAAGAGGAACTGGGAAGAACTTGTTCCCTGGGAATTAAAGATGAGAGTTAAGGCCCTGGGAATTACTCCGGGAATTGACCACTGCGATGGAAAAAACTGCTTCGGAAGAGAGGTTTTGGGAAAGTGACAGTTGGAACTTGGGCCTGACTTATTTCGGTAGGGTATCTTGTTTGAATTTGCAAGGAAGAACTACTGGAACGAGCTGCGCTTAATCAGTGCTTAATAGTTCAGCCGGATCTCCTGATTTTTTACTTCTTTCACTTTATTCGTTACCACTATATGAGAGCCTGCAAAAGCCTGTGCAATTTTAAAACAAACCAAAATTGAGCAAACTTGGCTCCTAAAAGCTCCATACTAACTTTTAGAAGTTGTGTAACAACCTCACCCTCTCCCCAACTCTTTTCCTCACCCTGTTAACTCCAGTTGGGTGGGTGGGGAGTTGGAAAGACACGAAAAGGTAGAGGATTCATACATCTTTAACACTTGACAAGCGGGTAATTTGAAAATTTTCATACCTTTTCATGATTTAGGAAATCAATCCTGGATACAGCATGGCTCTCGAAAGTCAATGGGGAAATTGGGAAGAGCTGGGATCTCAAGATTTGTATTAGCTATTGATTACAAGTAATATACAGAGGCTTCAGGTTTACTGCATACCAAGTGGCTTTATTTCCCCGTTAAGGTAATTACACTTGTCTAAATGGTGTAAAGTTGACACCCCGTTAAGCCAATTACTTGACGTGTCATGACTTGAATGACATCGGAGGAGCCTTATAATTCGACCGACTGAACTAGTACAGTGAACTACAATTTTCAATTAAGTTTCAGTTAGCATCTTCTTTGGAAGAACGTTTTAAATTACTTTGCCACTTGGTTGGGTAAGTTCGGGAAAGGCAAGCTAATTATCCGAAGACCCAGTCGCAAACTGTACGGCAGGAAGGCCCGCACACTGTATGGCATTTCCATCCACTGCACTTCCAGTAGCAAACAGCGGTACAAACCAGTTTGCAAACCGGTCGCCATGTTTTACGTTTGGTACCTAAAAGGAAACAAAATTACTAGTGTAATAAATTACACAGGAAGTACTACATTTAAAAAAATGAAATAGAGAAATATAGATAACATAAATATAGTTCAGAAAGGTAACATAAATTCAGTCCTGAAAAAAAAACTTAAGACTACCATGCAACCACATATTAACAAATTCGAAATAACAAAGGATGACTTTCATCAGTTGTTAAATGAATTACAATCAATCAATGAATCAATCAATGAATCAATCAATCAATCAATCAATCAATATCAATCAATCATTCAGTGAATGAATGAATGAATGAATGAATGAATGAATAGATGGATGGATGGATGGGTGGATGGATGGATGAAAAAACGAATAACTATATAGATAAAACCGTTTTTTTAAATTGCAGTTACTCTTCGGGTGCCATATTTTTTACTAGGGCCAAAGAGTACACCACGTTCTAGATGCGCTACTGAATAATACAACTAGTTAAAAGTTTCTCTAATTTGTGTATAGTTCATAGTCAAAATTAAATCTATTTCACTTACGTTTTGCAGGAACTCTGGCCAGGTCAGACTCTTGTACAGCATCATTCATTATGTCCGCGTCATTCTGGTTAACAGCTCCTTAAGTCACTTGGTAAATGGTCAGATTTGCACACAGATCTGCCATCTCATTGCTCAGTCCCGAGCGGTCGCTAAGTTTGCCAACTATCTTCAATTTTTGTTCAGACTGAGGTGTCAGCTTCGCGGCGGCATTAGCATTCACCTAAAGAGAGATAGAAGGATCGCGGTTGTGGCTAAAGCTTTAAAATGTGTAGAACACTCCACAGAATTAGAAGTAATTGTGTTTTTGCAATTCCACAACTAGCACTCAGTCGTCTGTGAAATCAGTTTCTTCTTAATTTGGTTGCCACTAAAGTGCATATCAGCTTAGCCCATATTAAATCCTATTTCTCACTATTTAAAGAGCCTGGTAATACCACTGAGTTTTTTCTTTTTTTTTTTGCTGGTTGTGGCGATCATTTTGATGATAAAGATATTCTTCGTATCCTTTCTTCCCCTCCTCTATTAATTTTGTGTTTAGTGTTCTGTAATTCTTGTAATTCCTAAAGGTTGGCAATGGATGTATTTGGTTCTTTATTCTTATTTACGTATATGTAATTACTTATTTCTAATCAACTATTGACGGACTGCTGTGCCTTTGAAGCTCCGCTCGCCTCGATTAGACTCTACCATTTGCGGGCGGAACGGAATCTTCATTTATGAGTATTTAGTATTCCATAATTTATGTATTTAATAAAGTGTAATTTAATGACGACGACGACGATAACGGTGTTGGTGTTAATGATGATGATGATGATGATGATGATGAAGATGATAATAGTAATGATGATGGTAATGATGTTAATGAAGTTGGTGGTGATGAATGAGACAATCAAACCAAATGGAAAGGACCATAAGATTAGAGTGTGTAATCAATGAATCTAGCTTTGATACGAATCAGTTCTATACAGTCCTTCTTGGATTTGTAAGGCATGGTGACAACTTAGGCCTGGGATTTCACCAATAACCACTGTCAAGGTTAGAATTTACACTTGTCAGTTTAAGAAGCTGTATCAAGTCGGCTGGTCGAGGGACATTTGTCATGGGGTCACTCAAAAAGTAGGACTTTGCTTCTGGCACTCAGATCATTGTCAGTTTCTGCAGACATAAAAGTTAACGACATAGAACTGTCATTGTAGCATATTACTTTATCTCCAGGGGTTGGTTTAATACATCAGATTTCTTGTTCGATTGAGTAATAATTTTGAAAAAAGTCTTTTCAGGTCAAATAATAGTTGATGCGAAAAATCTACGTGGCAAAATACTAAAAAGATCTTAATAATCTATTAAAATTGATGAGGTGTAGATGGTCTCTATTTCTATTTGAGTTTGGACAGTTATAACTTTTTCATCACCAAGCTAAACCCACGAAACCTGGTCACTTTTCCTAAAATTTACCTGGAAACAATTTGGCATAGCAAGTGCTTGTCAATCAAGTTTGACCTTACCATGGCAACCAGTTTCTGACAGGCTGTTTTTTTCAGAATTTTAGATTTTCACCTTTTCATCGAAAAATGATAATTTTTCTGAAGTAATTTTTACTTTTTTTATATCATTTTCGTGTTCTTTTATTGTTTTCTGTTATTTTTTGGTCAATTTTGGCAAATTTCAAAGGTTCTGGAAAAATCAAGAAATCCAAGATGGCGGATCCAGATGGCCGCAATTTTAGAACTTGACGTAATTGTTACGTCATATGACATCATCAGCTTATGTTGCAGACCTCAAAGGAAACATTTTTGGACGCATTATCTGCCCTTAAAGTTTCGTTGTCATAGCTTTAATATTCTCGGAGTTAAGAGGTGGGGAACGAATTAACCCCCCCCCCCCCCTGTCCCAGAAGACCCAAAAAAGCCCGGTCTGAATAGGGTTAAGGGAATGATACAATTGGGAGAGAAAGCAGCTACTTTTATGCGTCTTTCTATTGTGTTGAAAAACGTGAAAATTTTCGCCTAAGCTATTTCTAACCTATGAATAATTTTCCGGAACTCTTCAGCACTACAAGTTTTTTTGGCGCAATTTAGTTAATCCCGGAAGTCATACCGATTTTCGCGTTTGTGTGTAGCGCTAAGAAATTATTGCGGAAGTTCTGGAAAAAGTTCCTCGAATTTAAACTACAGATTAAAGTTGATCGCATTTCTCTTCTGATACAATGTTCGTTTTGAAGCATTTTTTCCAGCTTTGTAAGAAAACGGAGCTAAAAAAAGAGTCCTCTCAACAGTGTTTTAGTAACATTTAGGTTAGGAGCATATCCTCTAGGTAATATTTGGAGATGGAAATAACCTATTTCTACATGAGCAGTGGAGCAACAAATTTTGTCTAACTGGTCGAAGACCTGATTGAGAAAATGAATTGAAAACTTTCTGTCAGTAGTTCTAACACCAAACCATTAAAATTTGCTCTCTGTGACTAGGTGTACACCTTTTTTTTGCAAATATGCAGATCAGAGGGAGGTTTCGGTGCAGCGCCGTGCGTCCTTAATTGAATGTGTTCACTCCTAAGATTTCCGTAACCGCCATGATAAATGATGGTTTTTTGCTTTCCACTTTACATGTGCAAAATAGTTGGGCCTACAAAACACTGAACCCCTAAAAGAAGACTTCCCGAACAATGTCTTTCAACAAGAAGAACGTCTAGTCGAAAATTAAGCTAAAATTAGCATTGTGGCCCCGGGTATTCAAAAAGCGGAAAACGCTATCCAATGGATAAATCACTATCTAATGGATAGTGTACTCTGTTTTGGTATCATTTATCCTCTGGATAGAGATTTACCGGAGGATGGCGTTGTTCATCGTTTGAACAACCGGGCCCTGAAGGCTATTGGTTAGAAAACGCACGACGGCTTCACGCAAACCATAACATTGCTGAATTCTTCATATGTAAATTAATGATCATATAAGGATTTTGTCCTCAAGATTTAGTTACTAATGTAAGTTCCCCATTAACTCTTTTCCGTCAAGAGTTGTATTTTTCCGACGTCGAAGTCGGGAACCATTCAGCCACTTGTGACGTCATCATTTTTGACGTCACCAGATTGTTTTGATAAGCAGCTAGCACAGCAAGGACAGATCCATCCATACGTGTGTCCATTTTGAATATCGACCAAATCCTGGCAGAGCTATACCAGAAAAACGTGTCCAATTTTGGCTGCAAAGTTGGTGGTAAAATAGGCCAAGTCACCTAGTTGATCAATATTCCATTTCCAGGTTTTTAGAAGGACTGAGGCCAAAACTTTTCCAGTGGATAGAAAGGTGATAAAGGGTAGAAGATAAAGAGAAAAGAAAGGGAGAGAAAAAGGAAAGCAAAAGAAGCGAGAAAAAATTAGAAATGAATCAGCAAAAAAAAAAAAAAAGCCAAATTTTGGCTTATGCGCATGCGTGAAACCAAAATAATGTACAATTTTCAACAGAAGCTGGCTCAAAATTGAGCTAAAATGTAAGAAAACGCTTTTGTAGCAAAGTTTAGTGGCATTTGGCACCACAGCACTTCAAAAACCGCTTTAGCGGTAAAAAATGCGTTTTTCTGAGGGAAAAACGCTGACGGTAAAGGGTTAAGGACGGAAGGTTTAATTCTGAGGGACACACGAGTTAAAGGCTCAATAGAACGAGCTAGAACGATCTTTTATGTAGCGTAATAAACAAAACCGCATGAAAAATTGCTCAGGAGCTGTCGTTTTAAAAATGATAACAACAAGTTATTTAATTCCCATTGACATATATACAGCGTAAAAACCAGCTGCCACAAGAAAGAACTTTTCATGATCAAAAGCTAATATATCTAAGTATGGCTACAGGATTAGGATTTTCTGATCTTCAAAACAGCTTGTACATCGTCATAAAAAGTTTACAGGAAACTACTGCATGCTTATCGAATAGCTTTCACATCCGTGGTCATACTCTTTTTTCTTTTTTTTTTACACAACAAGACTTTACAAATATTTACAAAAATATCTTTTTAAGCTTAAATATACAAATAGACAAAAATACAAAAGGGGAAACTAGAAGGAAGTTAAATTATAAGGAAAAAAGAAATTAGAAAGAGAGAAGAGGGGGCAAGACGTGCGTCGTGCTTTTCATTATAGACACCGTATATGTTGCCGTGGTCATACTTAAAGAATTCGTCCACAGACTCAAAATTAACTACTTTGTAACGCACGACAAACAAACCCACAGGAAATTACAGCTCATTAGCATTCATTTAAATGGCCACACTTTAGAATTTCATCAACAGACTCAATAGTTAGAGCCACCTTGAACAGTATATTAACACCACTGGAACTGAGTACTGCTTAATATCTTTCATTTGAATTCGAATGGTCACACAGTCTGGACTTCGTATATGCCGACTGATCACTTAAAAGTTAAAGCAAGGAACCACAAGGAAGCGTTCAGTTATCCCTTTCACTTCAAATTTCTCATTAAGTGTTTTATCCATAGACTCAAAAAAATTTCAAGCTTTCACCCTTTAACGACATTTTTCTCCAAACAAAAGGAATAAATTTTACCATATTACCATGGATTGAGGGCAGACACGTGATGTGACACGTTGGCTTGAAGGGATTGAATTTGTCATGGCCTACCTTTAAGGACGTTTTTTTATTGCGCAGTTATTGGTCATCCAATTGAATTCTCTTTTTTCCCCACGCAATGAACCAGATATTTTTTTCAAACTACAACCTTTCTTCAAGAAAACTCATGAAAAAGATGAATCAACTGAGAAGAAAGTTTAAAATTTTCTGGATAAAAGTTTGCAAACATAATTATGTTGACAAAAAAAAGATAATGCGGAAATGACACTCGGTTCTCCCATTCTATGAATATTGCATTTTCTTTAAATTGTAAAGCGATCTGTCCAAAATTCAACGGCTTACAAAATCCAAGGTTCAAATCTAAAACCTACTAAGCTCAAAGCAGGCACTTAAAGGAGTAGAAGAATTGCAGAGACAGAAAAATCTTCGATTCTTTGAAATTTACTTCCCCATCGTATGGGCAAATAACGCTTCCAGTTGTGAAAAAAAAAAGCAAATAAAGAACGACATTTACTTCCTCGGTGTAAAAAAATGTAGTTTTTAGGGTGGTGTCCATACCCATCACGATTTTTCTCCGTTTTAATTTCCTTAAAAACGCACGTGTTAGTATTGTGTTGAACTGCACTCGCTTGCTATGCAGAGAGGTACCAAGACTCTGGAATATAGCTCTTTCAACTTTATTCCATTGTAGTTCACATCTTTAGTCTACAAGTGTCTCCTCAGCTACTATGTTGACTGACCAAAGTCACCTTCAACTGGGCACAGCTACATCTTTTACTTCTACTAAATTAGATTCAACTCAACTGGGGTTACAACACTCAACTGGGGTTACAACCGCTAGTGCAACCAATTATATACTGTCACTGTAGACATGTTTGGGTTCCTAACCTCATGAACTTGGCCATCTCAATGAGCACTTGATAATCTTGAACACTAAAATATACCAACGGACAAACGGAAACCAACGACATCTAGACATAATTGGAAACACTGGATAATGTTAGGATAAAGTACTAGCCATAACCTAGAAATAAATCAGCTAGACCCAGAATTCGACTTAACGTTAACCATTCATGGTGGTCTTTGGCCAAGGTCAGGGAAATTTCCCAAACGTGAACACAACTAAAATTATCGCCAACTCTAAGACTTACAGACAAGTAGGAAATAACACTAGACGGCAACAAAAATCCTTCGTGTGAGATTGACCTTTTAAAGTTATCAATTAGGTCATAGCACGATTTTAAATGAAGCGTCACTAACCGAAATGAGCAAAAATCAAATAATGATACTACAAAGTAAATATTCAATTTTCGACTTCCTAACAATTGTGTTATTTTTTTTCCTCCCAATTAGCCGTCATCATAAAGCCGTTAATGCCGTCTCAAAACCCAACTCAGTTTATGGAATTAGGACAGACAGGGACTTCGCTAAAAAAAAAAAAAAGAAAAAATGGAAGAATTTTAGAATTCCTCTTCTTGCATTCACTTCCTTGGTGTAAAATTGCATTTTTTTTATGGCGGTGTCAATGCCCATCGCGATGTGGCCTTTTTTTTGGTGTGCTTTTATTAAAAAAAAATGGAAGTCTCGTTATTGCAATGAAGTACGATACATAGAGCGATTTCGAGGGGCAGTTTTCAAATAGCGAAGGTTCCGGTTATTCGAATAAATTCAGAGCGAGGTGGAAGTTCATTTTTGGTGTAAATATTAGCTGACATGTGAAATGAAAATCTCGGATAGCTTTTTCAAGTGAAAAAAGGTGCTCTGTCAGTAACGATATAATTTCATTACAAATGATTGTAAACGCATTAATTGGGGATTATACCTGAATTTTGAAGAAATAGGATAAGATTTAAGAAAGAAATAAAAGGGGGATTAAATTTTTCTAGACACTCCTAGACAGGCCAACCCCATGCAAGAGCACTTGGGGTTGTTGGTGGCCTGTTTTGGTATCCGTTTATTAATTATTAACTTTAAAATTTAATTTTAACTCACCTTTAACTCTTAACACTTTTCAATTTTCTTAAAATTCCTCAATTTTCCACCCCTTTCTCCTTCTTTACGTTTAATTTATGGGAATTCGCACTGACCCTATGATAGTATTTTTGGATTGAGTGAAATCTCCTGGAGATAATTAAGAAAAAAGGCTAAAACGTTTTGGGAAAAAGGTATCTACTTGTAATCCCCCCTTAATTCACCGGAAGAAACTTCTGAAATTTCCCTTTCTGTAGATAAAACCAGTGACATAATATAATTATTTATACACATATGCATAGGGTGGAAGCAAGAGAAAATAAGGCGACAGAGAGGGACTCTGAGGGCGTTGGCTGGGATATGTCAATTCCACAAAAGTTATTTATAGATTGGCTTTTGAATGGAAGTCTGTTTTCCGTAACGTCCGCATAAATACCATTTCCCTTGTTTTTCGAAGTCGTTTTCATCGACAAAACGTAACACCACTTGATCCGCCATTACAAGCAAAATTTTGAATGGTTCTTCAAAAACCAGATCGAGGTTGCCTTTCTGCGGACGTCTTGAAAACAGACTTCCGTTCCAAATGGCCGTCTAAAAATAGCTTTACCGAACTTGACATATCCCAAAGCCTGGACTGGCAGTGTCCCTCTCTGTCCCCTTATTTTCTCTTGGTGGAAGTTAATTTTTAGTGTAAATATGGACTGACCTGTAAAGTGAAAATCTCTGGTAGCTTTTTCAAGGGAAATAATGGTGCTGGTCAGGAACGAGGTAAATTAATAACAAATAATGGTGACATTTAAAGAAATTTCCGTTTCTAGCTAAAAGCAGTACCATAATTATATGATTGTATACAATCCCATCGGTATCATAAGCTTAATGATACCTTTACTATGAGATATGGAAAATTACAATGATTAAGTTGGCTTCAAAATAACATACAAGCGCAGATAAGCGCAAGTAACCGTTACATTTTTTTGAGTGGTGGGTTAGAGAGAGATTGGTTCCTTGCCGAAGCTAGTCGGGTTTAATTTGTCGATCGAGATGTACTTTCCGCAGGTTGAATAATCATTCTTGGATGGATAATATCTTGAACGTGATTTTTTTAATGCTATGAATTTAGAATTGATAAAATATGGTAAGCTGATAGCGATAACCTTTTTATTTTCAGTTTTTTATGTCACAGTCCGGGAGCCTTCCTGCACATTCTGATTCCAGACAAAAAATAAAAAAAGAGGCGTCGTTTAAAGTTTAGAATAATTCTTGACAAAAGCCTCAGATTTGAGCATTTAGCTCCAGCGTTTGCTCTAGTATCCGTGCGCGAGGGCCCCTGTTGCAATCAGATGACTAGATAATTACCGAAGCGTAGGTTTTTTAAGCAAAGAAAATCTGGCGCATATTGCTGAATATTCTGTGTCAAAATGCTTCGACGCCTTGGGGCTACAGGAAAGCGGCCGTTATAGGGAGGTGGCCATTAATGAGAGGTTAAATGTGTCCGCCGGTACAAACAAAAGTGGCAGTTGTGGAGAGGTGGCGGGATGCAGAGGTTTGACTGTATTACGGATTTCTAAAAAAAGGGGAGGAGGCTTAAATAAAATAAATCCTGCTGTTTTAAGAGATTAGAACTACTCAAATAATATAACGTGTCTAATCAATATTGTAGGAAATAATAAAAAAAAATAGTGTAAAACTACTACCTTAACTTTTCTGTCATTGATAGCCCCTCCAATTGCGATTATGCATTATGAGTGAGTACCCACGAAAGGCGAATAACATTGTGGACAACAATAACAACAAAAAATACCCACGCGAGTGTGAACCGGGAACAAGTATAACATAAAACTGGATACGCTTAAATTTGGTCAGTGACAATGACAAATTAAAGACAAATCCCTTTCGTGTACTAGCATTTAAGTTAAGTAGTGACTAACAGATGGCACACTATGAAAATTAATTTTGTTCAATATTTGTAAACATCATGCCAGAAGTAAGTGATTGAGCAGCAGTTCTCTGCACGCGAGTTTGTAGTTTTTCTTCGACAATTTCACATAATTTTGTACCTCTGGGTTGGGTATCGATTACCAAAACCAAACTCAGAATTTCTTCGGAAATCAGTGCACTTTCAAGCAGTATCACTCTGGTACCCACTCGATAATGAGGCTTGTATCAGTGTGTTTTCAAAAGCAGGTATAAATAGATCCGACTAGCCTCGAATTTTTAATAATTTTCAATTTTTTTAATCAATGTAATGGTTGATTTTACTTCCTTAAGGTTTTGGTTTTAATTTTAGCTTATTTTAACACACGACCGCATCAGCTCAGCTGCATCCCATTCATCGTGTATATTACTTTCTGTTATTACTTTCTTCTCCATTTAATTTCATGAATTGTTATTGTTGCAGTCGTGTTTTCAATTTTCGAGCCAGTAAAAGTTGAGCTCGTGGAAGTCGATCAAAACATGTTTTCAGCAAGCTATTCCTTATAACCTAAAGCTATGCTTTTGTTAAAAATCATAGGACAGCATTAAAAAGGACCAGGCTGTGCGCTTATGAAACTAATTTTGGTTAGAGGAGCGGATGTTAGGAAGAAAGAGTCAGCTCGCGTATGGAGGTGTTGGATCGGGAACGGAGAACCGGGTAGGGGGAGCGCGGAGCAGGGTCTAGGAACGAGCGGTCAGCAGCATTCCTATCATATGTTTTTATATTGGCGATGATGAACCATAGGAATAACAAACCATACCTTAAATCTTGGCTTATAAGATTTAAAAAGACCTGGAAATCGTAACTTAAAACCTCCTGGCAGAAGAAGAGCATTACTGTTCGTAGAGTTCAGCGATAAATCGAAACGAATGTCAGCTAAAGCATTTGAAGTGTAGAATGTCAATTACGCTATAACTGAAGGTTACAAAACTGCAATGGCTAAACAAGAAACCGGCAGCAGTCGCAGAAACCAAGCATAAGAGAGTGGAGAGATGACCACGGCTGAAACTGTTCGTATCCATCTACTTATCAACAGCTTTAAATTTCAATTTTCAATCAATTTTTAGATTATTATTCCTCAATTTTCGTCTTTAAATGAATATATTCCACGAGTTGTAGAGGCTTGTCGATCACCCTTTCACTCCAATCGTGAGTTTAACCTCTTTCTCTTTGGAATAATTTTACTGCAAAAGGTAAAGGATAGTAAACAGAGGTATCTCATGGACTATGGCCCATGTATAATAATTGTATTTATTAAAAAATGGACTAGGTTTACTGGATTTCTAGCATTTTGATAGGCTGAACCGAGCTAGGCTATCATCTCATATACCTGCTGTGACCAAATATGGTCAATGAACACTCAACAACAAAATGAGCTGAAAGATTTTTTCCCCGTGAGCGACCAGGCGAGAAAAGTGGAGGGGAAAAATCACTTTGGAGGGAATTTAAGCTTAAATTAAGCGGAAAGTCCGACAGCGTCACTGAGACACAAATGAAAATTCTTCTGGAGTGCCTGACTTCTTAGGACAACAAGAAACTGTGTACAAATAGAAATTTAAGCATTTGGTGTTGTGTTTACAATATATATTAAGTCGAGCATTAACAATTTACAAACGGTAGGTTTTGTCAGAAAGGCTTTCCCCTCCGAAATATCAAAACAAGACATAAAATAAGACACAGTTAAATGGGAGAGAAACCTTTAATAAAAACTGTCACACATTCATGCCGAGTCAGTACACAAATCAAGAAGCAATCTAAACAAGCACTCAACAAACTACCAAGAAGGAAGGAAGGGCGACATTTCTTCGGCTATACTACGCAAAGTTGATACTGGTTTACCTGCACTCGTTGTAGCTCTGTGTTCCGAAACCTCCAAATGTTTAGATACAAATCAGATGTAAAATGAGTTGAATCGCTTTCCCAGTTGTTTGATTGTTGTTTTTACCATTTCGTCCGCATCCTTTGACAACTGAGAAACTTGTTGAGTTCAACTCCTGCAGCAAATATGGAAAAATCGTTTCAGTTTTAATCCGCTTTGAACGATGATTAGAAGGATGTATTAAGAAAAATCAATCACGCAACACATTTCAGAGCCAAAGAATAGAAGATTTTTTCCCCAAAACTTGTGCCACTTCGTTCAAATCGGATAAGTGTTATTGATTTATTCAGCTTTGGAACGAAACAGTGCAACACTTCGCAAAGTTTTTGCTCCTTTTTCTTTCAGTCATGTGGCTGATTCTTGTTCCCTTTTTATCCCTTTTCTCATTTTTCACTTTTTTTTTGATTTCATAACAATTATAGTGGTTGAGTTTTAAATAAAACAACTATTGTACTCAGGCTTACTGGATATCGAATCATTATAACCAACTCATTGCTACGCGCCTTGTTAGTTATCCATCATTCGATATCCAGTGCTTCCTCGTAGAATAATTGTTAAATGTCCTCAAGCAGTTGAAGGCCTGGGTTCAAACTTTATCCGGAAAAGTTAACATGGTTTCTCGTTATTGATCAGAAAATGTTGGCGCGCACTCGTTCGCTTGTTCGCTTTTTCTCGACTATCCCTGAATGGAAAGAGAGACTGCTCGTAGTCTAAAAGCAATACTTTATCAGTTACACTTGACGTTAGCTCCCTCTACACCAATATTACTTACTTTAACGTCAGTACAAAAACCACTGCTGTGTTATGGTGGAACCGTCCGATTCCCGTAAAGTATCTTAGGAAATTGATGTGACTTATACTTGAAGAAAGTTTTTTCCAAATTCAGTGAAAGGCATTTCTTGCAAACTAATGATAACGGTATGGTACCAAAGTGGCTGTCGCTTTCTGGGTTACCTAGATGGTAGAGTAGACTTCGGGATACAAAGTCCCAGAAATTGGTCAGTTTAAACAGTTTTCCTAAAAAAACAGAACTTTATAGGTGACGTATCCTCTCTGTGAAAATACCAGCGGGAGAAGTAAAATGTTTCGTTAATGACTTTTTTTTATCCCACGACCAAATTTGCATTTGAATATTGTCACCTTGAAAGGCTGTTTTCCTTGACACGGACGCCTTGCATTAAAGAGGACCACGGTTTTCAACTGTCAAAATTCTAAACACACTAAATCCTTTCAAAGGGAAAGAAACATTGCAAGATACGTAGTTCTTTACTTGCCACACTTAAAAACAGTTAAACAGGGTATTATCAAGGGAGAAGCTAATTGCACTTCTTACGGACTAACTCAGTACATCAAAGAGAACGTTAACGTGATATAAGTAGACAAAAAAAAAACTCTATCAAAGAGGCTTTCCAGAAGGACTCGTGAAACAAATCAGTTCTCAGTGAGGTTCAATTGGAAATTGCAAAAAGAGGCACCAAAGTCTAAACCAAAACAATAAAATGACAATTCATCGTATGCCACCACTTATAATTATAATCAGGTTATAGCTAATCTTAAAAAGAATATCATGAAACACGGTACATTTAGCCTGATCTTACGGCTACAGACCAGAAATTACCAGCTTTTACGCGTGAAATTATTACCTTCTTATTGCTAAATATCATGTATATAATGCAAGAAACCAGTCAGAGACTCCGAGCTTACAGGTCTGTCTCGCCTTACTGGAAAGTAAAATTAAATGCGAAAGACGAATGGCTATTAAAAACTCTAATTATAAAAAAAATACAGAGCTAAGTGGACCGCTCTCTACATCTGCGATGCGTGAACAACTTATTTTTATGTCTTCAAACGAAATCAAGCCTACAATGTGCCTTTAAATATACAATAATGAAAGTTAAGGTGCCATAAATTTTTTTATTACATCCACCATGTGTGTGTCAGCATATAAGTTGTAGTTGTTTGTACCGGTAAATACAACGTTAAGTGATCAATATGTGACATTATTCTATTGTAACTGTAAATGTTGTAACATATGGTTGCCTTGTCAATGAACAGTCAGGTGTAGTGTTAAGTCTGTAGTATAAGCATTGTAACGTTAGCAATTTATATTGTTTAGTGTTTAAGTATTATATGTAATCTGTACTGTGGTTGTTTGTTAATAAAGTTTTTGTTATTAAAAAAAAAACGTTTAGCCTGACCGCAGACGTCTCCTGTACATGTTTTGTTAGGTTTGCTACATTATCCAGACCCAACAGGTTTCACTCGCTCAAGCCTTAAAATACAAACCAATTTTATCCGTTCGTTAGAACATCTCAGTGTGTGACAACCGACGTCACCATTTTTACACGTATTGATATCAATTGGAACGAACTTTCTTTCTCCTGTTACAGTGAAAAAATTCATTGTTTTTGCCTGCTCATGTTGCATACATTTGAAATGCTTTCAAGTTGACACCCCAGGAGTCTAAAGTAATTTTTGAAATCTTCCAAAGCGTTCGTACGTCTTTGGGTTATCTTCGGTAGTCTTCATAAGACCTTCGGGGGCTTGCTGTAGATCTAAAACATCTTCGTGGCAATTTTCTCACATGAAATCTTCCCTTCCTTTCGACTAACAACAATTTAATAATGCTTAAATATACAGAGTACGCAGAGTCGTCACGTTTTGAAGCAGACCAAGTGTCTTTATTTCTTTTGTTTGCTGTTTCTTACATTGTAATCCTTAAAACGTGAACCTTAGCTAATCAATTACAAGTACATGACGATAAGTCACGGTGTAATAGAAAACTGAGTTTTGTCTTAAAATGCATTATCGGCGATCTATGAAAATAACTCGTTGTTATGCCAGAGAGCGTCACATTTCGTTGACACCTGGTCGGGACAAGCTTTACCGGTAGAAGCACACGCGCTTGCACTGCGTGCAAATGTGGTGGCAGCGGTACCCAAAATGGCAAAGATAACGGCAGCTGTAACAGAGGTAGGGACAATGATACCGTAGCCGCGACCCTGGCCCTGTTGAAAGAAAAACACGATTTTGTTACTGCATTTGTGATGAATGGTCGCTTGAATAAAGGAAAAGGTGGTAAGAGCACCCCCCTACACACACACACACACACACACACACACACTCACACACAAACACATACAAGCCATTCATCGAGAGTTCAGTAGACAGACGTTTCCATCTAAAATCCATTTTACATCGAAAAATGAAAAAATAAATAAATACATACTAAGAAAAAAAAAGTCAAAAGAATAAAATTATGTACTTAAGCCCAAGCATCATTTTTGTCAAGTCTCCTCCTTACTGGTCTCCTAAATTTTGTTGACAGTAGAGTTGAGAGAACTTGCTTAAATGTCTCAACAGGAGCCCTGGTCAAAACTGTTCATCTTCAATGGTCATTGTATGTGTTATTACACGTCGTTTGTTGGTTTGGTGGTTTTTTGTTTAGTCCCTTCATGCTTTTGTGTGAACAAAGTGTTGCATTGAAATTGCACATGGTATGACCAGGAGAAATTTGATGTTGATCTCCGAGGGATCGATTTTAATATTCAACAATTATTCACTGAAGCGGATGTGAGCAACAGATACTATGCCGAGTTTGAGTAGCCAATCGGAGTGAGCGAAAAACATTATCCACTGGCTAAGTATATACTAACTAAATTTGTTTTGATTTTAATAAGCAGTCGTCAAAACACGACTAGAACTGCAAAAATAAAAACGATATATTGGAGCGAGGCTTTTATTTTTCCTTCACTGTTTGATAATTACAATTTAACTTTAACAGGATTCTAGCCCTCTATTCGCAGTTTTTTCTTTTGTTTTGACATCTGTTTCAGTTGAAAGCGCTTTTGTTGCTGCCAATTAAATCGAAAGAGATGCCGATTTCTAACTTTTGTGTCTGTAGACGAAATTCGAGAACCTGACCATTCAAACCAAAGTTACATATTGTTAATTTCTTTCTGGTGGTACGGTTTACCATACTGTACAAAACGGGTCTAACATTTGAGTCTGTGGATAAACTTCTAGAGAGTGACCACTCAATTGAAAGCTTCTACACTGAGTTTTTTCGGCGTACTGTTTATCAGAGTATGCTGTGCAAGATGGTTGCAACTTTTGCGTCTGTGGATATAATCCTACAGCGTGACTATTGGTTAGCACGTTCCTGTTCCTGTTTACTTTGTGCTCGAATGGTTCTAGATTTTGGGTGCGTGCACTAAAATCCTAATGCGCATCTTTATTTAAATGCAAGTTTGAGAGGAGCGATATCTCAGTGGTTTAGTGAGATTGGCATTGTGTCCACTGTTTAAAAATGCCTACCGTGTTTGGAGTGTAATAACTTTTTTGTGCTTTTTATTCCTGTTAAAATAATATCCATTACCTGGCCTTTTTGGTGGCATTGCTGATGGGCGCTGAGCGTCCTCTACGCCATCACTTTCTTCTGGCTCAACTTGGCCAATGTCCCCGCCTTTGAAAATGAAATCAGAGTTCCCAAAAAAATCAGATCTATCGTTTGCTTATTGCACTGCCACAAAACGTGTTCTCCTCCTACTAGCTTTTCTCACCTTCTTCAGGGATTTCGGCCGGGCCAGCGTCTTCAGCACTATCAGTTTCCTCTGGTCCATTCTCGTCCACGTCCTCTCCTTTGAAAGCAAAAGAATTCATCAGATTTGTTGTGTATCGCCACAAAATACTATAGTGTTTGCCAACCACACTCTCGCAAAACATGACGTCCAAGTAAACTCTTCTTTTTTCACCTTATTAAACACATTTTTCTTACCTTCTTCAGGAGTTTCGGCCGGGGCAGCGTCTTCTGCACTGTCAATTTCTTCTGGTTGGTCCTTGTCCACATCTTCCCCTTTGGATGGAAAAAAAATTGGTTTAATTAAGAATTGCAACTGACAGATATTATAACCTGCTGGGGCGCTCCTACCGTGACGCGAAATACCCAAATGGATGCCAGAATTTCTCGCTCTTAAAATGATAGTTCTTTATTTGACAGGTTATAATACAGAAGAGGAAATTAAGAAATCATATAGATGAGTACATAAGGTAATGTACAATTTCAATTTGGCTTTTTTACACACTTGCCGAAGAGTGCGCATGGGCGTATTGTATTTTCACTTCTTGTACTTTCATGTAAAACTGACATAAGTGTGTGCAATTGTATAACAGGAAAAGGCTATTAGCTATTTCCTAAGTTATAATGCGAGAACGAGAATACGATTGAAATAAGAAATGTTTTTTCTGACTGTAATCATTTGTGTAACTATGTTTGTCCCCCTTCGGCTAAGTATCAACCTGACTTTGTGTGTACTGCCAAAAAATGTCTGGGAACGCCTCTGAGTCCTGTTTTAAAACGTTTTTGGAATTACACTTTGCCACTCCCTCTTGCATGAGCTAAGGCTTCAGGACATTCATTCAAACAGTTTACCCTACCTTCTTCAAACATTTCGGCCAGGTCCTGTTAATAGATATGCATTTAACTGTAAAAATTATCACTTGCTGTTCAGCCCAGGGAACTCTTCCAGATCAGCAAACTTTTCATTACTCAGTTCTCTGAAGCTGGCAAGTAACTTTGTTTAGAGAGTGCAGCGAATATGTAGCGAACGAAATATCTAGAACACTGATCCGACACTGGTGCGACATGCGATGCAGAGTCAATTGCTATTCTGTTTATTTTTATCGTTTAAACTAAACTACAAAGCCAAATGCAAACCAACAAGACCCTCAAGTTTTGATATTTTAAAATATAGAGAAGTGGAAAGCTGTATGATCTCGACCATGCAATTTACTAGCTAGAGGGTTTCACCTACAAATTAAATTCCGCAGTTTAAACAACAGACTTCTAGCGCAAGTGTAAGGTTTGAATCCAATCCCAACGGAACTTTCATAGCTGATACTGAACTGATCTCTGTGCTAGCTACTGCACTGGTCACTAGCAAAAACTGCGAAACGAGAGTATTGCCTAACATGGGAGGAAAAAGGTCTTCGCTGCCTTAATTTATCACGCATTTTGAGTGTTTTCTAAACTACTGACTTCTTGCTAGTTTTGTTACGTTTCATCAAAAATTCCACTAACCTTTTATACAGTTCCTGCTTGAGAAATAAAAATCATGGAAGCGACCATGAAAAGTAACAACGTCAAACGAGCCATTGTGTGATAGTTAGTCTTTCGAGTCCTGATCTTCACTCCAGCAGAAACTTGAGAGAATGTTTCGAGGCTGAGAGAGCAGGCAGCGTTAAACAAGCCTGAAACATGAATTCCTGCACGATGTGTTTGATGAAGCGGTTAGTATTGGCGTGGAACATAAGTGGACACAATAAGAGTTTTCAGTAAAAGGTACTTCATGTGAATAAAGTCCTTACTCTATTTGATTAGATACGGTGAGAGCATGGGGCAATAACACGCGAAGAAAAGTAAATCAAACTAAGTAAAATAAAATAAATATGAATTGCTGTTTGGTTCTTTTGGGTACTTTTTTATGTTAAAAATGACTGATTTTTGCTAAGCCAGTCACCTATCAACCTAATAGCGACAAAACGTGGGGTAGGCCATGACAGGCCATGTTGTAGGCCATGGCCTATCCTATGGCCTACCCGTGGTCAATTTCATAAAACAATTTACTCTTGAATCTCTTAAAATCCTTATCATAATCAAGCACTAATGTGAGGGAATTGCACCTATTAAAGCAAAAATACAAATAAGGTACATTTTGGCTCTAAAAGAGTGAACCTTCTAGAGTGAACCTTGTATATGAGTATTATTTGTGTGAAAATTATATTAGCTTTCATATCTATTGCTTGAAGAAGAACAATGTCAAGAAAGCCTACAGTGATGTCTCATGATTGTGATGGTACAAATTGGGTGACTTCATGAAGAATGTTGTTATATTCAGTTGCTGGTAATTCTACTTGTTATGAAATATGGAATAAGTAAATCAATCTATTTTAGTTTCAGCTCAGCCAGACGAACTAAAATGAAAATATTCAGTACACTGTACACAGATAACCACTGTCCGTAAAGCGAGCTGAGCTAGGTTAATTTTTATGGGAGCTAATGTCACTCGGGTCAGAGAAAAGTGTCCATTGCATTTGTCCGTATTAACACATAAAGCGGGCTAATGGAAGAAAAAAATGTATGGGCCTTCTGTCGGGACAAAATTATTGTCTGTAATAGCTGAAAGCGGGCGTCCGTACAGCGGGGTTCCAAGAATGTACTCTTACCGGATTCTTCTTCCTGCTCCCCATAGAGAAGAACATTTGCCAGCAGATACATGTACAGGCTATGTACTGTTGTTTTCAACAAACATACGGTGTTTTGTATTCGATGAAAACCATGGCCTCCTTTATGTTAAATTGGGGAGGAATGTGTGACAACCCAAAAATACCTGAATAGGAAACTGCAGTGACAAACATTGAGTTACATTGCATTCAAAAGCCGGCAAACTCGTACAGTTGCAAAGTAAACAATTTGGCTGATGTGAAAAGGAAACTTTTGATCAACACATTACTGCAATTTCATGCAATAATTTTGAATGAACTAATAATAATTAAAGTTCCATCGGAATATGCTCCTGGTTTCGTAAGTCCTGATAGACGTGAGGTACATGTAAAAGCAGTTGGGGGGGGGGGGTACTTCATTATCTTACCTTAAAAGGGATGTATGGCCTAATAGGGTATGGTTTTCACACGGTTCTGTCTTAAATGTGGGAAGGGTAAACTCAGTTATCGCAAACAGCTCAACCACTCTATAAAGCTGTAAACAGATTTCTAAATTATCAACGTATTAAGATAAGAAACGGTTCATCCTTACCCTCATCTGTTCTGTCTTATACAGGGCTTGGGGGGGGGGTACTCCCTTATATGGCCTATACGGGGATGTGCCGCTGGACAGGGTATGGGTTTTGGCCTCTCTGTTCTAAACAGGTTATGTGATTTCATGTGAGTTTGTCCTAAACAGGGTATATAATTTCGCGCGAATCTATCCTAATTATAAACAGTGTATTGTGTGTCCTAAGCAGGGTAATAAAATCGAGGTTGTTGTCCTCAACAGGGCATGTATTTTAGGCTTTTTTTGTCCTAAACAGGGTCCCAAATACGGGTCCAGACCCCCCCCCCCGGGATACAGGGTAACAAAACCAGCGGTTTCTGTCTTAAATATGGTCAGGGTTTGACCCACCTCCCTACTCGAGCATCTGTTCAGTACCCCCCCCCCTACCCAAGGGAAAGCGGTTGTTTCTTTCAAAGTGGTTAAACTTTTTGATGACCGTTTTAAGAAATGCAATAATTGTGCATGCACATGAAAGCTGCACGAAAAATTCTTTCGTCCGTAACAAATTTCTATGTAAATGGCATTGTAGTAAAAGACTCGAACAACGCATTCTTAGGAAAATTCACTACTAGTCGGCCAAAGGGGGGACCTTATTTTGTGGCTTAGGCAATTTTTTAGGTTTACAATCTGCTGTTTTTTAGGAACTGTTTTTAGAAAATCGACCACCGGTAGGTCAAAGCATAGGCCATGGCGTACACCATGGCCCACACCATGGCCTACCCCACGTTTTGTCGCTACCACCTATAATACAATATTGTTCTTGAACGGTTTCAGTCAAGATTGAATTAGACGAACTTGAGCGGGAGTACTAGTCTTGAAACATACCTGTTCACTTTCCTGATATATGTATTTTAACTATACTGTGAGAGGGTTAAAAAGAAGCAGAAAGAAATAGAGTTATTTTTGCGTGGTCTAATGGTTCGCCCATAGGACCTTCATTCTGGAGGTCAACAGTAATATTTGGGCCTCATGAGTCTGAGGTGTCGTTTTATTTTCCTATATAAACATGATCTACGTTGTCTCTTTCCACCCTTCTATCCAAGCTGGTGTATAAATGGTACCAGCAAAACGTCAAACCTAATGCCAAAGGGTATCTCTGCAATGGACCAGCATCCCGTGCAGGGTAAAATAGGATGAGAGTCGCTTTATGCCTGTCTGTACACATAAGCTGGGTCAAGCTTTCAGTTGTGGCCCTCTCTTTTTCAGTGTTATATGAATATTGATCAATAACGCACTTCTGTCATTTATTTGGCATCGTCAGCCCACATCTTTGTCATAACGGTGGATGAACTTCGGTACGTGAACATATCTTATGAAACATTCTTCTAATAACATGGTTCAAGTGTGCTTTGTTCTTTTTTGCCAAACTTGGCTACTATATTGCACTGTCCAGAGAACCTACTAGATAAACTTTGGTACACAATTCCTGTTCAGTTCATGTATGTTTTGTTTTACAAAGAAAAATGTTATTCCTTGGAAATGTTCTTGAGTAGAAAAAAGATTGAACAATGCCACAAGAAATATTATTCGAAATAGGCATTCGTTTGGGTATTCCCTTCTATTTCTGCACTATCAAACACTTGAGAACATGTCAAATTTCGCTCAGAGAGTCAGTGATCTCATTGAAAAGCATTTATTATCGTGCGAAACATTTATACGTATCAATATCTATTGTACTTGGATATTTTGAGCTTGAAGTAAATGGAATACTTAAACTCTAAAATTAGCTGTTTTAACTTGCACGTCTTTGCCAAAATCACAAATGATGTGTAAGAACGAACACCCAATAAAAGATAGAACAAGGGAAAACACACTTCAGTTAATAGGTGTCAGGTTATCTTTTTGCAAAGCAGTGACGGCATACAAGGGAAAGTAAAATTTCTTTTGGCAATAAATTGTGATTGTTGTTTACATAACATTATATTGTTCTTGGTATTTGTAGACACCAATGGAAAATAAGTTGTTTTATCGAGAGCTGTTTCCTTTTGAGACATCATGCTGTACTGTGCTCAAACGACACTACCAAATTGCACCTATTGCACTCACTCAAAAACTTGCATGAGGCTTTCTGAAAAATCAAGTTAACTTAACCATATGGTGCATTAGAGATCGAGGAATTATTTGATGAGAAATTACGCCTCAAAGTGTGCCAAAAGCCGTTTCTCGCACAAGCAAGATGCGCCTAGATAGCGAATTTTCAGTTTAAAAGTGACAGTTGTTATATAGAAACGCAAAGAAACAGAGAACAGTACACATCATTTTGTTGATCTTTCTTCTACAAGAGCCATATGGCGCAAGCAGTGTATGAAAAGTAGTTTGTTAATAAACGGGAAAAATGTAAACCCACTCTATATTTTCAGGCCATTTTCTTTATTGTCTGAGACACGCTTCAGTAACTAGCTTTCACAAGCTTAGCGCTGGCAGCTCAATAAAGTCCCAGATGTGTCGCTGCACTATTGGCAATGCAAGAGGAGAGGTTAATAGAAAGCTCATAGCGTTAGGCTTCTATGTTAAACATCTGACAACCACTAATAGAAAATATTTGCACAAAAAATTTGGCTACTGGAGTAAGAAATGGATTACGAAAGGGTGTTTGAGTAGGCCTGATAAGCACTACAACTATGTTCCCTGAAAAAAAAAAATAAATGAATGTTCGATATCATTTATTGATTTGAAAAATCTTTTGCAAGTCCATTGCTTTTGTTGTAGTTTTCATTCATATCACTGACAAATTGAGGCCAGCAAATTTTAAAAATAGAAACTAGGTTTTCATAATTAATGGATTAAGTGAATTTAATGGCAAGCAATACTATCTCTTCATTACCTTCGAGGCTCATAGCTTTTTTGAAATGTATTTGCTCACTCGTGAGCTATTCAGAAGTGGCCCCAAATGATTTTGCATCAAATTTGACAAGGATATCAGATGAATGCCTGAACTGTAAAAAGTAAGCGAAAAAGCATCACCGGGAATAAAATCCTTGTTAGCTTATAATGCTTTTCTTGAGGAATGACTGACCTAGGGGAAACTAAAGAAACTGACTAGGTCAGGGCCCTGAGTTCCAGTGTGGACCCTTGAAAGCGTTTGTGCGAATATCCTTTACAACACGGATTTTTTCATACTTTTGCTACAGTCAGATAATGAGTTACCTATGTCAGAAATGCAAAACAAAATTATGGGGTCACCGACTTCGTTTAAGAGATTTTGACAAATAGGTCCTCGTAACTCGACATGGCCTTAGTTGTTGTTAGTTGAAAATATTAAAAATGATTCGCTGAGACCCACTTTCTCAGTTAAATTTCATTTAAGTGGGTCTGTCAAGTAAATAAACTTGACCCGGTGTCATCAGTCCTTTCAGTTAAACTCAACCTTTGAAATGGGCTTTTGCCAACACCGTACAGCTAAAATAATAGCGGAATTCGATGAAGCGTGGTCAGAAAAGTTGAACAAAAAAATCAGATTTCCACGACACAGATTTTCTTCATTTTGTCATAAAACGTAGATAATCGATAAAGAAAGTGATCTATCTGTAGAAAATCTGAGATCACCGCACATTTAAGAGAGTTAACTCTGTGCATGGATATTAAAATGCCTACTAGCCATATATCTCTACATTTCTTCAACAGCCCACGCTTTCAATGCATGACGTTGGCATGACATGGGGAAGTGGATTGCGTGCTCAGTAAGGATGCGCATAAACAATTAGCGCAAACGTTCTTAAATCTTATCAAATTAAGATGAAACAGAGAGTGAAAGAGAGGAAAACATGAAAAAAAATTTCTTAAAGGGTGCATCTACTGGCTTTGTGTGTTAAGGTATCAGTCATCCCCTACTGCCCTGCCCAGCCAATCTTTCCGTTTATTAATAGGTTGGCAAACGTTCCATTGTGAGTACAAACAAGTGTTGAAATTCTTGATTCTCGGTATAGTAAAATAAAAGCCACATTCTTGGAGCCTACTAACATACCATGGAAAGTAACTTCAGGCCATATAAGGCACAGGGAAGTGTTATTAATCTGTACTGTTCTAGTTATGTTCCGTTTTATGAACCTCGTCATCTCTTTATGTCCCTCCTTAGGCCGAGTTTAACACAATGAATGGTTTGAACCAGGAGTCATATCTGATAAGTGGGTGATGTATGATCATCCGGGTGAGTGCAGTCCTGAGAACGACTGTTTGAGGTGACATTGACTGATTTCGACAACCTTCATCAGATCATGTGCGAGGGCGTGTTGCGAGTGTGCGCCGAGGGCGAGTTGCTAAAGGCAAATATCGATTTTGGTGTGAAACTAGCTTTAAATATCTGATCTCCCCCCAGGCAATGGTCATTTTTTCATGCAACCCCCAAAATAGATACCAAAATTTCTTGTGCACCCTCTTCCCTAACTTCTTTCCTGCTTATACACCAATCATTTCCTCGATTGTTGTTTGTCGGTTCTTATCTTACATTTTCCATGTACAAATGCCTGAAACATCTGCACGAAAATTAAGACACAAAAGTATGGAAAACTGAAAACAGCTCACTCAAGTTTAAAACTCACAAATACAATACAGAATTCATCTCTGGCAAAACGTTTGATACTGCAATAAAAAAACAAAGTGTGTGCATCATTTTTTAACCTGATTTAACGATTCTTGAATAAAGTTTAAGTCTATGTCTATGCTTATCATGCGAAATTGCGGGAAAAAATTCCCGGGAAGCCAGGAGGCCGACAACACAAGGCATTGTAGCAGCCAAAAGAAAAAAGCGAAGACGAGATCTTAATCAAACCGTTTAGAGGGGTCCGGGGGCACACTCCCGCGGGAAACTTTTTGTATTTGGTTCTTCTAAATTGGCTAGAATGCATCTTAAACTGCCACGCACTGTGACATTTATTACTTTATACTCGCTACGGAGGAACCAAATTTCTAAAGCTAAAGCTATCGTGACTTAAATCTCTGGCATTAAACTGACGTCATCATATTACAAGATGAAAACAAAAGGGTTCAAATTTGACGCACCCCCTTTCTGTCTTAGCTTCACTCAGTGACCCCACCCCCTTTCTTTTTTTTTTTTTTTTCTCTTTTGTTAAACGTGAAATCGAGTGAACTCCCCAAAATCCAGCACCCCCCCCCCCCCACCCATCCAGGCGATGAATAATTACCGGTCCCTTACATATCAAGCTATAATTAAAAGAGAAGCCACACTTGTAGGACGTAAAAATCACAAGGTCGTCAAACGCCCTGAGTTATACCAGTCTGTGACGCCCTGGAAAGGCAATAATGTCCCAATAATGACTGGAAGGGGGGAGCTGTGGTACTGTTTTATTTATGCTGAGCAATGTTATGTGACTTTTTATCTCTTGATCGAGTCCGCAAATGAAACCCTAATGTGCGACTACTCAAGTGAAAGAGCACGATTACCTTGTAAATGCTGTATTTAACATGCTGCACAGAAAGGTTCTAACGTCGAGCCTGCAGCGTGATTAATCTTCAAATGAACGTTATCAAGTAGTACTTTCTAGCGATGATGTTTTTACGCCGCGCAACTGTGGACGGCCTTTCTTAAAATAATAAAATTTGATCATTCAGATGAACACTGCATGCAGCAGTATCTTCTGTGGCGTGTTGTACCGTGTACCCTATCGAAGAAAAAGGCAATTCAGGATTATTCGCGTACTGTTTGATTATTGATATTTCGGGAAAAAAAAGGTTGGGATGAAAACAGGTAATTCTGTAAGTTTAAAGTGGTACAGAGCCCCTAAAACAAAATTCGCTCACAAATTAATAGGAGATACCTCACCACGCCTTTGATTTGTGTTCTCGACACTTCTAGCTGAAAAGCAAAGTCTCCAGCTTGCTTTACTGGACGGTGCTTTAGGCTACCAGTGACGCTTTGACGATAGCCAAAACAAACCTTGTGTGAAACGGAAATGAACTACTCGGCTCAACTCGTTTAGAAGGTGCAAGCAAAAGCTTTGAGATTAATTTAATATCTTTCCTAACAGCCTCGTAAAAAATCAAAATGGCTTCAGCTTTGTCAGCTAGTTTAATCAAAAATACTGAAAATCGCCCTTTTCCGTCCTTTTCACCGGATTTGGCATTTTATTGGAAGATTTG
The DNA here is from genome assembly GCA_964030785.1 of Siderastrea siderea. Classification (NCBI taxonomy): domain Eukaryota; kingdom Metazoa; phylum Cnidaria; class Anthozoa; order Scleractinia; family Rhizangiidae; genus Siderastrea; species Siderastrea siderea. Next base: position 19,645,233 of record OZ034977.1, read on the forward strand.
GTTGTTTCATGCTCAAACGTGGATTTCACTAAAAAAATTGGGTACTTTGCTTGACACTTTGAATTTGTGTGGGAAAATGTCCGCAAAATATCAACTCTTATTGGGGATCCTAAGACACAGGGGTCTAAATTTGGAGTCTGCTAGGCAAGTGAAGGCGCAACATTATAATGCAGGGTTAGTATTGAATTTCGCACGCACTTAGTTCTATACATTTTCCAAGTGAAAAGAATCAATTGTGTTTACAGCAGTATCCGACAAAGTTATGCTGAGTTGGAAACGAGCAGAGAGCTAACCCCACCATGCTAGCAGTTTTGCAGGCCGTTTTAAGTGATCAATGGAGACGAGCTAAAACTCTTAAGAAAGCTAATAAGTGAAATGATACGTAGAGAAGCATGTTGTGTTGCAAACCAAGTGGCTTTATTTCCTTTCATTCAATGTTGCTTACATTGTTAAAATGATTTCAAACTAAGATCCCAGGGAGCCAGGTACTAGACCAGTGACCAAATGATCATTGGAAGAGCTGACTTTAACCACATCCTGCGTAGACAGCGAATTGAAAATATATACCAAAAAGCTTTACATGACGTTGCCACTTGGTTGGGTCAGTGCATGGACCCAATCAGCACTTCTAACGGCAACGTGTGGTATCGAATTTCCCTGCGCATTCCCCTGAGACCTTACGAGCAACAAAGTTTAGTGAATTTGTTGATTAAAGTCAATTTGTGGGATAGTGTGCCAACGGTGGGATAGTGGCATAATAAAAAAAAGTCCCCAGAACTCAACAAAAGACAAGCGTGCCAAACCTTTTCATTTTGTTAGATGTCCATGTTGTAGTTTATTTTTGGATTAGTTTTAAATTTTATTATCCATTGTTTTTCTTTTGTTTGAGATTAATGTCATTTATGGTGATTAGTGTAAGACAAAGGAAAGTAAGAATATTATTGAACCTAAGGCAAATGTGAAGCACGATTTTTTTTTTGTCTATCTTCGGCCAGAAAACCTGTGAAACCAGGATTTTGCAGTGCAATACATAATTTTACTGTGTAATACCGTGGCATATTTTGCGCGTTCTCTTGACCTTATATGGTAAAATGGTGCAAGAGTGGAATAATAAAGAGGGTTATTGAGAGAAGATTGTCCCGTATCACGGCTTTCAACTAACGAGACTTTTCGACAAGAAATGGTTTTCATGACACGCTTTCAATCAAGTTCCTCTTATTTTTTAAAACGTTTAGGGGAAAAGTAGAAATTAAACTATGGATCTCTTTTTACGAAGAAAAGTATCTGAAATTATTATTATTAAGATGACGACCGATGACAATCGATATAATCGATGAAAATTGATGAAAATCGATGAAAATGGATACTCACAATGTTTACGATCCTCGATTTTCATTGATTTCCGATGTCAATCGGTTAATTGCTATTGATTAATATCGATTACGATCGATCTTTATCGATTATCGGATTTCATTGATTGGACAGGCAGGGCAATTTACAGAGATTTTACGCTGCCCCGCTTGTGTCAATTTACAGAGATTTCACAATGCCCTGCTTGCGTCAATTTACAGAGATTTCATAATGCCCTGTTTGTGTTAATTTACAGAGATTTTATGATGCCCTGTTTGCATCAATTTACAGAGATTTGATGATGCCCTGTTTGCGTCAATTTACAGAGATTTACGATGCCTCGCTTGTGTCAATTTACAGAGATTTCACAATGCCCTGCTGGCGTCAATTTACAGAAATTTCATAATGCCCTGTTTGTGTCAATTTACAGAGATTTTATGCGTCAGTTTACAGAGATTTCGTTTTGAAAATTCAGTGCAGCTTTTTTTACGGACATTTTAGACGATAAAGTAACTAAAGAAAATTATTGTAAATATTAGATTTACAAGCTATCTTCAGAGATTTTGTAAAGTTTGTAATTTTTTTATTTTTGCGGCTTATTTCAGCAGTTAAAATTTACAATCATTTTATAAAGATTCTAGAAAGAAGACAACACGAAAACTGTATGAAATGTCTGCAAAAGTGATTTTACAAACATTTTGTATTCCATTTGAAAAAGTAGGCAAGATTTGAACTCTTATAAAATGTCTGTAAATTTAGGATTTATAGACATTTCATTAAGTCTGTAAGTGGTCCAGATTTTCCAGTACACTCTCTATTCAAACCTACCGAATAGAGAGATTCGTCAATAGGCTGTCTAAACAAATGTTTTGGCCTGTATGTCTGCAGGCCTGTTTGTGTCCGGCGAGCATCATTGCAAATCATCCGCGACTAATAATAATATGCATTTATAGCGCGCAAATTCAACATAGGTTTTCAAATGCCGTTACAAATATGAACTAAAAAATTAGATAAAATAATAGATTAAAAAATAAAATAAAATATAGATTAAAAAACAAAGTGCTTTGGCCTGGTGGTGTCTAGAGGTGTGCGAAAAATTATGACTCGCGTCATTTCAATGCCTCGCTCGCGCGAATGAACGTTCTATTCCTTGCAAAAATAATTATTTAAATTTGGATCCGTTCTGATTAACTTTGATTTCAACTCATTCAGTAGCTAAAAATTTCTTTAGAGACATCATTTCAAGGGGAACGAGACACCCCCAAGGCTTCAATAAGTCACGACTAAGATACTTTTAAATTATAGTTTAAATGTTAGGACCACTTAGCAATGTCTAATTGCGGTGACGAGCGTACTATTGATTGCGTAGGAGGAGTTTGAAATACATTAGTTTCCTCGGGGGAAATTCAAAGTCGTCCTGTTCTTTTGTTGTACAAGTGATTTAGCAGAGAAGAGCCTGAGAAGTCAGTAGGAAAATTACAAAGTTAAATTTTTGAATCACTTTGAATCGTTCTTTTCTGCTGAAAACTGGCAGTGAGCTCTGTTAGACTACAAAGAAACAAACCCATATGCTAACTCTGAAAAAGAGCGATCTTTCAATAAAAAACTCAACTTCAAATTATTTCCCCATACAAAAAAATGCTTGAAAATAAGGTTTTTGTTTTCAAGAAAAATTTCCAAAAGGTTTCACTAGTGGTATGAGCCCGGGAAAAATCTCATTTTCGTCCTAAAGATCTTATCTACAAAAGCCATATGCTAACTTAAACGAAACTAACGTAGTTAGCCCGCAAACTCGCCTAACATGCGTGCTAGTAGCCGGTTTGAGGCCATTTTCTCTTTTGTCTGACCGTCTGGTATCCTGAATGGATTTTAATTTTCACGCGGGCAACTTAAAAAGGACCTGGATGTGTCGTCTCATTCTGGGCGATGGATTTGGTATGAAATTTGTCATGGTTATCAAATGAATGCCTGAACTGTAAACGAATAGGAGCATCGAGAATATTTAAAATCATTGTAAGCTTATAGTGCGTTTTTAAAGCATGATTGTCCTGGGAGAAACTAAAGAAACTGACTTGGCTAGGGCCCTAAGTTCCAGTGTTGACCCTTGAGAAGCCAAAAGTTAGACCAAAAATATAACATTTAAGAGAGCGTGTCCACAAAAATCGAACATCGAGCGGCAAACTTTAAAATTTCCAAATCGCTCAAACTTGGGCTGTTAGTAGTCCATATTGAGTTATTCTGCGCTATGTGTTTCATTTCTCGAATACTTTTTTTCTTCCGGCAGAAATTAGCGAGGTAAAATTCATGGTTATTTGCATTGCGATTGAACAGAACTAAGACACTAAGACAGACTTAGTCCAATACTCACCACTTGTTCAAGTCGTGAAAGTGGTGATTCAACTCGTACCAGTCGTACGGGTCGTAAAACGATGGTTACAGGTGGTTCGATTTGTTCAAGTTGTGATATGGTATTTTTCAGTAAAATAAAGTGTCGCTGCATCTCATTAAGGCAGTGACCCACTCAACTCGCACGAGTTGTACGACTGGTTCAAGTGGCGAAACTGCATCTCATTAAGAAAGGCAGGGGCCCAGTCAACTCATAGGAGTCGTTCAACTCGTTCAAGTGGTGAAACTGCATCTCATTAAGAAAGGCAGGGGCCCGGTCAACTCGTACGAGTCGCCACTATGCCTCGCTCTTTCAGCGTATGACCCCAAAACATTCGCTGCATGAAACAAACCGAACACCAAGCTCATGCGCAGTTACGCGGGTACACGAAATACAAGACGATAACATGTCTATTACTTGTTCTATAAGCGTTGCGCAAATTGATTACAGAGTTCTAAAAGCGAACTGTTATATGGATGACTCCTTCTATTGAAGCCTTGTGAAACTGTCCAAAGGAAGATAACTATAATTTTGCGTCGTTATTTAAGCTACGCACGAAGCAAGCGAGAAACACGAAAGACATATTTCTCGTTCTATAAGCGTCGCGCAAATTGATAATAGGTTCGAAGCGAGATAGAAGGCGGTAATGTGTCTATTACTCGCTCTATAAGCGTCCCGCAAACTGATACTAGATTCTGAAAGCGAACACGAAATAGAAGACGATAACATGTCTATTACTCGTTCTATAACCGTTGCGCAAACTGAGTACAGAGTTGTAAAAGCGAACTGTTATGTCAATTACTGCTTCTATTGAAGCATTGTGAGACTGGCCAAGGGAAGGCAACTTTGATTTTGCCTCTTTATTTAGGCGCACGTACGAAGCGAGCATGATACACGAAAGGAAAGACGGTGATATATTCATTGTTTATTTCACCCCAAACTCAGAGTGAAGCGTACTGACTGAAAATATTCAAAGTGTCCTTAATGACATGCAACTCCCAATATTACTTTATGGTCGTATGATAGGCTAGAGAAGACAAGAGTCTTGAAATAATTAGTTTACGCAATTGCTCAAAGGATAATACAGGTCATTGTTCCCACCTGTCATTTTCTGAAGTAACCACAGAGAGCGAACTTACACTCGCTAGAGTTGGTGTTTTCAGTGAGGAGGAGACTTCATCTCAAAAATTGGACACTATTTGCCCATATCACAGGCCTGAACTCGAGCTTGCCAAACATGGAGCAAACAGAAAAGCAGATCGGGGAGTCTCGAAAATGATATCCGAACGAATCTTTAAGACGAACGGAACGTTTGTCCCAGTTCGATCAGGTGAGTGCAGATTCAAAGGAAAACAATTTTTATTTCAGAACTGAATACCTTTCTTATGACAGTCAGAGGAAATGCTAAAAAAAAAGGTAACAGGCCACTTAACAGACATGCTTCATTGCGATAACCAACGACTAGGAGTAATTTAAAGGCTGTGACATTTATTGACAGGTAAGATATTTTCTTTTTAAACGTTGTTTCCTGGCTAATACTTGATACGTAATCATAATTATTGACATCCTCTAGATTGCAGAATACCCCACAGTTCATTTGCATCTCATTGAATAACAATGATGCCTATTGTTTTTCAACCCATTTTACAAAGGTTCCGACACGTCACGTGGGAGCTTGGGGGAATTTCTATTCTGTTAGAGAGTTTGTTCCTTATAAAAGAAACTTGACCTCTTATTTGAACAAAAAGGAAAAAATTGCCTCAAACTTTTAAAATGTTTCAAGAAATGCCTTTCCTTATTTAAGGAAGGGAGGGGAGTTTATTTGAGCCACATCTCCCTGATCTCATCTTTTATATAATTTGGAATTCGCTTTAAGGGTTTTTTTCTCGCAAGGAAACGATGCGCAGAGACGCAATTTTCAATGCAAACGTCATTTGGATATGTTTGATCCGGACGTGCTGGGGGTCTATTTGATCTGAAAGTGACATTTGTGCTATTTGGACTGTTAGGCATTTGTCGAGACTGCAGAAGCAGTGTTTTGGAAGGCCCAGTAGCTAGTGATGACGGTATTGCAAGTATTGGTATGGAGGAGGGAGCAGCATGCGCCATCCCCATAACAGCTGTAGAGTCACTCTTACGCACACTTGCCAGTGTTACCGTGTTATGGACAATAATCCAAAGATAACTGTAGTTATCTAAAATAAGTCAGCGTACCAGAAGTGATCGTCGTTTTACTTGTACTGAAAAGCATATTTATTATTATTTTTGGCATTAAGTAGATCCTGACAACGAACTGTCTTGTGCAACACCAGCTCATCTTTTTACGCCAGAAACACCACACAGTCTCTATAAAACACCAGAGAGCTCGGACGATTGTAGTGACGAGACCACACCCTCAGGTGCCAGTAGAGACAAACTGAATAGTTTATTATCGAGCAGAGATATCAGTCCCATCAGAACTAAACTAAATACAGCGTGGCATTTAACCAAAGAGAGGACCAAGCGCCATTACACTTGGAAAGTGCGCCAAGCCGTCCATGCAGTAATCGAAGAAATTGCATCAGGGGAGGGAGACCTTAGTGTCATCAAGGGGTACAGCACTTCAGTTTCCACTTGACACAGAAGATCATGCGGACACGACACTCATTGAGGCCCTCACTGAATGCTACAACACTACGGACCACTGGAGCAGACGTCGACAAATCCTCTCTATTTTGGCTGACGAAGTTAGTTAAGGTGCTAAAGAGATGCATCCCGGACCTGACATGCTATAAATTCAGCATTGCTAGACACCACCAGCTCCTCCATGGGCGTGGAGCAGTGATGCCGAATGTGCAGGACGCACGAATGTATGTGGCGCCAGGACAACTAAGCCACTTTTTTAAACTTATTACCAGTGGGCACATCATCCAGGGACTCCTGTTTGGAGAAAAAAAACTGAGGTTATCCTCCAATGAGGAATTGACTATACTGATCGTCATAAAAACTGTCATTCTGGCACAGATTATTTCTCAATACGAGAAGCTATGCAGTGAGGAAGGCTTCAAACCGATGGGACGTAGTACTCTCTACAGATGTTCTGCGTGTCTGCTTGGCCTCTGTTCAGAGATCTTTACAGGGCCTAGACTATGTCGCCGCGCAGGGGGCCAAGGCATTTGAGGAGTTGGAATTTGCCGCTGAAAAAATAGGCGATAACTGCGAGTTGGGTCTGTCTTGAGCCAAAGGAAAAAAAACAGCGGCTAAAAGTAGCGAAGCGTTACCACAAGGGAGAGCCAAGTAAAGCCAAGAGACTTGACATATGCAATAATAATTAAGGTAACATATCAAAAACAGGACTTAATAGAAACAGCTAATTTATATATAATACAACATTGGCTTGCTATGATATGATTTTTATCTACTTATGTTGCTATAGTCCTGACAAAACACTTACCAGCTGTGTGAAAAGGCCGGACATAAGAAATAAAAGGCAGTGCATCAAAGGTAGGGCTTAGTTAAGGAAAAAGTTCAGCAATTAATAATATATTTCCTTGTTTGATTTCATTCTCAGGTTCACGTTTCCGAGAGCGCTACTGTCCCTGATCACTCCTGACGATCCAGAATACACTTCGACTTGTGGCCACGTACCCTCATAGCGACAGCTGAGACTGGTGTCTGCTTCTTTCGTCCGTGGTGAGAGAGATTGAAGAAGGTTCAGAGAGAGCCGGTTGCTTGGACATCGAGAAAGAAGAACTGAAGTTCGTTATCTCACAGGCCAAACAGAGTATTGGGTAAAGCCCATCTACTGCGGTCTACAAACCAGGATGAGTGCAGAATAGACGTCTTTCGTGGCCTCAGTGCCTCTTCCATTCTGTTAGTGCTTGAATGGGCTATGAAATTATTACCCCGCAAGTTCCGGGAAAGCCGATCTGATTGGTACAGTAAAAAGGGAAAACCGTGGCATATAGCAGTGGCGATTAGAAACAGCAATGGAGAACATTTGGAGATGATGACATTCGTCAATGTGTTTGAGAGTGTTACCTCTCGAGCCAGCAGCCCAGTGTTAGTCGTACTTGATGATGTATTCAGTCAGCTCAAGACTGTTATGTCAGAACTGTAGACCATCTATGTTAGAAACGATAATGCTGGATGTTATCATTGCGCACAGACCCTGGTCACAGCCCCTACGATTGCCAAAAGTCACGGCCTTCAGATCTCACGGATTGATTTCCCTGAGACACAAGGAGGGAGAGGCGCGTGCGATCGCAAGGCAGCCAAGGTTAAGTCACACATGGTGGCATACCTGAACTCCGGACACGACATCCAGACCGCTACACAGATGCAGGAAGCCATCGAGACTTTTTTAAGGGGGAGGGGGGTGGGGGTGAGCGTGAAGGTGTGCAGTCCTCCTGGCGATCCACCAAGCAAGAACATCCACAAGTGGGAAAAAGGCGAGCTATATAAACAACCTCTTGTACAGCGATGGCGGAATAAGAACATAGAAAGCCTACAACGCTGGCCCTGGGAAACTAATACCGTGGACAAAGTTCGATGGACCAAAAGAATGAGAGCTGGTGACGATGGAGGTCAGGCCCTCCATCAACCTGAAGGCCAGTGCTAGCTTCGTACCCGTACGTCCCAGATGAACCAGCGGCCAGCATCCAGCGACAGAGACAGACGAAAGTTTCGACAGTGATGCCATGTCCATGTCCACTGTCAACAGCTCCCGATTTTTTACGTGCCCAGAAGAGGGATGCGTCAAGACGTTAAGGCGGCACTCACCCCTTGTAAAACACCTGGACTGCGGAATGCACAAACGTACCCTAGAGCAAGAAACACTGTATGATAAGGCTATGATAGAATACCAGACTAAACTGGACTGTGGAGCAAGCAAAGCTCCAACAGTGATAGAGGCAAGTGGACCATCACTACCAACCGGACCTACTCTCATTGATGGGATGGGGCACTGAAAGCGATACAGTCATGTCGCACCAACTTCACTGATAAGCAAACGCAGTACCTTAATGCCAATCTCCGAATTGGAGAAAGAACAGGCCGAGCCGACGGACGTTTCTAGAGCCACGAGGACAGCAAAAGATAGCAACGGGGAGAGACTATTTGACTACGACGATTGCCTTAGCAGCCAGCAAGTTAGCAGTTACTGCCTTGCTGCTAAGCGAAGTGCCGAGGTAGGCCATCCTGATAGCGAGGAAGAAACTCCCGGAAAAGACATTCACAGCGTGGTGAGGGACAAGGTTTTGTCTGGCGTGAGCATTCAACATTCAAGCTTTTAGACTTGAAACATCTGAAATTAAAGTAAGGCGGAAAAAGCCATTCATGGACTTGCTCTCAAGGCTGGTGCAGGGCTGCAGTTGCAATGCCAACGAGCACTCATAGTATGGACGGTACATGCTATTGGTGTGTGTTACGGTTTAAGACTTTTATGTTTTCCGGATCTAAAAAGGAGAGGTGGGGGGGGGGGGGGGTAGTTGTGTATGACCCATATCATGGCAAGGCAACTTGTTTTGCAACTGCAAAGGTCTGTTTCATTCAACCCTATTCAGACCGGGGGGGGTGGGCAATTGTGCCTGCACTGACTTTGGACGCTTATAACATTTTTCATAAGCAAGCTAAACCCACTAAACTTGGTGACTTTTCCTAAAATTTATCTGGCAACAATTTGGCATAGCAAATGCTTGTCCATCAAGTTTGACGTTACCATGACAACCACTTTTGACAAGCTGTTTTTTCAGAATTTTAATTTTTCACCTTTTCATTGAAAAATTATAACTTTTCTGAAGTAAGTTTTACATTTTTAAATCATTTTCTTGTTTTTTCATTGATTTCGGTTAGTTTTTGGTCAATTTTGGCAATTTTCAAAGCTTCTGGAAAAATCAAGAAATCCAAGATGGTGGATCCAAGAATGGCCGCCGTTTTAGAACCTGACGTAATTGTTACATAATATGACGTCATCAGCTGATGTTGTGGGCCTCAAAGGAAACAATTTTGGACGTCCTATCTGCTCTCCAGGTTTCGTTGTCATAGCTACAATATTCGCGGAGTTAAGAGATGGGGGCCGGAGCACCCCCCTCCCGTCCCAGAAGACCAAAAAAAGCCCGGTCTAAATAGGGTTAAGGACGGTGCCTCCTTTTGTTACTGTGCATACGTTCTGCGCATCTCGGGATATTCTCGTTTCTTAAGGAATTTGCCCATTAATACAACAATATTTTGCGAGGTTTATGAATATGTGGAAAAAGCAGATCTTAGCAAGGGCTATCATAATCCAAAAAGAAAATTGGAGGTAACCACGCATTTTTTCAGGCATAACTATATCATTCCCTGAAAAAGGAGCTCAGCTAGCAAGTTGGTTTGTTCTGACAATGTATGGAAGATAACGAAATTGTCTAATGCTTAATACGAAACAGTTTTTCTAGGGAATTAGAGTTAAAGCATATTGGGCTTTGACCTCAAACGTTTGTGTTTGCTTGGATTCATTAATTTCCCACTTTCACTTTGAATTTGCCAATCGTGAGATTCACAGAAGAAACTTTTAAATTTCACGGAGTATAGAGTATATTGCCGTATGATATGAAGCACCGCTAGGGGTCAAAATGTGTACAGCACGTTGAAAAGACGGTTAAAAAAGGTTCTGTTAGATCTGACCAAGGAAGTTAAAAGTTTTATGCTGAAAACACCAGCATCAAACCGCCGTGATGAGGGGTGCCATTTATACATTTCCAGTTGGCAACAAATGTTCAGTTTCGGTGCTGGAATCATAGACACATTAAGCAAATGAAGGAGCACTATACATTGCAATAATGACTTTCTATCCCATTTAATTTGTAGATAGGCCCTTATAACAAGACGCGATATGGAAATTAGTTCCCAACACGGGAGATTGTTTTACTAAGCCTGAATGTTAGAAAAAGAAGAAAACTATATAAGATGATGGTCAAATAGGACAGATTTATCTATAATTTTTTTAAAGGCAACTACAGTTCACAGAATGACTGCACTCAGGCAAAATGATTAGCCTTACATCATTTCTACTATATTTCACAGGTTTCACAAGAGGAAAATAATATGTGGTTTACAGATCTTAAGCAAGCTCTACTGAGCGTTTGAAAAATCTCCCGTAGTTATATATGGTAAAATACAACAGTGTAAGGTGTCAAGATGAGGATGTAAACAATAGTTAACTGTGCAATCAACCATTTACTCATGCCACCATAACCGAAAGAGAATGCATCAATGAAACATGGAACAATGAAATCCTCGAAAGAGCACGCTTTTGTGGCGATGTACTTAAAAAAGGGATTTGAAATTTACCTTTTAAACTAAAGAAGTGCTCAAATACGTGCTTAGGTAACGTTAAGTCACGCAATCCACTTGGGACATGTGCTACGGTCACGTTATGTCACGCAATCCACCTGTCATGTGTATTGGTTTTTGTGCTACTTCCTCCAGTCTTAGCGCTCTTTCACGGAATAAAATTTGATTTCCCCACAAAAAAATTAATACCATTCAAAGGGCCATTTATTCTTCAGTTTTATTTCTAAATTTCGTTTCATTTGTGGTAAAGGTAGTAGGGTCAATTATTTTTTCAATTTAGGCAGTCACTTCTGTCAAGAACCGGGAGGGGGAAATTTTTTCAGGTCTGTCTCACTGTCTTAATTATTTTCAATCGTAATGCAAATCATAAAATAAAACCAGGAAAGGTTGTAGAATAGGTTGATAACAAGTGGATGTCTTCTTGTTTTAAATTTAAGGGGAGCAGTTTGATTGAAAATGGCTTATTTTCAAGCCGAATTGTCTGACCATGAATTTTATTCCCGTCAATTTCTGCCGAGAGAAAATAGCGTTCGAGAAATGAACCACATAGCGATGAATAACTCAATATGGACTACCGACAGCCCAAGTTTGAGCGACTTTGAATTTTCACACTTTTGCCGCTATTTCTCATTTCATTTGATTCTTACAGACATTCCAGGATTGGACTTTGCAACGAATTTTACGATTTTTTGTTTCACTTCCTAATCTTACAATTTTTCGTAATATTACGATTTTCGTTTCAAAGTAGCGAGATTAATAAATGTTACGTTTTTAGCGATTTTTGGCTTCAGACTGCAGGATTTACAAATTTAGCGCTTTTGGCGATTTTTCGTTAGGCTCAACGATTATTCGCGCTGTTTTGCAATTTTTTGGCCGTCTTTGGTCTTGCTAATTGCCTCAATGACAACAGAGGCTTGCCGGCTACCAGATTTTACAAATTTTGCGAAATTTTGCAGCCTCAACGATTTTTTACGCTCTTTTACGGTTTTTTGCAGTCTTTTGTCTTGCTAATTGTTTCAGAGAAGACATGAACCTTTGAATATTTCTCGTTGTAAATGCTCCTAGCGCGAGATGTAACATGAATCTATAAATACCACTCATTCTTTAAGGCGCCTGGCGTGTTATGTGAAAGGCATAGAAACAAGAAATCACAGAAAATTACGAATATTCCTCGTTCTTCAGGCTCCCAGTGCGAAATATAACATGGCTTTATGAATATCCCTCTTTCTAAGAGTACCTAGCGCGAGATACTACATAGAATCTATGAATATCCCTCTTGTTTCACACTGTGTTCGATTTTCAGTTTTCGAATCTATCATAATTTATGAATATCCCTTGTTCTAGAAGCATCTAGAGTGAGATATAAAAGGCATAGCAAACGAGATATCACAGAAATTTATGGATATTTTTCGTTCTCCAAGCTCCTTGCACGAAATATGACATGGCTCTGTGAATATCCCTCGTGCTAAAAGCACCTAGCTATCGCGAGATATAACATGAAGCTGTGAATATGCCTCGTTCTATAAGCATCTAGCGTGAGATAAAACAAGAAACTATAATTATCCCTCTTTTCAAAAGCATCTAGCGCGAGATATTTCAGAAATTCAAGAACGTTCCTCGTTCTTAAAGCTCCTAGCGCAAAATTTAACGTGAGTGTATGAATTTTCCTCCCTAGTGCCAGATATAACTGAAAACTATGAAATATCCCTCGTTCTCTGGGGGGTGAATGTGGGGGAATGGGTGGAAAATGGGGCAATGTTTTCCCAGTCTCTTTCAAGCGTCACAATGCCAAACGGCCTGGCTGATTTAGTAAGTAGAAGTGTTCGGTACACTTATTTACCCTTCAATCATTCCCTTGCGAAAGTTTTTGGGGATCATAAACAGGAAAACAAGTGAAAAAAAAAACGTTTCGTCACTGCTATATGTTGGCTTAATCTTCGATTCCTCATCAACAAGCTGGGAGCTGAAAAATTATTTACTGTACCATGCTCTTTCATTCTGGAAATGTGAAAGACATCTCCAGTAGTACTTCCCCAATTCAAGGTTGATTTTCTCTACTGACTGGCCTCTGTTGAAGCATGCCAATTTACTTCAGTAGGTTACATTCAAGACGTACATCTTTAACAATTTCTGAACATTGGATGATTATAGAATCAACGGAGCACTTACAAAATTCATTGGCTGTTGTGGCTACGATACAAAGAACGAATGAAGTCTCATGTAAACATATGTTGGCTTTATTTTGTTTCCTATCTGTTGTTGTTTTTGCACCCCTCATGAGTTGCATTTACAAAAAAAAACGCTGAATATTAAAGCATAGACAGTCGTGATTTCTTGAAAGATCATTTCTTTTAACTAATCAGTCATGAGATGAGACAGCAAAGTTTAACCAATCCAAAGGCTTTTTTCAGTTTGTGATAAGAGAAATGATAGGTGAAACAAGCTGTGACAAAGTCAGAGTCAAAGAAAGCTGAAACAAAGTGACAATGCAGAAGTACGTGTTTTCACTGGATGATGATCTTTTTTGGTCGAACTGTATCCCTTGTTTCTTAACCAGTTTTCCTTTATGTAGTTCTGATATCTCATACTTTTTTTTTTGACATTTGCCAATTTACCAGTTTTTCTAATAATCATATGCAATTCTTATTGGAACTTTAAAAGGTCAGGGCTTTGAAAATGACTGTTGCCTCGTGTGTGTTCTCAGAAGTGATGAATATAACCATGTTAATGTTGAACTGAAAGATGTATCTATGAAAAGAGTTTTTTTTGCCAGTATGGAACTCTGATGACGACTTCCGCTCAAGTTGTCGAGACGTCAGTCAATGTCACCTCAAACAGTCCTTCTCAGGACTACACTCACCCGGACGATCACAATTTACCGAATTATGATTAAGACTACAGTTGCCAGAAATCAGAAAAGCTTCAAGAAGCTACAAGAATATACAGCAAGCTTTATGTTTTTAAAGCTAATTGTAGCAATGCAGGCGTTAAAGTGTGCTCACATATGTAGAAAAACTACTGTTTTGTACTTTAATGATGAAAACTACGTATTTTTTCAATTATGATGAATTTATAAGTACTACTGGTATAAGGTAAAAAAAGATGGCGGCCATATTGAAAACAAATGGCATTTTAAGTGATTAAATGGATTTGCTTAAACCTACCACATTAATTATCGCTTTTAAAGGTAAAAAAATAATGTAAATTGGAGATTAAAATTACCTGAAGTTAAGAAAACCGCATTAAATGATACATTACAAACAAAAACAACTCCACTTCCGGTTCAAAATGGCGGCCATTTTTAAAAATCGCCGTAGCAACCGAAAAAAAAAAATTTTTGAAGTGGCTCCCTATCCATATTGATTTTTCACATCAAACTGTATCTTGCTGCTAAAGTTCATGCTTTTAACCCAAAGTGCACAGTTTTTTTTCACATAACCGCCTGACTATTAATCATAAGGGCAGACAACAAAGATGGCTATTTGTTGTGTGGAACATCTTTGAGCATCGACTAATTAAACGAGTTGAATTCAGTTGCAAGCAGTTCGAAGTTGTCTTTGCAAAACAACCGGCTTTTAAAGGTCCCCTGGATAGAGGAACATAGAGTATTTTTTTTTGCATAATCATGAAAGGCTTCATGAAACAATGCACATTAAGCTTTTCCATTTACCCAAGACTGATGCCTTGGCTTGGTTTGGGTCGAACACGGTCGGAGTCCTCCCCCCACCCCCACCTCCCTCCGTCATCAGATTTCTAAGGTCCTGAAACATACCTGAGGTCTAAATCAGTACCTAGTAACAAGTACCGTCTACCTGCCTGCATTACAAGCACTTGCTGGCACTACAGCTGCAGCCCTTCATCAGGTTTTAGATCAAGGCCACAAATGTTTTTTTTTTCGTCTAACTTGAATTTCCAGTGTGTCAAGTTCGACGGCTTTAGAGATACTTCGCGACATTTTACAGGAAAAAAGAGCTAAGCTTGGAGTTCAACACCTAGTGAACAGTAAGTAGAATCAAAGGTAAATGTGTGTGATATGTGTGATATACTTGATACTTTGACTGTGTTGGTCGCCATCACTTGTTTTACTTCGTCTGCAGCTCACACTGATTTATTTTCCCTGTATATGGGATTAAAACAAATTCACAAGTAACCAGCTCTCAGTTGGATGGATAGCTCAGTTGATTAGAGCGCTGCAACGGTATTGCAGGTTCATGGGTTCGCGTTCCGTATAAGCCTGAATTTTCCTCAGTCTTTTTATCTGGGTACGTCACCATTTCTTTTAAGAAAAAAAACTCGTCTCCATATAAGCAAGGCCTGAAGGTGTTCTACTGGAGTGGAGTCTCTTCTTCGCCAGCAGATTAGTCTATCTTGGCACGTTACCTCTGAACAGTAAGGCGAGACAAGTAACCGCTAATTTACTGGCTTCTGCGAAAATAGCCATAGATGAATGGTCTCTTGGTCGAGCAGGGAATACTTCAATAAATAAGCAAAATACTTATTTTTAGATGGAAAATGCTTTCATATTAATATATAAATATCCCTAACGTATGAACTTAAAATTTGGCTTCACTGTGACCAAAGCAGCACTGAAATATACGTCGCGGTCACAGAATGTCACGCAATCCACTAGTCCAGTTTAGTAAATTTTGTCCTACTTTCGCTATTTTGAGTGCTCTATCGTACAGCACGCTTAAATTTCCCCAAACAAAAATTTAATATCAATTGAAAGGCCATTTCTTCCTTGGTTTTATTTTTAAATTTCTCTCTGTTTGAAGTAAAGTTAGTACGGTAAATTATAGACAAACAGGGGGGATTCTTTTCAGATCGCTCTCCTAGTAACATGTCTTTTTCAAATTTGATGAAAATTATGAAAGAAATTGAAGAAAGAATGTTAAATAAGCTGATGCTAGCCTGCAAACAGGCTCACTTTGTGTGTTATTCGCAGAGTACCTTGGCAGTGGAAGTCGGCGAGCGAAGCGAGCCGGCGAGAAGAATGGGGCGAGGAAAAGCGAGCCTGCACAAAAGCCGTTGAATCTTAAATTCCTTCCCCACGAGGTGACAAGTCTTAACTGTCAAGTTATCAAATATCTAACCAATACAAGCGAAAACAAAATGTAACAAAATTCGACAGCAGATTTTCACACTCAAGAGGATCGATTTCTTTATGAATGTGCCAGAATAGCGCAAAAGAAAATTATAAACACAGTCACAAGTGTGGAACTAGGAATCCTCGAGTAATCAAAACGCGGAGGCATCTGTGCTGATGACTCGGAATCAACGCACGAGAAGACGTAAGAAGTTAAAACTAGCGTACTCTAGGGACATGAGAAATTTGCAATTACAAAGAGTGGCGAGCCGCTACTGCAGAAGACTTCACCAGGAACAAGCGATACCATCTTCCCACAATAACAAAACACAGAAGACTGCAAGATAATGGCCTTTGGTTACGATGGCCAGATAATGCCCATTGCATGGTCAATAAAATCTTACAGATCCTGTCATTATGGAGATCCCAAGAAGAGAACTAAGAGAGGCCTGAAAACTACCACGCACTAAAACCAGGCTGCAATAACCGAAAAAAACGTGGCTGATGTTCCAAAAAAATGACACAAAACCGCAATCGCTAACCAGACGGAACCAGCCAAGCCACGTTAACCTTATTCAGACCGGGCTATTTTTGGTCTTGTGGGACCGGGGGTGAGGGCGTGTTCCGCCCCCACCTCTTAACTCCGAAAATATTCAAGCTATGACAACGAAACTTTAAGGACAGATAGTACGTCCAAACGTGTTTCCATTGAGCTCCACAACATCAGCTGATGACGTAATATGACGTTTCAATAACGTTTTGTTCTTAAATGGCGGCCATCTTGGACCCACCATCTTGGATTTCTCGAATTTTCCAAAACCTTCAAAAAACCGCCAAAATTGATCAAAAAATGATCAAAATCAATAAATTAACACGGAAACGATTTAAAAATGTAAAATTTAGTTCAAAAAGTAATGATTTTCTTATTAAAAAGACGGAAATTCAAAATTCTGAAAAAACTGCTTGTTAAAAAGTGGTTGCCATGGCAACGTCAAACTTAAAAGACAACGACCTGCTCTACCAAATTGCTCCCAGATAAATTTCAGGAAAAGTCACCTAGTTTGGTGACTGTAGCTTGCTTATTAAAAAAGTTATAAATGTCCAAAGTCCGTGCGGGCAGATTCCGTCCGCCCCCGGTCTGAATATATAGGGTTAAGAAATTAAATCGATTGAGAAACCGATGGACTGCGGGCAGTCGTCCTATTTTCCTTCCCGCTAGAATAAGGAGAGCAAAGAGACTGCTCGCAGTCTAAGAACTGACTGAAAAAGGCGACAAACAATAACACCACTTGTCACAATAATAAAGACTGTCATCGCTTGTCATTTCAAACCAATCAGAATGCTGCGTTCGTGGACGAATGCGGAGAGTTCATAATTCAATGGCTTTCGTGCAGGCTTACTTTTCCGCGCCCCATTCTTCTCGCCCGCTCGCTTCGCTCGCTGACTTTCGCCGCCAAGATACTCGCGCGAATAACACGCTAAGTGATCCTACTCGTAGGCTAAGCTCATGCAAGTGGGTGTCTTCTGGCTTAATAGCTACGGCATGAAGTGTGCTTAACCCTATTTAGCCTGGAGGGGGGGTGGCACACTGTGCCCGCGCTGACTTTAACGAGTCATAACTTTTAAACGGCTAGACGAATAATCACCAAATCTCGTGATTTTTCCTAAGATGTATCAGAAAAAAATGTTCCTGTGTCAATGACATGTCCATGATGATTGATGTTTCCATAGCAACTGTCTACTCAGGAGTGTATTTTGACTTTTTTTTGTCTTTTTTCTCTTTTTTTTTTAGTTTTTTCCCCTTCGTTTGTAAGAAGAAGATAATCCCTCACTTTTTTGAGCTTGTTTTGATTAAGAATGTTTCTTAAACCAAATTCATGTATTTTTCAATGTCGCCTTTGTCAATTGTATAACTGCCGGCTCGGAATTCAAGATAGCGACCTCAAGTCCAAAATGGCTGGTTTGTGATGTCATTGTGCCGTCATGATACGTCATAATGAACACGTCATAAACCGAATCTGTTAAGCTAATGCCGTGCTAAACACGTGCCAAGTTTCATCAAAAGAGCATTAATACTTTTCAAAATCTATAGGAGGGGCACTTTGACCCCCATCCCTCCCCCCCTAGGTAAAATAGGGTTAAAAATGGCTGATTTTTCAAGATGACGTTTCTTGTGTTTGGCCCTAAAATTGATTCTTGTCATTTTCTGCCGAAACACAAAGTTGTTTGAGAAATGAACCACATAGCGATGAATAACTCAATATGGACTACTAACAGTCAAAGTTTGAGCGATTTTGAGTTTTCACATTTTTGACAATATTTTCCGATTTTGTTTGATTCTTGCAGACTGTCGCTCTTAACAGCTCTGACTTGAATGCGTTGAATTTAGGATTTCAGTGACTCAGTGACCCAAAAGTTAGAGCCATGTTGTACAGCGTAAGAAACAGCACCACATTGAAGTGCAGCATGCATAACCACTGCATTATAGCTTTCATTTAAATGATCGCACTTTAGAATTTTATTCGCGGATTTAAAAGACAAAAACTAGCTTCTAAAACAACAAAGCAAACAGTATTACCGTGATAGGAAAGTACTGCTGGGTAGTTTTGATTTGACTGATTTCACGTTAGGATTTCATCCACAGACTAACAAGAGAGTACCATCCCAGTGTAAAGCGTGACGTGCAGTACCATAGAAAGGTACCCCTGGACGGACAGCTTCATCTGAGTAAATTCACTTTAGGATTTCATAAACATACTCAAACGTTATAACCAAATTACTGGACTCAGTTAAAGTAAGGTATTGTCAGTAGGAGCAGAAAGAAATTGATAGGGGAATCTTAACACAGGAGTTTCTGCAGCAGCTACTGGCTTTGGGAAAATCCTATTTGACATAGATTTACACTCTGAACGAATTTTTGACTCAAATTTTTCTTTATTACCAAAGCTAGAAGTGATATCGATATTTCCCAGAAAATGTCTATCTGTTCATCACAAATGCCTGGTATAAGGCATTTGGAATCATTTTTTATGGTGTTCGCTTGAATAAACGGGGCAAATTTTGGAAGAAAAAAACCGTTTGGGACATTAAAACGTGATCCTTGGTGTCATTACGAGGTTACGTTCTTCGTTTTATCGAGGATGTCAGATAGAAATCGCCGTGAGTATTTGTTTGAGGTGGCCAGTTAACGGAGTGGTCTAAGGGCCGGCATTGGCTTCATGTATAAAAACAGTACGTTCAACCTATGCCCCCAAATACTTCATTTCTTTAAAAAAATTCTCATTAACCCATGCATGTGTCACGCTGGCTTTGATGAGATTGAAACTGCCATGACCTACCTTTGAGGAAGTGCCTTCCAGTTATTGCGGAATGATCGGCTATTTTCACGAAGTAAGCCATGTTGATGTTGTCTTGTTGTTTTTTTTAAACTAGCATTTCTTCAATAGAAATCGAGGAAAAAGTGAGTGACACAAGCAAAGAATGTTCAAAATTTGCTTGATGAATGTCGACTTCAATAATTTCGTATATATAATTATGTTGACAAAATGACGAATGCGGAAGAATACTCCTTCTCTCACTATATGATCACTCCATTTAAATACGAGGATATCCTCATTTGTCTTTCTAAGCAAGATTTCACAGCTTAAAAATGCGATGAAATTCCAACCTACTGACGTTGGCTCCACTGCTCTCTTTTGATTGCCTTTGAGACGACGTTATTTAAAAAATAAAAAATCCAAAACCGTGCTTTGTTCTGTCATAAAGCACGCAGGGAAGTGACGAGAGCAGGAAAGAAGTGTAGATTGAACACGAGCCGCAGGCGCGTGCTACTCCCTACTCTACGAGTACGCGCTCTCTTGACTTTCTTCAGTTCTGTATAATAGAACAAAGCACGGTTTTCGCTTTTTAATTGTTAATTATAATATAGCTTTACTTACGTTTTTATAGTAATTGGCCCTTAGGTGGTTACTACAGTTTTCAAAAGAAAAAGAAAACCTTTTTAAATCTTAAGTTTAAAGCCAACAGGAGTTTTCTTTTGGGTCATTTGTTGCTACAACCGTTGAAAGAAAGGATTTTATACTGGAAAAGAGAAGTAGTAATGTCGGCCCATTGGGGTCATAGCGGACGGAAGTGACGTCATCCAAGAGGGCGACCGGAAGTCACGTGGTTTGGGGTGGGAAACCGCAGACCGGGTGGGAAAAGAGATCGCGGGCTCAGGCGACCGGAAGTCACGTGGTTTGGGGTGGGAAACCACGGACCGGGAGGGATCGCAGGCTCAGATCAGAGAAGAGACGCCATTTTGAAAAAATAATTTAATTCCAGAACTTTCGTGTTACAAGCGGGAACCCTAAGGGTCCCATGTGTTCAAAGTCCAAAGTCCAAACTGCGCGATGTCTGGGTCCGAGTGAAGAAGAGATACACCATTGTTCCCATTCTGTTATGAGGCAGCTTGGTAACCGTAAGGATAGGTTTGAAACGTGGTGGGATCGAGGATTCTCTTGTCGTACACCAATTGGTAACACTTGTAGTCAGGATGAGTTTCCGGGTCCTACTTTTTGGCATTTCGGACGATCTGGTAGGAATTGATGACTTGGGTTTGGCGTGGTTTCTTTTGGGGTTGCTGGATTTCGTCGAGAACGTTTTGTCGCACGACATCATAATTCAATTGGGTTTTGCCTTCGCTGTTGAGTCGGAACCCCCTTACCTTGCATTCGACTTTCCCCTTCTTGGTTTTGTACCCATAATTCTTGGGACCGCCCGACACGAATTCTTCAATGTAATTGTCGGGGTCCAATTCACTCGTAAAGTCGCCGAGGTAATCGCCCAAGACAGGGTTGGGTTGTCCCGGTTCCTCCAGGTAAATGACCGAGTCGGTGTCATAGTACAAGACTCGTTCCCCTAACAGTTCCAAAGCTTCGTAGAGACGGAGACGGGCCCAACAGGTGGTGAACGCGGCTACAAAAATGTTCAAATGGGGAGACACGAGGATGTCTTCGTCTTGATATTGATAATGGACTTCTAGCATGGTGTCGTTGATGATGAACACTTGGCGCACGTCCAAGGTATCGGTATCAAGGAAACGGTAAAAGGCTTGGGGATCGTCAAATTTTGTTGGACTTGGGTCTTGTTGAGACGTTGTCCGAACTTGCCCCACATGGAATTGAGCATCATTTTGGCCAGGGTGCGCAAACCCGCATTGTGTTCGATCTTGTTGTAATCCAACTGGATGCCCTCGTGCTCGTCGTACTCGCGAATGTACTGCTGACGTTTGGTTTCGTCGTCCCCCACCCACGAAGGCCACCCGCTGGCTTCTTGCTTGATTTTCAACCAGGTGTTGACGAACTCTCGGAAGAGCCCCTCACAGGTTTGGTCAAAATGCCACACCCGGTACAGGTACTGCATCTCGTACCCCAACGCCACTGCTTTTTGCAATTCGGGACCGCACCACGTTCCGGTCAGGGCGCGTTGTTCGTCGGAGTGGTCGCACTGGGCCGATCCCTCCAAAGGGCGTTTGGCCATTTCTTCTTTGACACAACTCGCACACAGAGGAAAGGTGAGTTTACCCTCATGGCGGTAAGGCAACACGGGATGGTACAATTCACGCCGGGGTAGGACTCGGCATTGGATGACTCCAAAGTAGATGCTGATGTCGGTGTGACCCGGTTGCGAGATGAAGCGAGGATGTCCTTTGGGGTACACACAGGTTTTGTTCACCCAAGGGTACAAGGAGGTGTAGTCGATGTAATGGATCTCTTGACCCGGGGTCACGCGATGGTACAGTTTGACGGCATTGGTACGACCCCCACAGAAGGCGTCACGCGGGTTGAGAGGCTCGATGAATTGTAAGGAATCCACGTACGTTTGGAGGTCGGCAGAGGTTTCTTTGAGGCGGCTTCATTCGCATTCCCACATTTCCACCACGTTGTACCCTAGGGCTTGAAGCAGGTTGATTTTTTGTTGGGTTTGCTCGTACACATCCCGCATGGTCCGAGCACAGAGACGTACATGTTGTTCGTGACGGTTGGGACGACATGAGGGACACCCGTGCCAGAAACAGCCATAGAATTCGGTGGATAAAGGTCTTTGGAAGGAGTTCCCAGAGGTTGTCAGGCCACGATACAAGAAATGCAGAGAATGACCAGAATGTAGTGTGTGTGTGGTCCAAGGAAAGGAGGTGTTTTATAGAGACCAAAAGGTCACGTGGGGTGATGGAACGGAGCAATGACCAAACAGGGCGCGGGATGCCCAGGGAGGGGTTGGAAGGGGTGGGGGACCCCCCTCCCCCCTCCCTAGTCTGTCCGTGTCCATGTTTTGTTACGTTGTATTGGCGCGTTGCAAACGTTGTTATATCTCTTGTTTTTTAATGTCACCGTTGGGTGGCTAGAGGAGGGGGTACCCCACGACACCAGTCCCCATAGCAACAGTGTCAAAAAAATTGGAAAAGTACTGCCACGCTCCCTGGAAAGCGTGGACCTTACTTGGGTGGTTACAAGTGGGGGTACCCCTTTGCAACACGCGAGGGGTGCTGCGAGAAATAGAGGAAAAAATAGGGGGTGGGGTTCATTATAGGCCAACCAGGTATCTTGGTGGAGATGACAGGTGTCATGCAACCAATCTCCACGAAGCGGGTGACTCACGTGATGTCTGTCACGTCATACCTTTCATGTGGGCGAGGCCTGTCACGTGGCAATAAATGAAGGGGTAGCCCCCTACCCCTCTTGTCTTTGCCCAGGATTCTTTGCAAGGGCGAGTACAAAGGGGAAACAATTTCTCTGGGGGCTCAATAATAATAATAATAACAATAATATATCACGAGACTCTGCTGACCTCTTGGGAATGTAGGTTCACATTTTTTTTTTAATTTTTACAAGCTCCCATGTGGCCGGAATGACCCTACGCTGACCGGTAGGGATTGCAGGCTCACATTTCAGGGAAAAGCGACGTCCGTTTAGGTTGCCGGTTCCGGTCTAAAAGTAAAAAAACGTTGACTGATAAGGATCGCAGGCTCAGGTCTCAGGATATGACCGTTGACTCGGATCAGGTCAGAAAAAAGACTGCTAACCAGCAGGCTAGGCTCTCAGGAGAATTGGGATTGTGGGCTCCGACCCAATGGGGAGTACTGTTTGCCAGCTCAATTAGAGAAGACCCCTGCCCAGTAGGGCTTTCGTGGGCTAAGACTCCAGTGGAAGACTACTGACTAGTCAGTAAAAAACACGATTGTTTCCATTAGTTGCAATGCCTTGCAGTATACCAAACCTCCTCCAACCCTCCCCCACCTCCCCAGGGTACCCTTATTTGGACGGAAACTAGACCAAGAGAGGTACCCCACCTTCGGTCTTTGTTGATCCCACACCTCTCTCTGTCAAACCCCTGTAGCTACAGACAGCTCAGAGTAGCTTCGAGTAGCGCAAACATGAACATTTCTCAAGACAATAATTGTAGCAAAATCAACCTTGGAGAGTTCACGCGACAATCACTTTATTCACGTTAGTTACAATAAATTTTCGTCTGTCCAACTCGGTTCACTGCACAGTCTCATGGCTAACTTTCTTTGTCTTCTTCGTCGTCTTCCTCCTCCCCCTCCTCCCCCTCCTCCTCCTCCTCCTCCTCCTCCTCTTCTTCATTCTTAGGGACTGGCTGCGGTTGAAAAATTCTGTTTAATAAAAATTTTCGCCTATCTACGGCTACATCCGCGGCCTCTTCATAATCCATACCTTCTTCTTCGTCCATGAAACGACGTAGGGTTTTCATGACTGCTTCGTGTACGGGATCACGTTTAAGACGACGGAACCACTTGAGATAGTACAAGTACAATCTCCGTAACTTTATTCTGAAATCTGGCAATAAAGCATTGAAAGCTTTGGCTTGAGCAACCGCTTCAGAAGCCCCCTTTTCCAGTAACTGCTTCACATGTTTTCCGAAGCGTGAACTAAGGGACTCTTTAACTTTTGCACGGAGATCTTCCCATGGATCACCGCTGTCATATTCCAACTCACTATCGTCTTCGTCTTCGGAATCAATTTCCATGTTTTCATCGTCATTTTCTTTATCCTCTGAATCCGCGTTTATGCTTCCTTCGTTTGAGCCGACTTCAGACACCACGTCCTCTGGGGAGACAGTAGCCATGGTTGTACTTTCCCCTTGTTGTTTTTCTAAACGTTTCCAACAACCCCGCTTCTCGTGACGGTCTCTATTGTAGCTTCGACTGAACGGTTTTTGACAATACTGGCAAAGATGTGCCATATACTAACTCAGGCGGACTCGGCGCTGTTCCACTCAAAATGAGCACCATGCGCTTGGCGCCTATTTATATATGTTCACAGCGCAACTCAGTTTGAGTGAGTGACTCAAACTCATAATGAGTAACACATTATGAGCACGAGTAATTCGGTTACTCGATGAGTTGGTCACCCATATACTCATAGTGTATGAGTAACTCATAATGAGCAACGCATTTTGAGCACGAGTAACTCGGTTATTCGATGAGTTGCTCACCCATATACTCATAGTATACTAGTAACTCATAATGAGCAACGCCAATTTCGTTTTTGATGCGAGGTCATGATTGGTGGAGAAGGTAAAAAAAAAGTCGGCCATGTTGGATTTTTCTGGCTCCTGATTGGTAGAGAACGGTCAGTGACGTCATACCGAAAGTGAAAATGGGTGACCTGTCATGTCAAAAATCACCATAGCAACAAGCCCCTTGTCAGGAAAAAATCCATTTTTTAATCAACCACCACTTAGTTTACGAGCGGAAGCGTGTGCCTGGACCCGAGTGGTTAGTGGCGTCCCATGAGAAAAGGTCAAAGTCCCAATAGCTATGTACAGGTTGGTAGCGTGGTGCCTGGACCCTAGTGTCATGGACGCTTGACACACTCATCACGTGACATTTTGAAGTTTTTTGGAGTTCGATGGGGCGCGTCTGTGACACTAGGGTCCAGGCACCACGCTACCAACCTGTACATAGCTATTGGGACTTTGACCTTTTCTCATGGGACGCCACTAACCCCTCGGGTCCAGGCACACGCTTCCGCTTGTAAACTAAGTGGTGGTTGATTAAAAAATGGATTTTTTTTCCTGACAAGGGGCTTGTTGCTATGGTGATTTTTGACATGACAGGTCACCCATTTTCACTTCCGCTATGACGTCACTGACCCTTCTTCACCAATCAGAAGTCAGAAAAATCCAACATGGCCGACTTTTTTTGCCTTCTCCACCAATCATGAGCTCACATCAAAAACGAAATTGGCGTTGCTCATTATGAGTTACTCGTATACTATGAGTATATGGGTGAGCAACTCATCGAATAACCGAGTTACTCGTGCTCAAAATGCGTTGCTCATTATGAGTTACTCATACACTATGAGTATATGGGTGAGCAACTCATCGAGTAACCGAGTTAGTCGTGCTCAAAATGTGTTGCTCATTATGAGTGTGAGTCACTCACTCAAACTGAGTTGCGCTGTGAACATATATGAATAGGCGCCAAGCGCATGGTGCTCATTTTGAGTGAAAGAGCGCCGAGTCCGCCTGAGTTAGTGTATGGCACATCTTTGCCAGTATTGTCAAAAACCGTTCATTCGAAGCTACAATAGAGACCGTCACGAGAAGCGGGGTTGTTGGAAACGTTTAGAAAAACAACAAGGGGAAAGTACAACCATGGCTACTGTCTCCCCAGAGGACGTGGTGTCTGAAGTCGGCTCAAACGAAGGAAGCATAAACGCGGATTCAGAGGATAAAGAAAATGACGATGAAAACATGGAAATTGATTCCGAAGACGAAGACGATAGTGAGTTGGAATATGACAGCGGTGATCCATGGGAAGATCTCCGTGCAAAAGTTAAAGAGTCCCTTAGTTCACGCTTCGGAAAACATGTGGAACGGTTACTGGAAAAAGGGGCTTCTGAAGCGGTTGCTCAAGCCAAAGCTTTCAATGCTTTATTGCCAGATTTCAGAATAAAGTTACGGAGATTGTACTTGTACTATCTCAAGTGGTTCTGTCGTCTTAAACGTGATCCCGTACACGAAGCAGTCATGAAAACCCTACGTCGTTTCATGGACGAAGAAGAAGATCTGGATTACGAAGAGGCCGCGGATGCAGCCGTAGATAGGCGAAAATTTTTATTAAACAGAATTTTTCAACCGCAGCCAGTCCCTAAGAATGAAGAAGAGGAGGAGGAGGAGGAGGAGGAGGGGGAGGAGGGGGAGGAGGAAGACGACGAAGAAGACAAAGAAAGTTAGCCATGAGACTGTGCAGTGAACCGAGTTGGACAGACGAAAATTTATTGTAACTAACGTGAATAAAGTGATTGTCGCGTGAACTCTCCAAGGTTGATTTTGCTACAATTATTGTCTTGAGAAATGTTCATGTTTGCGCTACTCGAAGCTACTCTGAGCTGTCTGTAGCTACAGGGGTTTGACAGAGAGAGGTGTGGGATCAACAAAGACCGAAGGTGGGGTACCTCTCTTGGTCTAGTTTCCGTCCAAATAAGGGTACCCTGGGGAGGTGGGGGAGGGTTGGAGGAGGTTGGGTATACTGCAAGGTATTGCAACTAACGCAAACAATCGTGTTTTTTACTGACTAGTCAGTAGTCTTCCACTGGAGTCTTAGCCCACGAAAGCCCTACTGGGCAGGGGTCTTCTCTAATTGAGCTGGCGAACAGTACTCCCCATTGGGTCGGAGCCCACAATCCCAATTCTCCTGAGAGCCTAGCCTGCTGGTTAGCAGTCTTTTTTCTGACCTGATCCGAGTCAACGGTCATATCCTGAGACCTGAGCCTGCGATCTTTATCAGTCAACCGTTTTTTTACTTTTAGACCGGAACCGGCAACCTAAGCGGAAGTCGCTTTTCCCTGAAATGTGAGCCTGCAATCCCTACCGGTCAGCATATGGTCATTCCCACCACACGGGAGCTTGTAAAAATTAAAAAAAATGTGAACCCACATTCCCAACAGGTCAGCAGAGTCACGTGATATATTATTGTTATTATTATTATTATTGAGCCCCCAGAGAAATCGTTTCCCCTTTGTACTCGCCCTTGCAAAGAATCCTGGGCAAAGACAAGAGGGGTAGGGGGCTACCCCTTCATTTATTGCCACACGACAGGCCTCGCCCACATGAAAGGTATGACGTGACAGACATCACGTGAGTCACCCGCTTCGTGGAGATTGGTTGCATGACATCTGTCATCTCCACCAAGATACCTAGTTGGCCTATAATGAACCCCACCCCCTATTTTACCTCTATTTCTCCCAGCACCCCTTGCGTGTTGCAAAGGGGTACCCCATCCTCTAACCACCCAAGTATGGTCCACGCTTTCCATTGAGCGTGGCAGTACTTTTCCAATTTTTTTGACACTGTTGCTATGGTGACTGGTGTCGTCGGGTACCCCCTCCTCTAGCCACCCAACGGTGACATTAAAAAACAAGAAATATAACAACGTTTGCAACGCGCCAATACTACGTAGCAAAACATGGACACGGGCAGACTAGGGAGGGGGGAGGGGGGTCCCCCACCCCTTCCAACCCCTCCCTGGGGCATCCCGTGCCCTGTTTGGTCATTGGTCCGTTCCATCACCCCACGTGACCTTTTGGTCCTTCCCTTGGACCACACACACACTACATTCTGGTCATTCTCTGCATTTCTTGTATCGTGGTCTGACAACCTCTGGGAACTCCTTCCAAAGACCTTCATCCACCGTGTACGAATTCCATGGTTGTTTCTGGCATGGGTGTCCCTCATGTCGTCCCAACCGTCACGAACAACATGTACGTCTCTGTGCTCGGACCATGCGGGATGAGTACGAGCAAACCCAACAAAAAATCAACCTGCTTCAAGCCCTAGGGTACAACGTGGTGGAAATGTGGGAATGCGAATGAAGCCGCCTCAAAGAAACCTCTGCCGACCTCCAAACGTACGTGGATTCTTTACAATTCATCGAGCCTCTCAACCCGCGTGACGCCTTCTGTGGGGGTCGTACCAATGCCGTCAAACTGTACCATCGCGTGACCCCGGGTCAAGAGATCCATTACATCGACTACACCTCCTTGTACCCTTGGGTGAACAAAACCTGTGTGTACCCCAAAGGACATCCTCGCTTCATCTCGCAACCGGGTCACACCGACATCAGCATCTACTTTGGAGTCATCCAATGCCGAGTCCTCCCCCGGCGTGAATTGTACCATCCCGTGTTGCCTTACCGCCATGAGGGTAAACTCACCTTTCCTCTGTGTGCGACTTGTGTCAAAGAAGAAATGGCCAAACGCCCTTTGGAGAGATCGGCCCAGTGCGACCACTCCGACGAACAACGCGCCCTGACCGGAACGTGGTGCGGTCCCGAATTGCAAAAAGCAGTGGAGTTGGGGTACGAGATCCAGTACCTGTACGAGGTGTGGCATTTTGACCAAACCTGTGAGGGGCTCTTCCGAGAGTTCGTCAACACCTGGTTGAAAATCAAGCAAGAAGCCAGCGGGTGGCCTTCGTGGGTGGGGGACGACGAAACCAAACGTCAGCAGTACATTCGCGAGTACGACGAGCACGAGGGCATCCAGTTGGATTACGACAAGATCGAACACAATGCGGGTTTGCGCACCCTGGCCAAAATGATGCTCAATTCCATGTGGGGCAAGTTCGGACAACGTCTCAACAAGACCCAAGTCCAACAAAATTTGACGATCCCCAAGCCTTTCACCGTTTCCTGGATACCGATACCTTGGACGTGCGTCAAGTGTTCATCATCAACGACACCATGCTAGAAGTCCATTATCAATATCAAGACGAAGACATCCCCGTGTCTCCCCAGTTGAACATTTTTGTAGCCGCGTTCACCACCCGTTGGGCCCGTCTCCGTCTCTACGAAGCTTTGGAACTGTTAGGGGAACGGGTCTTGTACTATAACACCGACTCGGTCATTTACCTGGAGGAACCGGGACAACCCCACCCTGTCTTGGGCGATTACCTCGGCGACTTTACGAGTGAATTAGACCCCGACAATTACATTGAAGAATTCGTGTCGGGTGGTCCCAAGAATTATGGGTACAAAACCAAGAAGGGGAAAGTCGAATGCAAGGTAAGGGGGTTCCGACTCAACAGCGAAGGCAAAACCCAATTGAATTATGATGTCGTGCGACAAAACGTTCTCGACGAAATCCAGCAACCCCAAAAGAAACCACGCCAAACCCAAGTCATCAATTCCTACCAGATCGTCCGAAATGCCAAAAAGTAGGACCCGGAAACTCATCCTGACTACAAGTGTTACCAATTGGTGTACGACAAGAGAGTCCTCGATCCCACCACGTTTCAAACCTATCCTTACGGTTACCAAGCTGCCTCATAACAGAATGGGAACAATGGTGTATCTCTTCTTCACTCAGACCCAGACCTCGCGCGGTTTGGACTCTGGACTTTGAACACATGGGACCCTTAGGGTTCCCGCTTGTAACACGAAAGTTCTGGAATTAAATTATTTTTTTCAAAATGGCGTCTCTTCTCTGATCTGAGCCTGCGATCCCTCCCAATCCGTGGTTCCCACCCCAAACCACGTGACTTCCGGTCGCCTGAGCCCGCGATCTCTTTTCCCACCCGGTCTGCGGTTTCCCACCCCAAACCACGTGACTTTTGTCTGCTTGCACCCGCGATCCTTTTTCCCGACCGGTCAGCGGTTTCCCACCCCAAACCACGTGACTTCTGGTCGCGCTCTTGGATGACGTCACTTCCGTCCGCCATGACCCCAACGGGCCGACACTACTACTAAGAGATACGAGAAGCTTGGAAAATATCAAATATAACAGACCACGCTTTACCACCATTTTTACTACTACGCGACTTTTCTTTTCAAAACACCTCTGAGCACTTTGCAATACGCTTCCGTCAATCATACCTTATATGGGAAGTGTGTGATGTTACCGCAATTGACTAGAGCTCGAAGGAATAAGGATGGCGCCAAATTATCACGTAAATTTGCGCTGGCGAGTCATATATTGACTACTAAGAGGCTTTAGAGTTGTTGATGTTGGAACAATACTTCACGTTTGGCAGATATTTGTAAAGAAATTTCGACATTTCTTCAGAATTAAATACCCGCTCGGTGGATTATCCTATGCAGCGGATGGTAAGCGTGCGTTTAAACTCGTGAATAAGCTAAACCGAAGTGTGAAGTAATAATTCTAGCTTTTCTGACCTGAAAATAGCACACGACATGTTGTTCACCACGAGTATAAATCTGGCAGTATCTCGAAGTCTACGAGGACGAAATTCAGGAGTGGATAGAGTATGCAACGGGAAAACGAATCATGATCGGCGTGCAATCAACCGATTCGTGACGAAAATGGATTTTACAAGAAGAAAGGTACGTATGACTTGTTACATTTTTTTGGAAGGAACACTGCTAATCAGTTCTAATCACCTATCACCTCCGGAATGAATTGAAAAAACAAAATAAAGCATAAGCTTACAATGCGCTTGTAACGTTTGTTGTTCTACGTTTCGAGAAGGTAAACATATAACGCTGTGACATGATAGGGAAATTGTTATTTCTACAAGCCGGAACGGGGAATTGAGGAAAAGATTTTTTATTAAGCTTACTTTCAAATTTACTTCTTCGTTGTAACTCAAGACGAATGCCAAAGAACGTGATGAGGGAAACAGGACGATGTATTGTCGTAGGATCGCTGAATTTCACCGAGAACAGTTGCTTTTTTATATTGATGAGTCCGAGAAGTTTGATTCATCTATAAATA
Organism: Siderastrea siderea; assembly: GCA_964030785.1. NCBI lineage: Eukaryota > Metazoa > Cnidaria > Anthozoa > Scleractinia > Rhizangiidae > Siderastrea > Siderastrea siderea. The sequence continues at coordinate 19,676,104 of OZ034977.1, forward strand.
GCACCTGTTCTCGGTGAAATTTAGCGATGACCTACGACGATACATCGCCCTGTTTCACTTATCACGTTCCTTGGTAATCACAGTGAGCTATATTAAACGAAGAAGTAAACATGAAACTGTGCTTAAATATTTTCTTTGATATTTCCCCGTTCCCGTTTTTATAAATAGCGATTTTTCAGATTTTTCTTGCTATCATGTCAAAGCGTTAACATTCACGCAGAACAATAACGTTATAAAGCGCTTATGCTTTGTTTTTCATTCCATTCCTCGGGTGATAGGTGATGAGAATTAGCAGTGTTCCTTCCAAAAAATGCAACAAGTCGTACGTACCTTTCTTCTTGTAAAACTCATTTTCTTCACGAATCGGTTGATCGCACCCCGATCATGATTCGTTTTCCCGTTGCATACTCTATCCACTCCTGAATTTCGTCCTCGTACACTTTGGGATACTGCCAGATTTATACTCGTGGTGAATAACATGTCGTGTTCTATTTTCAGGTCAGAAAAGCTAGAATTTTTACTTCACACTTTGGTTTAGCTTATTCACGAGATTAAACGCAAGCTTACCATCCGCCGCATAGGATAATCCACCGAGCGGGTATTTAATTCTGAAGAAATGTCGAAATTTCTTTACAAATATCTGCCAAACGTGAAGTATTCTTGAAACATCAACGACTCTAAAACCTCTTACCAGTCAATATATGACTCGCCAGCGCAAATTTACGGGATAATTTGCCGCCATCTTTATTCCTTCGAGCTCAATTCAATTGCGGTAACATCACACACTTCCCATATTAGGTATGATAGACGGAAGCGTAATGCAAAGTGCTCAGAGGTGTTTTGAAAAGAAAAGTCGCGTAGTAGTGAAAATGATGGTAAAATGGGAATGCGAACTAGACTTTTTCAAGGCTTTTTTTTTAATCTAGAAGTACGACCTTACCTCAAATTTCAGGATTTGGAAAGTGGCTACAAATGAACATCTATGCAAAAGAAAATGAAGATCTGTAAGGCAGAGTTTTAGCTAATGAAGAAAATGTCGAATTTTGGCCTTTTGGAGAATTATTTAAAATCTCCCTCACAGATTTTGGTAATATTTTGTCTAAAAGTGTAAGTTGCTACTATAAATTGATTCTGAAATTTTCACTGTGGGTCACAGTCAGTTTTCGAGCAGACTGAGGTCAAAAAGCCGATTTGCCATTTTTTTGCGACCTCCTTCGTGAGCAAGACTGAGGACGCATGCAACAAGCACGCAGTGAAATGACGCAATATGGCGCGTGCGATAAACACAACAATTCCTCGAGGTTTTTGTAAAGGTTTTACAGCTAATTCCTACTGGTAGCGCTTACTGACTACGTCAAGACCTTATCGATTCATGATAAAGAATGATAACACTACGCGAGTACCGATTCCTACTAGCCAGATCTCAAAGGTGTTTTCAGCTTTTCTCAATCTTGGCGTCAAGTACTGCACGCGCGAAACAAGAGAAAGGTGCCAGAGAGAATTTCTTAGCGCCCGCAATTTTCTCTCAGAAAAACTGTAGAAAGCCACCTTAATTTGCGAGAAAAGAAGTTTCATTATTAGCTTGCAAGCGTGGAACGTTTTATTCAGCTTGCCAGCGCGCGCAGAATGACGTCACGGGTCACAGACGTGACTGCATTAACATAGTGTTTCTGAAGAGCGTCTGAATTCCTTCACTAAAAAGACACACCCCTTGAAGATTTCTTATAAGGTTTGTAGTAGTGCTGTAATTTTATCTTTTGGTTTCCGAAAGAAAGTGAGTTCTGCAATGATCTGAAAACTGCTCGAGTAGCAAAAATTGCGTCATTTCAGCGTGCTTTACTTGCCAAAAAGAAGGTGGTCTTCTATGTTTTCCAAGAAAATAATGCACACTTGAGGTCTGCTAGTGGACGCACGAGCGGAACGCGAGTGCGTTCAGCAGGTGTTGTAGACCTCAAAAGTGCATTATTTTCTTAGAAAACTTAGAAACACTATCTTTTCGATATATGTACTATCTTTTAGATACTTTATTTTGATATTGTAACTTAAGTATTAACTTCGTCTTTGCTATCTATTATATATTTATTGTACATAGCTTTTTACCCCTACTTATTGTATCTTGTTTTAATAATTTTTACTCTTTATAATCTCTATTTAGGTCCTTTCTGAAAACCATGTATGTACGAAGGCTTCCTTATAAAAGATTATTATTATTATTATTATTATTATTATTATTATTATTATTATTATTATTATTATTACCATTTAGTTTAAAATATAACTTTAAAACCAAGACTTAGTTAAGGTGCCGAATGCAGAAAGTCGAAATGCTGACGGTTTTGTTTACAAATGGGAATTTAGACCGCTAAAACTAGCAACAAACTACAAATTCAAATTTCATAAACGCTGCAAATAATTTCGCTGCGTTTTCCTTTTACGATCCTTAACCCTATTCAGACCGGGCTTTTTTCGACCTTGTGGGACCGTGGGGGGGAAGGGGGAGGCTGTACACGCTAATTCTAATCACTACAGATACTGTGACGTCACTGCGACTTGATATGACGTCATTATGACATCATTTGTTTCTCAATGTTTCACTTAGAAGCTATAAAGCAATAAATTTACTGAATACTGTGCCTGAAGAAGTAAAAATACTTTTTTTGGTAGAAAGAGCAACTATAACATATTTTCTGAATGTATATTTTTGGAACACACGAAATTTTGTAGATAAAGTTCATATTAGAGATAAAATGGTCATTTCGTCATCTTGGATCCGCCATCTTGGATCCGCCATCTTGGATCTGCCATCTTGGATCTGCCATCTTGAATTTCTTAAAATCCATCTGCTTCATTTGATAAGCACGAAACTGAAGCCAGTTGCTTTTAAAAAGTTTATTTAATTAGTGAATAGTGAATTTATAGGGAGAAATCACTCTTTCTAGCAGTTAATTCCGCCATCTTGGATTTTCACGTTTTTAATTTCACGTTTTCCTCAAAATAGCATAAAATTCCTTTTTTCAGTGAGCGGTTATTCCTAAATGATAAACTGTTGCTATAGTTAATGTAAAAGTACAAATTCGATTAGAAAACATTAAAACATGCAGCGATTAAAGCGATAATCGTAATTTTTAAAAACATGGCTGTCAGAAAGCAGTTGCCATGGCAACGTCAAGTTTGCTGGACACAAGACACTCATGACAAAATGTTCCCAGTTAATTTTTAGGAAAAGTCACGAAGTTTAGTGGTACTAGCATAAACGGTTACGAAATTACATAACTTCAAAGTTGAGGCGGGCCTCAAAAGCCCCCATCCCCGGTCTGAATAGGGTTAAAAGGTTTCTGAAAGATTGAAAAACAAATTTGAACCTCTGATTGATAAGAAAAGTTGTTAATCGCTGAAATGTTGTTAGCTTCTTCCTTGGATATAGCTGGAGAAAGAAAAACGAATTTAGCCGTGGCTAGTTCTATTTTTTTTTGTAAACCTTAATTATAATCTGATCTATCTTGTAGACGAAATCGGATTTTATTTCTTACAGTCGAGCACTTCGGAAATTCTTCATGGTTTCCTATAAATCGCCATCGCGATTTGTCGACAAAGCCACCGGTTTGCTGTTTACAGCCCGTAGCCAAACTCTATTTTTTCCTGCTCATGTCGCCTTATAAGACGGGGCTAATCACTCCTTCCTCAAAACATGTTTAACATAGGTGTAAAAGTCCTTAGGTATAAAACGTCAGCTTAACCCCCCCCCCCCAAAAAAAAAACAGAGGAACCGAAAGCTCACGTTTGAAATCACTCTGTGCAGCACTCAGTATTTTTGCGCGCTTTTGAATGAAGATGAACCCGATGCCAAGCCACAACCGAGACATATATACTCTATAATTTCTAGCCGTGCATCTATTTTACAAATAGATTCAATGTTGCCGTGCGTCTGTTCAGTAATAGATCACAGCTGACGCCAAAATGTGTTAAGATCAAAAAAGTGGCACACGAGTCGTTAGGCCAAGTGTGTCACTGATGTTCTTACCACATTTTGACGTCTTCTGTGGTCTATTACTGAAAAGACGCACATCAATTTTGAATATATTTGTTTTCTGTAATAAGAAAAGAGGAAAAAGTTGCAATGATGACGTCATCTATGCGTCTGTCCTCACCAGTGGTCCTGCAGCATGTTATAAATTCTGATCTTGGCGTGTTATCGAGATGGTTTGGAAGGAATTATTTACAGATTAATGCTGTAAAAACACAAGCTATTTCAATTGGGACGTCGTTATATGAATACAAATTTAATCTGAATGATAAGAATGTAGAGATGCAAGATACACTTAAGATCCTAGGGGTAGTCCTCGATAAAAAAACTAACTTTTAAGACTCACATAAAAGAACAACTTAAGAAAGCTTGCGCAAAGGCATCGGCCTTGCGGAGACTACGCAAGTTTATTTCAAAGGACGTAGTGGTACGTCTTTATAAGGCGTATGTGCTCCCCCATCTAGAGTATTGCAGTCCTCTTTTGTTGGGTGTTAGTAACGTCGAGGCTAGTAAAATGGAGAACACTAACTATTATATACTAAGATCTATTTTAGACTATCCGAAGTGTGTGTCATACGAGACCCTTCTAAAAATAGCTGATATTAAGTCCTTAGAACAACGTAAAGAATTTCAATCATTAGTTATGTTGTACAAGTGTTTGTATTATCGGGGCGCGGCTTATATCAGTGAATATTTTTTTATTTTAACCCTATTCTGCCTGGGCTTTTTTTGAGTTTCTGAGCCCAGGGGGTGGGTACAAAGTGCCCACCCTATAGATCTCGAAAAGTGTGAAAGCTCTTGCGATGAAACTTGGTACCTTTGTAGCACGTCCTTAGCTTAACAGATTAGGCTGATGACGTGTCAATTATGACGTGTCGTGACGTCACAATAACGTCACAAACCCGTCATTTTGAATTTGAGGCCGCCATCTTGAATCCCAAACCTGCCGTCATATAGCTGACAATGACGTCACCAAAAAATATATGATTTTGTTCTAAGAAACATACTTAGTCAAAACAAGCACACAAAAGTAAAAATTATATTCTTCTTACAAACGAAGGGAGAAAACTTGAAAAAAGACTGAAATAAAGACAGAAAATAGACTAAATACACTTCTGAGCAGACGGTTGCTATGGAAACGTCAATCATCATAGACACGTCATTGACACAGGAAAATATTCTCTGATAAACTTTAGGAAAAGTCACGAGATTTGGTGATTATTCGTCTAGCCGTTTAAAAGTTATAATTCGTTAAAGTCAGCGCGGGCACAATGTGCCCCCTCCCCCCAGGCAGAATAGGGTTAAGAATGTTCCATATAATCTACGTGGGTGTAGCACAAGGCTGGAATTACCTTCCTTTAATTTAGACTGCATGCACAGATCTTTTACATTTTCACCCTGCATACTATGGAATGCGTTGCCTCCGCCAGTGTAAGAGAGTCACAGGATATTGTATCTTTTAAGCGATCTCTTAAAGCCATATGGCTGAAAGCTTCGTGCTTGTAAAGGTGTGACATATTTTTAAGTTTTATTTGTAAATATGAATTGTAAATACCAATAGTAATTTTTAGTGTTTTTAGCTTTTAGGTTACTTATTATTATTTGATTAGCTTTAATATATTGATTACTTTTATTCTTTTACATTTATTAATATACACGTACACGTTTTAACGAGAACTTGTGTACTCCTGCGTGCAACGTGTCTAAATAAAATTTGACTTGATTTGATTTGATTTGATAGATCATTGCTAAGCACCAATATAAATGTGTGTACAATTCAGCACATTATATAAAAAATAATACGCGCTCAGATCCATTGACTTGTATACAGCAGCTATATTCTAAACTCTCAAAAGGCACGCTTAATTTCAATGAAGACACAACCCAGCTATATTATAATTTGCGAAAAATTGTCATGAAAACGCGGCCAAGGCCAAACTTCAAAACTTTCTTCACAAACCCACCCGTAAAATTTTGGTTTTTTCTCCGTAATGTAGTTGAAAAAAATATTATTACAATGTGTTTCATCCCTACAAGCAACTTACCTTGACAGTTTGCCGAAAATCTAAGTGCTAAAGCTTTAAAACTCTGTATGTTTCTTTAAAACGGTTTGTTTTTCAGTTTTTATTTCGCGATGCGCGAGCTGTATTGCGTTATCATTTGTGTTCCAGTTTTGACCTGAAAAAAGAAGTCGATTTTCACGTTATTCTATCAGTGGAGCACCATGGATAAGAAAATTTGGTAACCCATCGATGCGAGAAATTTTGGTTGTGACGTCAGCTTAAGCCAGTACGTACGTACGTCCATACAGACACTGGGGGAGGGGGAGGGGAGTCCCAAGGCAACCCGACAGGGGGGGGGGGGAAGAATGCCATATTTTCTTGGCACGAAACCACGCGGTGCATTTGGGCAACCGGCGTTCTTCTTGCAGGGAAATTGCATGTCCACCGTCACTTTTGAGAAAAATGTTTTTTTTTTAAACTTAACTTCTTTAGAAAAACGATTCAGTTCGAAGAATTGACGTTTAAAACTTGAGAAAAAATACCCAATATCCATAAGTGGAAAGAAAAATACTGAATTGTCTTTTTGGTGGAAAGCGAACGTTCAAGTTACGAAATGTGCCTTCGAGGACTTCATCTTTGTTCTCTTCATGATGGAGAGCTTGTCCTGTTCTGAAACACAACCGAGTAAGGGAAGTTTTTCAAGGGTTTAAGGTACATGATTTTGAGCATTACGGTCAAAGAAATTCCGTTTTGAAATGGGAATTTAATTTATGTCATTAGAAATGTGTCATTTAATTTTTATTTTATGTTGACGTTGACTTCAAAAAAGTATAAGAAAATGCGCTCAGATTTGAGACAGATGGAGTCTTGGGAATATTTTGCGTCAGCTGATTTCACCTGCATAAACGGACTCATGATGCAGGAACTGTAACACCGATTTTATTTCAGTATAAACTTATGGGTTTTCGCATAAAGTTTTTCAAGAGTGATTTCTCTGCCCAATGTTACATAACAGTAGGTCAAAACACAGTCGTAAGACAACAGCATTTCAGTGAGTTTGCACAGTGAGATGTCGGCGAATAATGGTTTTCAATTTTGACTGTCGGGTCCATCTCTTTGGGCAACTTTCGATTTTCTTGCCCTAGAAGTTTTCAATAGTAATAAACTTTTAAGCGAAGCAGTTGTCGCTTTAAAGCTATTTTATCTGAAAAGCTTCCGGAAACAGTTCTGTGTGTTCCTCAAAGCACCAGAATTTTTTCACTTGGCGGCCGCTAAACTTACGCGAAATCCTTCGATAATTTACAGGTGCTTGTAAGCTCCCAAAAACCTTTTTTCCTGGTAATTTTTTCCAGTAAAATGCCAGTGAATAGACTTTTAGTGGCAATTCGTGTTATTTGTTAACATCCGAACACGAAAACCCAAAAAGATAACCCATTTGCTTTGGAGTAAGTTATATTTTGTTGTTGTAAACAAGCGACGTTTCAAGTTCATTCAAGCGAACAGCCAATAATTCGAGGGAGATTTGACAAGCCTTGACAGTTAAAGGACAGGATGTGGGAACATTGAAAAAACCATACTGCAAAAACCAAGCAAGACGGCTTGTGGGTAAAATATGAGTTTATTTTGATGCCCGAAATCAAGAAGAAGAAGAAGAAGAAGAAGAAGAAGAAGAAAGCTGTGCCTTAGAATGACTTTCGAGCTCGGAAATCACAGAACAGAGCCCCAAAATATTGGAGGACAATTTGGAACACTTTCGGGCTTTCTGAGAAATATTTTTGAAAGAGAATGAGCCAAAAAAGCCCCGAAATATATTTGGACCGAAAAGTTTCAGGACTATGTTTGAGAAACGAACACCAGCTTAAAAATAAATTCCTTGGGAGCTCTGCTTTTAGGCTTGGCTAAATCTATATATTATTTTGTCGATCTCTGGCATTTGAAAAAAAATCACGGTGTTGATGCACTGATAGAGTTTAGGTATTTTGTTAGGCAATCTTGAGTTGAAAAAGGGGCTGAATTTAAACATTTTGTTGCAAATCCAAAACTGGTCTCGAAAGCAAGGATCGCGCGGGCAAATCTTCAAGACGATTAAGAATTTCCATTTTGATCAACAGAAATAATTGCTCTGGCTTATCGTTTTATTCGCAAAAAAGAGACATGGGTGGCGATCTAAAAACAACTAATAAAAAAAACATATTCGATGTTGAGACGACATTACGGCTATATAACTAGTCGTCGACATGACGTCTAGTTGGGAGAAAATACATTCCAGATTGGGCGGGTTAAACAGTGAATTGCAGACAACAAAATCTAATGTTATATAAGAACCTTTAATTACATCGTTCTTGAGTGCTCAGTTAAATTTCACCTTTACATTCAAGATGATGCTAACATTATGTCGGGTTTGAGCTGTTGGTTAAACATTCTAACCTAACCAATAACGATCGGGGAATAATATTTAATGCCGGAAATATTCTGAACGATGGGAATCTAGAACTGATACATGTCACATTGTAATTCTAAACTAAGAGACCTCTCTTCTCAGATGTCGAGGCTTCTTTAGGTATTTCAATGTTCGCCCATGAAAGAATGATTTTTACCAGCAAAACTGCTCACAAACAGATAACCACATATGCAGGGCGGAAAAAAGTTTGAAAGTCGCTTTATGCCTGACTGTACAGCCTGACTGGACAAAAGTGGTCCCATATGAATTGGTATAAAATTTGACACGGGTATCACATGAATCCCTGAACTGAAAAAATTAAGCGAAAAAGCAACACCGAGAATATTAAAAATCATTGTTAGCTTATCGAGCGTTTTCGAGGAATGGTTGACCTCAGGGAAACTGAGGAAACTGCCAGGGCAGGGCAGGCCATGAAAGCGAAAAATTAGACCAAAAATATAACATTCAATGTAAAGATGAGACAGAGAGAGAAAGGGAGGAAAAAATGAAAAGAAAACAAAAAAGAATCTCAAAGTGTGTATCTACTGGCTTTGCGTGATAAGGTACCGGTATCAGTCATTAATAGCAATACACACCCCTTATTACCCTCCCAGGCCAATTTTGCCGTTTAATAACAGGTTAAAAAATGTTCCACTGTGATTACAAACAAGCTGTTAAAACTCTTAATTCTCGGTACATTAAAATAAAAGCCACATTCTAGGCCTCTGCGCCTATCCACATACCATAGAAAGTTACTTCAAGGTCATTTCATTGTTATTGTGATCATTCAAATGAACACTGTATGTGGTAGTATCTTCTGTACAGTGTGTTGCCCAGTTTTCGTACACTTTAGTTTAAAATCGCTATATCGTCTGTGAGATGAAAATTTCTGAAATTTCTTTTTAAGATAGCCCATTTACTTACCTTCAATATATAAAAAGATTAGCCGTTTGATCGACGTATGTTCACAATTATGCTATTTTCCCCAAAACTCGTAAGTTGCCCAGTCTACGTACACCTGGCCCAGTTTTCGAGCATCGATAAAACAACATTTTTCCAAGGAAACGCTCGACACAAGCTGATGTGTCAGCCACCCTGCTGCGTGCTTATCGTGTTTTCTCTTTGATTTGTAATAGAAATCGGCTTAGCGACCAATGTTTTCTTGTACAAAGCAAATGGTTATTCGGGGGATGGATGTTTAATTGATCCTGCGGTGTTGAGTTTTTAGTCTCCCACTTCTGGGCAGTTTTTCTTACGACCAATCCATCGTCTCGTACGCCATTTACTCCCTTGGCAAAGGTTGTTGACCGATTACCATTCTGCGTATTACAACTGTTGAGAAAAGGCCTGTATAAGATTCGTCGTTTTACTTCCGTTTCTGCCTAAGCCTTTAGAATAGCAAACGCTTTGCTTCCTTTTCCGCTTATGCTTGCTTTTCTTGGCTACTTTTGTAAATGTTTATTAGAATCGCAACGGAGTGAAAACAAAAGCGGTAAAACCGGTAAACTAACTAGATTTCAAGGTGCATGTCAACATTCTACGCATACACATCTACCTTAGTTCATTATATTGACGTTTTAGATTGTTTGCGTGGGATTAAGTTTATTAAATATTCGTGACCTTTGCATGACCTGGATGTAAAGCGTCGCTGTTATACCACAACAAATACATGTAGTGTATCGTACTTTGCAAGGATTGTTGTGTAATTTTTGCTACACTTGCGACTTATAGTTTTCGAACAGTAAAGTTTAAAATTCAGTTCTTAAACTCATTTAAAAATAGGTTTTGAGAAAGGCGCAGCTAAGTGTAGAAAAACTGGCACAGTAGGTCGAAATATATGCGAAGATTTTCACCACTAAAATTCAGGAGCAGTTAAATTTAAGCTGGCGTTGAAAGTTCTCCTATTCACTTTCATCTTTTATCTATCATCTGTCCAAAAATCATGACGTTCCTTGCAAATTACCCACAAAACGGGCTATTTGTTTGTCTTCAATACCTTTACTGTGCAGTGAAAAGTGCAAATATTAGCCGCTAAACTTTTACTCACCTCGAAAGAAATTGTCCGCACTGACCTGCTTCTTCGTCAAAAAGCGCGGCAAAACCGGCAGTTTATAGTTGAAAAGTTCCTTTTATTTTCGGATTTCTTCGGTTGACGAAGATTTGAACGACCGAGGAAAATAATCAAATAAGGTTCATTTTGTACGAAAACTGGGCAACATACTGTAGCGTGAGTTTATACTATATAGAAGGTAGGCTTTAAGTTTTAATTAAAAAGCAACTGAGCATTCCTCGCGTCCCGTTATATTATCGATATTTTGGAAATAAAAGGGTTGGGAAGACAATAGGTAATTTTGTGATTTTGAAACTTTTAAGTGGTACAGAGCCCCCTCAAACAGAATTCTTGTACTTTGTCAGTGCTCACAAATGGCAAATTCCTCAGCTCACCTTTGATTTGAGGTCTCAGCAATATATAGCTGAAAAGTAAACTCCATGACTGGCGTTACTGCATGGTACTTTAGGCTAAAGGCTAGCAGTGACGATTTGGTGATAGCCAAAATAAACCTTGTGTGAAATGGTAACGAACTACTCGGCTTTAGTGTGAATTTGTTTACTGAAGGTGCAAGCAAAAGCTTTGAGATGAGTTAATATTTCCCAGCAGCCTCGTAAAAAATCAAACGGTTTCAACCTTCTCAGTTTAAATTTGTGTGGGAAAATTTGTCTGGGAAAGATTGCCATACAGGTATATGACAAGCCCGTAGGACATCTGAGGAACAGCTCGAATACAGGTTAAGGGTACCCAGACACGGGAAATGGTATTTTTCCTGTTTTTGTGTTTTCTTCTTTTATTTTAACTTTTTTTCCGCTTGTTTCATTCCTAGGTCTTCTAAAGGATCGAGGCAGTATTTATCATATGAGCAGCTTATGCCATCAGTACAATCGAGTTTGTCTTGTTGTTGTTTATATCCTGGATACCGTTTCATGGTAACTTGCAGATCCTAAGCCGCAGGGGTCTAAAACTGGAGTCTGCTGGGCAAGTGAAGGCGCAACATTCTAAAACGGGGTTAGTGTTGAATTTCGCATGCCCTGTGATCTTTTTCCATACGCATTTTCAAATTTTCCAAGTGAAAAGAATCGATTTTGATTACAGCAGTAACCGACAAAGCTGTGTCGAATTGGAAACTAGTAAACAGCTGACCCCGTCATGCTTGCAGTTCTGCAGGCCTTTCCATGAAATACGAACCATTATAGTGTAACTAGTGTTCAATGGAGACGCGCCTCATCAAAGCGTGAAACTCTTAACCCTATTTAGCCTGGCTGGGGGGGGGGGGGGGGGGGGCACATGGTGCCCGCGCTGACTTTAACGAACTATAACTTTTAAACGGCTTGCCGAATAATCACCAAATCTCGTGACTTTTCCTAAAATTTATCAGGGAAAATTTTCCTGTGTCAATGACGTGTCTATGGTGATTGACGTTTCCATAACAACCGTCTTCTCAGGAGTGTATTTTGACTATTTTCTATCGTTTTTCAGTCTATATTTTCAATTTTTTACCCTTCGTTCGGAAGAAAAAGATAATCCTTTGCTTTTTGGTGCTTGTTTTGATTGAGTATGTTTCCTAGAACAAATTCATATATTTTTCGATGTCGTCATTGCAACTGTATGATCAAAGATGGTGGCCTCAAATTCAAAATGGCGGGTTTGTGACGCCATTATGACGTCATGACATGTCATAATTGACAAGTCATAATACCAATCTGTTAAGCTAATGACGTATTTAAAACGCGCCAAGTTTCATCACAAGAGCGTTAATACTTTTCGAGATCTATAGGGGGGCACTTTGTGCCCCCCCCCCCCACCCCAGGCTCAGAAACTCAAAAAAAGCCTAGGCGAAATAGGGTTAAGTTTCCCAACAAAAAGGCTGATAAGTGAAATGATACAAAGAGAACTATGTTGCAAGCTAAGTGGCTTTATTTCCTTTTACTCAATGTTGCTAACATTAAAATGATTTTAAACTAAGACCCTAGCTAGTCAGGTACTCGTCCAGTGACCAAATGGTCATTGGAAAAATTGACTTTAACCGCCAAGAATGAGTTAAAATTATACTTATAGAACAAAGAGCTTTATTTTACGTTGCCACTTGTTGACCAGGGGTGGGGGTACTCAATAAAGTTGTATACGAGGGGGTCCGCCCAGAGGCTCCTACCCTTACCCTTTGACATGAAAATTTTTACCAAAATTGCACCCCTTTTTAATACCTACAGCAGAATTGCACCTATTTCTAATACCTCAAGGAGAAGCCAAAACAGTAGAATTTCCTATGATTGCCAGATTCCCCCCCCCCCCCCCTCTTTCAGTCCTTCTGGCTCAGTTGCTTAAAGGCTCCAAGCTTTTATGTGTTTTGCGTTGTAATTTCTGCAAAAATCTGTCACCTTTTTATACACTTAGCTTTAGCCGCTATCTCTTTTTCTTTTGCAGCGGATTTTGAGACCCTTTGATATAGTAAAATTACCAATTTCCCTGCACTTTACTACACTGAAAACTTAAAAAAGCCACCCCTTGCGGGCAGAGCCTCCCCGTATAACCCACTATAGGGAGTACCCCCCCGGGCTTGGTTGGGTCAGTGTGTGGAGCCAATTAGCACTTCCATCCGCACTTATATCCACAGTTGTTCCATCCACTACACCTCCATCCACAGGACCAGATACAAAAACGTTTCCTCAGCTGTTTGGGGTCTAAAGAGCAAAACAGTAATACAGTTTAGTGAATTTGTTGACTAGAGCCAATCTGTTACAAAATGAATGGCTGTGCAACAGCATGTTCTGTTTGATATTAGGAATTATAGCACAATAAAAAGACCTCCAGAACTCTAGAAAAGGTCTAGGGATGACTGTTTTACAAATTAAGGGTTTTGTAGAGTTGTTGTCTATCTCCATAAAGTACATTAGCGTATGACTTCACAGTAAACATTTTTTGTTACCTTCCTCAGGAATCTCGGCTGGGGCATCGTCTTCTGCACTGTCAATTTCTTCTGGTTCTTCTGGTTCATAATTGTCCTCCTCTTCCCCTTTAAAAAAAATCAAAGTTGCTCAGTCTATCGCATCAAAAATTACAATAGCGTTTGCCAACCACACTGTCGCGAAACGTCGACGTCCTACCTTCTTCAGGTGTTTCGGCCGGGGCATCGTCTTCTGCACTGTCAATTTCTTCTGGTTCTTCTGGTTCATAATTGTCCTCCTCTTCCCCTTTAAAAAAAATCAAAGTTGCTCAGTCTATCGCATCAAAAATTACAATTATAGCGTTTGCCAACCACACTGTCGCGAAACGTCGACGTCCTACCTTCTTCAGGTGTTTCGGCCGGGGCATCGACTTCTGCACTGTCAATTTCTTCTGGTTCTTCTGGTTCATAATTGTCCTCCTCTTCCCCTTTAAAAAAAATCAAAGTTGCTCAGTCTATCGCATCAAAAATTACAATAGCGTTTGCCAACCATACTGTCGCAAAACATCGACGTCCTACCTTCTTCAGGTGTTTCGGCCGGGGCAGCGTCTTCTTCAGTTTCTTCTAGTTGGTCCTTGTCCACATCTTCCCCTTTGGATGAAAAAAAAATTGTCTTAAGAATTGACAGATATTATAATAGCCTTTTTTAAATCGCTTTAGAACTACACTACTCCCACTTGCATGAGCTAAGGCTCATGATCATGACATTCAATCAATCGTTTTCTCCCTACCTTCTTCAAACATTTCTTCCAGGTTCTGTACGTCTGATAAGGAACGCTGCAGAGTGCGAAAAATTAAAAACGTTAACAGATATCTTTATATGTTTAAAAATTATGACTTGTTGTTTAACCTATGAAAAAAGTCAGCCAGATCAGCAAACTCTTGATTACTCAGTTCTCTGATCCTGGCAAATAACATTCTTTACAAAGTGCAGCAAATCTGAGGTGAATTATATATCCGGAACACTAATCGATACTTGCAAAGTGCGACATGCGATGAGGAAAACTGCTATTTTACTCATCTTGATCGTTTAAACTAAAGCACAAAGCGAGCCAAATCCAAATGAACAATACCCTCAAGTTTTTATTTTTTTTGAAATATAGAAAAGCAGAAAGCGATATGAATTGGCCCATGCAATCCACTAGAGGGTTTCACCTTCAAATTAAAATCCTCAATATAAACAACAGACGTCTAGCTCAAGTGTCAGGTTTGATTCCAGTCCAGACGGAACTTTCATAACTGATACTGAACTGTACTCCACGCCAGCTACTGCACTGGTTATTAGCAAAAATTGCGAAGCTAAACTGAGTATTCCCCAAATGGGAATGGCATGAAGGTCTTCGTTGTCTTACGTTTTTAAATAGTTTGTTTACTTTGATTTTTTTCTGAATTCCCGAATTCATGTTAACTATTTTACGTTTTGTTAAAAATTCTACTTACTTTTTCACGCACAGGTCCTGCTTGAGAAATAAAAATCATGGAAGCAGCAATGAAAAGCAACAGCGTCAAACGAGCCATTTCGAGTCCTGATCTTCACCCCTGTAGAAACTTGAGAGAATGTCTTGAGTGCTGAGAGAGTAGGTAGCTTTAAACAAGTCTGAAACATGAATTCCTGCACGATTTGTTTGATGAAGCTGTTAATATTGGTGTGGAACATAAGTAAACACAATGTGACTTTTGAGAAAAAGGTACTTCGTTTCAATGAAGTCCTTACTCTCTTTCCGATTAGATACTGTGAGAGCATGAGGCAAAAACACGCGAAGAAACAGTAAACCAAAAGTAATAAAGATAAAATAAATAAAATAAATAAAAATAAATAGCAATTAACATTTGCTTTTTCTGGTTGCCTTTTGTAGTGAAAAAATGACTGATTTTTGTACGACTTGTCATTTATCAACCTATCATAAGATATTGACCTAGAAAAGTTTCAGTCACAGTTGAAGAACTTGAGCAGGAGTCTTGAAACATACCTGTCCACTTTGCTGAAATCTTAATCAAAACGATACTTTGATGGAGTAAAAAAGAAACAGAAAGAAAATGAGTTATTTTTGCAACGCATGTCTGTCACGGATTAGTTTTGTTTGTTGTATGACATTCAGATTATCTTTTTGGAACATGACTTTGACACGTGGACAGATCACGCGGTTGAAACACGTGGACATGAAATGAGAATGAACAATTCGACATCAAATATCAACAGGATAAATGGAGCCATTGCATCTCGGTATTCCGTTATATTGCTTCTCCATCAAACACTTGAGAGCATGAAAAATTTCGCACAGAGAGCAGTCAGTGGTCTCAGTGAAATACATATTCTTGCGCGAATCATTTATATCCCTATCAATATACATTGTATAAGGATATTTTGAGCAAGAGGTAAATGGAATACTTATAATGTACAACTAGCTGTTCTAACTTGCTCGTATCCTTTGCCAAATTCACAAATGATGTGTTTGAACAGACACTTACTAAAGGATAGAAAAAGGTAATAAATACTCCAGTTAATAGGTGTTAAAGCAGTGATGGCAGACCAGGGATTGTGAAATTTCATTTTGGAAATAGGTTGTGGTAGTGGCTCACATAACATTGTATTGTTATTTACCAATGAAAATAAGTTGTCTTATCGACAGGAACCTCCGTTTGAGAGGTCATTCTGTACTGTGCTCAAATGACATTATCACAAGGCACAAGAGAAGAGGTTTACAAAGCTCATAACGTTAGGATATCTTGCTACAAATCCGAGTAAATAAATAGAAAATTGTTTACTCAAACAATTTGGCTACTAGAGTAAGAAAAGGAAAACGAAATTAATGGGGGTTCAAGGAGGCTTGATAAGCACTACAACTATATTTTTGCGCTTCGTTTAAAAAGAGATAAGAATATTCGAGTTGCAATCGGTAATGGCATCATTTGTTGAATTGAAATATCTTTTGCAAGTCAGTTATTCTTGTTGTAGTTTGTGTTCATATCACTGACAAATTGAGGGGAGCAAATTTCATAAAAATGGAACGCAGGTTTTCATAATGAATGAATAAGTGTATATCTTCCTGTACAAAGTTTTGTTTGCATGAAGAATCATGCAAAGATATTGCCGATGAATTATGGCGCGCTATATTATCGTTATTACCTTCGAAGCTCATAGCATTGTTTAATGTATTTGCTCACTTGTTCCTGTTAGTGAAGTGAGTGATTTAGAAGTGGTCCTATATAATTTGGTATGAAATTTGACATGGGTATCATATGAACGCCTGAACTGTCAAAATTAAACGACAAAGCAACACCGAGAATATTAAAAATCATTGTAAGCTTAAAGTGCGTTTTTGATTGACCTAGGGGAAACTGAAGAAACTGACTCGGCCAGGGCCCTGAGTTCAAGTGTGGACCCTTGAAAGCCAAAAATTACACCCAAAAAATGAAAGTGTGCATCTACTAGCTTGGTGTGCTATCAGTATCGGTCATTAATAGCGATATACACCCCCCTACTACCCTCCCGGCCCAATCTTTCCGTTTATTAACCCTATTTAGCCTGCGGGGAGCCGGGGGACACATTGTGCCCGCATTGACTTTAACGAATTATAACTTTTAAATGGATCGACAAATAACCACCAAATCTCGTGCCTTTTCCTAAAATTTATCAGAGAAAATTTTCCTGTGTCAATGAGGTGTCTATGACGATTGATGTTTCCATAGCAACCGTCTACTCAGGAGTGTATTTTGTCTATTTTCTGTCTTTTTTCATCCTTTTTTTCAGTTGTTTACCTTTCGTTTGTAAGATGAAGACAATCCTTCACTTTTTTGTGCTTGTTTCTTAGAAAAAATTCATACATTTTTCGATGTGGTCATTATCAACTGTATGACTGCGGGCTCGGGATTCAAAATGGAGGCCTCAAATTCAAAATAGCTTGTCTGTGATCAATTATGACGCGTCATAAACCCAATCTGTTAATCTAATGACGTGCTTAAACGTTCCAAGTTTCATCAGAAGAGCGTTAATACTTTTCAAGAGCTTAAAGGGGGAAGGAGGCACTTTGTGCCCTTCCACCCCCCCGAGGCTCAGAAACGCAAAAATACCCAGTCAAAATAGTGTTAACGGGTTGGCAAATGTTCTATTGTGAGTTCAGACAAGCTGTTGAAATTCTTAGTTCTCAGTACAGAAAATAAAAAACCACATTCTTAGCCTCTGAGCCTATCCACATACCATAGAAAGCTACTTCAGGTCATACAAGGCAAAGAGAAGTGTTATATATCAGTATGTATGGTTCTCGTTACGTTCTGTTTTATGAACCTCATCATCTATTTATGTCCCTCCTAATGGCAAGTTTAACATAGTGAATGGTTAGAGCCCAGGAGCCATAACATAAGTCGGTGAAGTATGATCGCCTGGGCGAGTGTAGTCCTGAGAAGGACTGTTTGTGATGACATTGACTGATTTCAACAACCTTCATCAGAGTGCCAGGGCGAGTTGGGAAAACAAATAGCATTTCATATCAAATAATCAATAAAAGGGAAGCCACCCTTGTGGGCCGTTAAAATCACAAGCCTGTCAAATGCCCTGAGTTATACCAGTCTGCGACGCCCGGGACAGGCAACGTCAGTAACTTGCACAATAATAACCGGATGGGGGAGCTGTGGTACTGTTTCATTTATGCTGAGCAATATCATTTTTGATTCTTGATCGAGTCTGCGAAAGAAATCCTGACGTGCGACTACTCAAGTGAAAGAGCACGATTACCTCGAAATGTTGTATTTATAATGCTGTACAGAAAGGTTCTAACGTTTGAGCCTGCAGCGTGATTAATCTTCAAATGAACCTTATGAAGTAGTACTTTCTAGCAATCCTGAACACTGTATACGGCGGCATCTTCTGTTGCGTGTTGTTTTACTTTAGAAGGAAGGTTTGAAATTTTAATTAAGTATGCCCCGATTGAGATAAAAGCGAGGATGCATTGCTCGTGTTCTGTTTGTTTACTGATATTTCGGAAATAAGAGTTTAAAGTGACACAGAGCCCCCTCAAACAGAATTCTTGTACTTTGTCACTGCTCCAAATGGCAGTCACCTCAGCTCGCCAGTGATTTGCAGTAGTGTAGCACCTCTCAAAAGCTTGTATTTTCAATGGACCGCTATATGTAGCAGCTCTATTGTTTTTACGCCTCGTTCCTTTTTTCTTTTGTTTGTTCTATTGTTTAGCAGACCAATCGTGGAAGACCTTACGACAGCTGCTACACCACCCGTGATTTGTGCTGTCAGCCATTATAGCTGAAAAGGTAACTCTGCGACTGGCTTTACTGCATGGTACTTTATTTAGGTTAAAGGCTAGCAGTGACGATTTGGCGACAGCCAAAACAAACCTTGCATGTGTGAAGTGGAAGATAACCTTACTCAACTTTAGTGTGAATTCGTTTAGAGGTGTAAGCAAAGGCTTTGAGATGAACTAATATTTCCCAACAGCCTCGGCCTACACCTTTTCTGTTTAATACTTTGAATTTGCGTGTTAAAATGTCCGCAAAATATCAACTCTTTTTGGGACAGGAAAAACGATTTTGCAGGGAAAAGATTGCCACACAGTTTAGAGGGGTCCCCGACACGGAAAATAGTCTCCTACGCAGCCGTTCTTAGGGTCGTCACGCAACGCTCCTCCCCACTGACGGCTGCTCACGCGAGCGCTACATTCCTTTCCCTCAAATTGACCAATAAGGAGAAAGGCTTCCATATCCTAGAAACGTGGCCCTAGTCTCTCTTGTTACTTGAAAACAAACATGGCGGATCTCAGCGAGTACGGCCACGTTGTGATTGTTGTTTCGCCTTTGCTGTCCCTAATTCAAGATCAAAGCGAACGCTTACGACAGCTAGGAATATCGTGTACAAGTCTGAGCGACGTGGATACACAGGAAGAAATGCATCTCGTTGAAAGTGCTTCTTATTCGGTTGTTTACGCGACACCATAGTCGTTAAAGAATGAACGATGGCGAAGAATGCTATCTTCGGATTTCTTTCAGCAAAAAGTATGCGCCATTGCACTGGACGAAGCACATGTCATAAGACAATGGTAAGATATTTTGCGTTGTTTACACTCAAGTCAATAATTTATGCACATGTTATTGAATTTTTCTCTTGAAATTTGCTCCGTGTAATTATTATAGGGGAACTTCTACTTCTTCAAAAATGGCACCCTTGAGGGAATGTTATGTTCGCCTGCATGAGCTTGGATCACTTATTCCAGGTGCAGTTATATTATCTCTAACAGCAACTTCAACTAAAGAAACAAAGCGAGCTATCGAGGGCGTCCTTGGCATGAAGGAACCTTACAGAATTGAAGAAAGTCCTGAGAAGCCCAATGTTTCTTATGTAGTATATGCAACGTGATCAAAACCTGTGTAACCAGTTTGAATGGTTGGTGGAGGAGATAAACAAGAATGGTCTGTCTAATGAAAGAACTATCATTTATTGCGAAACAATCCAACAATGCAGCCATATCTATTCAACATTGAAATCAATGATTGGAGATGCCATTCATGCAGGGAAACTTGGTGACAACAGAAATAATTGACTGGAGATGCTTCACTCCTGTTCTCCCCCATCCAACAAAGAGGCAGTTCTAAAATCATTTCAAGACCCAAAGGGAGTCATTAGAATCCTGTTGGCTACAATTGCTTTTGGTATGGGGGTAGATTGTAGAGCAGTTCACCGCACCATTCACTTTGGCCCCTCAAAAAATCTTGAGGCATCTATTCAAGAAACTGGTAGGGCTGGCAGGGATGGAAAACCAATTGTCTCATCCCTGTTTTATCACGGACTTCTTCTGAATCATGTTGAAAAAGAAGAGCTTAATTGACACAAAGGACTGTAGACGCAATTGTTTACTTCAGGAGTTTGATGATACCTCTGGACTTGCCACTGTTGTTACTCATCTTTGTTGTGACAATTGTTCAAAAATTTGTGAATGTGGATCTGCTGATTGCAATTTGTTAAAGTACCCTTCAAAGAACGAAGACAAGCAGCCTATCACCTCTAGAGAAAGAGTTGTATCTGATAGCCAGAAACAACAGCTACAAAAGCAGCTCAATAGATATCACAAAACATCAGTAGGGGAGCTTGTTGGGAAACATCACTCCCAATGTTAATTAGATTCTCAGAGCTACAAATATCACAAGTGTTGGAACATTGTAGCCATTTATTCACTCTTCAAGATGTACATAGTTTTGTAGAAATATGGAATATCAAACATGCTGCGACTATTCTAACTCTAATTTATCAAGTATTTAGTGATACTTAAAGTCACAATTTCAATAACTCAACAGAATGTTGGGAAGATGCTGATATCAAAGATGAGCTAGACTTAACACTATATGATTGGAATGATGTCATCGATGATGATTTGATGGATCCCATTTTTGACAATCTTGATGGCTCACAAATGCACTCAGAACATCATGAAGAAAGTGGTAATTGTCTTCATGTATGTCAGACAATGACATCCCATATACTGGTTTGGAAGTACTGGAAAATTTCAGTTTTGAGGTTGTTTAGTTTGTGGGTAGCTTTAAACTTGAGACAGTGAATAGATAACATATTTACACTGTTGAAAACTTTGAACTAGGTATTTCTCATTTCTTTTCATTTCTTTCTAAAATGATCCCAGTTTCCATAATGCAACTAAAGATATGTAGAAAGATACAAAATTGCTTCCCTTTTACTGAGAAAAAAAAACAAAAGCGGATCTTTTGCTATCTAACTTCACAGTGAGGCCAAAGATGTACTTGCATAAAACACAGTAGTAACAGTTTTCATATTGTTAGGGAGGGTTCATAATTTATGTACAGGGGGGGACTATGATGATTTTGAGGGGGGTCAGCAGTAGGCTTGTTGGGTGGAGGGATTCAATAACCTTGAGACCATTTTATTTTGAAATCAAAACATAACAAATGTATAAAAAATAATTATCCTGTAGTTTCCAAGTGATCTTCAGTTGGTATTTCTCAATTAAATGACCAGACTTTGATATTGATACCTTTTGGGGCCAGTTTGACAAAAATTTGAAAAAATTATCCAATTCTCATTTACAATGTTTTCATGGACACCACTTCAACAATTACAACAATTATTAATATTGTTGTAACCTAGCCACTGCTATTTCATGAGCTGACTTGAACATTGTACTCTGCCTATCTTGCTTTACTCCCAATGTTGACATTCTTTTTGTGTCCATTGATTCATTTGTAGATCTTTGAAGTATCTAAATTCTTAAATGGGTTTCTTTCAAAATTACAAAAAAGGTTGTATTGACATGCGGGCTCTTTTTCAAGTGATCTGTTGCTGACAAGTCTGTGAACCAGTTTTGACAAATCGCGGTCTAGTGAAACAGAAGAATATTTCCCTGAATCAGTATGTTGCTGTTGATTTCTGTCCAGTGCTTGTACAAGATTTCTGGTTCCTTTTTCAGCACGACAAATTCGAGAAACAGATTGCTCATTAAGATTTGGCCCTAAATTGTTAATTGCTTGTTTTAGGTAGTTGTTTCTGTGTTCTTGCTCAAGGTCAAGAGCAATGTTTTTGCCTTTTCCTCCACCATTATTCGCAGTTCTGTTCCAGATAAATCGTTCAGGATCTCTGGGAGAAAGTAGGTCAAAAATAAAAAAGAACTGGTATAGGCTCTCCAGAGCGTATTTTGTGCTGTGCTCACCATCTGCTTTACAATAAAGCAAAAATACTTTGTATTGTCTCAAAAGTCTCTGGCCATCACCCTCAGAAACAGCATCCAAGAAGTTTAGAAAAATTAAGCCATCTGTCAGTAAAGCACAGTTGTAATTAAACATATCATCAGAGTTCTCTGCCTTATCAGTGTTTTCTATGTTAGGCTTCTCTGAAGTGATGGGTAAATTAGTGCATTCTTGAATAACAGGAGGAGGGTTATGGGTAAGTTCATGTTTTCTTCTGCTCTTCTCATCATATTAAATGAATATGAGCAGCCTTGAAATCTGCAGGGGAAGCGACCATCATCAGTTAGTTCTTGGCTGTTAATGATCTCTTCCCTTTCTTGCGTTGTCAGTATATTATTGATCATACCGCTAAGGCCATCTCCTCTGAATACAAACTTGTCCACAACAATACCAGCAGCTTCATGGAGAAGTTCAAGTTTTTTAAGCTTGGAGAATGAAGAGATGTCTTTGGAGATGGAAAAACAGGTTGGCTCACTGTTTTTGTGCTCCAGACCCAGAGCTTTCATGGCTGCTACAATAGCACTTGATTGCAAAATGAGTAGGAAAAAATCTCTATCTGCTCGGTAGTTGGAATGTGGATCATGGGTTACATTACGCCGGTTTATCAGAGTTCTGTCTGAGTACAAGGTACACTGATCAGCATCTGATTTAGATGAGTAGAAACGGCGATGGATTAACTAAAATGAAAATAAACAAACTAAGGATTAGAACAATAAGCAACTTGTGGTTTCTATATGGACATCAAGGGGAGTGTGCATAATTTTTGCCAAACGGGATGTTTGTTGTAATCACTATATTTTGTACTTGATATTTTGCTGTAGCCTTGTCTAGTTATTTTTTCCTTTTTCATCTTTTCCATTCCTTCATTCATTCATTCATTCATCCATTCATTCATTCCTTCATTCATTCCCTCCCTCCCTCCCTCACTCACTCACTCACTCACTCATTCATTCATTCCATTTCATTATGCTTGTCTGTCTGCCTGTCTGATTTTAAAACACAACTTACATCTAGTATTTTGACTGCTGCATGCCACTCCCCCAGCTGTAAATTTAGTCCTTCAAGTCTTTCCTTTGCAGAATAGCCATTACTAACAGAAGCTATCACATTGGTGGCTCTTTCATTTGTTAACTGGTCGCCTGCAAATAGCTGACTGTCAAATTGATCTTCTCCAGTTTGGGGCAGATACTGGCATGGAAATCTTGGAGAATGGACAACATATCTTCATTTAGATTTTCGTTTTTGAAAATGATCCCAAGAGGACTCTATAATAAAAATAGTAATAATTAGATATAGACTCACTTTCTTCATTTCTTAGTTTTGTGAAGGATTGAGGCGGTATTTTTGATATGAGCAGCTTATGCCATCAGTACAATCGAGTTAGTTTTGTTGTTGTTTGTACTGGAAGCTGTTTCATAGTAAAGCCGCGGATGTCTAAAGTTGGAGGCTGCTGGGCAAGTGAAGGCGCAACATTATAACACGGGGTTAGTATTGAATTTCCTATGCACTGTCTGCTATACATTTTCCATACGCATTTTCAAATTTCCAAGTGCAGAGAATCGATTGTGATTACAGCAGTATCAGACAAAGCTATGCCCAGTTGGAAACTAGCCAAAAAGCTGACCCCATCATGCTTGCAGTTTTGGAAGCCTTTTCCTAAAATACGAATCCTGATTATCATAGCGTAACTAGTACTAGTCAATGCCACCTCAAACAGTCCTTCTCAGGACTACACTCAACCGGACGATCACAATTTACCGAATTATGATATGACTCCTGGGTTCACACCATTTACAGTTTGTAACTAGTACTCTTAGTGATCGATGAAGACGAGCTGCATCAAAGCTTGAAACTCTTCATTTTCGAAAGCAAAAGGCTGATAAGTCAAATGATACAAAGAGAAGCATGTTGTGTTGGAAACCATTAGTGGCTTTATGTCCTTTTACTCAATGTTGCTTACATTAGACTAAGTTCCCAGCGAGCCAGGTACTCGACCAGTGACCAAATGGTCATTGGAAGAACTGACTTTAATCCCATTCTGCGACAGGGATGAATTGCAATTATACTTATATACCAAAGAGCTTTATATTACATTATCACTTGGTTGGGTCAGTGTATGGACCCAATTAGCACGTCCAACTGCAATCGTAACTGGAGCTCCACCCACTGCAGTTAAGTCCACAGGACCAGCAACCGCGTTTTCTACGCATTTTGGGATCTAAAGAGCAACAAAGTAATACAGTTTAATGGATTTGTTGATTAAAGCCAGTCAGTTACAAAATACATAGTGGTGCAACGCACTTATGTTCAGGATTGATCTTCGCAACGAATTTTCGATTTTTCGTTTCAGTTCCAAATCTTACGATTTTTCGTTTCCAAGTAGCGAGATTAACAA
The DNA here is from genome assembly GCA_964030785.1 of Siderastrea siderea. Taxonomy (NCBI): domain Eukaryota; kingdom Metazoa; phylum Cnidaria; class Anthozoa; order Scleractinia; family Rhizangiidae; genus Siderastrea; species Siderastrea siderea. The sequence goes on from OZ034977.1 coordinate 19,700,681, forward strand.
ATGTTACTTTTTATTTGCGATTTTTCAAACAAGATTTAATTCAAACAAGATTTATAAATTTAACGTTTTTAGCGATTTTTCGCTTGAGACTGCAGGATTTAAGATTTAGCGCTCTTAGCGATTTTTTGTTATCCTCAACGAGTTTTCGCGCTGTGATGCGATTTTTCGCAGTCTTTTGTCTTGCTAATTGTCTCAGATAAGACATGAACCTATGAATAGTTCTCGTTGTAACATGAATCTATGAATATCCCTCGTTCTTTAAAGCGCCTATCGTGTGATATAAAAGGCAAAGCGAACGAGAAATCACAGAAATTTATGAATATTCCTCATTCTTTAAGCTCCCAGTGTAAAAAATAACATGGCATTATGAATATCCCTCGTTCTAAAAGCACCTAGTGCTAGATACTATAGTATCAATGAATATCCCTCTTGTTTCACGCTGTGTTCGATTTTCAGTAAGTGAACATCCCTCGTGCTAAAAGCATCTAGCATGAGATATGAAAGGCATAGCGAACGAGATATCACAGAAATTTATAAACATTTCTCGTTCTCCAAGCTCCTAGCACGAAATATGACATGGCTCTATGAATATCCCTTGTTCTAAAAGCACCTATCGCAAGATATAACATGAAGCTGTTAATATGTCTCGTTCTAAAGCATCTAGCGTGAGATAAAACATGAAACTACAAATGAGATTTTACAGAAATTGAAGAATATTCCTCGTTCTTTAAGATCCCAGCAAGTGATTTAACGTGAATCTATGAATTTCCCTCGTTCTAAAAACACTTAGCGCCTTCCTCGTGCCAGACATCTCTCCCTCGTTCTCTTGGGGTGGATGTGGGGGAATGGGTGAGAAATCGGGCGATTTTGTCCCAGTCTCTCTCAAGCGCCACAGTGTCTAACAGCCTAGCAGATTTAGCAATTAGAGGTGTTCGGTATACTTATTTACACTTCAATCAGTAGCAAAATTTTAGCCATGTCAAGTGTAACAAAAGCCATCTAAAGAAACAAGAAAAACCTTCATTCCCGTGCGATAGGTTTTGGGGATTATAAACAGGAAAGCAAGTGAAAAGAAACGTTTCATCACTACTATATGTTGGCTTAATCTTCCATTCCTTATCGACAAGCTGGGAGCTGAGAAATTTTTTATTGTACCCATGCCTTTTCAATCTGGAAATGTGAAAGACATCTCCACCAGTACTTCCACAATTCAAGGATGATTTTCTCTGCTGACTGACCTCTTATGGAAATATGCCAATTTACCTCAGTATTTTACATTCAAGATGTACACCTATATCAATTTCTGAACATCAGATGATTATAAATCAAAGGTGCACTGACAACAATTTATTGGCTGTAGTACGATACAAAGAACGAATGAAGTCACGTAAGCATGTGTTGGCCTTATTTTGTTTCCTATCTGTTGCTGTGTTTGCACCATCACAAGCTGCATTTCCAAAACAAAAAACTCTAAATATTAAAGCATGGACAGTTGTGGTTTCTTGAAGGATTATTTCTTATAACTAATAAGTCATGAAATGATACAGCACATTTAAACCACCCCAGACGCTTTTGCAGTTTGTGCTAAGATGTTACAAAGTTACAATGCAGAAATAAATGTTTTTCACTGGTTGATGATGTTTTTGGTCGAACTGTAACCCCTGTTTCTCAAGCAGTTTTCCTTGATGTATTTCTGTTATCTCATAAGTTTTTTTTGACATTTGCTAACTTACCAGTTTTCCCATATTCATAGTATTTGCAATTTTTGCAATTCTTATTGGGCCACTCTGACATCATGAGGGCTTTTGTAAGGTTTCTTAGTACCTTTGGGAATTTTTGCAGTTTTTATAATTCTCACTGGGTCTCGCAGAGATCTTGGCGAATTTATGGAATTCTCTTAATTCTCGTGATTTTCGTAAGATTCGCAGTTCTTGTTGGGACCCTCTGATATGTTTAAAGCTCTTTTGGTACGTCTGCGAATTTTTGCAGTTTTCGTAATTCTCGTAAAATTTGCTTTTCTCGTTGGGTGTCTCTGACATCTTCCAAAGTATTCTTCTTGTCCTAGCGACTTTTTGCAGTTTTTGTAATTCCCATTGGGTCCCTCAGAGATCTTTGTGATTATTCGCAAGTTTTGTAACTCTCGTAATTTTCGTAAAATTCGCAGTTCTTCTTGGGACCCTCTGACATGTTTGAGGCTTTCTTGATACGGTTGCGAATTTTCGCAGTTTTCTTTTCTCTTTTCGTAAAATTTGCAGTTCTCGTTGGGCCTCTGCAACATCCACCAAGGCATTCTTCGTGTCTTAGCGATTCTTTTTCAGGTTCGTAAATCTTGTTGGGTCTCTCTGAGAACTTTACGAATTTTCATAATCATCGTAATTCTCGTAATTTTCGTAAAATTCGCAGTTCTCGTTGGGACCCTCTGAAATGTTTGATACTTTTTTGGTATGTTTACGAAGTTTCACAGTTTTCACAATTCTTGTAAAATTCGCAGTTCTCGCTGGATGTCTCTGACACCTTCCAAGGCATATTGGTGTCTAAGCGATTTTTTCCAGTTTTCGTAATTCTTGTTGGTTCCCTCTGGGATTTTTGTAAATTTTCGTAAATATCGTAATCCCGTAATCTTCGTAAAATTCGCAGTTCTCGTTGCGCCCCTCTGACATGTTTGAGGCTTTCTTGGTCGTTTGCGAGTTTTTGCAGTCTTCGTAATTCTCGTAATTTCCGTAAAATTCGCGGTTCTCATCGGGCGTGTCTGACATCTTCCAAGGCATTCTTCGTGTCTTAGGTATTCTTTTTTTTTGGCAGTTTTCGTAGTTCTCGTTGGGTCCCTCTGGGATCTCTGCGAATTTTTGCAATTATTGTAATTCTCGTAGGTTTCGTAAAATTGGCAGTTCTCGTTAGGACCCTCTGACATGTTGAGGCTATTTGATATGTTTGCAAATTTTCGCAATTTTCGTAATTTGGCTAACAGAGGTCAATTCTAGACATAATTCGTGCAACGGGATGTTCTATTTGATATTAGGGATTATAGCATGATAAAAAGGACCCCAGAACTCCAGCAAAGGCCTAGTGATGACTATTACAAATGAAAGGTTTTGCATCGGAGTCTTATGAACAGCGGAGACGGGGGGTTTTGAACACTTTTCAGAGCAGACAGGCATACTAAGGCACTTTATTTTGTTAGCCATTCATGTTGTGTTATATTTTTGGTTTTGCTTCATTTTTTTTAAATTTTTCATTGTCTTTCTTTTGTTTGTGATTAATATAATTTGTGATGATAAGTATAAGGAAAATTAAACATTATTAAACCAAGGGAAATTTGACGCACAACATCTATTCCCTGAACATTAATTCGTAGCTAATCGATTCTGATGAATGTTTGACACTATTCTTGAAAAGATAGCGTCCCGCCAAAGTATTGAAATCTTGCTTACCTAATGTCTATATTACCTTGGCAAATGTCTTGTAAAAAAATACTATTCAGTTGTGTATATATAAAAAGACTCTACAGAGCAAACCAAAGTAAATAGTTTGCAGGTAAAGTGTAGGATTCCAAGGATGGGAAGTGGATCTCTTGGACCGGGTAGCTAAATCTACAAATCTAATAGATTTGTAGTGTGAGGACCCATGAATCTTTCAGAATCGTTTGATGACTTTTAGAGTCTGTTGAAAAAAAAAGGCTGGGGGGAAAGGATGGTAAGTTTCAGGGAAACAGAGAAAATAAAGATTTTTAGGTGAAAGAAAATCAATATTTGCACTGGGTTGTTTAATTGATAAGTAATAGGTGGACGTCAGAATAGCTCACTTCAGGGTCATGGGCTCTTGCCTACTTTCACTCCAAAGTGCTCTCGCGTAAAGGCGGATCTTCTTATGGCGTAAAAAATTCTTATTTTAACTTAAACTTTCCTACCTTCTTCTGAGTTTGCTTCTCCTGGATCACTCATTTGGTCCACGTCTTTTTGGTCAGCTTCAGTGACTCGGTAAATTGGGCGATTTGCGCACAGATCTGCCATCTCGTCGCTCAGAATCGAGCGGTCGTTAAGTTTGCCGACGATCTTCAATTTCTCTAAGGCCTGAGGTGTTAGTGTCACGTCGGTAGTCGTGTCCAGCTAAGGGAAGATTAAAAAAGTGAAAATAGTCTTTACTTGAAAATTTAAGGTGTGTAGAACGGACAAATTAGGAAGTGTTGCCAAAAAGCTAATTACTCCCAACGATGAAGATTCATAGCATTTAAAGCAGGAAGCCCTCTTGGATTTAGTGCAAAGTTTAAAATTCAAATGAGTTTTGCTAAGGAAAAAATTGGTTTATGAAAGCGAACCAGGTTAGTCTTGGAAGATCTAAGATGTGTTGCAAGATGATTAGATCTGTTGTAAGATGTGGAAGCAGTTTAACGTTGTAGACATTGATTTAGTTAGGGGTAAGCATAACATAGGGGTCAATATTTTATTTTAGTTAGTTTATTATGAATTGCATAACGAGTGTGTGGAAAGGTTTTACCCGCAGTTTCATTTACTTCCTTTATTTCTAACCAGTGTCCCCCATTAGCTGTAGAGCTTAATACGTTTGACACTGAAATAAAGTTGATATTAATAGAGAATGTATATTTATCTTTAAAAATTTCTACAGTACTAAGATTTCAGCCCATGTATAGCTCACACTGTTTTTCATTGACAATCCAAAGCCTTTGCTTCAAATTTTGCTGATGCAAATCGCCCCTGATACGTATGTAGTGAATAAGTTGTAGGCCCAAGAAAATGCCAGTCCTATTTCAGTTTAAAATTTGTAATAACAGTATGACTAGAATACGCAGCTCTCACTAGGTTTTGCAGGTCTGCTGGTCTGGGGGCATTTGCAATGCAGTCTTTCAAAAAGCAGGACTTTGCTTCTGGCACTCGAATCATTGTCAAGTTCTGCAACAAAAATAGATATAGAAGTAGCGAGGAAGTAAGTGACAACGCAACCAACAACCAACCAACCAACCAACCAGCAATGAATGAATGAATAAAGGAATGAAGGAATGAAGGAAGGAAGGAAGGAAGGAAGGAAGGAAGGAATGAATGAACGAACGAACAAACGAACGAATGAACGAAAGAACGAAAGAATTGATCAAACAATGAATCAATGAATGACTGAACGGATGGATGGATGGATGGACGTCCCATGGGTTAGTAAATGACGGATGGATAGATGGATGGATGAATAGAGTCTTTTTATCTTCATACAGCATTCTATCAATTAAAATATACAAGACATTGAAGTTTGTCTGGCATGAAATACGTATATATAATAAAGGAATTATCTGTATGACCGTATAAAACATTTTTTTTATGAAATCTATACTATGAGGATTATTTGTTGATGCCCACGAGGAGGAGTCCAGTTTAGTTACAAATCTTTTGAGGGAGTTCTCTACTTTTAGACGGGGGGGGGGGGCAAATCATTACAAAGCTTCACTTCGCTCCAGTAAGCGAAAAACTATTTTTGTAGCGGTGTGTGTGGCATTTTTGGAAGCATAACTCACTCTGGAAGATTGCAGTCCATAATTATGAAAAAAAGAGAGCTGTTTTAAGTAACAGTTGAGACAAATAGAGAGATAAACATAGAGAGAAAGAAAGAAAGAAAGAAAGAAATGGATGGATGGATGGATGGATGGATGGATGGATGGATGGATGGATGGATAAATAGACAGATGTACTTGTTATGAGTCTTATTACTTTTTCGAAATCAAGAACGTTCCAACCCCACCTGGTAACATAACATGAATTTAAGGGGAAAATTACCGAAATCAAAATAATATTACAAGAAAGTAGGCAGTGAGTTGTGTGTTAAGCCAGCATATTCGCAAGTTAATTACCTTATCGAAGTTGTACACAATATCGCCTGCGTCTTCACCAGTTAAAGCTCGTTGCAGGTGAATCGTCTCTGACTGTATCCGAGTATTGACTTTGACTCGTTGAATAAAATTTTTTCCGTGATTGGACGGAGTTTGTAACATTATAACATTATAACATTACAATATATTATTGTAATGTTATGTTAAGTATAACATAATAATATAACTGTAATATTGTAACGTTCACTATAAAATATAACAGCAACTGTAACTATATAATATTTTGCACTTCTGTTTGTAGCAGCTTTTAAAATTGTCTAGCGATATGCGCTGTCTATATATTTATTGCGTCTTCCTGTAAATCATAAGCTCTCTGAGAGTTTGAACAGATCGATTCTTGGTCATAAATGATCCTAAATCTCACTGTAACATTTCGGCCATTAAATAAGTCCAACGTTTGCTGACAATCGACCCACAAAAAGTGGGTACATACTTAAGCCATGCTGAAAATGTCATGTTCGTAATTTAAACAGACAGCTTCAATGATAATTAAATTTTATGGAGTCCAGTTTTCCTTATTATGAAGCGACACATATACTTACCTTTTGAAAAGTTGCGGCTTGTGAGATGAGAATCATGGGCGCGACCATCAAAAGTAACAGCATCAGACGAGCCATTGTGATAATATTCCGATACGTTCTTACTCCGAGAGAAGCTTGAAGGAATGATACAGTTGCGAGAAAAATCAGCTACTTTTATGCACGTGTGGCTGTTCAGCTCTATGGAAATAACACGAGAAAAGACGCTCTAATTATTGCTAGCTTAGGGAATATTTTTCCGGAACATTTCAGTTAACAAGTTTGTTGCACAATTTTGGTTCCGGAAGTTTGACTGAGTTTCGCGTTTTACTTGCAGTAGGAAGACTTAACTGCGGAAGTTCTTAGAGGAGAAACTGAAGTGAAAAGTTAACACTGAACCTTTTTTCTTCTGATGTTATGTTCGTTTTGAAAGCCATTTCTCTACGCCTAGCTTTTTAAGGAAACGAATCTATAAAACAGTAAACAGTGTATTTAGTAACACATGATGCGAGCTCAAGGTGAAATTTGGAAAGGAAATTCAATTATGTTTACATAAGACATGAGACATGAGACATTGGAGCTATGGATACTTTTAAGCTGGTCAAATGGACTTGGGAACGTAGAATGAGAACTATCTGTCGAGCAATGCACCACCCCATTGAGTTCTAAACGATTTGCTCTCTAGGACCAGGTGTGTGGCATTTTTTAGGTGGGCATTTTTTGGTTTGCAGATATGCGGATCAGGGAGAGCATGTCGAGCATGTTTTCTCTCTTCAGATCACTGACCAAAGTTCTTGGGTCATTTTGATAAATGCTGCATTTTCCTTTTCAACAACAACAACAACAACAACAACAACAACAACAACAAGCTTTATTACCGAATAGAAAAAGGAAAAAAAAGTTAAACTTTTCACTTCACATCAGTCACTTCACTTCACTTCACATCAGTCCAAAACTTCAAGAAAATTCAATGAACTTCTCATACCACTCTGCCCCTTAAAACGTTGATGAAAGATCTTCTTCGCAGTTAGCCTGTTCCAGGCTCCGAGATAGTGGGGAAAGCGCAGAAAAGACTACTTTTAAGTTGTTATAATAATTGGAATAATTACAGCATAGCGTTGTACAACACAAAAACAGCCTTCACAAGGAAGCGCTACACATGATCGATAGCTTTATCAGTGCTTTCAATAAGCACCGACAGCCGACGAAAAGCGTCGGCTATTTCGCTCAGAAAAGTCGGCTACTTTTTGCTCTAAATTAAAGTAATTAAAGGAAGATTGTTTCAAACCCCTAGTTGATACAGTCGGTTACTTTATTCAAACCAGCTGCCTACTTCAAATTTTATTGAAACCCCTGCTTTATATCTTACACTGCTTCACGTTTGATTTCATCTACAGGCTCAGAAGTTAGAACCACCTTGTATATACGATAAAGGATACCACAGGAATGGACTTCCCTAAGTAGCTTGAATTTGAATGTTCACGCGGTCTAATTGAGGAAATTGGCCGCAGACTCAAACGTCTGTATTACCGTGTAGAGGATAATGAACAACATCACAGGAAATTACTGCTCAGTAACTTTCATTTAAGTGGTCACTTTTTAGTATTTAATCCACAGAGAGCATAGTAAATATTGCTAGCACTGAAGGACTGCTCACTTTTTAGGATTTAACCACAGAGTCAATCCACACCTTGTAGAGCATAGTAAACAATGCGTCCAGAAAGGACTGCTCAGTAGTTGTTTGGATATGGTCACACTTTTGTTTTTCATCTACAGACTCCTACATCATAATAAAGACAAACACAAGAAGTCATTGCTTTCCTTTGAATGGTCACTCTTAACTTTATGTTAGATTGCATTCTTATAACGATCACTTATAAGCTAGAAACATCGTGTAAGACAAAATAAACAGCATCACAGTAGAGTACTACTACCTGGATCTCACTTGATCTCACTTGCGACCTCCTTCGTGAGCAAGACTGAGCATGTCTGCAACAAGTGCGCGCTGAAATGACGCAATATGGCGCGTGCGATAAACATGAAAATTTTTTTACAACAACTCCCCGAGGTTTTTGTAAAGGTTTTACAGCTATTTCATAGTAGTAGTGCTTACTGACTACGTCAAGACTTTATCCTTTCATGACAAAGAATGATAACACTACGCGACGAGCGATTCCCACAAGCCAGATCTCAAAGGTGTTTTCATCTTTTTCTCGATCTTGGCGTAAAGTACTGTACACGCGAAAAAAATAGGCGCCAGAGAGAATTTCTTAGCGCCCACAGTTGTCTTTCAGAAAAACTGTAGAAAGCCACCTTAATTTTCGAGAAAACAAGTTTCATTATTAGCTTGCAAGCGTGAAAAGTTTTAAGTCATTCTTGATGTAAATTTAAATTAGAGTTCCTGCGCTTGAAGTAGAAAATGTGGAAAAATCCTCAGACGTTTCGGATGACTCAGCTCATCTGTCTTATTGCTTTGAATATTTTGTTAAATTAAAATAAAAATTTAAAGATATATTTTGCCAGAACTGAACATGCCGTTATCGAGAGTTGTGAGCGAAGCATTTATATACTGTTGTGAATATGGCACTATAAAAGCATGATTTTCGATCTGGAGAAATTGGTAAAAAGCGAAGTCGTCGCTTTATTAATCTCAAACACGTTAAAGCATGTCTTATGACGTAATCGTTGAATCCGGTTTGCTCTTCTGGAGTCAGCAAGTCAGTGTCTCGAACTCTAAAATCGAACAAATCGGTTTAAAATCAAAAGTAAAGCAGAAAAATTAAAAAGAGTAACTGGTATATAATTCCGGGCCGCTTATACTATCCAAGAAGATCCAGCCTCGTGTAGTAGTTCATTTCCCACCTGCGAATAACTTTTCTTGACGTTGGCAGCTGGATACTTTCCAAGTATTAAACAGGTAAACATAACCACAACAACATACACCAGAATTTTCCTCTCATAACATTTACTGAGAACGATTCTATGCTTACGATGTCTCAGCAACACTTTGGTCCCACCAGCATCATCTCCTGTTATTATCAGTCCTCCTTGCTTTCTTTCACTAGTATTGCACCGATATTTCAGTCCAGCCAAAGCCAACACTGCTCGGTGGACGTGTGCTTCTACACCTACGATACTTTTTATGTGGCCCTTGTCCTATCGTGCGTGCGTGTGTGTACTAATCGATGTCTGTGTACAACTTCTTCTCTATATGTTCAGAGGTCAGCACAAAATTAAACCACAACACAGTCGAAGCAAATCTTCCACCAAGCCTCCGTCACCTTTCTTGACCTGCCAATTTAAAATGGCGACTCCGCTCTTGTTCTCACGTCATCCCATCCCGTGGGCCATAGCGAAATACACACCTTGTGAACCTTACACGACATATTTTGACCGACCAAACCAGTCGACCCTCTTGTCACGACTGCTCTAACTCGACTTCGTCGGTTAATAAATTAAAGGTTAACAGTCGACGACATATAAAAGGGTTCTTTCAGAGAAAAAAAACACGAGGCAACGAAAAGCAGTACACGCTGATGCTTTTGAGTGAAATATAAAAGTGAAACTCACTGACCTTTTCCTCACATGTTGAATGCTTGGAGCGACCAGACTCGTCGAAGGAAAGAAACCCAGTTCAGTAGAGGCTTCAATCGCGGCAAATTAGTAAGCTGTAGAGACTATAGACGTCCTTTGGAAATTTTTGAAAGCATTTAACTCGATTGTTCATTCCTCAACTGTAGCTTTGTCCACAATATCTACTCATCCTTTGTTTAAGTTCATTCTCAGTACACTTTAGTGTGGCATGTTTTGCTGGGTTTAGCATGCCGGCCGTTCTCTCGTTGACAACAGTTTCTTGAGTTTCTTTCAAAACGTTCTCTTGCTTCAAACTTGACAGAACCATGTTGTTTTCGGTAAAAATAATAAGTTAAACGTTTCAATTTTCTCCTGTACATACAACAAAAAGAAGCCATTTTCAACTTGTTTTGTGGGAAAGTTCTCGCATTTTTTGGCTTACGTGAGCACCACTCGCCGATGGCGTGATTGAATCAACCAATCACATTGTTGCATTAACGCAATGGCGGGAGTCAAGGTTGGATTTTTGGGCGCGACTACGGTATTAGGTACAGGGCCGGCAAGCAGCGAAAAAAGTTAAATTCAGAACGACAACATATTAGTCACAGGAAACAGTATTTAAAAACCCTTGCTTAACTCTTCCGTGGTGGCTTATAAAGAAAGTTCAACAAAGAGATGACATGACATCACCTAGACAGAAGTAGTCATTTAAAATACAGGGATGCGAAAACGAAGTCCTCTGCATAAAAGGTAAGCTTGAGTGACAACAAATAGACATCAGTGCTCTGATAAAATGAAATGGCTTGTAAAACAGAGCCGATCAGAGCCAGCAGCGTTTCTGATCGTTGTTATTTTGGTAGATGTCGCGCGTAGCGGCAAAGCTACAAAACCAGACAACGGTTAACATTGCTCTTCGTCGATTGTTATTTTCAGTTATATCGAGAACCCGGAATGATTCTCCTTACGGATACAGCACTGCGTTAATTGTCACTTTAATCCCGTTTGAAGATTATAAACTTTTGAAGATTAATATAGTTCGGGATTAATGACCATCGTCTTTACAATCTCGCACAACGTGCCAGCGCGAACTCCCGCACGATGATCGCCCCACTGTTTATTCATCAACATAACGAGCCATACAAGATCGCTGTTTGAAACGCACTCTGATAAAAATATCAGTTGCAATAGACCTCGCTTGTTGTCTTGCCGAGATTACTGTTGTCTTGGCGGGATCACCGATGTCTTGGCAAGATCACGCCGGGAACCGAAACTCTCGCCGGGAATCTTGCCAAGATCCTGGCCAAGATTTTTTCTTGCCAAGATCCCGTTAGAATCCCGGAGGGGAAATTCCGTTTGCCGGCAAGATTTTTCAAGATTTTTCCCGGCAAGATCCCGCTTCCTAGCGGGATCTTGCCGGGATCCCGCTGGGATCCCGGTAGCCATTTTACAAGGGATCAGTTTATGTATCAGTAATTTCACAATGGACTGGATCCAGGATGAGTCTGGGAGTTCCAGGCCCCCCTGCCATATCTGATTGTTCTATCCTAGAATGCAGTTGTGCCACAGGTTTGAAGTAAATTCAAAATATGCATTTTGACCCCCTCTCAAAAATTCCTGCATCCGCCCCTGTTAAACCCTAACAGAAACAGCATTATTCTTCATTATAATGCAAACTGTTTTTACCCTGGAATTAGAATTTATATATGATATCCTTTATTGGCTTTAATTCAGTAGATTACAGTCTATATCTAATTATTACTATTTTTTTGTAGAGTCCTCTTGGGATCATTTTCAAAAACAAAAATGTAAATGAAGATAGGTTGTCCATTCTAAAAGATTTCCATGGCTATCTGCCCCAAACTGGAGAAGATCAATTTGACAGTCAGCTATTTGCAGGCGACCAGTTAACAATTGAAAGAGCCACCAATGTGATAGATTCTGTTAGTAACGACTATTCTGCAAAGGACAGACTTGAAGGACTAAATTTACAGCTGGGGGATTGGCATGCAGCAGTCAAAATACTAAATTAAGTTGTGCGTTAAAACCAGACAGGCAGACAGACAAGCATAATGAAATGGAACGAATGAATGAGTGAGTGAGTGAGTGAGTGAGTGAGTGAGTGAGTGAGTGAGTGAGTGAGTGAGTGAGTGAGTGAGTGAGTGAGTGAGTGAGTGAGTGAGTGAGTGAGTGAATGAGTGAGTGAGGGAGGGAGGGAGGGAGGAAGGGAGGGAGGGAACGAACGAACGAACGAACGAACGAATGAATGGAAAAGATGAAAAAGGAAAAAATAACTAGACAAGGCTACAGCAAAATATCAAGTACAAATATAGTGATTAAAACAAACATCCTGTTTGGCAAAAATTATGCACACTCCCCTTGATGTCCATATAGAAACCACAAGTTGCTTATTGTTCTAATCCTTAGTTTGTTTATTTTCATTTTATTTAATCTATCGCCGTTTCTACTCATCTAAATCAGATGCTGATCAGTGTACCTTGTACTCAGACAGAACTCTGATAAACTGGCGTAATGTAACCCATGATCCACATTCCAACTACCGAGCAGATAGAGATTTTTTCCTACTTATTTTTCAATCAAGAGTCTGGAGCACAAAAACAGTGAACCAACCTGTTTTTCCATCCCCAAAGACATCTCTTCATTTTCCAAGCTTAACTTCTCCATGAAGCTGCTGGTATTGTTGTGGACAAGTTTGTATTCAGAGGAGATGGCCTTAGCGGTATGATCAATGATATACTGACAACGCAAGAAAGGGAAGAGATCATTAACAGCCAAGAACTAACTGATGATGGTCGCTTCCCCTGCAGATTTCAAGGCTGCTCATATTCATTTAAAGATGATGGGAAGAGCAGAAGAAAACATGAACTTACCCATAACCCTTCTCCTGTTATTCACGAATGCACTAATTTACCAATCACTTCAGAGAAGCCTAACATAGAAAACACTGATAAGGCAGAGAACTCTGATGACATGTTTAATTACAACTGTGCTTTACTGACAGATGGCTTATTGTTTCTAAACTTCTTGGATGCTGTTTCTGAGGGTGATGGCCAGAGACTTATGAGACAATACAAACTATTTTTGCTTTATTGTAAAGCAGATGGTGAGCACAGCACAAAATATGCTCTGGAGAGCCTATACCAGTTCTTTTTTATTTTTGCCCAACTTTCCCCCAGAGATGTTGAACGATTTATCTGGAACAGAACGGCGAATAATGGTGGAGGAAAAGGCAAAAACATTGCTCTTGACCTTGAGCAAGAACACAGAAACAACTACCTAAAACAAGCAATTAACAATTTAGGGCCAAATCTTAATGAGCAATCTGTTTCTCGAATTTGTCGTGCTGAAAAAGAAACCAGAAATCTTGTACAAGCACTGGACAGAAATCTACAGCAACATAGTGATTCAGGGAAACATTCTTCTGTTTCACTAGACTGCGATTTGTCAAAACTGGTTCAGAGACTTGTCAGCAACAGAGCACTTGAAGAAGAGCCCGCACGTCAATACAACCTTTTTGTAATTTTGAAAGAAACCCATTTAAGAATTTAGATACTTCAAGGATCTACAAATGGATCAATGAACACAAAAAGAATGTCAACATTGGGATTAAAGCAAGATAGGCAGAGTACAATATTCTCAAGTCAGCTCATGAAATAGCAGTGGCTAGGTTACAACAATAATTGTTGTAATTACTTGTTGAAGTGTGGTGTCCATGAAAACAATGTAAATGATAATTGGATAATTTTCTCCAATTTTTCTCAAGCTGGCCAGAAAAGGTATCAATATCAAAGTCTGATCATTTAATTGAGAAATACCAAGATCACTTGGAAACTACAGGATAATAATTTTTTATACATTTGTTATGTTTTGTAATTGATTTCAAAATGAAATGGTCTCACGGTTAGTAAATCCGTCCCCCACCCCCCCACAAGCCTACTGCTGACCCCCTCAAAATCACCATAGCCCCCCTGTACATAAATTATGAACCCTCCCGAACAACATGAAAACTGTTACTACTGTGTTTTATGCAAGTACATCTTTGGCCTCACTGTGAAGTTATATAGCAAAAGATCCGCTTTTGTTTTGTTTTTTTCTCAGTAAGAGGGAAGCAATTTTATATCTTTCTACATATATTTAGTTGCATTATGGAAACTGGGATCATTTTAGAAAGAAATGAAAAGAAATGAGAAATACCTAGTTCAAAGTTTTCAACAGTGTAAATATGTTATCTATTCACTGTTTCAAGTTTTAAGCTACCCACAAACTAAACAACCTCAAAACTGAAACTTTCCAGTACTTCCAACACAGTATTTGGGATGTCATTGTCTGACATACATGAAGACATACCACTTTCTTCATGATGTTCTGAGTGCATTTGTGAGCCATCAAGATTGTCAAATGATGATATCATTCCAATCATATAGTGTTAAGTCTAGCTCATCTTTGATATCAGCATCTTCCCAACATTCTGTTGAGTTATTGAAATTGTGACTTGAAGTATCACTAAATACTTGATAAATTAGAGTTAGAATAGTCGCAGCATGTTTGATATTCCACATTTCTACAAAACTATGTACATCTTGAAGAGTGAATAAATGGCTACAATGTTCCAACACTTGTGATATTTGTAGCTCTGAGAATCCAATTAACATTGGGAGTGATGTTTCCCAACAAGCTCCCCTACTAATGTTTGGTGATATCTATTGAGCTGTTTTTCTAGCTGTTGTTTCTGGCTATCAGATACAACTCTTTCTCCAGAAGTGATAGGCTGCTTGTCTTCTTTCTTTGAAGGGTACTTTAACAAATTGCCATCAGCAGATCCACATTCACAAATTTTTGAACAATTGTCACAACAAAGATGAGTAACAACAGTGGCAAGTCCAGAGGTATCATCAAACTCCTGAAGTAAACAGTTGTGTCTACAGTCCTTTGTGTGAATTAAGCTCTTCTTTCTCAACATGATTCAGAAGAAGTCCGTGATACAACAGGGATGAGACAATTGGTTTTCCATCCCTGCCAGCCCTACCAGTTTCTTGAACAGATGCCTCAAGATTTTCTGAGGGGCCAAAGTGAATGGTTCGGTGAACTGCTCTACAATCTACCCCCATACCAAAAGCAATAGCCCTTTTCACAGTTACCTTTTGTCATTTGCATGACAATGTATTTGAACGTGGATGTGAGGCAATTTCGGGCAAAAAGTGCAAAATTGCCCGAAATTGCCTCACATCCACGTTCAAATACATTGTCATGCAAATGACAAAAGGTAACTGTGAAAAGGGCTATTGTAGCCACCAGGATTCTAATGACTCCCTTTGAGTCTTGAAATGATTTTAGAACTGCCTCTTTGTTGGATGGGGGAGAACAGGAGTGAAGCATCTCCAGTAAAGCATTTCTGTTGTCACCAAGTTTTTCTGCATAAATGGCATCTCCAATCATTGATTTCAATGTTGATTAGATATGGCTGCATTGTTGGATTGTTTGGCAATAAATGATAGTTCTTTCATTAGACAGACCATTCTTGTTTATCTCCTCCACCAACCATTCAAACTGGTTACACAGGTTTTGATCACGTTGCATATACAACATAAGAAACATTGGGCTTCTCAGGGCTTTCTTCAATTCTGTAAGGTTCCTTCATGCCAAGGACGTCCTCGATAGCTCGCTTTGTTTCTTTAGTTGAAGTTGCTGTTAGAGTAAATATAACTGCACCTGGAATAAGTGAGCTAAGCTCATGCAGGCGACCATAACATTCCCTCAAGGGTGCCATTTTTGAAGAAGTAGAAGTTCTTCTATAATAATTACACGCAGTAAATTTCAAGAGAACAATTCAATACGATGTGCATAAATTATTGACTTGAGTGTAAACAACGCAAAATATCTTACCATTGCCTTATGACATGTGCTTCGTCCAGTGCAATGGCGCATACTTTTTGCTGAAAGAAATCCGAAGATAGCATTCTTCGCCATCGTTCATTCTTTAACAACGAACCTGGTGTCGCGCAAACAACCGAATGAGAAGCACTTTCAGCGAGATCCATTTCTTCCTGTGTATCCACGTCGCTCAGACTTATAGACGATATTCCGGCCTAGCTGTCGTAAGCGTTCGCTTTGATCTTGAATTAGGGACAGCAAAGGCGAAACAACAATCACAACGTGGCCGGACTCGCTGAGATCCGCTGTGTTTGCTTTCAAGTAACGAGAGAGACTAGGGCCAGGTTTCTAGGATATGGAAGCCTTTCTCCTTATTGGTCAATTTGAGGGAAAGGAATGTAGCGCTCGCGTGAGCACCCGTTAGTGGGGAGGAGCGTTGCGTGACGACCCTAAAAACGGCTGCGTAGGAGACTACACGGAAAATAACTTTTTTAAAACTCTTTCCTCACTTGCTTCATTTCTTAGGGGCCGTTCACATGATACCGGAATGACTTTCATTCCAGAACGAGTTCATTCCATCCCCATATATTTCTCTGTATCTGTTTACATGATACCGAAAGGAAAATTTGTTCCCGCACAACTCATTCTGGAAGGGCGTTACTAAACACCGGAACGGACCGGAATGGGACGGAATGAACCGGAATGAACCGGAATGGACCGGAATGAACCGGAATGAGACCGGAATGGACCGGAATGAGACCGGAATGAGACCGGAATGAACCGGAATGAGCTGGAATGAGCCCGGAATGGACCGAAATGAGATAAACTTGAGAATAAAAGCAATTTTTTATGTTTACATGCTTTAATATTTTTTCTGGTGGACTGTTTGGAATTAAGTCGCTTTCGCAAGGATGTTCTGATTATTTCCCATTCACTACTCCTCGAGTATCCGTTCTACTGGAAAACAACCACTTCAGGGATAAGTATGTTGAAATTGTGACGCACAATATAGAAAGCGGTTCCACATCTCCGCCTATTCATTATATAAGTAATTCCAACTCACGTTCTTTTACTCAATACGTTTATTAAACTTCTTTTTCGTGGAAAACTGACACGGCTGTTAAGCATCAGGACCTATCTCCGTGTGTAAATAATTACAACATTTCAAGTATATAAATAACAGTAATCTGAACAGTTTTCTTAGTCTTACTAACAAGTTGATAGTAGTTTCAGATGTTTGCGTTTCTTAAAGTTTATCCTTCACATATGTTTCAATTTCGAGTTAGAAAAATGTGTGTAATTTCAACTCCTTACTCCTACTATCAATGCCTATTATATTTGTTACAGAGACAATTTCAATACTTCATATATAATAGCAACAATAGGAAGAATTCATTACCTAATTATTCCTAGCAGTAAAATTTACGAAATTACGGTTTGCTAGACAGAATATCAGAAAAGACGATCAGTGGAAACAAAACAGAACAAACTACTACCAAAGTGAAACAATCTAGACGACTAATCGTCAATACGCGCACACTCCTGACAACTTGAAGCTGGGGCAAGAACTAAACAATATCATTGTGGCACTATTTTTAAACTGAAAACCATGGCCAGAAATCTCGTTCCTTGCGCCCGCGTTAGTCATTCTTCCGAACTAACAAACATGTAATTAAAATAACGAAATTTGATTATTAATAGGTCTCCAATTTTGTTATTTTTTTCCCTTTGACGAGCTAAGTTTCATTTCCTGAAATTAATTTACAAGTTTATTCCTGAAGTGCATATCGCCTGTCACAGACGGAACGGATAATACAAACAAGATACTTTTGCTTACTTGTTGAAATAAGTTATTTGAACGGTCATCGACTGAAAGTCAACTTTAGAAACTCGACTTGTCTCAAAGAAAATGTCTCCTGACCGTTTTCTCCCGCAACTGTCACGCTGTCACGCTAACAAGTAGTCCGCTGACCAACAATTTGCGTGTACCCCAGATATCAATACGGTATGACAACAGTTAACTTTGGTGCCAAACATGGCGTACTTATGTCCCGGGACTTATGGATACAAATTGAACTTAAAAGTTCCAGAAGGAAGCAAACTTACGACTTGTTTGTTATCTTCCATCATGATTTCGGTAGAACCGATTTAAACTGTTGTTAAAGGTCGAATGAGGCATCGTCATACAGAAAGTGAAAGTGGAACGATCGACAGTTACATTGATGCTCGCTTCTGTTAGCTCGTGTTGTTCTTACACAATTTGCGAACTGCGGCCTATGGAAATTTGGATTTATGCTCGTTGTTAGCGGAAATGTGGATGCATAGCGTTAAGAATACAGAGATTTCCATTACGAACCAAGTATATTTTGGTACAAAGCACTGATGGTATCGATTGCTGCGACATCGTAATGATCAGGCAACATGATAATACCTTCAGCACTTCAGCCTCAACTCTGGATTGATGAAATGTTCCAGTCCAAATTAAGCTTCATAACAAATTAATATACTTAACTTCATTTCGTCCTATATCTGTTAAATATAAAATCGGAGATTTCTGGCCATGATGGTTGAAAGACTAGTTTGGAGAGTAATTATTGTCAGGAACTCAGTTCAACAATAACAACAACAGTAATAATTAGAGAAACTCGTCATCGAAGAAGCAAAATCACATCTTTCAGTAACAATTTCATGCTCAATCCTCGTTTAATCCAAACGAAGTTTTGATAAACAGCTTAGCCGTGTCATCGACTGCATCATACTTAACATTCTGGATAGTGGCCTTCCAGTCTACATGACGTCTACGGATGCACTGAATATCCACGTGGTAATACCTCGGTGACGCTGTCGGTGTTATCTTCTCTTTGTTGGTTCCAGCGATGAAATCCTTTTCGGGATGCCTAAGAATAATCCCGTGGGGAGGCTCTTCATTCTTAAAAGTTTGCTTGCAGCCAGCGCACAATTGCGCTCTTGTTTTCTTTAACTCGACCGCCTCAAAGGGATGGTTAGAACTCATCCACGGCTTTGGAGAGTTACAAGGAACTGGAATTCTTTCCCTTCTTTCCTCCAACCTCCCACCCCGATAGTTGCCTGACTTTCTGTTTGGTTTATCAGATTTTTTTCCAGCGGCTTCCTTGGTTTTGGCCTGCACAACCAGTGGGGTGAGAGTCACCTCCCTCTTCAGTTTTCGTCTCCACTCAAGGAACTTTTGGAGGCAATCATGGCCCATGTCCTGTGCAGCAGCAACGGTGTGGCAGCATATCCGAGCCGATTTGTACTTGAAACACTTACTATCACAGGTAAATTTACCATTTGCAAATCGTTCAACATAGTGTGGCGGACCTTTGGTACTTGCGACACTTCTGGCATTAGGATTGGCTCCAGCTGCCCGCAAGACACCAAATGGTGTGTTCAATAATTTTTCAGCCTCCTCCCAAACGTCAGCAACCCATTTACTTGGGACACTTGTTAGACTCACTTCACTTGCAGCTGGGGAAATCGTCCTCTTGTCCTGTTCCTGGAAAGAGTTTTCATAGCCTGTAGAGGAGGAGGATAGAACATCTTCTTGGCTAAGTCTTGATGACTCTACACATCCCACGGCGATGCCAGCAGCTAAAGCTGACTGAGATGCACTGCTCTGAGCTTCTCTGTTGGGTGTTCCTGTGACATACTCTGGCATGAAGGCCTTTTGAAATGTTGCCAAGCTGCGAGCCTTGCGACGATAATCAAGACGCTGTTTCTCAGTCATGGTGTGCCACTTGCCAGGTTCAAGCTGCAAGAACTGAAACCTCGTGTCTAACTCGTACTCGCCACTGCCGTAGAGGGACTTGTCCTCTTCTCTTATCTGTGATTCTGCTTTTCTTCGCAACTTGTCGATGAAATCGGGCCATGACGACTTCTCAAATCCCGTCCACTGCTTCACACCAAAATTCTCACTCTCGTTGTCGTTCGTTGTGTAATCTTCAACCTGCCCGCCCCGCTCGTCAATAATTTGTGCAGCTTCACGTACCGATGAAATCATACACTGCTTGAAATCTGCGGACTGGAATCTCTGAAACCACGTGTAAAAGCCTGGGGTCAGTTTTTCCCATTTGTCCCTCAGAAGTGATAACTTTTCATCGAAATCTTCCTCAGACTTGGCATCGTACAGACCCATGTGGAGGATGGAACCTTCCTTTTGGCCGAACACGTCATGTACAATTTCTTTCTTGACATTGTGCGAGACTTTTAAAGTGGAGTGCAGGTGATGCTCTATATTTTCCTTCTTGTGGATGCGGCATAGAAGGGCAACTGAGTTAGCGAAAGTGATTCGAAGAGCATTTCGTAAAGCATCCTCGTTGTCCGTACCATACGCTTTTAGGTCGACCAACTCCCGTCTTTTCCTGACCATCGCCTGGGTGAACATTAGGTAATCCTCGGTGTTGCGAGACATATGGATAAACGAAGGGCCGAGAAAGACGGGGTGCTTCCCAGTGCGCCTACTTCTCAGCATTAAATTCTTGTATGTCGTCAGAGTTACGAAAAAGTCTCCCAGTTTGAATGTAGCATCAACTCCTAGTACTGAAAAGCGGGTGGGACTAGTGCAGAACCGTACCACGTTGTCCAGTTGATCTTCTAAGGCAAGAAAGGCATGGGGACTATCAGTTACGCTGATCTCTCGCAAAAATCCTTTGCCACTTTCTTCTTGATGACTTCTAAGTTGGCTGTGTAGCTCCAACATTTCGTCTTTCTGAACAGAAGACGTTGCACTTAGAGAGTGACGACTGTTGTAGGCTTGTTTTTTGTCCCGGGGTTCCTCCGAGATGCTTCGTAAAGCCATGATATCTCCACTCTCACGGTGAACAGCATCATATGCATTGGATGGATTCATTTCACTACAGCGTTGTTTAAGAGACTGCAGTGTACTTCTAGAAGTGGGAAAGAACATTCTGGATTCATCTTTGGAATTTCCATGGGCTATTGGGAAAATCGGTATTTCAGGTGAATCTTTGAAGAAGTACTGGATAACGGCAAATCGCATGGGTTGACCCTTGTTATCTTTCACTGTGGATATGATGCGTTTGAACTGCACTCCATTCTTTTCTTTGGTGCCTTTATGTGTGCCATACTGCCGTTTTAAAACAAAGACGTCACTTTCTTGGTCAGCGGATTCACCACGCCACTCAACCACGCTGGAGACCTTTCCTCCTGCGAACCGAACTTTGTGCGATTTTATTGGACAAGACACGTCAATGTAAACGCCATTGTCGTCAGCTGTTAAGTCGCCAACACTTTGTGATTCAAGATCTACGACAAATACGGTGTTATGCTGAATTCCTACAGGCTTTGTAGTACAGAGTTTTTCTTCTGGCGGCCCCTCCAAAATAATGCTGTAAATTTCCTTGGCCGAAAGGCCTTTACTTAAACGGCAATACACGGGTAAACTTGAATCTTCATGATAAAAGTCATCCACATCTTGGCAGACAGGGGGAGAACACCGTTCCTCGTCTGTGCTACGAAATAATCGACGTATGAATGGCTTTTCCGGGTTACTGTTCATCTGAGAAGAAAACAACATTCCACAGTCACTTGCAAACAAGGATATAACGATTATGAATCAAACAGTTCCATTCTCCAGGCAGAAGCCTGGCATTTGTTTGCGTATTAATTCAGGTGTGGCGCATTTTGCCATCAGTTTTGGTCCCACTACGTGGCATTTGACCTGCTTATTTGACCTCGTCCCGGTAAATTTGCTAATTAAATAAACGGACAATCAGTGTCCGGGGATTGGGACCTGTCGTCCGGCAGGAACTCTACGAATTTGTCATTTAACAGTAGTTCTTCTATTTACCTTCACAACTACTTTCTCTTCCTTGATTCTCTTCTTTGCAGGGCTATTAGTGGGTGAGTCAATGACTATGGGTTCCTCCTTCAGCTTTCCTCTGAATTTAACATTTTCCGTTGGCATTGGTGGATCTAGACATACCACATCCCTAATGTGCAAGAAAATACAAAATAATTTCTGAATTCTCTCGTGCATTAAGAGATATTATGTTAACCCTATTCAGACCGGGCTTTTTTTATTTTTTTAGACCGGTGGGGGGATTCCACCCCCCCCCCCCACCTCTTTGTAACTTCCAGAATATTTAATTATTTAATTATTTATTTAATTGGTTTTGAGTACTTCCTAGTAATTTTGGGCGGTTTTCTGATGTTTTGGAAAAATTTCGAAATCCAAGATGACGGATCCAAGAAGGCGGCTGTTTGACATTATGTAATTGTCACGTGATGTGACTTCTTCATCTTACGTGACATGTACCAAAAGATAGATTTTTAGTCATACTACAATTACCGGTACCGGTATATCCTGTAAGTTTCATTGTGATTGCTAAAATATTGCTAATTTAAAAAATAGAAATAATATTAAATAGAAATATTAGAAAATAGAAATAGTATTAAAAAATAGAAATAATCGAACCTAGCTGGTGCACTTTTCCCCTTATGATTAGATAATGAATCGAATATGAAACAAAATGTTTGGACTCAGCAGGATTGAATACAGATTGTAAAGCTGAAAATCTGAAAAATTAAAACCGGGTATGCAATTTCAAATACACATTACAGTTAATGTAAGCTTCTTTAAGCTTCTTCCTGGAAAATGTTTCAATACAGAGGTTGCATTTCCTAGAAATCGACTCCAAGCAAAACGCTTTCTAGACTCTTCGTAGTATCATATTACCGAACTACAGCTTATTAGGCGAAATCATGTTACAATGAATACAAATTTTTGTATCGAAATTATAAATGTTGTGAGAAACAGCAAATGTGTTTTCAGCGACAACAATGACTTAATCAGTTGTCAACACTTTAAAAAGATTAAAGATCAGTCTTCAGGCCCGACAAACCACACATTTACACTGCAATTCAACGCGCTCGCAAACGACAATCAAAATATTTCCTACTCAGCTGACTCAGTAACTCGAGTTAATTAATACATAAACACTCTGCCACAGTTAAGGAAAACTTTAAGACGCCTTTGACGACGAGTATGGAGTGTGATTACTTTTCAATATCCACAGATTGGGTATAGAGGTGGAAGATGGTTTGTAAGCAAACAAGCAAATTTAAGCTTTTCAGTCTGTGACAGCCGTGTTCATAACCACTATCCCGATTGAACACGGAGTTACTTTTTATAGCATTGAAATAATTATTTTCATGACTGTTCTGACAATTCGAAAACTTACCCGTCACTTTCCTCAGCTGTCTCATCAGATCTTCCCTCTGTACTCGGCACAGTAAGCTGTTCTTCTTCACTGTCGGACATGTTGTTGGAAGTACGAGGAATAATTTATTCTTGGCGGGAAATGAATTATTTTTGGCGGGACATAAATTATCAAAATGCTTATTACCCCACCCCTAGACTGCGAGCAGTCTCTCTTTTGCTCTAAAATCCCTGCCGGAGGAGCGGCGAGAAAAGCGAGTACGATATTCGAGCCGCGAGCCGCGAGCCGCGAGTAGCGTGGGCGGGAGAGTGAGCGAAGAGCGAAAAGAGAGACTGCCCTGCTTTCATACTGCATTTCTGAAGCCCGGCACTCTGGTGACGGAGTGTTTTGATTGGTCGGTCTATGACCCGATGGCGCGTATCTGTCATCATCACTTGAAGACATGCAGTGCGCGCCAACGGCTGCCGTCAATAGAATTGCTGACCGCTAGACATCAAACT
Organism: Siderastrea siderea; assembly: GCA_964030785.1. Lineage (NCBI taxonomy): Eukaryota > Metazoa > Cnidaria > Anthozoa > Scleractinia > Rhizangiidae > Siderastrea > Siderastrea siderea. The sequence continues at coordinate 19,724,250 of OZ034977.1, forward strand.
CACAGTTTCAAGAGGAGTTATTCACACATCTGACTGAAGCCGAGTTCAGCCATCTATTACACGTTGCATAGCTCTAAAGAAGCTACAACTTCACTTTCTTGACGAAATGGGTCTAAACATCACACTCTGTGATGCGAAACACAACATCCTGTAACAGACTTTTTAAGACAATAAGCCAGGCCCGGCGTTACAAACAAAGAAACTCGTCACGTTGCGGATAATATTTCAGATCCTTTATTGTCAGAAATTTAAACGTGAGAGGCTGAAAAACCTATCAAGTCCGTAAACGAGCCAAATTCAACGATCGCGGCATTAAAAAGTCGCTTTACAGACGATCAAAGATCAAATTTTATTGAGAATTACAAATGAACAGGCGTAAAGCCACAGGAGTCCTTCATACAAATATCAGATATGACCTTTATACAGTAACGAACACTTTCACAAACGACAAAATCCTACCCAGACGGCTAATCAGGATTTTTTTCTTCGCCCCGTTCCATACAGGCTTCTTTGGCGTGGAACTGTTCATCACATCTTCCCAGCTTTGAACTTGAACACTTCGATCGATTCGCTAGACTGCGAGCAGTCACTCTTTTGGTCTAAAATTCGCGGGAAAAATTTGACACCAGCGTATCATGTTCGAAAATGGGCGTGTGATGTCATTGATGCGAACTGTCAAAGGGCTTCAGAAATGCAGTATGAAAGCAGGGCAGTCTCTCTTTTCGCTCTTCGCTCACTCTCCCGCCCACGCTACTCGCGGCTCGCGGCTCGAATATCGTACTCGCTTTCTCGCCGCTCCTCCGGCAGGGATTTTAGAGCAAAAGAGAGACTGCTCGCAGTCTACCCCACCCCGGACACTACCCTGAGGTGGTCACTTTCCAATCCAAGGGGTTCCTAGGAGGTAGAGCATGGGAAATAATCAGAAACATTCTTGCGAAAGCAACTTAGTTCCTCACCCTCCACGAAAAAAAATATATAAAAGCATTTCTAAATCTCATTTCAGTCCATTCCGGTCTCATTCCGGTTCATTTCGGTTCATTCCGGTCTCATTCCGGTCCATTCCGGTCTCATTCCGGTTCATTCCGGTCTCATTCCGGTCTCATTCCGGTTCATTCCGGTTCATTCCGGTCTCATTCCGGTTCATTCCGGTCCGTTCCGGTCCGTTCCGGTCCGTTCCGGTCCGTTCCGGTGTTTAGTAACGCCCCATTCTGGAATGACTTCATTCCGGTTTTCAATCCGAATGAAATTCTCGTTCTGGTATGACATGTCATTCTGGTATCATGTAAACTGAAAATGAATTTCGTTCCGAGATGAAAACGCAAATCGTGTAGTCTGGGGCGAGTGGCGCATGCGTATTGTTTTCAAGATGGCGGACAAAACGGTCGTTTTCAAGACGGCTGAGCCGGTCGATTTTGTCATGTGAATGCAGTACGAACTTCATTCTGGAACAGCCCTTAGTTTTGTGAAGGATTGAGGCGGTATTTATGATATGAGCAGCTTATGCCATCCGTACAATCGAGTTGGTTTTGTTGTTGTTTGTACTGGAAGCTGTTTCATAGTAAAGCCGCAGATGTCTAAGGTTGGAGGCCGCTGGGCAAGTGAAGGCGCAACATTATAACACGGGGTTAGTATTGAATTTCCTATGCACCGTGTGCTATACATTTTCCATACGCATTTTCAAATTTCCAAGTGCAGAGAATCGATTGTGATTACAGCAGTATCAGACAAAGCTATGCCCAGTTGGAAACTAGCAAAAAGCTGACCTCATCAAGCTTGCAGTTTTGCAAGCCTTTTCCTAAAATACGAATCCTGATTATCATAGCGTAACTAGTACTAGTCAATGTCACCTCAAACAGTCCTTCTCAGGACTACACCCACCCGGACGATAACAATTTACCGAATTATGATATGACTCCTGGGTTCAAACCATTTACAGTTTGTAACTAGTACTCTTAGTGATCAATGAAGACGAGCTGCATCAAAGCTTGAAACTCTTCAGTTTCGAGAGAAAAAGGCTGATAAGTCAAATGATACAAAGAGAAGCATGTTGCGTTGTAAACCAAGTGGCTTTATTTCCTTTTACTCAATGTTGCTTACATTAGACTAAGACCCCAGCGAGCCAGCTACTCAACCAGTGATCAAATGATCATTGGAAGAACTGACTTTAATCCCATTCTGCGACAGGGATGAATTGCAATTATACTTATATACCAAAGAGCTTTATATTACATTGCCACTTCAGGTTGGGTCAGTGCATGGACCCAATTAGCACGTCCAACTGCAATCGTAACTGCAGCTCCACCCACTACAGTTAAGTCCACAGGACCAGCAACCGCGTTTTCTACGCATTTTGGGACCTGAAGAGCAACAAAGTAATACAGTTTAATGGATTTGTTGATTAAAGCCAGTCAGTTACAAAATACATAGCGGTGCAACGCACTTATGTTCAGGATTGATCTTCGCAACGAATTTTCGATTTTTCGTTTCGGTTCCAAATCGTACGATTTTTCGTTTCCAAGTAGCGAGATTAACAAATGTTACTTTTTATTTGCGATTTTTCAAACAAGATTTATTTCAAACAAGATTTATAAATTTAACGTTTTTAGCGATTTTTTGCTTGAGACTGCAGGATTTAAAATTTAGCGCTCTTAGCGACTTTTTGTTACCCTCAACGAGTTTTCGCGCTGCGATGCGATTTTTCGCAGTCTTTTGTCTTGCTAATTGCCTCAATGACAACAGAGGCTAGCCGGCTAGTAGATCTGCCAAAATTTGCAAACTTTCGCTGCCTAGACAATTTTTTACGCTCTTTTGCGGTTTTTCGCAGTCTTTTGTCTTGCTAATTGTCTCAGATAAGACATGAACCTATGAATAGTTCTCCTTGTAAATGCTCCTAGCGCAAGATGTAACATGAGTCTATGAATATCCCTCGTTCTTTAAAGCGCCTATCGTGTGATATAAAAGGCAAAGCGAACGAGAAATCACAGAAATTTATGAATATTCCTCATTCTTTAAGCTCCCAGTGTAAAAAATAACATGGCATTATGAATATCCCTCGTTCTAAAAGCACCTAGCGCTAGATCCTATATAGTATCAATGAATATCCCTCTTGTTTCACGCTGTGTTCGATTTTCAGTAAATGAACATCCCTCGTGCTAAAAGCATCTAGCGTGAGATATGAAAAGCATAGAGAACAAGATATCACAGAAATTTATAAATATTCCTCGTTCTCCAAGCTCCTAGCACGCAATATAACATGGCTCTATGAATATCCCTTGTTCTAAAAGCACCTATCGCAAGATATAACATGAAGCTGTGAATATGCCTCGTTCTAAAAGCATCTAGCGTGAGATAAAACATGACCCTACAAATATCCCTCGTCCTTAAAGCATCTAGCTCGAGATTTCACAGAAATTCGAGAATATTCCTCCTTCTTTAAGATCCTAGCACGTGATTTAACGTGAATCTATGAATTTCCCTCGTTATAAAAGCACCTAGCGCTCTCCTAGTGCCAGATATAACAGGAATCTATGAAATATCCCTCGTTCTCTGGGGGTGGATGTGGGAGAATGGGGGAAAAATGGGGCGATTTTTCTCAGACTCTCTCAAGCGTCACAATGCCAAGCCGCCTGGCTGATTTAGCAAGTACAGGTGTTTGGTGTACTTATTTACACTTCAATCAGTGGCAAAAGTTTAGCTATTTCAAGTGTAACAAAAGCCATCTAAAGGAACAAGAAAAACCTTCATTCCCTTGCGATAGTTTTTGGGAATCATAAATAGGAAAACAAGTGAAAAGAAACGTTCCATCACTGCTATATGTTGGCTTAATTTTCGATTCCTCATCGACAAGCTGGGAGCTCAGAAGTTCTTTACTATACGCATGCCTTTTCAGTCCGGAAATGTGAAAGACATCTCCACCAGTACTTCCACAATTCAAGAATGATTAGCTCTACTGACTGGCCTCTTACTGAAACATGTCAATTTACCAGTAGTTTACATTCATTAGATGTAAAATTACAACAATTTCTGAGCATCAGATGATTATAAAATCAGCGGAGCACTGGCAACAATTTATTGACTGTAGTGGCTACGATACAAAGAACGAATGCAATCACGTAAGCATATGCTGGCTTTTAATATTTTTTTCATATCCGTTGTTGTGTTTGCACCCCTCACAAGCTACATTTACAAAAAAACTGAATGTTAAAACAGGCAGTTGTGATTTCTTGAATGGTTGTTTCTTTTAACTAATCAGTCATGAGACGAGACAGCAAATTTAAATCAACTAGTAAGAGGTTTTTACAGTTTGTGATAAAAGAAATGATAGATGAGGCAAGCTGTTAAAAAGTGGCAACGCAGAAATACATGTTTTTCACTGGTTGATGATGTTTTTTGGTCGAACTGTAACCCTTGTTTCGTGAGGACTTTTCCTCGATGTATTTCCGACATCTCATAAGTTTTTATTTGGACATTTGCCAATTTACCAGTTTTCCTAATAATCATAATATTTGCAATTTTTGCAATTCTTATTAGGCCACTCTGACATCATGAGGGCTTTTGTAAGGCTTCCTTGGTACCTTTGGGAATTTTTGCTGTTTTTGTAATTCTCATTGGGTCCCTCAGAGATCTTGACGAATTTGCAGAATTCTCGTTATTCTCGTAATTTTCGTAAAGTTCGTAGTTCTTGTTGGGACTCTTTGACATGTTTGAGGTTTTTTTGCGAATTTCCACAGTTTTCGTATAATTCCCGTAAAATTTGCAGTTCTCGTTGGGTACCTCTGACATCTTCCAAAGCATCCTTCGTGTCTTAGCGACCTTTTGCAGTTTTTGTAATTCTCGTTGGGTCACTCAGAGATCCTTGCGATTATTCGCAATTTTTGTAATTCTCGTAATTTTTGTAAAATTCGCAGTTCTTCTTGGGACCCTGTGACAAGTTTGAGGCTTTCTTGAACCGTTTGCAAATTTTTGCAGTTTTCGTAATTCTCGTAATTCTCGTAAAGTTCACAGTTTTCGTTGGGCCTCTTTGACATGCATATGATGACATCTACCAAGGCATTCGTCGTGTCTTAGCGACCATTTGCAGTTTTTGTAATTCTCGTTGGGTCCCTCAGAGATCTTTGTGATTATTCGCAATTTTTGTCATTCTCGTAATTTCCGTAAAATTTGCAGTTCTTCTCGGGACCCTGTGACAAATTTGAGGCTTTCTTGAACCATTTGCTAACTTTTGCAGTTTTCGTAATTCTCGTAATTCTTCGTGTCTTAGCGATTTTTTGTAGGTTCGTAATGCATGTTGGGTCCCTCTGAGATCTTTGCGAATGTTTGCAATTATCGTAATTCTTGTAGTTTTCGTAAAATTCGAGTTCTCGTTGGGACCCTCTGACATGTCTGAGGCTTTTTTGTTACGTTTGCGAATTTTCGCAGTATTCGTAATTTTCGAAGCAGAGCTCAATCCTGGACATATCTCGTGCAACGACATGTTCTATTTGATGTCAGGGATTATAGCATGATAAAAAAGGACCCCAGAACTCCACAAAACGTCTAGGAATGACTCTTTGCAGGTAAAGTGTAGGATTCCAAGGATGGAAAGTGGATCCATTAGCCCGGGAAGCTCAAGTCTACAAATCTAATAGATTTGTAGTGTGAGGACCCATGAATCTTTTAGAATCTTTTCTTTACGACTTTTAGAGTCTGTTGGAAAAAAAAAAGGCTCGGGGGAAAGGATGGCAAGTTTTAGGGAAAGAGAAAAAATAAAGATTTTTAGGTGAAAGAAAATCAATATTTGCACTGGGTTGATATGTAATCGATGGACGCCAGTGCAGAATAGCCCACTTCAGGGTCATGGGCTCTCGCCTACTTTCACCCCAAAATGCTCTCGCGTAATGTAGGAGCTTCTTATGGCATAAAAAAAATTCTTATTTTAATTTTCTCTTTTCTACCTTCTTCTGAGTTGACTTCTCCTGGATCACTCGTTTGGTCCGCGTCTTTTTGGTCAACTTCAGTGACTCGGTAAATTGGGTGATTTGCACACAGATCTGCCATCTCGTCGCTCAGAATCGAGCGGTCATTAAGTTTGCCGACAATCTTCAATTTCTCTAAGGCCTGAGGTGTCAGTGTCACGTCAGTAGTCGTGTCCAGCTAAGGGAAGATTTAAAAAGTGAAAAAGTCTTTACTTGAAAATTTAAGGTGTGTAGAACGGACAAATTAGGAAGTGAGGGGAAAAAGCAAATTATTCCCAGCGATTAATACTTTTATACGATTAATACTATTTTTATTTATTTATTTATTTATTTTTTCTTCGTGTTTTCTTTCTCGGAGAAATTAGCTATGCAGCTACCCTTGTAAATCCGAGGTGAAATAAAGGTGATGTATGTATGAAGATTCATAGCATTTAAAGCAGGAAGCCCTTTAGGGTTTAGTACAAAGTTAAAAGTCCAAGTGAGTTTTGCTAGTGTAAAATTTGGTTTATGAAAGCGAACCAGCTTAATCTTGCAAGATCCAAGATATATTGCAAGATGATTAGACCTGTTATAAGATGTGGAAGCAGTGCAACGTTGTACACACTGATTTAGTTAGGGGTTAACATAACATAGGGGTCAATATTTTATTTTAGTTAGTCTATTATGAATTGCGTAACGAGTATGTAGAAAGGTTTTAGCCGCAGTTTTATTTATTTCCTTTGTTTCTAATTAGTGTCCCCTATTAGCTGTAGAGCGTAATACCTTCGACACTGAAAGAAAATTGATATTAGTAGATAATTTATATTTATCTTTAAAATTTCTACAGTGCTAAGTTTTCGGCCCATATCTGGCTCACACTGTTTTTCATTGGCAATCCAAAGCCTTTGCTTCAAGTTTTGCTAACGCAAATCGCCCTTAATACGTATCTAGTGAATAAGTTGTAGACCCAAGAAAATGCCAGTCCTATTTCAGTTTAAATTTATAGTAACAGTATGACTAGGATACGCTGCTCTCACTAGTTTTTGCAGGTCTGCTGGTCTGGGGGCATTTGCAGTGGAGTCCTTCAGAAAGCAGGACTTTGCCTCTGGCACTCGAATCATTGTCAAGTTCTGCAACACAAATAGATATAGAAGTAGCGAGGGAGTAAGTGGCAACGTAACCAACCGACCAACCGACCAGCCAACTAAATGAATGAACGAACGAACGAACGAACGAACAAACGAACGAACGAACGAACAAATGAATGAATGAATGCATGCATGCATGCATGCATGCATGCATGAATGAATGAATGAATGAATGAATGAATGAATGAATGAATGAATGAATGAATGAACGAACGAAAGAATTGATCAAACATGATCAATGAATGACTGAACGGATGGATGGATGGACGTCCATGGGTTAGTAAATGACGGATGGATAGATGGATGGATGAATTGAATATTTTTCTCTTCATACAGCATTCTATCAATTAAAATATACAAGGCATTGAAATTTGTATTGCACGAAATACATACATATAATAAAGGAATTATCCGTATAACCGAATAAAATTTGCAATTTTTTTATAGTTTATAATGATATGAAATCTATACTATGAGGATTTGCTGATGCCCACTAGGAGGAGTCCAGTTTAGTTACAAGTCTTTTGAGGGAGTTCTCTACCTTTAGACGAGAGGGCAAATCATTTTAGCTTCACTTCGCTCCAGTAAGCGAAAAACTATTTTTGTAGCGCTTTGTGCGGCATTTTTGGAAGCATAACTCACTTAGGGAGATCGCAGTCCATAATTATGAAAAAAAGAGAGCTGTTTTACAGTGCGACTACTCCAACCAAGGCCACCCAGACAAATTCTTTACAAATTTACCAGTAGCCGTAGCAGTACCAGTACGTTGAAAAATAAAAAAAATGATCACAAATGTATTGATTATGTAGTGTATAGTTTGCTTAGATCGCTTACTTGTCGAAAATTTATTGTTAACACCCTTGATTTTCATTTGTCAATTTGCACAGAATTTTGTTGGGTGGCCTTGGTTGAAGTAGTCGCACTGTAAGTAACAGTTGAGACAAATAGAGAGATAAAGAAAGAAAGAAAGAAAGAGAGAAAAAAAGAAGGAAAGAAAAAAATAAGAAAGAAAGAAATGGATAGATGGATGGATGGATGGATGGATGGATGGATGGATGGATGGATGGATGGATGGATGGATAAATAGACAAATGTACTTGCTATGAGTCTTATTACTTTTCGAAATCAAGAACGTTCCAACCCCTCCTGGAAACATAACATGAATTCAAGGGGAAAATTACCGAAATCAAAATAATATTACGAGAATTTAGCCAGCATTTTCGAAAGTTAATTACCTTGTCGAAGTCGTACACAATATTGCCTGCGTCTTCGCCAGTTGAAGCTCTTTGCAGGTGAATCGTCTCTGACTGCATCCGAGTATTGACTTTGACTCGTTGAATAAAATCTTTTCCGTGTTTGGACGGAGTCTGTAATATTATAATATTATAACATTACAATATATTATTGTAATGTTATGTTAAGTATAACATAATAATATAATAACTGTAACTACATAATATTGTGGACTTCTGTTTATAGCAAATTTTAAATTTGTCTTGCGATATTCGCTGTCTATATATTTATTGCTTCTTCCTGCAAATCATAAGCTCTCTGAGAGTTTGAAGAGATCAATTCTTGATCATAAATGATCCTAAATCTCACTTTAACTTTTCGGCCATTAAAAAAGTACAAAGTTTGCTGATAATCGACCCACAAAAAGTGGGTACATACTTACACACTGAAAATATCATGTTCGTAATTCAAACAGACAGTTGCATTGATAATAAAACTTTATGAGGTGCAATTTTCCTTATTATCAAGCGACACATATACTTACCTTTTGAAAAGTTGCGGCCTGTGAGATGAGAATCATGGGCGCGACCATCAAAAGTAACAGCATCAGACGAGCCATTATGATAATATTCTGATAAGTTCTTACTCCAAGAGAAGCTTGAAGGAATGATACAGTTGCAAGAAAAGGCAGCTACTTTTATGCACATGTGTCTATTATTCTGTGGAATAACACGAAAAAATACGCTCTAATTATTTCTAGCTTAATGAATAATTTTCCGGAACATTTCAGCTAACAAGTTTGTTGCACAATTTTGGTTCCGGAAGTTTGACAGAGTTTCGCGTTTTTCTTGCAGTAGTAAGAATTAATTGCGGAAGGAGAAACTGAAGTGAAAAGTTAGCATTGAACCTTTTTTTTTTCTTCTGATATTGTGTTCGTTTTGAAAGCCATTTCTCTATTTCCAGCTTTGTAAGGAAACAAATCTATAAAACTACAGTGTATTTAGTAGCACATGATGCGAGCTCAAGGAAAATTTGGAAAGTAAATTCATCTGTTTTTTCATAAGACATGAAACATGAGACATTGGAGCTATAAATACTTTTAAGCTGGTAAAATGGACTTGGGAACGTAAAATGAAAACTATATCTGTCGAGTAATGAATGACATCACTGAGTTCTAAACGATTTGCTCTCTTGGATCGGATGTGCATAATATTTTTAGGTGGGCATTTCTTTTGCAGATATGCGAATCAGAAAGAGCATGTCCAGGGTGCTTTCGTTCTTAAGATCACTGACAAACGTTCTTGGGTCATTTTGATAAATGCTGCATTTTCTTTTTCACTTCACATCAGTGCAAAACCGTTTGGCCTCAAGAAAATTGATTCAGTGAACTTCTCATAGAAGACTGCTCCTTAAAACATTGGTGAAAGATCTTCTTCGCAGTTTGCCTGTTCCAGGCTTCGAGATAGTGGGGAAAGCGCAGGACAGACTACTCAACATCCTCATTAACTGGAATGATTACAGGATAGCGTTGTACAACGCAAAAGACAGACTTCACAAGGAAGCGCTACACACGATCGATAGCTTTGTATCTTACACTGGCTTCACGTTTGATTTCATCTACAGGCTCAGAAGTTAGAGCCACCTTTTATATAATTATGATAAAGGATACCACAGGAATGGACTCCTCTAAGTAGCTTGAATTTAGATGTTCACGCGGTTTTAATTGAGGAAATTGGCCACAGACTCAAACATCCGTATTACCGTGTACAGCATAATGGAAAACATCATAGAAAACTACTCCTCTAACTTTCATGTAAGTTGTCACTTTTTAGTATTTAATCCACAGAGAGCATAGTAAATATTACTACCACTGAAGGACTGCTCACTTTTTAAGAGCTAATCCACGGAGTCAATCCACACCTTGAAGAGCATAGTAAACAATACTACCAGAGAGGACTGCTCAGTAGTTGTTTGAATATTTTCACACTTTTGCTTTTCATCTGCAGACTCCCACATCATGATGAAGACAAACGCAGGAAGTCATTACTTTTATTTGAATGGTCACTGTTGGCTTTATTTTAGATTTCATTCACATACCGACCCCTTATAAGCTAGAAACGTCTTGTAAAACGAAATTAACAGCATCACAGGAGAGTACCACTACCTAGCTCTCACTCGGATCCGTTCACTTTAGGATTTCAGTAACTCAGTGACTCAAAAATTAGATACAGCGTAATAAACGAGCACTGCAAGGAAGTGCGTTACAGCTTTCATTTGCATTGGATGATCACACTTTAGGATTTTATCCACGGATTTATTGGCAAAACCTAGCTCCTAAAACAACAAGACCAACCGGTATTACCGTGATAGGAAAGTACTGATGGGAAGCTTTTATTTGACTGGTTTCACGTTAGGATTTCCTCCACAGACTCAAAAGCGACAACAACCTCAGTGTATATAATAACATAACGAAAAGTATCACAGAGAGGCACCGCTATAAAGCCGGCTTCATTTGAATCAAGTCACTTAATGATTTCATCCACAGACTCAAAAGTTATAACCAAATTACTTGGCTCAGTCAAAGCAACAAGGTACTGTCGAGGAGCGGAAAGGGATTAACGAGTGGAGCACGTTTGCCTGCCTTGCTCACTTTGATAGCATGAGCATGAAAACTTGTTTAACTTATGACTAAAATTGATTTTCAGCGGCTACTGTTTCTCTGGTGCTGGTGGCGACGAGAACAATTTACAAGCACGCATGAGTTGTCCCTGATAAAACGTTTGAGGTCTGTGTAGAGCTCATACATACATACCCTCTCTCACCTGTTAAACGATCCTTTCCTGGCACAGTTTTTAACAACTTTGATGTGATCGGACAATACCTAACAACGAAGCATCCGACGAGAGCTAAAAAACATATAATGAACTTATCTGTTTTGCCAGATCACTGTAGCGCCTTTTATAATGATATTTATGAAAATTAGCATAGTTTTTCGCTTTTCTCGAGAAGCAGAAAATTTCATATAAGGGACCCTTATCCCACGAATTTCCGCGGCAGCTACCGCTTTTGGGAAAATGTTATTTGACATAGTTCTACACTCTGAAGGACATTTCGGACTCAAGTTACCAAAGCTAGAAGTAACACTTTCCCAGAAAAATGCCTATCTTTTCATCACAAATGCCTGGTGTAAGGCATTTCAAGTCATTTGTCACACTGTTCGCTTAAATACACGGGGCAAATTTTAAAAGAAAAAAACCGTCTGGGACATTAAAAAGTGTTGTCATTAACAAGGTTACTTTTATCGAGGTTGTCAGACATTAAAGAAATCGCCATGAACATTTGTTTACATTAACCGGGTGGTCCAAGTGCCAGCTTTGGCTGCATGTACAAAAACAGTAAGTTCAACCTATGCTCCCAAATACTTTGTTTTTCGTCGGCAAATTCTTATCAACTCATGCATGTGTCACGCCGGCTTTGATGAGATTGAAATTGCCATGACCTACCTTTGAGGAAGTGCCTTCCAGTAATTGCACAATGATGGACCATCCAATAAAATAATTTTTCCACGAAATAAGCCATGTTGTTGTCGTCGTTGTTTTTTATAAACTAATATAACTTTTCTTCAATAGAAGTCGTGGAAAAGGTTAATCACACACGCGAAGAATGTTTTAATTAAATTTGCTTGATGAATGGCGACTTGAATAATTTCGTATGTATAATTATGTTGACAAAATGACGAATGCGGAAGAATGCTTCTTCTTTCACTTTATGATCACTCCATTTATATACGAGGCCACCATCATTTCTCTTTCTCACCGAAACTTTACGCCTTAAAAATGCGACGAAACTCTAACGTACTAAGGTTGGCTCAAGGTGACGAAAAGTACTTCCTCATTTTTTCATGTCCAAGAACGACATTTACTTCCTCAATGTAAAAAAATGTATTTGTAAAGTTGGTATCAATGCCTATCGATAGTCTAGAATGCAAAAATAGAAAGCGCGCGAACGGCGGAAAAGGCTAACACGCGAGGCACAGAGCGCACGCGACAGCTCTTCATACCTTTCTTTCGAAGTTTGCTGGGTGTCGACGGATAGCCCCTGAAATACGTTTGTTTTGTAGTCTGTACATTGCTTTTTTAAAGATATTATTTTTTCTGTATTACTAAGAATTAGTTGATGAATTTTTGTTTTTAGAATTAGCATGAATTCGGACCTCCTTGGATAAATTGGGAGAGAAGAAGTTGTAAGTTATTTTTCAGTCAAATATAAACGTTTAAAATGGAAGGATGTGATGAAAGAATAGTTTTTCCATGAAAATTGCTCATAAACACGGATAACAGATAATCACGGAAGCGACTGTTCATTAGCGAAGAAAATCCGAGGCATATTGTCGAAAACTCTTTGTGACAAAATAGATGTCATAAATTCGATTTCCAAATCCTGGGAATCTACATCAGAGAAGTACTAAGATAACGCTGGTCTAATTAACATTTCAGGGAGTACTTTTTGCACAATCTATGAAAAACTAATACATAAATTTCTCTGTCGATGGCTGGCTCAGATCGTGAATCGCGAGTGAGTGCGCATGACCGCCGTGGAGCGAAAGAGACGAAAGGCAGCGCGAATGGGCATGCGTGCAGCATAAAATAAAAATTAAACCGGTCAAATGGTGGTAAGTGACAATAACAAAGATATAAAGCTTCACCGAAAGCTGTGCTAGGAGTTTGGTTGAGGTAGAAGGGGGTCATGACTAACGAATTTAACGCAGAAAAACAATGTTTTTGATCTAAGGTATTTGCGAACACCATCCCGGAAGTGAGCATAATTGAAAAGTTTATCGCGCACATACGGAAAAGTAGACGCGACCCAGAAAATTTAACGAGCATATTTTCAATCGCCCAATCATGTAGTGTGTAGCATTTTGTGCGGCAATCGCATACGTTTCTTTCCAAGGGGAGGATATTTTAATATCTTCCCCTTAAAATGTTGCAAATTGTTGTTGCCACTGTACATGTTGTACTAGCTTGCGCGCAGACATCTCCTATTTCCTTTCCTTTTGGCTGCGGTTATACATGTGTTTATTTATTCGTGCGAGTGAAAGATGAACTCGCGACTGTCGCTCAAGAAATGTTTCATCTAAGCTTTCTACCTAAAGCCATGCTACTGTTTAAATCACAGGTCAGCCATAGAAAAAAAAAAGAAAAGCACTAAACGATGCACCTATGAAATTTATTGCGGCTGGGCCGGAGCGTGCCCTGTCAAGGCTCAGCTCACGTAAGGAACTAATTAATGTAGACTTCCGCCATCTCAAACACATTAGCTTGGGAAACAACAAATTGTTGAGTTTTGAAATCGTTAATCTGAGTAAATAACTGTGTAACAAAAGGGTTTTAATTCGAGACAACGGAGGATTCGAAATAAAACTTTCGAAAACCTTGATCCGGAGTCTGAAATAACGGAGTTTTACTCAGCATATAAATTACAAATACATACGGTCTATAATAAGCAACTTCTTATTGCATAAGTTATTGATTGTTTAAGAGCTTTTCTTCCCGAACGTGTAAACCTTTTTACAGGCAAAAAGGAATACTAGATGTCGTCTTCTGAATACTCCACTTATATAAGCGATTTCTGACTGTTTCTCTGGTTTTGAAAACGACATAACCTCGAATAAACCCCAGCGATGGCTGTGCAGTAATTAGCGGATCTTGGCCAAATTTGGAGCACCGTTACTCAATTCAAATCTGTCGGATTTTTGCAGCGAATCCATGTACTTCTGTTAAAGGTCATTCTGATACGATTATTTTCCTAAATATAAAGATCCAGCAAACGAAAACCAGTAAACAAAATCTTCAAAGCTTATACTTTCTTCTAATTAAACTTTGCAAATTACCTCGATCGCGAAATGAGAAAATTTTTAAGACAGCCGATGGAAGTCGTAACGTTTGTAATAGTTTAAAGTAAGAAAGAATAATCTCTCCTGTTTAATGTTCAATCAGTTCTTTTTCACTGTGAGTTACTGCTATAACGAAAAAAGGATTTTGAATTTCAAAACTGTTCCGCCAATTTTGAGCGGAGGCTAACAGAGCTTCAACGTTGGCTGAAATCCCATACAATTTACTGTCACCCGATTTACTTCCTTCTTTCCAGTACGGCTGCGGAAAGGTCTTTTGTACTGTGCAGCTCCAGCTTATGTTTCCAAATGATGCGTCAATGATCAAAAATGAGTAAACTGGAGGCAATTTGTCGGTAAAGAAAGTAAAAACAATTGGCTTTTCAGAAGTGCATTTCGAGAAAATTAGAGTGGAGCGCGCCACTTACTGAATTAATTCTGCTCACGTTCGGCGCGCGTGTTTTTCGTAACCATTAAGCGTGGGTTCGCGCGTGGGTTCGCGCGTGGAACTCGCTCAGGCGGAAACGCCGCTTTCTCAGTGTTCACGATTACAACTACGATTAAGCAGACTGACTGCTTTTAGGCATATTTGCATTTCTTTCCAAGTTAACCTAAACAAACAGTAGGGTTTTAGACAAAAACTTGCAGGTGAAAATAGTTCTTTAGGTGCGTCCTAGCTGGGGAGGTGTTAGAACGAATATGTTTAAACTTTGTTTTCCTCTTGGTTTTGCCTCCCTTAGTTAGCGTCAAAATTGATTTTTTAAATTTTCACTGTAGTTCTTATCATTTTGTTTGCGTTCGTTAGTAAATACTCCTCCTTCCCCTTGAACAGAGAGTATTTTTCTAATTTTCAAACAATCCTCTTTCCTCTCCCCTGAGAAAAGGAGGTTTCACGGTTGCGAGGCTACGAACAAAGGCGCCATATTTGAAGATGTGTGCAAACAAATAGATATAATGTTATTCAAATGCCTGTTCTTAACGATACAGGACTTCTTTGTGAGAGCATAGCAGCTTGTTTCGATAAAGATGTCCCGAAGCGTTAATTCTACAGCCCAGGTGGCAGACGTTCACGATGAAAGCGTTGCCACAACGTTAAAAGTGATTATGGATGTCCTAAAGGTAATGTGAAAATTCGATTGAATTTTACCTCCCGTCGAAGACTATTCAAGCTCATATTCTATAACTGCCACACGTTAATTACCACTGTCTTTCAAAGTGTTAATAACTTTAACTTTTTTGGGGGTTATTGTAAGGAGTCAAGCGGTATAAAGAAGCTAATTCTAACCGATCATGCGAAAGTGAGCAGATCACTTGGTTTCGAATAGTTTTCGCTTCTCCTTCGTGTGATCGCGATCAAACGTTCGCGGACGTATAAGCGTCTTGTGTACATTCCAATATTGTTTGCACTGCTCCAAAACATTCGTTTATTAGATAATATTGGCCATCAGTTTGGGTTTTTTTTTAGATTTATTCCTTGGTTTTTTTGTGATCGCAAAATTTATGCCTTATGCCAGAGTTGAGATTAAATCTTAATAGGCATGTATATTGTACCTTGAGCTTAAGCTTATTAAGCTTACTTTCCACATATACACGTATAAAATATTCAAGGCACAGCGTCTTGTTTGCCTACGAACAGCTGTACGTACAACAAAATTCCTGGAAGGGAAAAACAATTAAACTATTTTGTTACAACAGCAATATGCATTTGAAGCTTTTAATGTGACGATCACGAATTCATTCTTTGAGCAACATTTGCGTGACCATCTTTGATTTTAAATTTAATTGGTATTTTTCAAAACTTAGTTTATGAAGTTTATGATCCTCGGAGGTGAAGCCACATAATATTATGTAAGATTTAGTGACCAGCCCGAAAATTTCCTCCTCTAAAAAAAAAAAAAAATTCATCAAAGGATGAAAGAATACATGTGTCTGTTGCTAAAATGATGATCAAGCAACTTTAACCAACTAAGTTGCATACAACTTTAAAAATGAAATATATATATGGATGTTAGTGAGGAGAATTTCCAAGGATTTTTCACTTTCAGACTTGACCTGGGAAGCTTTTCATATTTTGCGATAAAGAAATATTGCAATAATTATTAAACTTAACTACTGATCACTAAAGGGATGAATTCTATAGAAACTGTTGTGCTGTGTCAGTGGGGGGGATAGAGAAAATTAACTGAAGGTAAATGTAGGGTAAATGTAAGGTAAACTGGCCAGTGGAAAGAGTTTAAAAAGTTTTAAATTATAAATATCTTAAGTGATGCCAATTACCTTACATCTGCATGCATACTAATTCAGTTGATATTGATAAACATTTAAACTAAAATAGGAACTATGACAATGCATAAGTGAATAAAAGGGCGATCTTCCATATTAATGCAAGTAACTATTTAAATTGTTTTTTTAAAAATTGACGTCCCTTGATTTTTGTTTGTAATTTATATAGAGAAAGTGCATTTTTATAGTGGTCTTTCCAACAGTATTCCTTCCATTTTTACATCTCAATTTGACTGAGAGGCTATCAGCAAATACGTGATAATTTCAATGTCAGTGGCTCAAAACTTGGGTTAAAAACACCAATCCCTGACTTTTGTCTCTTTGTTGTGGTGCATGCAGTCAAGTTCTTCCGGCAAAGCCAGACAGAAAACAATTGAATTTTCTCACTTTGTTTTCTTCCACAATTTTCTGGCAACAATTTTGCAGTCAACGTCCATTTTTATTAATGAGACTTCAATTATTTCCATACAAAATTGCGAACATTTCCTTAAGATCTGTCTAATAATTTAATTAGAGGACAGTGAACAACTTTAGATAGGAGGACATTTGGGCAGTGACACCCTTTTGTTTCGCCTTATGCAAGGCTCACACCCCCCCCTCCTGGCATGTTACTTTGTAACGTGACAACTTTGTAATTACCCTGATGCCTGCAACACAGGCTATTTTGTTTCTAATTTCTGATTGTTTAAAATCACAATAAAACCAAAACACACTAAGTAGGTGATCAGAATTTGAATTTTACGATAACTGTACTCAGACAACAGCTTTGGAAAATTCAAATAAACTGTTGTAAAATACCTTAAATGTTTGACATGTTGAATGAACTGCAATCAGCATTCAACATTTCATGTTATATTTTTCAATTATTGCTGGACAGCAGTGTTGCAACATCTTGTTGATCAATAGCAAATGTACTTGAAATGTGTATCACAATTTTCCGAGGTGGGGGCATCTTTTGTTGGGAGAGGGTGTTGGGGTTGTCTTGGGCAGTCAAAGAGTATGAATTTCATGGAGTCATTACTTAGCATTGTTTTGCAGCATACAGTATGTGTATCATTTTGCACACAACGACATGTGGTACATTGTATGAGCCAATCAGAACTTACTAGATACTTGTCATAGTATTGATTCTCAACCAATAAGGGAAAGCATGCCAACTTTTTAACATGAGATCTGACTAAGAATTGAATCAGGCCCTCGTCTGGGAGGGGGGGGGGGCAGGGGAGAGGGGGCTAATAGCAGGCTAGATCAGTAACTGATAACGTTGCTCAGAGGAAAGGAGCTAAAAAGAGAGCTGACAGTGCAGATGCAAGCAATCATTTTTTCTTTTAAAAAGTGAAAGTAATTGTCATTTTCATGTATATGACTTGCTTCAATTTTTCTTTTATTTTCAGTCACATGAGGGCTCAATCAAAGAGCTCCGCAATTTGTTACACTCGCATGGAAACGATTCTGGAAAGGCACAAAAAGTGCATGTACCACCCCTTTCAAATGTAAGTAATGGTTACGTATTGGTTGCAAAGTGTTGCAGTGGTCACATGCTACACTGAAAATAATTGATGATGACAACTTACAAGTCACTTATCTATATGCGCTGTGATTGTCACGTGTAATTATCAGGGTCATCTTTCCAAAACAATGCACTAAAAATGCTATGGTCATCAATATTAGAACTTTGTTTTGCAAAGTTTTACCATTGTCATGGTAACCACTATGATTTCAAAATCAGCCTGATTCAAGTATAGCTAAACATCAGAGATATGTACACTGTACTGAAAAATATATGACATTTATTAAAAAAAAGTTTTCACACCTGGTCAGAATTAGAAATGCATGTACTTTGCATCAAAATCTTTCTGCATTTCAAAACACTACAACAATGAAATACCCTGAATTCCAGCCTCCTTAACACACATAAAAGTCCTGAATGAAAGTCTATTGAGGATGGTGTGGCATTCTTATCTCTAATGACATCAATTCATCTATTGTTCTTTTTTTCTATCATTTCCCACTGTAACTTATGCAGTTGCGAAAAGATTAGCCTGAAAATTAATCAGGCTTGCCGGGATTCGAACCCTGACCTCTGCGATACCGGTGCAGTGCTCTAACCAATTGAGCGAACAAGCCAACTGGGAGCTGGTCATTAAATTGGTTCGTAATATACCCGGGAAAGATAGTGAAATTATGAATATATAAAATTCATATATTTGAACTGCGGAATGAAGAAATAAATGTAAAGAAGATCCTTCATTCCTCAGTTCAAATATATGAATTTCATATATTCATAATTTCACTATCTTTCCCGGGTATATTACGAACCAATTTAATGACCAGCTCCCAGTTGGCTTGTTAGCTCAATTGGTTAGAGCGCTGCACCGGTATTGCAGAGGTCAGGGTTCGAATCCCGGCAAGGCTGATTTTTTCAGGCTTTCTTTTCACAACTGCATAAGTTGCGTTAATAACTGCGAGGATCTTCTTTACATTTATTTCTTCATTCCGCAGTTCAAATATATGAATTTCATATATTCATAATTTCGCTATCTTTCCTGGGTATATTACAAACCAATTTAATGACCAGCTCCCAGTTGGCTTGTTAGCTCAATTGGTTAGAGCACTGCACTGGTATCGCAGAGGTCAGGGTTTGAATCCCGGCAAGCCTGATTTTTTCAGGCTTTCTTTTCGCAACTGCATAAGTTGCGTTAATAACTGCCAGGATCTTCTTTACATTTATTTCTTCATTCTGCAGTTCAAATATATGAATTTCATATATTCATAATTTCATTTCCCACTGTGTTTAGATTCACACAACAAATGGAGAGGATGAACCAGTTAAGGACATAGATGACATTCCAGACAATCAATCAGAGGTTTCCTCGATTATGTCCAGTCGCACAGAGTACCACGAGCTGCCAACAAGATCCACCATAATCAACAGTATGGGCACATCTGGTAATGAAGCATTTTCTCTCACTGATTTGAGCCATGATCACCTCAGGACTACAGGTTAGTTCATTCTGAAGAATGGAATTTGAATTTACAATAACTGCACAGTCCAACCACAGCTTATTTGCTTATTTTGCATTTTAGTTTCCATTACAAATGGACTGACAAGCACCCCTTCAAAGCCCGCTTCTTCTCCTCGCCAGCTCTTCCCAGCAAGAACTACCTCACTTGAGCACACACCTAAACTAGACCTATCAGCATCCACGGTGTTAGGTGACAGTAGTCAAGGTAACAGAAACCACAGTGAGCATAACATATTATATACCAAAAATAAACAAATAATGAAATAATTGAAGTTGATCAGAACTTCAAAATTGTTTACATTGTTGCAACATTTGTGGTAAAGAAGCTCGAAGGCTTTTGAGTAAGGTGGCAAGCCTCGAAAATTTAATGATGTAAACAGTTTGTATGACCTGCAGACTGTAGGCAATGCCTGGATAATATTATAATAAATACAGACTGTCAGGGGACTGTATATAGTATTTAAAACTATCGCAACTATGCTAGGCAGAAGCTTGATGGAGTTCCATGTCGTAATGTAGCTAAATTGTATAGTTTGCATTAATTTTAGTCCATAAAATGGACATTCAAAAGCTGAGATCTTCCCATTCTAACTCCGTTCGTACAGTAAATGGTGCATAATTCTGTAGACGACTAGCCTACCTTTTCTGGTAGAATCCAGAGAAATTGGAAGAATGAAGAATATCTTGAGACCTTGGTAACCATGGCATTTTCAAGACAAATGCATAAATAAATACTCTTGACTGTTGTAAAATCTCATTTCTCTCATGAGTCACCACATCTTCAACAAATGAATGTACTCGACCTAGTAATTATTTTTAATCAATATTGTTTTCAATTATTAAAGGTAAAGTCATGCCATCATCTACCAAGCCATATGCTTTTCACACACCATCAGTGAGGCCAAACTCAACAACAGGAATGTACAAATACAGTCCTTCTCCAACTTCTGGCTATTCTGGTAAGCTTGTCGTCATTCCAAGCTTCACTAACTATGAATTTAACAGCTGCAAATTTAAACTGTCCTCTTGAGTAAATTGTTTGAAAACCTATACACACAAATAACAGGTGCTGGACCTGGTTGGTTACAGCCATGCATTTATCTTTTTTTTTTTTCTTGGTGCTGTTTATTGTGCTTAGAGGGTGGTTCTAGCTTTTTGAGTCTGTGTGTGAAGTCTTTACACAAAAGTTTTATCAATTTCAACTTTTACTTAGCCTGGTTTCTAAAAACTTAGCGTACAGTGTGTAGAAAAAAAATCATCTGTGCCTGAGGTTTGCATCCCAACTAAGATTGAGGTCCACTAGGCCATTCTCGTGTTCCCTTTCCAGTTAGGCTGTTTTTCAAAATGAGACATGGAGCACAACTCTTCTCGCCCAAATGAGTTTTACTATTTCTGTTCCATTTGTTTTGCAGTTGGCGCTCTCAATGCCAAGATTCAGCTTCTTGAAAGTCAAGGTTAGTGTTATCTTTTATTCTGTTTTATAGATTACAGCGCTCGATGGATAATAGAAGCTGATTCTGATCGTTCTCCTGTTTGGGCAAACAAATAAATAAACAAGCAAGCAGATGAAGGAAAGAACGAGCAAACAATTTAGACAATAAAGAAACAAACACATAAAGAAATAAGCTAGAAACAAAACATCATTTTGTTTTGCCCTAATCGTTATATGTTTCTGTAATCCTTTAGTGTCAGAGTGGGGAGACATTATCGATGAAATGTCAGATCGCATGGCCAACCAACCATCACTTATTAGGAAATTTGCGAAAGAAAGGTAGGCTAACATGTAACTGTTCAGAAACGTTATTAAACAACAGTCTTATTCGTCAACGTGATCCTGTTTGTATTGCCTCCTCCCCGCTTCAAAAAATAAATTTAATAAAGAAATGAATAAATAAATAAAACTACTAAGTGCTAACTTCGTTTACATTCAGGATCTTTTACAGTGGGTCTTACAGGTTGATTTCATCTCGCGTGGGTCAGTTCATCCTTGTAGTTCTCATAAAATCGTACCTTTTTGTTTGCATCGGGACACAAGAGTGTTTCAGTCCACTATAGTCCTCTCAAAACGTATTTTTGTGGTCGCGGGAAGTGGAGGCAAGGTCCCCTCACCTGGTAAGATGACCATAGCCTGCGTCCCAGACAGTCTACACCGCCGTTTTTTGTGACACTTCCGGCTGCATCGCAGGCTAGATGAAAACGGTCCATTGGCAACTAGCGGCTCATTTCGGGAAGGCTAATGCCTACCCTTGAAAGTACATTGTGTATTTGCCCCATCCCTGTCGTAAATATGTGCCGAATGTGTGCAAAGAAAGTGTTACGTGTTACCTTAAGGCCCGTTTACAATGCGATTTTTGATGCAACTTTTGTCGCACTTCTCAGTGCAATTTTTGTCACGCTCAAGTTTCATTATTACATCGCGTGTGTAAACTAACGGTGATTTCTGTGCGATTTCTGTGCGGTTTGTCGCCGACAAAAATCGCATGTGTAAACGGGCCTTCATGACCCGTTTACACATGCGATTTTTGATGCAACTTTGGTCGCACTTTTCAGTGCCTTTCTTGTCGCGCTCAATTTGCATCATTACACCTTGAAGATCCGTTTACACATGTGATTTTTGATGCGATTTTTGTCGCACTCTCCAATGCAACTTTTGTCTCAAGTGTAAACTCGCGGCGATTTCTGTGCGATTCGAGTATATGTGAACGGCTTGCGTAGACACAAGAAGCTGGGCGTTTAAAGTTCATTCAGCGTCTGTTATTTTATTCACACATGTTGAACTTACGCAAGAATTGCATGGCATTTGAAAATTAATGCTTGTGCGTTTGATCCCTTTTAGTACTACAGATAAAGTAAGCCATCGACAACACACAGAGGACTTAGAGGTGCTGGAGAGAAAGCTAACCAAGAGAATAGACGACAAGGTACTATGAAGTCAGCATTCTACTAGATTGTACAAGCTTCTGTTTTGTCGTTCACGTTTTATTACACTGTTTTTAGTTGCCGTGCGCTACATTAAACAACGAACAAACAAAGGTAAAGGTAAAAAAGCAAACAAACAACCTGACAAAGTTACGAACCAACCAAACAATGAACAGGCAGATGAAGGAAACAAGTCCGTTACCTTGAAATGAAAAATTTGACCGCCACATCTTGCCTTTAGCTGCGAAGACACTGGCCAGTGAATTAGACATTTTTACTAAAAGTTAGGGCGGTAACAGTTTCTGGCAAACGGGGCACCCAAGATTTTGCACCGACATACCAACATTTGTATTCTCACCTAGAAAAGATACAACGCTCTAATACGCATACATGTACATTTATAGTTGTTGATATCAAGGTTCTCTTTCCAACAGAATTGATTGTCTATCTGTTCGACTAGAACCACAAATTTTAAATAAAGTACGTCCTCTCAACATATTGGATAAAACATCCTCATCTAGGGTGCGGTATATTGCGAAGCAAGAACAAACTCCAACCCAATCACTGCTTTATTCGCTTTCGTTTTCCTTTGCTTGGCAGCGGTGTGACGTTTTACTTGGGTTAACTTCAGTCTTGACTAGATTTCTATTTTGCTGGTTTTTCGATAGTGCTTCGATAACTGCTGTCATGATAAATACATCTACCGAAGCATTTTCCTTTTCATGGGCCGAAAAAAACTCCGAATATTCACTGCCCTCACTTTGCCGAGGTGAAAAAAAAAAAACGATAAAAAAAAAATGGTTAAATCATATTTTAACGTCATAGTGTAGGGAGTAGTCGCCTATAATCTCCCGAGCCAGGGGCTCATGTGCCATGTTTTTTCCGGTAATACTTTCCTTCCTCGTAGTGTGACTAGTAATTGGCAAGGTTTTGGCAAGCTTTACTCATTTTTTTTGCGAAAATAAGCCCCTTCCCAAAGCAGCGGTATCAACAGCAACAGCACAACGCCAAGACAACAACAGCAGTAACAACAACACAAACAAACTACATTTCAACAAAAATCGTATCCATTAATAACAAAAGTCCTTTGAAGGAAATCAATATAACTTGTTTAAGAGCGTATATTGGGATTGTTTAACGGTTTCATTTTTTGTATATTTCTTTTCTTTTTCTTTTCATTTTCAGTTCGCGAACCTTGATCGTAAAATTATTGAGCTTTATGACGATTTGATGAGTCAAGTAACTAACATACCAGCTTCAAAAGGTAAAGATCTCCCAAAGTCAAACGTGGAGTCATGTACTTCTGTTCTAACGTTTGAGTATGCAAACAAATGCGATTCGTTTCTAGCTTGGGTGGCCTTGAGAGTAAGTTGGTTAAATCGTTTAACATAAATACGTTTCCAGCAGGATGGTTTGCTGGAAATGGAAGGCAGCCCTGTTGGTTTTTCTTATGACGAGAGAGAGGGAAAAATATATCAGTTCCACAATGTACAATCTTGGTCCAAGACTCTTGGGACACTTCCTTCAGTTCACGACCCTTTAGCTTCGTATAGAAAATGTCCTTGCTTCCCCCACCCCCTCAAAATGCTGAGGTCGGGTGTTGAAAGTAATGACTGATCTTCAACATTGTTTGGGAAGGCGGGGGGGGGGGGGGGGGGGCACAAACAGGCAACAAAAATTGTAAAAGACTCCTTACTACAGTGGAAGTAAAATTTTCGTATTTCTGATAGTAATGTTAACAAGTATCCCAAGGCTGTAATGACCACGATTGTAGATCCCTGCTAACGATTTGATTTGATTTTTGGTTTGCGTTTGATTCTCATACATTTGTCTAAAAAGTTTGATGTTCTCCTTGGATGATTCTCGCCTGTTTTTAATATAGCTGCTGAGGAGAAGAAGGCAGGAGAGCAAGATTCTCTAAGGAAACGTAACGTTGATGTGGATTCGCTTACAGAACAGGTGAGATATTTGTAGTAATTAATGTGGGGTGCCGCGTAGCGCTCTGTAATGAAATTAGTAAAGATGTAAAGTGTATGTATGGGTGCCAGAAGTGAGCGACGGTGATCTAATCTGGAGGTCGTGGGTTCAAATCCCGCCGGGGTCAGAGATTTTTCTTTGATCTTGGTTCTGATTTCGAATTTCCTTTTTCAAGGCCTGTGGCCGGGAGAAAATTATATAGGGCAGTATTGCTCACTTCTGGCACTCATAAATACACCTTACATCTTTTGCGATATTTATAGTGTTCACTTCAAACTCTTAAAGCTGCTTTGTCATTGGAATGTTTTGTTGCTGCTCAAAATGACTGCGATTAAATTGTTCCTAAGTGCCTACACTTGTACACGAAATGAATGCTTCACTTGAGTGTTCTCCCTAGATCTAGATTGTAAGACAACGGATAGATTCCTGCATGACAGCTTCACTTTATGAAAGTTACCTCGACGTAAGACTTGCTCTTAATTGCGCGCTGCCATGTTAATTTTCTGTTGCCTAAGCCTTCCTGAGCTAATTGTGATGTGCCTCTTACGATTGATTCGTGACCTTAAGAATTAGGCTCATAATGATGATGATGATGATAGTGATAGTGGTAGTTATGTTACCAGGAAGTATTCATCTTACTGTAAGTCTTTCATCGGGCTTGATTATGTTCTAATGACTTTTTACGTAACCGAAGAAAGCATTTGTTCTGCTAAACTTTTATACAGTAGCACTCACATTATGTGGATACCCGGAAATTCTAAAAACTTTCGTGTCAAAGTATTAATTAAAGGTATTCTTCTTTATTTATTTATTTTTTTTAGTTAGATGAACAAAAGGAAAAGCTTAAACTAATGACTAAAGGTGAGTTTATTGACGAGTTCAGTTGCTCGATGCTTTTATAGACCTTATAACATTTTACAACTTTAAAGAATATATATATTTTTTGCGCAAGTAAGTATACAGTTAAAATGCAAACAGTCGCCAAGTTTCAGAGAAAAACTGTTAGGAGATCTATATCTATCAGCAAATATACATATAGACTACACAAGGGGCATCCAAAAATCGTCAAAGGATGGAACAGAGAAAATCAAAGGGTGTTTGTTTAATTTTACTTATTATCACGACTACACGAGTGTCGTTGTTCTGCATGCAATATATTTTTAAAAGGAGCTCCCCCCCCCCCCCCGCACCTCCATTTTCCTTTTCAATTCCTGTTCCCTGGGAAACTTGGCAATATTAATTTTTTCTTTCGCAATCAATCTGCCCTTAAAACAGCAATTAAAAATCCATTCCAACCTGTCTGCATTGAGGTCGCTTTTTTTTCCTCGTAATACGTTCGATCGTGAGAGGCGGGCGAACAGAGGAACACGCTAACGCGTGAGGTGTGGAGCGCACGCAAGACCTTTCGCTCGAAGACCGCGCGTTTCCACGGACCAACTCAGAAAATATAACTATTTTGCAGTCTGTTCTAACCTAGAACTCTTTACCTTTTCTTCACTTAAGGAATGTCCGAGCTCGACGACAAAGTTTCCCATCTTAGACAAGACATGACCTTGTATAGACGTCAGTTTGACAACAAGCGTGGCGATGACGAGGTAAAATTGGTCGCAGGGTACTTTAAAGAAATATTGTAAGAAAAATTTATAAATATAAGGATAAAAACAGCATCAAGTTTGCCCACTAATGGTCACTCTAAGCACTTTGTCTACAGACATACTATACAGCACCACAGGAAATTACTTCTCAGTAGCTTTCATTTGAATGGTCACACTTAAGGATTTCATCCACAGACTCAGAGGGTAGAATCACCTTGTACAGCGCAATAAACAGCACCACAGGAAATTATTTCTTAGGGGCCGATTACATTCATGACTAATTTTAGCCCGGGCTGAAATTTCAGCCCAGTTAGCCGGGCTGAGATTTCAACTCGGCTTCCTGAACAAATCTTCCTAAAAAGACGTTTGCGCAAACTCAACCTGGATACATTTCATGGGTTAGATTTACTCGTGCAGGCGAAATATCCCCTTTTGTATGTAGGTCTTCAAAGATTCACCGCGGCGATCGACCCACCCTCCATACAACCAGAGGAAGTCACGTACTTCGTCGTTCGTTCGGTGAAAATTGAAAGAAATTATTGTCCAGACAATAAAAATTTTATGCTGCCCCACGTTTAACATTTCAACTGACCTATTATGCTGCTAGGGTATTTCAATGGGGGGGGGGGGGGGGGGTGGGGGCTTCTTTACCTTACCCACTTCCCCCCCTCCCCCACCCTTGTCCTAGCCACATATACCTACTAGATGATGCCTATTAGATGCGGATTTTTGCCCTCATCTTTGCTGGGTAGGGCTTCCTTTCATTTGTCTGTAATTGATATTGAATTGAAACGACTATTAAAGCGGCTATGTGGCCAGCCACATAGCCAAGTTTATCCAAAAAGAAATTTGAGTTTGTTGATTCATTGTCAAACACCATTTTCAGCAAACACAGCAGGCCCAAACAATAGTGTTTCTTGTTGTGGTACATATTTTGGAGAGGGCCAGATTAAATGCGGTTAAATACAGTGGACCCCGATACAACGAAGACTCCAGTATAACGAACCATATTCTTCAACCCAATAATAGTAAAATGTATGGAAAAGAACCCCGATATAACGATATACCAGTCTCTTGGCACTTCGTTTTATCAGGGTTCCACCGTGCATCAGTAACATGTGGGAGATATTAGCAAGGTAGAATGCAGTGACTGTGGGTTTTAGCTTCTCGTGTGTTTTGTCTTTAGCTCGTGTCTCTAGTTGCTGAACAGTTGGTTGGTAATGAAGAAATTACCGGATGGAAAATGGCGCTCAAGGAAATACATGCCGCACTCAACAAACAGGTAGGGCGTGTCTATAATTGCTTGTGGATATCGAAAATGCGAGTAGC
Source organism: Siderastrea siderea (assembly GCA_964030785.1). Taxonomy (NCBI): domain Eukaryota; kingdom Metazoa; phylum Cnidaria; class Anthozoa; order Scleractinia; family Rhizangiidae; genus Siderastrea; species Siderastrea siderea. Next base: position 19,751,586 of record OZ034977.1, read on the forward strand.
ACAAAGAAAAAAAAAACACGATCCTTGACGACAACAGAAACTAATTCAGAGTTTTGAATGGAAATTAGAACCACCTTGCACTGCATATAAGAAAGTACAGAAAGTACAGTGGACTCCCCTCCCCCTCCCCCTCCCCCCATCCCTTTACAACTAACTTTTCTTGGTCTTGGCCCGAAGGATAGCTTGTGCAGTCATTTTCTTCCACAGTTTCTACAACCACAGTTTTACATCCAGAAGGGGGCATTATCCGAGCTAAAATATCGTGCATTCTTAGTTATGTATGGCCAGGAATTTGCTGTAGACTTGCTTTATTTTACATGTATCTTATAGACAAGAGAAAAGGTTAACACCATTGAAAATGCATGTGCACCTTTGTCTTTAACTTTGTTTAGTTGGTTTTCTTTATAAATCCTTCTTTTAGGAGTTGATTAATCAAGGAGATTTTGAGTGCATGGTCTATAACGCACTTATTATTTTTTTTCTTCGCTTAGTCTGAAATCAACACATCGGTTCACCACTCGTATGCCACTTTGGATAAACGCACTGAAGCTTTGAGCCAGAAAATCCAGCTTCAAGGGAGGTAATGCGATTGCGATTGATACGTCGTCACTTGTTTATTTTAACTTAAATATCTCTGGAAAGAGAGAAGAATGTATTCCAAAAAAAGAAACACAAACAAACAATCAAACAAACCTTCAATTTGAAGTGCATTTCAAATAAGCTTACCTTGTTTTTCCCTTTATAAGCACTTTGGAACGCATTTAAAAGGCAAACTTAGGACTTGCCGTGGTCGCCCCCGACTTCCGGGACTTCCACGTTCTAGTCCCTTAAGGTCCCTAATAATGCTCTCAGTCAGGCGCCTTGACTGTTTTCAGGTGGCGCTGGAGTGGCGTGTCCAATCTGTACCCTAAGGCTCATTCCTGTGTAACAGCAGATCAACAGACGGACGATATAAGCTTCACTTCACAGATTCACAACACTGAATCACGCAGCTTGGTTTGGGAAAAAGGCAAGCCTTATGTTGTTGTTACCTCTGGAGGATGCTATTGGTGAGGGGTTTATTTTGTATTTCCCAACATTTTAAAAATACTGAGATACGTTTTTAAAAATAGTTTTTAAGCGTAATAAGCTTAGTTTTAATTGGTCTTTGTTTGTATTTGTATATGTAAGAGGGCCACATGTTTATCAGTTCTGCTGTTGGGTGACAACCTCGTAAATTAAAGTTATTGTTTATTATATTATTATATATTAGGTAATGTGAGTCTTGTTGTGTGCTTGGATGAAACCTGAAAGAGTGAACATTCAAATGAAAGTTTTCAAAAGTGACTCTGTTGATATGAGTCTGTTGATGAAATCCTATAGTGCACTGTTCCAGATTAGAGCTATAAGCAATGTTTTCTAGTGCAGCTGTTTATTGTACTGTAGGATGTGGTTAGGACTTTTAAGAGTGCGGATGAAATCTTAAAGTGTGTTCCATCCAAACGCAAGCTAGTGAGGAGTACGGTACTTGAAATCTTGCGGTGCTGTTTATTATTCTGTACAATTTGGCTCTAACGTTTTCGTTTACGGAGAAAAACCTTTATGTTGTTTATACTTACAATTACAAGCCACATTGTAGATCAAGCAATACTTTCGCGTATTGCTGTTTATTTTGACGGATAGACCCTGATTATCTGTCCTTTAACTCAAAGTTTGTTGATGAAATACAACAGTGATACTATTCAATATCAAAAATCTCCTAAGCATTATTTAGTGCTTTTTATTCTTCCGTACGTTCTGTCCCTCAGTTGAGACCCTAAATTGCGGTTATCCAATTCAAATCTACTGAACAGCACATTCCCAAAATGCCTTACATTGATGCCCAATCATTGAGTCAGCGGATATGACGCTAACTTGTGGCCATTCAAATTACGTTTGCAGGTCAAAACGCCCCCAAGACAAAACGCCCCACCCAGACGAGACATAACGCCCCCTTATGGAAGACCATCCATACCTTCTGTTTTAGGGGCATTTTGTCTTTCACTAGGGTCGTTCTGTCTTATTTTGAAGGGACGCTATGTCTGATTTAGGGGGCATTTTCTCGGGGACGTTTTAACCGGATACCCTTTAAAACTGAGCAGTGCATTCCTGCTTTTTGTTGTTGTTGTTGTTGTTGTTGTTGTTATTGTTGTTTTTGTTTGTTTTTCAGCTTAACAAATGTGCATACAAGTTAAGCATAGCTATCATTTTCCTTGGTATTTTCAGGGTAGCAATTGGTGCATTCTCCAAAAAGACGTCCACTCCACCTTCCCTTCAAGTCACTATAGACGAAGAACCAGTACCTCTGGTATGTTAAAATTATCACTTTTTTTAATCATTTGAAACTGAAGCTCATTCGTGCCATTTGTACACCAGCTTTACTTTACGTCGGTTTTCGTTTTACCGTTTGCAGCAGTAAAAATCTTGAAAGTTGTGACATTAGACTTTAACTCACTTGAAAAGTAAAGTGCAAGAAAACAACTTTTTAGAGCATTTGCTAAAGTCTTTCGGGCAAATCTGGCTAGTTACGATTTCCAAAGTCATTTTAAGGACTGTTCGTGAAATGCTGTAATTTATAATTACCCTTTTCGCTCTTTTTATACATAAATTAACATTTTATTAGTTATTGATAAAAAATATTAAGACAGTAATGCCTACAAATGAAATTGAGTTGACAATGTGACAGAACGATGCAAATTAAAACTCTTTACAATAAATAAATGATAGCGTTGTTTACCAATGCAAAAACAGTCCTCCCGCAAACGGCAAACGGTGGATGGTAAACGTAAAAATAGCGATTCTAGTTCTGTCTGATGTCAAAAGCTTCCCCTTAACAACTGAAGAGAAGTCAGCCTTTATTCACTGATTTCCCGTTTGCAGTTTAACAGTTCGGGCAAGTCTCCGAGTCATCACAGAATAAGCGTAATATCGTCTGCTCCTAAATACCAGCCTCCCGCAGGCAGATTAAAAGGCGAAGGAGTCACGCCATGGAGACCAGGTATTTAGAAAGTGCTCTCTGAAACTTTTTTGTGATTGTTGTTTAACTGTGACAAATTACAAACTACGAAAATGAAAACTGTAATAGCGCGTTTTATCACTTTCATTTTGAAGGGCATCCAAGTTCAAAACTTAAAATCTATGCCAGTGTTCTTTTGCCCCCCTCCCCCCCCAAAAGAAATTAACAAAATAAAAAAATAAATTAAATTAAAAATTAAAACAAACAGGACTTTACAATAGGTCTGCTCAAAAGTTATAACTACCTTGTACAGCATAACCAAAGGGTCCGCAGCAAAGCGCTGCTCAGTAGCTTCCATTTGAATAGTCACACCTTAGGACCTCTAAAAGCTAGAACTTCATGTACAGTATAATAAACAGTACCACACGGGCGGAAAACAAGCTTTCGTTTGGTTGGTCACGATGTATAAACCACACACAACTCAAAATTATTTTATTCGGGGCTAACGCTCCTAACGTCAGCTTTGGATTTCTCTACGGTGGCAATTTTACCTTATGAACTCAGTTGGTAAATCCAGCTTTTTATGTTCACTTCCCCGCCCCTATTTGATCGACAGGCTCAAAAGCTAGAATAACCTTGCCCAACATAACAGCGGCACAGGAAAATACTGCTCACCAGCTCTCATCGGAAAAATCACACTCTTAATACTTCAACAGACTTCAAACATACGTTTTCGGTAAAACAGCATAGTAACAAAACCACAGGAAAGTACTGTTGATTAGCTTTCACTTGGGTGAGAAATCATGAAATATGCACATTGTGACGTAACTCTTGTAAAATGTCTTTTCCGTTTATTTATATATATATTTATTTATCTTTTAGGTTCAAATCTTATTGGCGCGGTTATAATTCCTGCTCACAGTAGAATAAGTGTCAGTCCCACAAGTACGGCTCCTGGAACTCGAATGAGCGTGGAAGGATATCTTGAGCTGTTAAAGATGTACTAACCCACCTACGGGTGTGTTGCAGAATTAGTGTCAATTACACAAATAAAGATGTAGTAACTCGATTGAGCGGAGAAAGATATCTTGAGCAGTTAAAGATCTACAGTGTATGGACTGACACTCCGCCTGGGTGTGTTGGGAAAGGGAAGTGGATATACCCCTGGGGTACTCGATAAAGTTTTAAATGGGGAGGGTCTGCCCTGCGGTTCAAACCCTTACCTTTAATATATTAATTTTTGCCAACGTGGTACCCTTTTCATATACCTGGTACAAAATTCAGAACACCCCTTTCTTACTCCTCAAGGATAAGCCAAAACAACAGAATTTCCTGTAACCGCCGCATTTTTTTTTTCTTTTCCCGTGCTTTTGGTCATTCTGGTTCAGTTGCTGAAAGGATGCAAGCTTTTATGTGTTACGTGTTGCCATTTCTGCCAAAATTTGGCACCCTTTCATATACTTCGCTTTAGCTGAGTCGACCAGCACCTCATTGAACATCTCACATGATTGGCCATAAGAACAATAAGATAAGGGCACAAACAATGCACCTATCCCTGAAGACAATGAGCAATATTGTTTTAGAATGCCTCTGAAATTATAGGTTCACAAGAGGTACTGGACTACTCCTTCAGCTGCCATCTCTTCCACTTTGTGGCCGATTTTGTGACCCCTTCATATATTAAAGTGACAATTTTCCCTACCTTTTAGTGTTCTTTCAGCTTAAAAAAGGGGACCCCTTTCGGGCGGAGCCTTCCCGTACCGCCCACTATAGGGAGTACCCCCTAGGAGTAAAGCTGCATTTCCTCATTTATCGGTTGACAAGGTTACGTAACCTCTTTGAAAAGGCACATATTGGAATCCAAGGAAACTCAGACATAATGGCTCAGCTTTGTTTAAGAATACTTCATTTGCTTTCTCTTACGTAGGGAGAAAATTAATTGAAATATGTTTCCTGGTTGTTCCTTGTGTCTTGGAAAATTCGCTAAAAAAATTAGGATGGTTTCGTCTCCTTCAGGGGAAATAACTCGATGTATTCCTGTTGATGTTCTAGGAGCATTTCGTTTGCGAGTCATCACGACTTTGACCCAAGAAACCACAGGGCACAATGGAGAAATGGTTAAGGCCCACACGGCCGGAGCTTAACCCGGTTTCTGTAGCATGAAAGAACTGAGAATATTGCTACTCCCCCTGTCCATCGCAGGGTTACCCCCAACAGTATGTCACCCGTACCCATTTTGTTCACATGGGTGGAGAGAGACAATGTGGTGTAAACTTTCTTGTCTAAGGAAACAGCACGATGGCAGGGACTGGGCCTCGAACTACTGACCTTCAGATCTGAAGTTCAACGCGCTAACCATTACTCCACCGCGCCCCCACGCAGAGGGGTAGAATTTGACCGTAAATCGCCGTGCAAATCCATCCTGTTGATATAAACGTCAGCAAACATAGTGATATACGATCTTGTTAGTCCCGTCCACGTGTAATTAAATTTTGACCTCAAACCGAAAGCCGCATTCAACAATGAATTCGGCGTGTCGCCAACGGTGCTTTTTTCTTTTCGGCACTTCGTACCTTTCGGAAAGCTTCGTTTTCCGGAATCGGAAATCATTTCCCCCCAGACGACCATTGTCGGTTCTCGGCTTGCGCTTTGTTTGGTCACAATCATATCAACAAGGTGAATTTGCACGGTGGAATTAACTGGAATATTGGTCTAATATGATGTCCTCTCCCCCCTATGAAGAAACTGAAAATGATGTAGCCCCTTCGACGTTCGACAGTTAACCACTTTAAATCCCTCTAGAAATCCTGTGTAAATATCGAAAAAACAAAACAAACTGAAAAGAAAAGAAAGCAAGCAAGAAATAAAACCAGCATTACAAGTTGCACGAAATTTCGTGAGCATCATCTGCTAAATTCAGTTATAAAATTAGCTCTGTTAAATGATCGAATATTGAATTAAAATGATCTAAAACGGTTTTATTTTTTAGTTTAACTGAAAAGCATTTCTTTTCGTGGCGTCCTACCCTTTACTATATAAGTACTGAGGATCGAATCCGAAGCGGCTGAATAAAAATCATCTCACTGACAAAAAGCAATCCTTTGCAATTTTTCCTTGCAAGTATTGATACATATCGTGTGGCCAATCAGCCAATCAGAAACCTGATCAGGTTTTCCTGGTGAAAAGAATCGGTTTTTCGGTATCGGTATCGGTTTCTCTGTCACTACACTTGACTTATCAATGCTTCCAGTTGCTGAGCAACTTCAAAGTGATGATCTATCTCATCCTGATTTGCTGGGTTGAAGCAAATTGACTGTTGAAAGTAATCAGAAAAAATTAGGATGAAGATATGAAGACTCTATCTGCTCTGCCAAGTTAGGACCATTGTTTGAGAAATAATTACAAAATCTTATCACTATAAAATAATGGTTTGAACCCAGTAGTCATATCATACCGCGGTAAGGTATAATCGTCCGGGTGAGTGTAGTCCTGAGAAGGAATGTTTGTAGTGACGTTGACTACTAAATGTTTGTCGGTCAATGTCACCAAAAACAGGACTTTACTCACCCGTACGATCATGCTTCACCCACTTAAAGGAGCTACGTCACGGTTTGTGCATCTTGAAAAATTTAGCCTAAACTTTTCAAGTTTGTCATTTGCAATCCGTGTTAATCTCCTCCATCATTAACCATCCTTGTTCCCTTTTAGTTTGTTCTTTCCTCTTTGGTGTTTGTCTATCCTGGCAAACTATTATTTTAAGGTTTCCTTCCAATTAATAAGAATTTTCACGGCCCAAAAACATCTCAAAATATCGTGACGTAGTTCCTTTAATTACCAAATCTGTATGCAACTTCGCTTACATTTCCGGCAGAGTTTCTGTTGTTCTTTGTTGGTTCAAGAGGAATGAGTAAGATGTTTAAGCCGTTTCTTAGGTATCAGCTTAACTTTCGGCCATTTCTCAGCCGGCTATCAGTTGTAACGAATCTCACCTTCGGAACGGTACCCCTCTACTGAATTAACTGAGCAGTGTCGAGTATCGTCTGAAGAACTTTCGAGTGATTCCCATCACTTTCGGACTTTAGGAAGACTGCTTATTACCTTCTGAGGACCTCACGGCTTTTAGAAACAACTTGCGTGCATGGAGCTCCTGGCCATCTTCGTTTGAGATATTCTCAAACAAAGGGAGCTAGTTGCTAAAGAAACTGTTGTGCTGCGTCGGTGGAGACGTGAAACAAAATTTTGGATTAGGTAAATGGCCACCGTAAAGAGATTGAAAGCTGACGTTTCGAGCGTTAGCCTTTCGTCAGAGCGAATCAAGGAATTTGTGGGTTACACTTGGATTATATGGAGAGTGGTGGAGCTACGGAATTGGTAGGAACATGGCAACGTGAAAGACAAGAATAAATTAGTTGAATGTAAAGGGTACGTTGATACCGTGGGGATTAAGTGTGCCGATTTGAAAAATGAAATTTTGTTCCACATTTTTTTTACGGCTTTCCGTGTTAGCCTGGTAAAGGGAAAGGCCACAGATCGTCATGGGTTGGCTAGAATGATTAGGAAGATTGAAATGTTGGGCGACTGGTATGGATGCGTCCTTGTCATTTCTTTTAACGAGGACGCCCCCAAACCAGTCAACTCAGTTGATAAATTCAAAATTTTGAGATATTCTCAGCCGATACCGTATTTCGCTGCCTGTTCTTTAATGGCAAGCAAAAGGTAAGATCGTAAGATGAAAAACGATTGCTGAAAAACGGTGTTCGTCAATCAGCAATTGGCAAGCATCTAGAGAACGACCACGGCATTAAAACCATCGGCGACCTCAATAGCAACTTTTCCGTCCTCAAGAAATGCGGCGGAGAATTGGACTGTTTAATTTACGAAATGTTGTTTATAAAGAAGAAGAAACCAAAACTGAACACGCAATCGGACTCTATCCGCGCAAAACTATTTATTTAGACATACTTACCATGCACACACAATTACACGCCAAATATGCTACTTATTGTTTACTTTTTTAACACCTCACCTTGTATATATTAACTCATCTAAATTTTATTTTTCTCACTTGAAAATGATGTCATGGAGACATCGAAACGTTGTGTTAAACTTTTCTCGCTAATTTTTATCCTTAAATGTTTATCCAAATTCAATCTGATTCCATTATTAAAACAAAACGGCGAAAATTGACATTTTTGATGCTATGGATGTGGAACATGACATAATGAAGCACTTTGCTTCTTTTTGTCAACATTCTGTGCTTTCGTCACCTAAAAAGAGGTAAAAACACGAATTTTTGCTCAAAAATGGCTTCACCACCTGCTAGTTATGATGTTATATCTCGTAACCATATCAACTGATTCTCATTAAACTTGTGTCAAAATGTGTGTAAGGGATAGATAGGAGTACAGTAACCGAAAATGGCAGGTGCTGATGAAAAATCATCTTAATAAAAATCCAAGAAAAACCTTATGGGCGCCCTTGTACGACCGAAGGTTAAAGTATCGTTTCAGCATTATACATCTGCCAGCTATAGGACTAGAAAAACTATAGTTCATTGTTATTTATTTATTAATTAATTATTTTTACGGTATGCTTATGATATCTTGCCTTCTTTTTCCACGCAGCCTACAATTTTGCAATGTGGGATAGTAATTACCGATTACCCAGAAAGACTTTCTAGTCAGAGCTAAAAACAACAATAGGGGGGTTATGTACGGTAAGATCGGTGACAATATTACAATCATTAGGCAGGCACTGAAATGGGTAACAGTGGGCAACAGCCTGCGGTTAAATTTTCGTGAGTGCGCATGCATTTTCTTTACAAACCCTTGCTCTCGGTTAACAAATATTTCAGCTTTTGACATGGCCCTGTGCACCGAATGTAAAGGACCAGCAGATCCTTACTGGTGCCTGAGCACTGCATCGAAACAACAACTGATCAAGTGTCCTGTGGTGAAGGACTTGTTGAATCCCGATATTAAACGAAGGAGCTATTACGACCTATGGTCCGCTAGCACGACATCTCCTTTTTCTATGACCCTGTGGTCCGAGTCAAAAAGAGTAGGCCACACATAGCACTTTATTTGTTTACGTTGTTGGAAATCGCCCCAACGCTTAGACGTGCCCCATTGGGTAGAAGATGCGAATGCCTGGCTTTCAATATGATATGAAGGACTAAAGGTCGTGCTTATGGAGTCAATCTTTAGAGGTGGTACTTGTGTTACAATTCGCCAGGAAAATCGAGTACAATATTCAATGTACCCTTTCAGATCATTTTTTAGGCTCTTGTCATAGTACGGAATCATTTCTCTTGTCTTTTCGTTGTTCCTCCAATGGTCTTTGATTGCTTTCTTGACAGTCTAGATAGATAACAAAAGTATTGATAGTTCAGTTGACTCATTAACTGCCCTACTGACAGAGAACGGCTCTGAGGAACCAAGGTCCTAGTTGGCAAATAAATGGTAAATCAAATAGTAAATCAAATGTAACGTCATAGTGTGGGGAGTAGTCGCCTAATCTCCCGAGCCAGGGGCTCATGAGTAAACACTTCACGTCCAGGTCGAAGTGGAATTTGGAGATGTTGTTTTTTTATGGAGGGAAAAAACCAGAGTACCCGGAGAAAAACCCTCGGAGCAAGGGCGAAAACCAACAACAAACGCAACCCACATATGGAGGGAAAAAAACCAGTACCCGGAGAAAAACCCTCGGAGCAAGGACGAGAACCAACATCAAACTCAACCCACATATGGAACCAACAACAAACTCAACCCACATATGACACCGGGACCAGGAATCGAACCCGGGCCACATTGGTGGAAAGCGAGTGCTCTCACCACTGCGCCATCCCTGCTCCCTGCCGCTGGAGTGCAATGTTATCATTTTTATGTACAACAGATGTTTTCTGTTTTTGTTATTTTGTTTTCTCCAACTACGTCTACAGCAATTCAAAACAAAAATAAAGGGTACCTTAACTAGAACGATCAGATAAAATTCACCGGAGTTACACACAGAAAAGTGAGAACAAATTTCCTCCTTGAACTGATACAAAATTGACCTTGCACTGCAACTGCTTGTTGTTGTAAATCCCCCTTATTTTCAACCAGGCAGATGTAAAATCTATTACTTGTATTTACATACGGCCTTTCGCGTAAAGAAGTTGTAAAACTTACGAAATTACCGTGTCTCTCTCCCTCTCTCTCACTCTCAAAAAAAAACAAAACAAAAAAAAAACAACCAAGGCAGAACAAAAACAACGGGAGTGAGCAATGAAACTCGAAAAGTTGGTTGAGAAAGCCTTCAAGCCCGGCCGTGAGTAGGTCGATATTAATACATAATTTAAATGACTTTGTACTATTTCCTTCATTGGAGACTGCGAAGGGACGCACAAGTAGAGTTACCGCCCCAACCTCATACGCACAATGTCTTTTGTACTGTGAAAGGGCATGAATTTTTATCAGCCCTATATACGGCCCTACCATTCTCACCGTTATGATCCAATCGGATACTTCATTTTCATGCAAATAATGTAACTTACCTTAACAAGCATTTGCAAATTCTGCGTTACGGCTTCCTCTTTCACCAGAACCATTACTTCATTTACCGAATCTTGAGAAATTGCCGATTTCTTTAAGGACGTCTTCAATTCGGGAAACTAAAATGTCAGAGTAAAACCAGTAGTAAATGTTAATACTGGAAAACGTACTGAAGGCCTTAAGTATGACGGGATAAAGTTACGGAGAAGTATATGAAGATGACAGACATATCTTAACGACATATACGGAGTACCTATCGGGTGTCTACAGCTAGTCATACTCCATAAACTATTTTCGCTTGAATGCGATTGGTCAAACTGCAGTACATAACTTAGTATGCTTCAACTAAAATTGGGTCATATCCAATGACATTTCTTCTATAATATTTGCCAGTTTTTAAAACCTGGCCTTACCGAAATTTGAAAACTTCAAGATGGAGAGCGTTTTGACGTTGCAACAGAATAGGACGTCAACATATTTGCTAGCTGATTACAGAAATAGGTCAAAAGAGAAAAGAAATGATGATTACCCTCGCAGTTGAATATATAAGCTTAAGCGGTTGGTAAAAAAAAAGAAAAAAAAAGAAACACCTGACAATTCAGGCCTGAACGGGATTCGAACCCATTCTCTACGATGCGGGTACAGCGCTCCAACCAATTGCTTAAGTTCGTAATGATCCCGTACATGGTGAAACAAATGATAGTGAATATATAAAATAATCATCAATACACAGAAAAGGTGGGAAAGTTCCCATCTAACTAGAAGTGACTGAGTAATCTTGATTGTAGCTGTGAGGTTAATAGAACAAAATGTTTGCCCTTTAGCCGAAATTCTAAAAGGGCGAACATCAATCACGCATGAAACGACTCCGTGTGATCATTGTTTTGGATCATTAATTTTCCGATCTTGGGTCCAGAAACTGGTTTGTAGAATTATTTCGAGTTTTGCGTCAATTTGAAACATTAGGCACAGTTAAATGAAAGCTCCGAAATATTTCTTTACTATTGCATAACACATGTCAGTTTTCTGTGGGTCTGTTACGCCACAGAAGACGCAAGAATGTGGTAAGAACATAAGATACCAGTTTTGGTATATGATACTTTTTGGACTCACTCTTGTCAGACTATAAACTGCCTCTTATTCAAGAGAAGTTGTGAGAATACATTATTACGTGAATTTTCTTTCTTTCTTTCTATAGAAAACATCAACATTATCAATTTTATTCGGGGTAATATGGCCGTGGTTACAGCGAGATCCGCAAAGAATGAAAACTGCTTCTTGATTCATACACCTCCCTGAGTGACTATCCAATGGGAATCTGGCGATTGTTGTCAGAAAACCAACCTAAGTTCATTTTTGGCTTTTAACCCTCGTACTTACAAGCAAAGTTACACACTCACCGTGTCCCACAGTGTTAAAGGGTGGGAGTAGGGGGGGGGGTTGATGGATTCCCCTTGGGTTTTTGCTCAGTTAAAATATGTCGAGCCTGTGCAGTGCTCTACAATATGAGGCATATATTATGGGTTGTTGCGCTGTTGGGGGCACGCGACGTCATCAAAGCCGCTATCTTGGATTTACCCAAAATTTGAAATACATATATAAAAACGGCGGAAATTGAAAAAAATTTCTGCTAGACATGTAGAACATGACATTATTAAACACTTTGTTGCTTCTTGTCGACATTTTGTGCTTTTATCGCCTAAAAAAGGTGAAAAAGACGCATTTTTTTAAGAATGGCTTGACCTTGCTACTTATGACGTCATATCTCCTAACCATAGGAACTAATTCAATAGTCCAAAATTCTAAAAAAAAGCGGCTTGTCAAAAAGTGGTTGCCATGGTAACCTCAAACGTGATGGCCACGGACTTGCTTACCAAATTGTTCCCAGATAAATTTTAGGAAAAGTTACCAGGTTTGGTGGTCTTAGATTGTTTATTAAAAAGTTATTATTAACCTTTCAAAGTCCGTGCTGGCAGAATTCCCCTCCCCCCCCCCCCCCCCCACGGTCTGAATAGGGTTAATGTGAGTCTGAGGGTTAATTGCTTTCCTGGAAATTATACTTACTTAAAATGTGGTCACATTTTCTGTCTTTATGTACGAAACACGAGACAAAGCAGTAAAACACTTTGGCAATTTGGCAACACTTAAGAAATGTCAAAGCACTAACCTCCGGCTCGTGCTTTCTCGCAAATGCTCGTAGTATTTCAGACCGAATACTACACGCCGGCGCAGAGATATGAATTTTAGTTTCGAATGGTATACACGATATTTTACAAAAGGGGGCGGCGAGTACTTCTCAGTAGTGATCGAGGATATGGAAAATACGCCCCTCGACTCCAGGATGTAGTTTCGTATAAACTTTAAGAGTGCTTTATTTTTCACTAAAACATTCTTGCCTATATAATATATTACATTATATCATGGTTTTGTCGTCGTTATTTGTTAAATAGCAAATTACTAACCTTTGTGCATTTGTTCTTTTCCGATGAGCCGATCGTTGGTGCTTCAGTGACTAAAGTCTCCAGTACCGAAGAGTAACAGCTAACGAACGTTTCTCTTGTTTTTGATGCACACTCATACGATATCTACTGAAAGAAGAAAAACTAATTGAAGGCTTGTTGTTCACACATCCTCGAGTGCAATTGAAGGTACGGTACGAAAATGTGCATGGTAAGGCCATTTATACGATGTAAAATAGGGACGTTTCTACCAAAGAAAATAATTCAATCTCAAACACAAAGGAATATCAGACGGGCCCGACATAGCAACGGCTGAAGCCACACAAAACTGTATAACACTTTTCTTTGAAATTGAAGTTTTTTTCACCCTGCATCGTTGTTGTAATATGACTGAGATGTATTGTCTGTTATTATTGAACAATTTGTCACTATACCCCAACACGGTCAGATCAAGAGCCCCATAAATTATTTGTCATCAGTTTATTAAAGATACTCAGCAGTGGACGCAGTTGGCCATATTTGAATGTGCATTGCCGATCTTTTGAGAAGGACATTTTGGAAAGCAGGGAATTTTATCACTTCTTTCAAGACATTACTGAAGTAAACTTCGAATTATTGAAATTTTTTCTCCATACTTATCTTTTCTGATGACTACTGTCTTTGTTGTTGGTACATCTACATGGTTTTTCTGGTTCTCAAAACTGTATATTGTGAGAATGTGTTGAATAATAAAACAAATATCCTGCTTACTCAGACTTGTGGAATCTTCCCTGGATTAAACAGTTCGACCTACAGCTGTTACCTCAAAAATCAAACAGGCCAGCCTGTATGCCTGCAATTGATCGGTGACTGAAGTTTGCCTCTTTTTCTTAGATTTCGTCAGGTGAGCCTCAATGGCTTCGATTGCATCCATGCGTTTCCCATCCCTAAAGTCATCTTTGTATTCCCTTTCAAGGTCGGATTGTCTGTTTCTGCTAAGCGTGTTCTCAGTTCTTCTTTGATCCATACTTAACTTTTTCTCAGCCATTGTAGCATTCCTAAAGCCAGTGGGGAGAAAATACGAAAAAAGAGAGTCAGTTCAAAAAAAGCTTTGAAGCAAAGTAAATTGTCTGGAAATCTTAACAAAATTCTAACCAATAAAACAACATCTTCAAAGTAAGGAGACATTCTCGCTTTCTGACCCTCCAACCAATGTTGACAAATTTTGGTTGCAGTCTTTTGTTTTTTTTAATTCCTGCAAACAGCGGCTACATTTTTTTGTCTTTACAAGGTTTGCAATGAATACAGTGCTTACCTTTCTTTAATTTCCCAAGGCTCGGCCTTATTTCAAAGCCCTTATCTCCCCCCCCCAAAAAAAACCAAGGAAAATCAACGTGGAGAGAAGGTATAAGGAAGACAACCGTCATTTGTGGACGAAAATATCAAGAAGCCCGAGTTCTTAATTTTGACCTCCTTGCATAGTGTCTCTCGGTGTACTATAGAACTGAGATCGGCGATAAAGATATTGTCTTGCCTTTTCATTTTCATGTTTTTATTATGTTTGAAAATAAATTTTGCGTCGAATAGATCCAGACAATGTAAAAGAGAGGTATATCATAGTAAGCAGTTTTATTAACATCTTATTGTCCACCAGGTCATGACACTGACCATGTAACACTTGTATGAAACTTTTTGGAAATATTTTTGTTAACAACTTCGATGAATGTTAGTCTTGATCAAACATTAGTAAATTGTTCGTGTTGTTATGAGAAAATAATAAGCTAGTAGATCCCCATGCGTTGGAATGGTCATTGTATGTACTTTTATTGCCTACGTAACAAACCAATGGCATAGTCAAATCAGTTTCGGAATCACTTTCTTCTCTCTTGACTCCTTACTCTGTTTTGATTATGGTATGCAGATATCATGTAGATTTCTATAAGATTACATACAATAGTTAACTATCAGCTGTTTGTTAGATATTATTATTATCCGTTGTCGTACCTCTCTCTTAGCCTTTGTACTTCAGTTTGTTTCTCCTCCAAGAGTTGCCTTGTCCTTGAAATATCATGGCGATCATTTTCTTTACTGGAAAAATAATTCGAACAGATTACAATATTGAACACCTTAAGTTAAAACTGACAGCCTTTATAATTTCTTGTGTGTTAGGGGCTGTGCAATAATTAACAGAAGGGGGGAATAGGGACTGAAAAACGGGAAGGGGGCATAATTTAAAGCTATACTCCAAGAGAGGGCGGGGGGGGGGGCAACATGTAACTCTCTATGAAAAGAAAAGGTTGATATCTAATTTTCATTGCCACACTCACTGGTGATTCAACGACAAATCTGCACCGCTAATATTGAAATATAAAATATATATAAACGACCACTTTTCTGGTACTGTAATTTACATGCACAAACTATTATTTATAAACCTAACATGGAAAGTGTACTACTACTACTACTACTACTACTACTACTACTACTACTACTTGATCTATTTGATGGAAGTAACGTAACTATTTTAGCCAAGTTCTAATATCGTTATGTCCTCCTCGCCAAACTTACACTGCAAGTATTGCCAGTAAGCAAATTTTTAAGAATGCATGGTCATCAGGAAGTGACACAAAGGCCCCACAACAATTCCTGGGGATAAAGAGTTATAAGCAGCGTCGGGTGCGGTGCATAAGAAGAGTTTCGAATGGTCGAAGAATTTTTAGTTGCTTTTATCTACCAACTTCCCTAACCGCAGAAATAAGCACTTTAATGCTGTGAGTGCAACACCACTGCTAGTGCGAAGGATACTAATGAAGAAGAGAGAAAGAACACTAATATGCAGGACGGTCTAAATTTCACTGTTACAAAGCTCACTGTTACAAGCATTGTCACAAAACTGCTGAATCACACGAGCTATTCTGTATTCTGCCAAGCTGTAGAGGACCTCTAAAAAAAACTGAGAACAAGCAACGTTCCAGAGGATGTCGACAAGATTGCTAAACTGTGTGAAGTTTTTCAAGGTCAAAGTTTTGCCGATCGACCAGGTCTTTATCCAAATGTCTAAGAACTCTCAGGTAAGGGGCCACGAACAGGGGTGCACAATATGTTCATGATGGTGTGCAAACTCCTCGAGTCTGATTATTCACGTACAGGGAACCGGCCCATGAATCTCCAAAGAACGAGGCTGAATGAACAAGTGTGGCAATCGCCGTAGGGGTAACCACCCGAAAACCTGTTGATTCACTATAATACCGCATTTCAAGGCCTCACACTAGAAGAAATGGACAAAATGTCCCTAACTGAGAGGGTTCTTCGCTACCCACGTGATTGGGTGACATCTGAGAGTACTCCTTAAGAGGGTCTAAACATACCTTCACATCAAACGCAAATGGTTTGGAGACAGAATCGATTGATTCTGAACCGGAAGCAACTGAATCATCAAGTCACTCCAAATCAGAATCTGGATATGTGGAGAATAGCTATGAAGTATTGTTCGTTCCCGATAAAAATGTCATCACTTTTCCTGATGGTCATTTAAGTATTTAAGTATTTAGCAAATAACAAGTGCACCAAAATATTCCAAAAAGTATCCATCAGGCTCAAGAGAGCTTCAGGCGCGCAAGCCAATACGCCTATCATGTACTGCACACATGATTAAAATTGTGCAGCTTTCAACGCAATTTTTACGCTCCCCTTGCCTGATTGTCCATGGTACTATTAAACAGGCATAACAGATTATTCATAAAAAGGAGTGGTATACAATTTATGGATTCTCCTGCTATACTTTTTTTGGTTGAATTGTTGGTAGCAGTAAGGGGTTGTAATATGTACTGCAATTTGGGTAGTTAGTGTACCGTCTAGTTAATTATTGTTTAGTATGTGTGTTGTAATGTACTGTATAGGGCGATGTAATGTACTGTTGTGGAGCAGTCAATAAAGTTAATTGTATTAAAAAAAGTTAAAAACTAAAAAATTAAGAATAAAACGAGCAAGAACAAGCGAAAAACGTCCACATGGCGTCTTTGTGTGCACGTCAAGTTCAAGTATCAAGCGTCGTTAAAATCTACGCATAGCAACTATGCAAATTTTCCTTACCCTTTAAGTAATTTTTTTTAATCGATATTCATTCAAGTTTATTTGGAAGGGACGGTAAACTAAGAAAGGAACAAGAAAAAATGACATCCTTTTAACGATTGTCTCAACATTTTCGTTGGTCAGAATAAGTTATCTAGCTTGACGGAATTAGAGGTTCTTGACACGTTATATGTAAATACTGTTAAGAACCTTTTAGGAAATGGCTTGTGCATATCCACCCTCTCCCGGTCGAAATTTTTGTTTTGTTTTATTTGTTTGCTTTTTTGTTTTCCGGGGGAAGTGGTGGGGGATCTGTACCGGGATCACTGACCTATTACAAAGTCGAACCAGTTCCGCTGTCTTCTTGGCAGCGAACGACTATTATGTAACAGTTTGGTACTTAAGGGCTATGCAATGTTTGCTTATTTTAAAGCTATTCCAATTTGTAATTCTAACTGATCGAAAGTGTATATGCAGCTGTAAAGGTATTTAAACATTACCTCATCAAAGAGTACTGAAGCTGCTGTTTAAGATTCTTATTTTCCTCTTCCAGTTGTTCCAGTCGTTCCAGTCGGACTTTAATCGCTTCAATGAGATTCACTGTGGACAATGTTTCGTGGTCGTTACCATGAGGTGATGCTTTCTGTTTGATCGAAACAGCTTGTGCGTCAGGTCGAATTGAATTTAGAGCAGACATTGTTGAAAGGCAAGATGTATTTAAAACAATAAATTAAATGTATCGTTAAATTAAAACGTAAATTCCCGGATGTCTACTTTTCGTGGAATTAGCACCGGAAGCTTTTTTGTTTGAAGGAGCAAAACGACTTTTTACACACTTTAAAGCAATTTTTATTTATTTATAGGAATTAGCAAAAAAAAAAACAACCAAGGCAGAACAAAAACAACGGGAGTGAGCAATGAAACTCGAAAAGTTGGTTGAGAAAGCCTTCAAGCCCGGCCGTGAGTAGGTCGATATTAATACATAATTTAAATGACTTTGTACTATTTCCTTCATTGGAGACTGCGAAGGGACGCACAAGTAGAGTTACCGCCCCAACCTCATACGCACAATGTCTTTTGTACTGTGAAAGGGCATGAATTTTTATCAGCCCTATATACGGCCCTACCATTCTCACCGTTATGATCCAATCGGATACTTCATTTTCATGCAAATAATGTAACTTACCTTAACAAGCATTTGCAAATTCTGCGTTACGGCTTCCTCTTTCACCAGAACCATTACTTCATTTACCGAATCTTGAGAAATTGCCGATTTCTTTAAGGACGTCTTCAATTCAGGAAACTAAAATGTCAGAGTAAAACCAGTAGTAAATGTTAATACTGGAAAACGTACTGAAGGCCTTAAGTATGACGGGATAAAGTTACGGAGAAGTATATGAAGATGACAGACATATCTTAACGACATATACGGAGTACCTATCGGGTGTCTACAGCTAGTCATACTCCATAAACTATTTTCGCTTGAATGCGATTGGTCAAACTGCAGTACATAACTTAGTATGCTTCAACTAAAATTGGGTCATATCCAATGACATTTCTTCTATAATATTTGCCAGTTTTTAAAACCTGGCCTTACCGAAATTTGAAAACTTCAAGATGGAGAGCGTTTTGACGTTGCAACAGAATAGGACGTCAACATATTTGCTAGCTGATTACAGAAATAGGTCAAAAGAGAAAAGAAATGATGATTACCCTCGCAGTTGAATATATAAGCTTAAGCGGTTGGTAAAAAAAAAGAAAAAAAAAGAAACACCTGACAATTCAGGCCTGAACGGGATTCGAACCCATTCTCTACGATGCGGGTACAGCGCTCCAACCAATTGCTTAAGTTCGTAATGATCCCGTACATGGTGAAACAAATGATAGTGAATATATAAAATAATCATCAATACACAGAAAAGGTGGGAAAGTTCCCATCTAACTAGAAGTGACTGAGTAATCTTGATTGTAGCTGTGAGGTTAATAGAACAAAATGTTTGCCCTTTAGCCGAAATTCTAAAAGGGCGAACATCAATCACGCATGAAACGACTCCGTGTGATCATTGTTTTGGATCATTAATTTTCCGATCTTGGGTCCAGAAACTGGTTTGTAGAATTATTTCGAGTTTTGCGTCAATTTGAAACATTAGGCACAGTTAAATGAAAGCTCCGAAATATTTCTTTACTATTGCATAACACATGTCAGTTTTCTGTGGGTCTGTTACGCCACAGAAGACGCAAGAATGTGGTAAGAACATAAGATACCAGTTTTGGTATATGATACTTTTTGGACTCACTCTTGTCAGACTATAAACTGCCTCTTATTCAAGAGAAGTTGTGAGAATACATTATTACGTGAATTTTCTTTCTTTCTTTCTATAGAAAACATCAACATTATCAATTTTATTCGGGGTAATATGGCCGTGGTTACAGCGAGATCCGCAAAGAATGAAAACTGCTTCTTGATTCATACACCTCCCTGAGTGACTATCCAATGGGAATCTGGCGATTGTTGTCAGAAAACCAACCTAAGTTCATTTTTGGCTTTTAACCCTCGTACTTACAAGCAAAGTTACACACTCACCGTGTCCCACAGTGTTAAAGGGTGGGAGTAGGGGGGGGGGGTTGATGGATTCCCCTTGGGTTTTTGCTCAGTTAAAATATGTCGAGCCTGTGCAGTGCTCTACAATATGAGGCATATATTATGGGTTGTTGCGCTGTTGGGGGCACGCGACGTCATCAAAGCCGCTATCTTGGATTTACCCAAAATTTGAAATACATATATAAAAACGGCGGAAATTGAAAAAAATTTCTGCTAGACATGTAGAACATGACATTATTAAACACTTTGTTGCTTCTTGTCGACATTTTGTGCTTTTGTCGCCTTAAAAAAGGTGAAAAAGACGCATTTTTTTAAGAATGGCTTGACCTTGCTACTTATGACGTCATATCTCCTAACCATAGGAACTAATTCAATAGTCCAAAATTCTAAAAAAAAGCGGCTTGTCAAAAAGTGGTTGCCATGGTAACCTCAAACGTGATGGCCACGGACTTGCTTACCAAATTGTTCCCAGATAAATTTTAGGAAAAGTTACCAGGTTTGGTGGTCTTAGATTGTTTATTAAAAAGTTATTATTAACCTTTCAAAGTCCGTGCTGGCAGAATTCCCCTCCCCCCCCCCCCCCCCCCCACGGTCTGAATAGGGTTAATGTGAGTCTGAGGGTTAATTGCTTTCCTGGAAATTATACTTACTTAAAATGTGGTCACATTTTCTGTCTTTATGTACGAAACACGAGACAAAGCAGTAAAACACTTTGGCAATTTGGCAACACTTAAGAAATGTCAAAGCACTAACCTCCGGCTCGTGCTTTCTCGCAAATGCTCGTAGTATTTCAGACCGAATACTACACGCCGGCGCAGAGATATGAATTTTAGTTTCGAATGGTATACACGATATTTTACAAAAGGGGGCGGCGAGTACTTCTCAGTAGTGATCGAGGATATGGAAAATACGCCCCTCGACTCCAGGATGTAGTTTCGTATAAACTTTAAGAGTGCTTTATTTTTCACTAAAACATTCTTGCCTATATAATATATTACATTATATCATGGTTTTGTCGTCGTTATTTGTTAAATAGCAAATTACTAACCTTTGTGCATTTGTTCTTTTCCGATGAGCCGATCGTTGGTGCTTCAGTGACTAAAGTCTCCAGTACCGAAGAGTAACAGCTAACGAACGTTTCTCTTGTTTTTGATGCACACTCATACGATATCTACTGAAAGAAGAAAAACTAATTGAAGGCTTGTTGTTCACACATCCTCGAGTGCAATTGAAGGTACGGTACGAAAATGTGCATGGTAAGGCCATTTATACGATGTAAAATAGGGACGTTTCTACCAAAGAAAATAATTCAATCTCAAACACAAAGGAATATCAGACGGGCCCGACATAGCAACGGCTGAAGCCACACAAAACTGTATAACACTTTTCTTTGAAATTGAAGTTTTTTTCACCCTGCATCGTTGTTGTAATATGACTGAGATGTATTGTCTGTTATTATTGAACAATTTGTCACTATACCCCAACACGGTCAGATCAAGAGCCCCATAAATTATTTGTCATCAGTTTATTAAAGATACTCAGCAGTGGACGCAGTTGGCCATATTTGAATGTGCATTGCCGATCTTTTGAGAAGGACATTTTGGAAAGCAGGGAATTTTATCACTTCTTTCAAGACATTACTGAAGTAAACTTCGAATTATTGAAATTTTTTCTCCATACTTATCTTTTCTGATGACTACTGTCTTTGTTGTTGGTACATCTACATGGTTTTTCTGGTTCTCAAAACTGTATATTGTGAGAATGTGTTGAATAATAAAACAAATATCCTGCTTACTCAGACTTGTGGAATCTTCCCTGGATTAAACAGTTCGACCTACAGCTGTTACCTCAAAAATCAAACAGGCCAGCCTGTATGCCTGCAATTGATCGGTGACTGAAGTTTGCCTCTTTTTCTTAGATTTCGTCAGGTGAGCCTCAATGGCTTCGATTGCATCCATGCGTTTCCCATCCCTAAAGTCATCTTTGTATTCCCTTTCAAGGTCGGATTGTCTGTTTCTGCTAAGCGTGTTCTCAGTTCTTCTTTGATCCATACTTAACTTTTTCTCAGCCATTGTAGCATTCCTAAAGCCAGTGGGGAGAAAATACGAAAAAAGAGAGTCAGTTCAAAAAAAGCTTTGAAGCAAAGTAAATTGTCTGGAAATCTTAACAAAATTCTAACCAATAAAACAACATCTTCAAAGTAAGGAGACATTCTCGCTTTCTGACCCTCCAACCAATGTTGACAAATTTTGGTTGCAGTCTTTTGTTTTTTTTAATTCCTGCAAACAGCGGCTACATTTTTTTGTCTTTACAAGGTTTGCAATGAATACAGTGCTTACCTTTCTTTAATTTCCCAAGGCTCGGCCTTATTTCAAAGCCCTTATCTCCCCCCCCAAAAAAAAACCAAGGAAAATCAACGTGGAGAGAAGGTATAAGGAAGACAACCGTCATTTGTGGACGAAAATATCAAGAAGCCCGAGTTCTTAATTTTGACCTCCTTGCATAGTGTCTCTCGGTGTACTATAGAACTGAGATCGGCGATAAAGATATTGTCTTGCCTTTTCATTTTCATGTTTTTATTATGTTTGAAAATAAATTTTGCGTCGAATAGATCCAGACAATGTAAAAGAGAGGTATATCATAGTAAGCAGTTTTATTAACATCTTATTGTCCACCAGGTCATGACACTGACCATGTAACACTTGTATGAAACTTTTTGGAAATATTTTTGTTAACAACTTCGATGAATGTTAGTCTTGATCAAACATTAGTAAATTGTTCGTGTTGTTATGAGAAAATAATAAGCTAGTAGATCCCCATGCGTTGGAATGGTCATTGTATGTACTTTTATTGCCTACGTAACAAACCAATGGCATAGTCAAATCAGTTTCGGAATCACTTTCTTCTCTCTTGACTCCTTACTCTGTTTTGATTATGGTATGCAGATATCATGTAGATTTCTATAAGATTACATACAATAGTTAACTATCAGCTGTTTGTTAGATATTATTATTATCCGTTGTCGTACCTCTCTCTTAGCCTTTGTACTTCAGTTTGTTTCTCCTCCAAGAGTTGCCTTGTCCTTGAAATATCATGGCGATCATTTTCTTTACTGGAAAAATAATTCGAACAGATTACAATATTGAACACCTTAAGTTAAAACTGACAGCCTTTATAATTTCTTGTGTGTTAGGGGCTGTGCAATAATTAACAGAAGGGGGGAATAGGGACTGAAAAACGGGAAGGGGGCATAATTTAAAGCTATACTCCAAGAGAGGGCGGGGGGGGGCAACATGTAACTCTCTATGAAAAGAAAAGGTTGATATCTAATTTTCATTGCCACACTCACTGGTGATTCAACGACAAATCTGCACCGCTAATATTGAAATATAAAATATATATAAACGACCACTTTTCTGGTACTGTAATTTACATGCACAAACTATTATTTATAAACCTAACATGGAAAGTGTACTACTACTACTACTACTACTACTACTACTACTACTACTACTTGATCTATTTGATGGAAGTAACGTAACTATTTTAGCCAAGTTCTAATATCGTTATGTCCTCCTCGCCAAACTTACACTGCAAGTATTGCCAGTAAGCAAATTTTTAAGAATGCATGGTCATCAGGAAGTGACACAAAGGCCCCACAACAATTCCTGGGGATAAAGAGTTATAAGCAGCGTCGGGTGCGGTGCATAAGAAGAGTTTCGAATGGTCGAAGAATTTTTAGTTGCTTTTATCTACCAACTTCCCTAACCGCAGAAATAAGCACTTTAATGCTGTGAGTGCAACACCACTGCTAGTGCGAAGGATACTAATGAAGAAGAGAGAAAGAACACTAATATGCAGGACGGTCTAAATTTCACTGTTACAAAGCTCACTGTTACAAGCATTGTCACAAAACTGCTGAATCACACGAGCTATTCTGTATTCTGCCAAGCTGTAGAGGACCTCTAAAAAAAACTGAGAACAAGCAACGTTCCAGAGGATGTCGACAAGATTGCTAAACTGTGTGAAGTTTTTCAAGGTCAAAGTTTTGCCGATCGACCAGGTCTTTATCCAAATGTCTAAGAACTCTCAGGTAAGGGGCCACGAACAGGGGTGCACAATATGTTCATGATGGTGTGCAAACTCCTCGAGTCTGATTATTCACGTACAGGGAACCGGCCCATGAATCTCCAAAGAACGAGGCTGAATGAACAAGTGTGGCAATCGCCGTAGGGGTAACCACCCGAAAACCTGTTGATTCACTATAATACCGCATTTCAAGGCCTCACACTAGAAGAAATGGACAAAATGTCCCTAACTGAGAGGGTTCTTCGCTACCCACGTGATTGGGTGACATCTGAGAGTACTCCTTAAGAGGGTCTAAACATACCTTCACATCAAACGCAAATGGTTTGGAGACAGAATCGATTGATTCTGAACCGGAAGCAACTGAATCATCAAGTCACTCCAAATCAGAATCTGGATATGTGGAGAATAGCTATGAAGTATTGTTCGTTCCCGATAAAAATGTCATCACTTTTCCTGATGGTCATTTAAGTATTTAAGTATTTAGCAAATAACAAGTGCACCAAAATATTCCAAAAAGTATCCATCAGGCTCAAGAGAGCTTCAGGCGCGCAAGCCAATACGCCTATCATGTACTGCACACATGATTAAAATTGTGCAGCTTTCAACGCAATTTTTACGCTCCCCTTGCCTGATTGTCCATGGTACTATTAAACAGGCATAACAGATTATTCATAAAAAGGAGTGGTATACAATTTATGGATTCTCCTGCTATACTTTTTTTGGTTGAATTGTTGGTAGCAGTAAGGGGTTGTAATATGTACTGCAATTTGGGTAGTTAGTGTACCGTCTAGTTAATTATTGTTTAGTATGTGTGTTGTAATGTACTGTATAGGGCGATGTAATGTACTGTTGTGGAGCAGTCAATAAAGTTAATTGTATTAAAAAAAGTTAAAAACTAAAAAATTAAGAATAAAACGAGCAAGAACAAGCGAAAAACGTCCACATGGCGTCTTTGTGTGCACGTCAAGTTCAAGTATCAAGCGTCGTTAAAATCTACGCATAGCAACTATGCAAATTTTCCTTACCCTTTAAGTAATTTTTTTTAATCGATATTCATTCAAGTTTATTTGGAAGGGACGGTAAACTAAGAAAGGAACAAGAAAAAATGACATCCTTTTAACGATTGTCTCAACATTTTCGTTGGTCAGAATAAGTTATCTAGCTTGACGGAATTAGAGGTTCTTGACACGTTATATGTAAATACTGTTAAGAACCTTTTAGGAAATGGCTTGTGCATATCCACCCTCTCCCGGTCGAAATTTTTGTTTTGTTTTATTTGTTTGCTTTTTTGTTTTCCGGGGGAAGTGGTGGGGGATCTGTACCGGGATCACTGACCTATTACAAAGTCGAACCAGTTCCGCTGTCTTCTTGGCAGCGAACGACTATTATGTAACAGTTTGGTACTTAAGGGCTATGCAATGTTTGCTTATTTTAAAGCTATTCCAATTTGTAATTCTAACTGATCGAAAGTGTATATGCAGCTGTAAAGGTATTTAAACATTACCTCATCAAAGAGTACTGAAGCTGCTGTTTAAGATTCTTATTTTCCTCTTCCAGTTGTTCCAGTCGTTCCAGTCGGACTTTAATCGCTTCAATGAGATTCACTGTGGACAATGTTTCGTGGTCGTTACCATGAGGTGATGCTTTCTGTTTGATCGAAACAGCTTGTGCGTCAGGTCGAATTGAATTTAGAGCAGACATTGTTGAAAGGCAAGATGTATTTAAAACAATAAATTAAATGTATCGTTAAATTAAAACGTAAATTCCCGGATGTCTACTTTTCGTGGAATTAGCACCGGAAGCTTTTTTGTTTGAAGGAGCAAAACGACTTTTTACACACTTTAAAGCAATTTTTATTTATTTATAGGAATTAGCTGATTGTTTTGACGAACGCAGGAATTCATATAAAAGCTGAAACGGTGCACTTGACAGAAAATGTTACGCGTTGAAAGGCACTGAGAAAGGATCTTAAAAATGCGATTTAACACAAAAGCTACAAACGATAAAGGAAGTGACAGCAAACTTCCGGGAAATTGTTTCCCTTCTGCATGGACAGGAGATCCAGAATCTGCAAGTTCAGTTTGCTTTCAACAAATGTGTTAAAAAGAAAAAAGGGGCGGGGGGGGGAGGGGTGGGGAGGTAATAATGTTTTTAACACTTATGACATTTTTCCGAGAATAAACGGATGTTTTCAGTGCTCGAACGTTCGATGCCCTTCACACAGTAGGGAAATTTCCCTTTCATGCTGGGCGATTCTCGGAACACTAAGCTTTGTTTTTATGACCTTGTTCCGACCTTTCGCTCTCCTTCGCTAAGTAGGGAAATTTCCCTTCTATGCTAGGCGATTCTTGGAACAGCTCTGTTTACGTAGATAGTTGTAGCAACTGACAAGGTTATCACATGAAGCGTTTTGTTATCCGTCTTTTGTTTGTGACCTATTTTAAGGTAAGAATGTCATTTTGTGGTCTTTTGTTGATTTTCCGAGAATAAAGGGAAGTTTACGACGTCCGACTTTTCTTTGATCTTCACATAGTAGGGAAATTTCCCTTTGAGGTGAATATTTTAGGGGCTTGTTGGTAAAACACAGTACGCCGTAACAGCTGAAAAATTGCCCATTAGTGGTTCTTACTGGAAACGGACCTTTTCGGAGGAAAAAGCGACGAATATGGCGTACAAAGGTAAGTGCGAAATCATATTGAAAAATTATCCCATTCATGTGCCAAGCGAGGACAATCATATGTGTTGGTCCTAAACTATAGAAAGTAGAGTAACTTAAAAGACGACGATGAAACTAGATAATACGCACTCCATGTGATTTTTGAAAGAGAGCAACGAAAGCTATAAAAAAAAATCAAAACAAATTTTAGCCATATAGTTTATGTAACCCGAATAGTCGGTAATTGCAATGCGTTTTCCCTTCATGCGAATCTTGAGTGTCTCTTTCAAAGTATTAAAAAACGCTCCTTTAATTCCTACCAAGGAAAACGTTTTTCTCTTGAAACAGTAAAAACCTAAGAAGCGTTGTTATAATGATAACTGATCTGAATCCCAAGGACGATCAGTCAGGCTGCTGAAATATATGTCGCATTTGAGTGCATATTACAAAAGATGTGCTCATCTTAATCTGCGTGGTCATGACTTTTTTACAATTAAATCCATAATTAAAAACAAACAAACAAAAAGGGTAGTTTCTTAGCTGTGCAAGAATTTTCCGAAGTTAAAAGATCCCCCTGACGAAATTACAAGCGCTCTAGATTTTGGAGGATTTTATATAATATTCTACCATTTTTGAACTATTTTTAATGTATCTCAAGCCTATCTTGTGGTTTTTAAGATATAAATTTACCTTGAAAATTGCCAATCAAGTGAGTGATAAATATGATTTATCTTCTCATTTTTAATAATCGCTCTGAATCTTTTATATCTTTCGGTCAGTTTTATTGTCTTTCGTCAGGTATTAAAAGCTCTAAATGCAATATGGCCGTCCAGTATGCTGCTGCACGTACCATTTAACCACGCTCCAAGGCACGCCATAAGAGATAATGAATGTTATACGAGGAAACAAGCGTTATAAAATAGGTAAGGAGAGTTACATGAATGGAACAATAATGATCATGGTTCATTTCTATCCCTACAGCATTGGAAGACTCACTATTGTATTCACCGAGGTCTTCATACCTTGCTGTTGTCGCCATCGACTTTGGAACAACCTACAGCGGATTTGCTTTTTCCTTCATCAAAGACCAAGGCAAAGATGCCATATTTATGAACATGGACTGGGTGAACGAACAGGGTGGTCAAACAAGCAAGACACCCACATGCCTGCTACTGAAACCAGACCTATCTTTTGACTCGTTTGGTTACGATGCAATCGAGAAGTATGCAGGGCTCGAAGGCGAAGACGAAGAAAAGGACTACCTCTTTTTTAAGCACTTCAAAATGTCTCTACACAGTGATGAGGTAGTATTTAACGCTTTTAGTAATTAATGCCATAAGCCACGTCATGCCCGCAGATTGGGGGTGTGTGGGTTGATTTGAGAAGAACCCTCCCTCCTACCTCCCCGGTCGCTTGTACCCATGTCTCATACTGAGCTGGACAGACGTAACATAATAAGAAAAAATGGCGATGACGCATATGGCATAGAAAGAAACAAAAAAAAATTGAAAACTAAAACTAAAAGACTGGTGGACAAGCTGATAGACCAAAACGACTAACAGATGAATACTGATCCAAAAGTATTTACTGCGAGGAGCTTTTAAAGGGGCATGTATACCAACCAAGTTCTAAACGCAGTGAATTAATTTTTAATTAATTTTTAATTTTTGCGTAGACCCTGAATATGGAAACAACCATCAAAGCAGCCAATGGAAAGAGAATTAAGGCTAAGACAGTGTTTGCTCGTTCAATCAACTTCCTAAAAGATGAAGCTCTGAAAATAATTTGTCAGCGTACTGGAGATGACCATTACAACGCAGACGACATCCAGTGGGTGTTAACTGTTCCCGCTATATGGACTCCAAAGGCAAAGCAGTTCATGAGAGAAGCAGCTTATGAGGTAAAACAGACCAAAATAGGTTATTTTGAATCATTAAACATTTTGTTGCTTTTTGTTGACTTTTTTGCATTTTTCACCTAAAAAAGGTAAAAAACACGCATTCTTCTTCAAAAATGGCTTCACAACCTGCAATCTATGACGTCATATCTCGTGACCATAGCAACCGATTTTCACCCAACTTGTTTCAAAATGTGTCTAAGGGATATACGCACAGCTACTGAAAACGGCAGGTCTAGATAATAATTCGTCGTGGAAAATTTAAGAAAAATACCTTATGGGACGTGGCATCCACCACCTCCCACCCCCCCCCCCCCCTCTCCTTCTTGTACGCCCGAGGGTTAAGCATTTGAAAAGCCTTTCAAAATGAGAAGAATATTCTCTTGTTATAGAGAAATTTGAGGTAAAAGGGTATAAGTGATGACGTCATTAGTGGTTACAGTGTGGAGACAGCTCATAAAAGCAAGAATATCTCTGGAAATATTGAGGCAATGTAACTGAAACTTGGCACGAGTTATGTTCCTTAAGGAAGCAAGACACACAATAGTGCAAGCTGTGATGTTGCATGGCAACAGTTTAGCTTCAGGTCTCTTTCTTTCGATAACGTCATTCCTACTTTTTTGGTTTTACAAACATCACCCACTCCTTAATGGTTAATGAGGAAACTAAGCACAATATGGGCATTGTGTGTGTTGGGAAAACGTCCTTTCTCTCCTTATAGACTTGCAAATGGTAATATTTAGCTCAAAGTAGAGACTGAAGCCGAGATTGTTGCCATGGCAACATCACGAAATGCCTCATCTTGTGTTTTCTCATAAGGCACAATTTTGGTTCCATGCTTCAATTAACGTATCTTCATCCACTCTTTCCAGATATATGCTTTATTTTGTCATTTCTCTTCATGCTGTAACGTCTGATGACGTCATAACCTGCAATCAGGCTCTATTTTCGTTTGGCTCGGTGAAACATTCAGGCGGGACGGGCGAAACGAAAAATAGAGCCTGACACAACTCTTCTACGGAACGTCTACCGCCCACTTTTTGGATTGATTGACATTCAACAAAACAGCCAATCAAAATTTCTTTTGCTTGAAAGATCATCGGTATGCAAATTTCCCATAACGGCAATTCGCAAAAAGTCACACAAATGTCGGCAAAAATAAGAAAATTATAGGAAAATCATAGGCACTAGCACTCAAATTTACACGATTGCTAACTTGAAGGTTCCGGTATTGTACATGGTTGCTCTGTCTGAGCTGAAACTGAATGAAAATTCAAAACACGACGAGGTTGTCATGTACCAAAGTATGCTACACGCTTGAATCCTTTCCCATTCAGGTGGTATCCGGAAATATTCTCTTCGCATTTGTCACCGATTTTCTGGGTAAAAACATTGGGCAATTAGAGAAAAACCTTCAGTTTCATTCTTTAGAATAAAGATGTAAATAAAACCGGTTATAAACAAACTAGTATTTTGTAATTTAATTTAGTTCCAGAGGTGATAAATATTCGAGATTAGCAGCGAATTTTATCTCTAAACAGTAGCGAATTTTAAAACGAAGAACATTTATTATAAAACTAGTTAGATCCTTTGATATCAATGTCAGAGATCAATAAAACGACATAAACACTGAATGAATAAACTGAAAATCTTTATTGCGACTTGATTGAGGCTCTCGCCAAACATCAGTTTAACGTTAAGTTTACCAAATTATCGGTTGACTTTTTGATCATTCTTGGCGAAAGATACTTGTTCCTCTGCAGTTCGTTTTGTTTCGTAAAACGCGGAAACAACCACTACTCTGTTCATATTATCAATACTAGCTAAAGGCCGTCAAGTGAAAATTTCGAGACACGATGCGATTAAACGGGATACATACTTCACTGTTCAGTGTACTTCTCTGCTCCTCGTGAGAGACAGCTTGCGTCAAACCGAACTCCAGGAGAGAAAGAAATGGTGACAATTCTCCTAGAACGAAGAGAATTTCTTAGAGCGATATATTTTACGTCAGACTTGTTCCTTGGCGATGGCGGTCGGATCGAAATTGTGACCGGGTCTCGTAGACAATTTACTTCCGTTGTCAAAGGGCCAATCAGATTGCGAGATTTGGCCGCCGGCACAAGGTCCTGTGAGAGAGTGTATCAGGCCCAATTTTAGCGAGTGACCAACGTAAGAGAGTAGAAAATCGCAAGTTAATGACGTTATCAATTTCTGATTTGCATGTTACAAAAACTTGAATATCTCTGGAATGAGAGAAGATAACAAAAAAGAAAACACTATCTTTCTTCATTTAGAAAGGCCTTTCAAATAAGCTTAACTTGGTTTTGCTTGATATGAACTTAAGTATTCTGAGGGCACGGCAGTCAGGCTCGGGTATTGTCATGGAATGTTTCAAGGTCCAATACTGTACTGAATTAGATATGGGGATAAGTTTCCACATGTTTTTTGGCCGCATCTGAAGAGTTTTTTTTTTCAGGTGGCTTTTCATTTCCAGCGTAGTACTACATTGGAGCCTCTAACGCCTAGTTTGGTTCACATCCTACCGCAATTAGGCTAGTGACAGTAATAAACGGTGTCTCCACATTTTATTTCTTACATGGCCGACACAATAGGCTGGTGTGGGGTCACCAGAGAAAGCAGAACAGTTAATGATTGCTTTGGAACCGGAAGCTGCATCAATTTTCTGCCAGGAGAAGAACATGAGTGATTTTCAGTCAGAGTTTGGCTGCAGATCCGTTGGTGGAATTCTTTCTCATCCCAAAACTCACTACATGGTCGTTGACCTTGGAGGTAATTATTGCCGTGTTCTTTTTATTTGATTTGATTTGATTTGATTTGATTTGATTTTTAAGGGTGACTTAGCCGTCATCATAGTTTTTATCTACACCTAACAGTTTGGTGAGAGAGGCAATATACCGTTACAGCTTAAAAAAGTGATTCAAGGATTCAAGTTAATAATACCTTTTAATGTATATGGCAGCTCCTGCATAGATTGTATGAGAATTTACACATAGATTAACAAATCAATGTTTCTTCGTATAAAGGAAGTTGTTATAACTTAGAGGGACTATGTCACGCTATTTTCGTATCTTTTTCAAAAGCTAAAAATTGTCTTCGTAACAATTGAACTCCAAAACTAAGGGTCTAGCTTTGTTATTAAAGACTATCTTACGGCACTGAAACTGCTTCCTGTCGTCTGTTGCTACCAATGGCAAGGATGGAAATGGATTAAAACTTGAAAAAGTTGGGCCAAGAAATTACCAAAAAATTATTATGGTTAGCTCTCCCTGATAAAATTCATTTGATATCTTCCTCATAGTTTTACAGGAGCACTTTGTGCATGAGTAAAGCACTAGGTAATGATTTTAGCACTGAATTGATCTAAAATAGGAAAATCCTCATGACGTAACCCCTTTAAGCCTATTCATCCTGGACTTTTTTGCACTTACTGGGACGGGGAAGCGGGAGGGGGTGCAAGACACAAAGGAAGCTACATCAACGAAACTTCCTGGGTACATGCTACGTCCAAATGTGGGGGTTACGTCATGATGCCCAAATGGCCACCATCTTGGATCCTCCATCTTGGATTTTTTTTTCGTTCCAGAACCTCTGAAAACCACCAAATTGGCCAAAGAATAATTAAAACAATAAAAGAAAACTTAAATGATCAAAAATTGTAACAGTTGACGCGATAAAAAATATTATTTTACAATTAAAAAGGACGGTAACGCGTCATACCAAATGGTTGCTAGGTAAAAAAAAAACAGAAAATGGTCACAAAGTTTGGTGGCTTTTACAGGCAGACAAGAAAATGGTTAGAGGTTATAAATGTTAAAATTAAACGCAGAAACTCTGCGTTCCCACGTCACCGCCCCCCCCTCCAAAAAAAAAAAAATAGGGTAGAGCTAAAACGCCTAAATGTATCTTTGCATCTCCCAAGTGTGACAAAAATTGCCGATTTTGCATTGTTAACACACGACCACATGATATTCATTTCGACGTGTTAGAGCAAATGAACGCTCTGAAATACTTCTGTTACTGTGTTGAAAACTAGGAATTGTAGGATGACAAAGCTATAGTTCCGACAAGGTTCTTGTTTTTTCAAACATTTCTCCTAATCGCTGGGATATTTTTTTAACTCATTTTTATTTCCCCAGGGGGAACTCTAGATGTGACAGTACATGAAATACAAGGCGATGGTGCTATCAAAGAGATACACAAGGTCACAGGGGGTCCTTATGGTGGAATAAAGGTCAACGAAGAGTTTGAAAGCCTTCTTGAGGAATTGTTTGGGGTGGAAACGCTAAAGAGGTACCGAAGGAAGTCCCCTTCTGAATGGCTTTCTTTGATGAATGAGTTTGAAGGAAAAAAACGAGGAAAGCGCATTTTAGACAGTGAGTTGATGATAAATATCCGATTGCCACGAAGTTTTGTGTCATTGGTAAAGCATACCCGAAGTCCAGCTATGGAATGCTACGGAGATAAAGATGTGAAACTAAAAAGCAACGAGTATCTTTCTCTCAGTTCAGGGATCATGAAGAAATTGTTTACTCCTGTAGTGGAACGCATCAAAGAGCATTTGAAAAATCTACAGAAAAAGCCACAGCTCTCGAAAGTGCAAACCATGCTTCTTGTTGGTGGTTTTGCAGAGTCGGCTTTCCTACAAGAGGAAATAAAGAGAGAGTTTTCAGGAAGATGCAAAATCCTTATCCCTAACCACGCCAGCATAGCGGTTGTCCAGGGCGCCGTGATCTTTGGAAAGAAGCCAACAAAGATAACCCAAAGAGTCGTCAGCACAACATATGGCGCCCGTTGTAAGCGAGATTTCATCAAAGGCGTTCACCCAGAGGAAAAGAAGGTCATCATGGATGGCATTGAGATATGTCGTGATCTGTTTAGCCTTTTTGTAAGGGAAAACGAGGTTGTTAAACTCGGCGAAAGAAAATCAAAAAATTATCATCCATGTCAAGCAAAACAGAAAGCAATGGAAATCAAATTCTATGTAACAAGTAATCCTGATACGAAGTTTACCACTGAACCCGGGGTAACTAGAATAGGAAGCGTGACTGTCCAGTCCCCTGACACATGGAAAGGTAGAGATAGAGACGTCGAAGTCAGCATGTATTTTGGTGGAACAGAGATAACCGCTACAGCTCGTGATGTTTCTAGTGGGAATGAAGCTCAGACTACTTTAGACTTTTTCTGCCGATCTTAGACTGACATGGGCAAAACAATCTGAGCCTAAATCGCTTAGTAAGTGCTATCAAAAGAGACGAATACAGGAACCTGAAAAATATTAATAAGCACCTGTAAGTTGTAATCAGTAGATATAAGCCACCGTAAATCTGTACAATCACATTTTGTATAGATGCATAGTTAACATCGCAAGGCTTTGGGAAAAAAGACGACGTTGCTTGTTTTCTTTATCCTCTCTTGTTGAATTGTTATATATCATTCTGCTGAAACGGAACATTGTAAATATGTTACTTTATAATAATAAGTCGGTAAATGACGATCGTCCTGGTGAGTGTAGAGAGAAGGACTGCTTGAGGTGACATTGACTGACGTTTCGACAACCTGAGCGGAAGTCATCATCAGAGTCAATTTTGATGATGCCCCCGCCCTCTCCCTCCCCCACCCCCCATAAGGGTTTTCTCATTTTTTTTTTCAAGACGATTTTAGCTCTCACAGGGCGCAGAGGAGTCATATTTGACTGTAATGCAGCCTAAATTCGTCGCACAAATCGATCTGGTTGATTTCAAACTATGAATGTGACTGAACGAAGCGTCATGCTATCTCCTCCAAACGCGTCTGGGGAAATTCCGATGCGCAAGACGAAAACCGCATACAGCAGTTACTGTGGACGTATCACCAGTAACTAACAGCCGACTAACATTGTCGGCCTTTCGTCTTGCGGATGGAATTTCGCCAGAAGGGTAACTAGATAGCATGACGCTTTGTTCAGTCATGTTTATTGTTTTGAGTTAACAAGATCGATTTGCACGATGAATTTAGCCAACATTACTGTCAAATATGACTCCTCTACACCCCGTGTAGCTCTACGCATATCCCTTGAGTAGAAACATGTTTTTTCTCCTTTTTTGGAGAAATAAGCACAAAATGTTGACAAAAAGAAGCAAAGTGTTTTATTATGCCATGTTCTACATGTCTAGCATCAAACAAATGTCAATTTCCACCGGTTTTGATAATTTCTAATTTTGCGTAACATCCAAATAAGAGGGCGGCCAAGATGTCCACCATCTTGGGTGACGTAACATGCCCCCAGCAGCGAAAAAACCCATAATATATATTTCGTCTTGTAGAGCACATATCAGACTTTCCATTAAAGGATCAATCTTTTCGAAACATCGTAACATATAAAAAAGCCAAGCAGGTTTCCATCAATCCCCCTTGTACAACGACGGGGGTGTAAAAATTTTCAACGCGGGGACGAATTGCTTAATAACTCATTAAATAGCGCTTGTTGAAAGAAAACAGGTACTTTGCTAGTTTCGTGTTATGCGATCAACTTAGCTTCAATGTGCCTCGGAGACAAACTTTCAGTCATGATTGAGCAACAAATAAAGATAACTCATTTGTGCAACATTTCTCTCTGTGGAGCGAGATTTGAACGGTTTTCTCTGCGAATAAATGGCGTTGAAATCTTTGAGAACTTTTAAGTTAAAACTGCTGCGGTTGTTGAAGAAGTACTTTGCTGCCATGATATCCCATCCGCTTATATCCCAGAAGCTTTTTACTTGCTAATTCAATGACACTTACGCACCTTGACCATTCATTGTTACATGTACTGGTGAAGAATGCTATTTTTAGTTATTAAATCTCGTACCATTTAGGAGTGAATATTTGTAACAATTTGAGACAACATTTAAATTTTTAGAATTTGTTAGAGGCCAGCTTGGGCTTAATTTCATTGATAAAACAAAGAAAAAATGTTTCCATTTAGGCAGCCAAAACTCGAACAACAGATTCGATTCTGATAACACTTCCTGTTACAACGTCGTTTGTCGAGAATTTAAACGTTTCCAAAAGCTTTTCATTAACTGTTAAAACAGTACCTTAGTTTTATCACATTAGAGGAAACAAACTTTTGCCTGTCATTAAATAAACAAATGAAAAGGTTAAGTCCATTTTTGCTATTTTATCTTTTTTGATTGGAGGGTCTCTCGGTGTTC
Organism: Siderastrea siderea; assembly: GCA_964030785.1. Lineage (NCBI taxonomy): Eukaryota > Metazoa > Cnidaria > Anthozoa > Scleractinia > Rhizangiidae > Siderastrea > Siderastrea siderea. Next base: position 19,787,038 of record OZ034977.1, read on the forward strand.
TTATCTCATTGCTCTACTTAACCCTATTTAGACTTGGGCGGGGGACGGGCGATTGTGCCCGCACTGACTTTAAACGCTTATAACGTCTTTAAAAAGCAAGCTTAAGCCATCAAACTTGGTAATTTTTTTCTAAAATTTATCTGGTAACAATTTGGCATTCTCAAGTTCTTGTCGATCAAATTTGTCGTTACCATGCCAACCACCCTTTCACAGGCCGCTTTTTCAGAATTTTGAATTGTCACCTTTTCATTGAAAAAAAGAAAAAAAATTTTTCTGGAGTGGTCCTGCAGGTCCTACTTCGTCACCAGGTTATGGAAACCTTTTTGGACGTACTATCTACTCTCCAAGTTTCACTGTCATGGCTTTAAGTAATGATTCTCACAAGAAGTAGGCAAAAATCAACAGGCCGGATCCAAAAACAACCGTTTGGCTTCATAGTGTTAATCCTTTAATTAATAAAAATCCCTAACAGTGATTGGTTAATTACCATTGAAGCGCGAAATTTGAATTTCAAAACGTGGATTATACACAACAATGGCATTTTCCATCGTTTGAACTATATCCTTACGATTGGAAATGTTAAAAACTACAAATATGTCAAAGGATAAGGCCTTACAATATGGGGAAGACAACTTTTTCAATCAATGTTCAATCACAATGCAATTACAGTAATGCGACACTGCGCAAGTAGCCGCTTTCATTGTTCTTCGTCATTGATCTGTCAACAAGCGCGCGTGTCAACAGTTCTTTCTGACCATAAAACTGAAACATACTGGTAAATAAACTAAATATGTAGCCATAAAAAGAAAAGACAGCAAAAGCCACAGTTTGTTTGCCATCACCTGACAAACGCTCTTGAAAAAAATGTCAATAAAAGTTCTTAATGAAAGATTTCACGTTCAAATTCGTTCACGACCTCCAAAGCATTGCAGCCTTCCTCCATTTCAAGACGTAAATCGCCGCTTCCAATTGAGTAGAACGTTTTTGGTAAGAATAATAGTTCTTCTGCGCTGAACTCGAGTCCATGTGCTTCTATCGTCACAAGTTCAGGACAGGAGCACAAGCACGCGATGGCGAGAATAGTGAATTGCGTATTCCCGGAAATCGCGATATTCACCAGTTCTCCTAGGTTTTCTTTGGCTTTGAAAATGGCGATTTGTTCCAGCGCTGGGCAGTTTGAAATGTCCAGGTGTTGTAGGCCGGTCGTAGATTCCATCAATTGCTGGAAATGGCGATTTGTCAGCTGTGTGGAAGCTATATTGAGGCTTGTGAGCGTTTCAAATGCTCTTCAAAGAATGAAACAGTAGAACTTTCCTGTTCCCGAAAGATCCAACTCCTTCCAGTCCGTTCCATTAGGCGATACCTCTTGATTACAGTCCACCACTCAAAACAAGTTGCCGCGGCCCTAGCTAAGTCAGTCAGGTTTAGAAATCTAAACACAGAAACCAAGATGACCGAAGAGATTTCCATTTTCGCATGTAGCGTCAGCGTTGTGTTCGGCGCAAGATTTTCGCACCTACAATTTTTGGCAGCGACTCTTTCAAAAAACAGTTCTTTCTTTGTTTCCTTTCTTTCGTGTGTGAAAATCACAGTCTATATATGGTCTGTCGTTTCAATAGAAGAGTGTCAAAATCGGAAAGATGCATACCGACTTCCAAAACACTGTCTTTTGTTTTCTTCATTTTTGGGAACTGATTTTGGTTCACGTGCTCACACAGTTTTACGTGTTTTACCTTCTCTGTGTTTTGAAATGGAGCAAAGGTGAGTGTAATTGCCTTGACTCGCAAAAGTGTAGGCCAGTGTAGCTCCCATTTACATTTTCACTGAAATGTTCCTCCATGAATCTTTGCCAACAGAAAAAGGGTTAATCCAAGCCAAGATGAATCGCAAAGGGAGATCAAACCTGGAAGAAATATTTCGGTAAGCCGGTCTTAACGCGGCCCTTATAGTTTTTACGATTGAGGTGTTTGCAAAAACATTTTGCACGTTGTTCGTGCCCTTTATATAGCCTAATTTGAGGAAGTCCGCCTTTTCTCGGGAATAAATTTTTTACTCTGCTCTCAAACAGGTCAGCGAGTTGCTCAGAATTTACGGGAAAATAACAACCTTCCCTAAGAAGCGAAGTGCATTTACCAGATGGCTGGATGGTGAGACCTTTGACAGAATAGCGAGAGCCGCTGGTGTGGCAGAGGCAACGGCGCAAATTTATGTAATCGACATGATTGCTGACGGGGCGGCTGGAGATGAATGTCAATGTGGAACCCATAGAAAGAGTTTTTGAATTCCTGTGTAGGAGCAGTGTAACCTTAAGGGAAATCAGAGACAATACCCAACTGAGCTACAATCAAATCCGAGCAGTCATTGCTTTGTTTCTAAACGGATACAACCTGTAAACATGCGGTCAATCTCATCTCATCGTTTGACTTGCATGAATTTCCACTTCTTTATACTTGTTTGGGTTGTTCAGTTTTATATGTAAACTACAACAGAAACAAAGTAATAAATAAAAGTGAAGTTTTTTGTTATATTGTTTCAAATTCAAACAAGCAGCTATTCTGGAGAAAGTGGTGGAAGGGTAAAATGTCAACCTAGAGCAGTCCATCCAAGGGATGGACCATTATATTTTGGAAGAGGGTCGTCGCCGGGGGGGGGGGAGGTGTGGTGGTGGGGGAGGGGGCAATAAGCGAAAAAAGCGATCAATAACCCATCTCCCTTCAAATATCTGATGGTCCATCCAAAATTGCCATAAATTCGTGTTCTTTTATTTCTCAATCGATATTATTTTTTTCTGTGAGTTTGATTGTAATCGATTACCTAACATCGATTGTATCGATTGATTCCCGATATTGATTTCTATCGATTGACTATGCCTGGTTATTTATGTCACTGATCAATAAAACTTTCACAGTATATCAAAGGGGTACAGGGTGAACTTTGTCCCAGGGCCTTCTCACTCTTCTAGATAGTCAAAAATCATATGTTCCAAAAATATTGGATATTCCAATGTTTTAACTAGCTCTCTGATGTGCTGTACCAGGGTCTTATGAACTGCAACATTGAACCCGGAACAGACTCTCCATTGGGGGTGAGAATGTCCCATAAGAGAGGTTGGCACGAGGTTATTCTAACATGATAATCGATGATCAGTATTGCTGATAATACTGTAATTGATAATTGACGGAGCTACATGTAGGAATTGGCTGGGTCTGATGCTGTTTGCTATGGATTACTATCAGTTTTGCCTATCAAGATGTTTTCCTGAGCTCGTTTGTTATCGAATGTCAGCACCAATGCATAAATATTTGTCTTTATCACCTTGCCTGATTGCAATGTTTAAAAAAATTCGACGGTTAAATAAACTTTTTTTTTAAATTGTAAACTTTATAGAATACTGGGCCAATAGATTGAGCATATCTGAAAATAATTTTCTGCCCTTTTCACTACTTATGGTGTTGATAAGAAAAATAATTCATATAGGGAAATGGCCAAAACTATTGTACTTAGACAGGACCCAACACTCAGCAAAAGACAGGTGGTCTCTTCGGGTACCCCCCTTCTCCACCCTTTAAGATGTTGCCTTGTTTGTATAGCCCCCACTCTATTAGGAGCATAAACTAAGAAAAAGATTCAAACCTCCTTGTGCCATTTCTTCAGCAATTATGCAAGCTTCATGCACACCTTATATGAAAGTCACAACTCGAATTTTGAAGCCAACAAATTTTGTCCATTTGACTAATCAGCCAGGAAATCTTGTGGTGCCCCCCCCCCCCCACCCCTACACAAGGCGGGTTCTTGTCGAGTACACTTGCTATGACCATTTTCCTTATTGAGCTTAGAGTTTGATCATTTTGGGTCAAAACCAGAATTGACTGCAAATTATTCGTAGGTTGAGATAATTCATCTTTAACTTTGGCATTCATTCATTCATTCATTCAATGATAAAATGAATGGAATGAATCCATGGATTATACCTTCTAAGCCTCGACAGTGCCCAATACATACTTTTTTCTTCATGGTATCAGTGCTTCAACAAACGTGTCAATAAAAATGAAATTCTCCAAAGAAGAAATGATTCGATGGAAACATAATAATCCCATCAACAGTACCATAAGTAATTATGTTCTTAAAAATAAACAATCTTTCTAATGGTTGCAACAGCAAGAGGTTTTTGCCAGATATCGTTCATCATAGCATCCAGCCATTGAGCTAGCAGATGTATACAGCCTGCTTGACTGCACGCTATGATAGCTCCATCATTGCCATGACTATGCGAATCGATGATCATTGCAGAGCTATCACAGTTCACTACTAAAAGCATGGTTCGCTTTTCAGACGTTAAAACACAGCACGATTTCGATGCGTTATTCTGGGCCTCTTGAATCAATGCATTAGCCAACTGATGAACTGGATTGACACCAAAGATGTCCGTTTGCTGTCCAACATCCTGTACCCCACATTCATTATCTGCTAAAGCAACTGCATCTTCAACATCAAAATCAACTGCTTGATGATCAAACAAGTCATCGTGTATTTTGTTTCCTTTGATCATTGCTTCAAATAATGATTTCCTCCATGACTCAGCTAGAATGTCTCCTGTTGGCCAAAGCAAGTGCCCCTCCATCCATTGTTTCCCCATGAGTAAGGCAATGAAGGCACAAGCATTACTGCCTGTCCTTCCCTGGATAGTTGACTGTGATTCTGTGAAAGTCCATCCCACAACACCAGCTACATATGAAGAGGGACTGCCCTTTATCAGTCCTGTTGGTCTTACTCCAGTTGACAATGGACTTGGAGTGGATGGTGTGGCATTTGGTACATCACGGACTGAAACAGATGTGTGTGCTGAATTGGTGCTAGCGTGCTGAGTACTGCCAGCTGCTGCTCCTGTCTGGCTAGAGCCTGCTGGACAATTTGATTCCTCCCTCCTATCCTCCCTCTCAACTGGGCCTGTAGAGTTGATAGTTTGTGGCATCTCTCCCCCTTTCAAACAAACCAAAATGCCACATGTAAGTTATTATTATAATAAGTTAAATTTAAAGCTGCTGCCTGGTGTACACAAAGACAAAAGCTAAATAGATTAGAGTCTAGTCTATGAAAAAGTTAGTTACCACAGCAAACCAATTTTATGTATTCCTTGTTGTGTCATGATTAATAAATAATTACCTTTAGGAAACAAGTTGGCCATATGTAGCTAAATGGACCCCACAACAAAACACCTAAAACAGCAAATCATTCCTACATACCTTCGTGTTGTGACCGTAGAAGTCTCGCTTCTTCCATCATGTCCTCTGCCAACTGCTTTTGTTTGCGATGGTAAGTACTCCACCAGCTCTTTACTTGCGACTCCTTCAATGGAGTAATACCAGCTTCTTTCATCGCTTCAATGACACCAGCGGGATTTGCTCTAATTTGAGATGTCCTCTGTTCCTCGTAGAAGAGAATCATGATGTCCTTTTGCTCTTTGTAGAAGGTCACTCTTTTAGCCCCTCCTTGTTTTACGGCAAACCCAGACGATGGTCTGTCATCTGCTTGAACCCTGGTGCTACTGTCAATAGGTGTAAGGCTTTCATTTCCAGAGGCATCTGAGGTGAGCTGGATGAACTGAACAGAGTATGTGTCACCTCCTTCCCGCTGTCCATCCACAGTTTCATCAGAAGGTCGCCATACGTCATCTGATGTTGTAGCACCTGTAGACCCTGCAATTGGCACACTTCTAAGGGAGATGGCTTGCATCTGTGTTTTGGTTTTACTGACCACTTTTCCGTAACCAGCAATAGACTTTGCTGTTATCCCACCCTGATATGGTCCATTATTTGGAAACTTGAAATTCCCAAACAGAGAGATGTCTTTAAAGGTGCCTACTTTTCCAGGAGCCTTTGATCTGTCAATGACCAGTTTTCTGCACCTGACATCCTTCATTGTCTAAAATAAACAGATCATTCAAAGTATTTTTCTTTTTCAATAAACAAGTTTCAACTTTGGGTTTGTAGGTGAAAATTGGTCATTCATATGTTGTGGTTTTTGTTTATCTTTGGTTTAAAATTTTAAAACTAGTATAATTTCTATCAAGTTTCCTTTTGTTTCAGATTACTATGATCAAAATAAAACTGGTTTGTACAATGTTAGACCAAAGATAAATTTAAACCAAAGCACATCCAATGTCTTATAACCAAAAAGACTGGATTAGGCCAAAAGACAAAGATATCAACAATACATTATACAGTGTTCATGAACTTGTTTACAGGAAAAATCAGGCATAAACACCCACAAGCATCTCCAGGAATACATCAAATCACATAATTATTCATACCATGTTCAAGGAATCATGCATGTTACAATTGGACAGCTTATGTTCTTGAGATCTCCAAAAAGCATGAGCCCTACTGCAAGTCCCGTGCATGCTTTATGGAGTTCTAATGCACAATGCTTACATCACGAGTTTGAGTGTGCACAATTTCTTAAGCATTTAATAATGTCACTGGTCAACTTGTTCCTTGTGCATTGTATATTATATAAGCACCTGGGCAGTTTTAAGAACTCTCAACAAGTGTGGCTACTCATTGTCTTTCTGTATGCACTTCATTCATCTTGATCTCAGGTGCATCAACTATTTCCTTAATGAGATTAATATTTCTGTCAAGGGCCATGTCATCCCTTACCTCCAACAGATCCGCTAACTGTTCCCCAGACTCCAAATCATTTCCAACACGGACCCAGCGCACTAACTTATGAGACACATGAGCAAAATGAGTATCAAGGACCGTCTTTCCCTCACCAGCTTCAAAGTTGTTGTATTCAACCAACTCTATTCCAAACACAGCATTCACCTCAGCTAGATATGTGAGGACAGCGGAGTTATGGTAATGAGGACCATTATCTGTAAAAAAATTGCAATGGTAATTTTTTGAAATACCACTTTGAAAAAATTCACTACCCTGGTTTACAAGTATTTAGTAGATGAAAAATCTCGTCATTTTTTGGCTGAGGGTTAAAAGACAAAACAACCAAAAAGAAAGCTAGAAATTATTTAATGTATGAGAGTTTCACAGAAAGAAAGCAATAACACGTGTAGTCCAAGAAGTAACCTTCCAAATAAGGAACAATAAAATTTTGAGTCCATTCACTTATCAGAAAATAAGTAAACCAGAAAATTTGGAAACACTTTTTCCACCCACGCAAAGCCAACGTCAAGGGCAGATTGGGTGAACCAAGCATCTTGCTTGGTGTCATCACACCAAAGGTCCAGCACATCAATCCTTCTTTCACCAATAGCAACTTGTGCTATGACATAGAATCCACTCAGGGAAATTCCACGCTTCCCATACCAATCCCTTTGGATCTCACGGGCACGCATACACAGTTCCAGTTTCATTTTATAATCCATTATGACAACAGCTTCCCCAGGTTTAAGATTTTTCAATACAAACCTTAAAAATAAAACAGGATTTCGACTTGTCACAAAAATAAAAATCTTTGTAAGAAAGTTTCAAACCATTGAACAGCTATAGGTACACGTATGCTAACACTGAAGCCCGAAGAGTAAACAAAACATTATATGAAGTTGGATCCTTTGTTTAAAAGGAAGCCTACAAGAAGAGCATCTGATTATTTTTATCCTATTACTTAATTTAACAAAAAAATTGTCACAGGCAATTAAACTTCAATGAATTGGAAGGTGACAAGCAATAAAGAGGATGCCCCAGCCCAGTAAGTGAATTTGGTAAGCAATGTGCCTCACTGGTTGTTAGAGAGGCATCTGCAAGATACAAAACAAACTGCCCACTACCCTTCCCTCGACTGAGAACAAAGCATTTATTTCCTACCTGTGGTAATCGCCTTAGTGTTTTGTCCTTAAAATGTGCCCAACATAGGCCCAGAAAGTACTTATACTTCATACTGCTGTGAATAGGCTGTCTGTTTCTCTGCCGGGGTAGTGGCAATTGCAGCAGACACGAGGGAATGGATGTCATAATACACGCCAAATGCAACTGACCAGTCATCATGGTTTTGGGTGAAGGTGCCAAAGGCATGACTCATGCACAATTCCAGACAGCTGCAATGATTCTGCGCCTTGATTTGAGACAAGAGAAAAATAGTAAGAAAATAATAATAAACCTGCCATAGTAAACACTGCAGTAGAGTGGTTTTCACTTGTCTGTCGGAAGTAATTCAGGGTTGTTTTGTTTTTGCGTTATTATGCTTAGTGATTGGCTCAATAAACTTGCGCCACTTTCTCAGCCAATCAGAAGTAAAACCAAAACCAGTTGTGATTCGCTCAAGCACATTTTCCTGAACTTCATGCCAGCTTAGTGTATTTGCTTCAAGTTTTGATCGGTTCACTGGATTGTCTGTGTCCTTTGTAATTGGCCAGAGTGGTTACCATGGTTTTGGTTTTATGACACTCGATTGAAAAATCCTCTTAACTATTTTCATTATGGAAACTAAAAAAATTCCCCAAATAGGTGATTCTTGGTATAATGCCACAAAGCAAGGTATGTAATCATCCCCCAAATTTTGTTATCACCACTCATTATGTACAAGGTTCACTTGTTACTAGGAAATGACAATAACAAATGCAACAATAATATTAGTCTATGATGTTTTGATACTTGTCAGAGTAACGGTTGAATCACAATCAGTACACATTGTTTTTACTACTACTAATTATACTAAACAAAATGGAAAATAGTCTGAAATGTGCCAACTGTTCAAAGTTGGAGCATTTGCAAGAGACAAAAGACATTCAGCAGAAACAACTTTACATGACTGTAACCTAAGACTATGCAATACATGTATGATAAACATGAAAATACCTCATGTGAAAATTTCGTCTTGAGGTATCTTTGAAGAGTGGTGATATTCTTCTCAGTGCCACTTAAAACATACTGTGGAGAATCAGCTGCTACTTTTTGGATAAGTTCCTTTAAACTTGAGAAGTTTGCATATCCTTAATCTTCGCATAAATTGCACAGACCAGCCAGCATTGTGTTACTGCGAAAATTCTTTGGAATGTGGGCATAGATGTAGCTCCTTTTCACCCCTCCACACTGTAAAATGAAAAGAGCCAAATTGACTCCAAAGGCCAAATTGGCCCCAATACCTCCAGGGCCAATTTGGCCTATGTTGGGCCGTTTTGGGCAAAAATTGGCCATAACAGCTCTGGATGGTACTGATTGGGCCCCTCTTATTTCTGAATTGGTCCACTAAATTCTATTTTGGCACTTTCTCACAATTTGGCCCTTCCAAGAGCCAAATAGGAAATGCAGATTTGGCCCCAACAAGGGATAATATGGTCCAATATCAATTGCACACAAAAAGATGACGCCATGTATAAATATATTCTGTAATTTATTACAGTGAAAACGTTAATGCTATGTACACTTGCAGAAATAAATACAATGCACTTTACCCAAAAATGAAAGTGGCATGGTACAAGTATGTATTTATCTTTTCCTTGACTGACAAGCTTATCCAAAAGTAATTGGAATACAGCAGGATCCTTGCAGACTTAAATGCATGTGTCACAAAATCTAAAGGAAGGACAGGTAAATCTTGCTGTGTTATTCCAGACATATCCATACCTCCCCAGTGGAGGGGGCTGGGGGTCCAGAATGCCTCATTTTCTAGGGGGAAGGGGGGGGGGGCTTTTGCCCTATTTTCATCATATTCACTCAAGCCTTTTCCAAGATTGGAAAGTCCAGATGGGAAAGTTCATAGGTTGAAGGCCCTTATATAATATTATCTGGAATTATACATTTCATGAATATGTCTATTTGCTGAAGTTGAAATCTACATCTGTTCATTGTAAACATCGACATCACTTTTTGGGCAAATATATTTAGACTGATTGTCGCCAACAATCGTACAAATGTGTAGTGGCCTGAAAGTTGTCAGCTCTGCTTGGCTCCTAACTGTGATGGCTCCTTCATTCAAAACCCTTACTCGATAAGCATGCAAGTGACTTTCATAATTCAACGTCACTATTTCTTTCAAAACAAAGAAAACTTGTGCATTATCTTTCCCAGGGACTGTCACAATTTTTTCAATGCATGAGAACTGTGGCAAGAGCCCATCGCCTCCTGTGTGGACAGCTACACCTTTTTGGTACTTCGTTCCATGGACGATACACCAGTTTGCCCTAAAAAAGTACAAATTGCTGTCAATACATGCATGTCATGACAAATGGCACTAGAGAATGTGGGGCTCTCCAAGAACAATACGACTGAGCACCTGTACATGTTTGCCATCAACAAAGAAATATTCTGGTGAATCCTATTTTGTATTATTCAATACCTTTTATTGATCAAGTTTTGATGTTAAAATCTACATTCAACTGAGTATTAAAAGAAATTGCTTACTCATGAATTAGGTCATCATTCTCCAACGTTTCAAGCCTCTCAAGAAGCAGGTTAAAGTATGTAGCCCTGATAGCTTCTTTCTGGGATCCTAGAAAAAAAAAGTTTTACTTCTCAATAAAATCATTAAATACATGTGGGCCATCATGAAAACCAATAGATTCATATTGACTGAGGCACCCTCTTTGATATTGTAAACCCTCTCACACCTACTGTATTTATACAGGAAGACTAAAAAAAAAAAACAATACCACCCATAATTAACTATATCGATACATGTATATTTGTCTTGAAATTGGAACAACAAAAATTCCTAGACAAAAATAACAAAACAAAGTCACTACTCTTCACACAGAATAAACTACAGCCAAATTTCCAATCATAAGACATGTACACATGAATCATTTGATGATTTGTCGCAGGCAAGTTTACATGTACATGATGTATATACAAACTGTAACAAACTGCGAGGTATTTCAGCCTAGTGTAAGATTACATGAATCGAGTACCTGGGCCTACTTCCAAAGGTTTTTCTATAGGTGGATGACCATGCGTGCTCCCTGATATTTCATAGCACTGTCTCAATTGGTGACGAAGAGCCAGTGTCCAAGGTATATTTGTGAAATTACCAAGGGATGTGGCAATGAGTCTTTCATGCTTTGCCTCGAATCGCATTGTCCAGGACCGCATCATTGGGCCAAGCCTTAAAAATTAATATGCTACATATTTGCTGTTGTTGATTTCAAGGATATCAAGAACTAAAATTTACATTGGACCTGCAGTAGTTTAAATTCCTGAAGACAAATTGCAGTTTTTAGTTACCTGAACAATTCAAAATATGATGGACCACACCCTGCACATGCATGTTGATTGTTCCAAATAAAACTAATGAATCTGAATAAATCATTCAGATAAATTGAAACAACTTCCCTTGAAACAATAACAACCCATACCAGGATTGCATCTGTACTACACGTTCCATTGCAATTTATTTTCAATAATCATCACCCATCAATTAAAATTTTTTGAATGAAAAAAAAGGTGAAAACCATTTAAATTTCCAACTAACCTGACCATCGTCCTAGGGTAATGAAGAATATAATGCATCTTGGGGATGACTGAGCAGTTGGGGTATAACTGGACAAATCTGCTGTGGTGGTCTGTAATTAAATCCCTTAAGTAAGCTGCTTTGTCGATGTTGGTCACCTCAGCAAAAATGATGTCAACTATTTCCAACAGAGTTAGAAAGAGACACCACTTCTCATCATCTTCAGGCATGTGGCTACCAATAATCAGTGGCAAAAATCGGCCAAGGCACCACATCTGTGAAGCTAAATCATATCACAATAATCAACAAAACTGCCAACATACAGGTGAACCCCTTACCTATAAGTAAAAAAACATATTGCTGATCAATGTACAATAATATCGTACTGAAGTAACAGAAAAATGTTAGGTGGTAGGAAGGACGTGTAGCATTTGGCAACCACGTACTATATAACAAAAATAATAATTGTACTGTTATTGTACTTACTATTTCAGTACAGAGATTATAACTAAACTGTAAAAGCATGTAAATTTAATACACAGTTACATCATGCAATGATGAATCTTATCTGTCACAGGCAATGAAATCAAAGTTTTGACTATAACTGGATAATGCACATGTACTGATTATTGTTAAAAAAAACTGCAAGTTAGTAATACCTCGTTGTTTGAGAGAATTTGTGTTGGAATTTAAGGTCGCATTGGATATAACAGATGGTTTGTTGGACACATCAGGATAGCCATAATCAAAATTTTGAATCCAACAATTCAAGTTATCTAATGTGAAGAACTGCTGCTCATTTACGGCATATTTGAGGAGTTCTTTGACTTCATATTGTAGAAGCCCTTCAAGGACATCATGCATTGCATCGCCAGGAAGCCCCTCAATGACATGAAAGTAACGCGACTGGTTTACCCTGGTGAAAAACCTCACAGGATCTTCAAGGATCTTTAAGGATTGCCAAAGACCTGCCAAAGATCCTTAAAGACAAGGATCTTTAAAAGATCCTTAAAGGATCTTTGAAAGATCTTCAAAGATCTTTATATGCAAAATCATTTGTTAAGATCCTCAAGGATTTGACCAAGATCTTCCAAGGATCCTACAAAGATCCTAATAAAGATCCTAGCAAAGATCTTTGCAAGGATCCTTCAAGATCCTCAAGGACTAAACAAGGATCTTTCAAAGATCTTAAAAGAATCCTTTCAAGGATCTTTTAAAGATCTTAGCCAGGATCCTCAAGGATTTGGTCAGGATCTTTTTAGGATCCTTGTCAAGATCTTCACAAGATCTTTGCAAGGATCCTTCAAGATCCTCAAGGACTAAACAAGGATCTTTCAAAGATCTTAAAAGGATCCTTTCAAGGATCTTGTTAAGATGTTAGCCAGGATCCTCAAGGATTTGGTCAGGATCTTAGAAGGATCCTTGTCAAGATCTTTGCAAGATCTGTGCAAGGATCCTTGGAGATCCTCAAGGATTTAATGAGGATCTTTCAAAGATCTTAAAAAGATCCATTTAAGGATCTTGTTATCTTTGCTAGGATCCTTAAGGATTTGGTCAGGATCTCCCAAGGATCCTTGTCAAGATCTTTACAAGATTTGTGCAAGGTTTCTTCAAGATCCTCAAGGATTTAATGAAGTTCTTTTGAAGACCTAACAAGATGCATAAAGATCTTAGAAAGGATCCGTAAGGATTTGATCAGGATCTTGCAAGGAATCTGTAATTTTATGCCAATAATTATTGATGTCTTTACAAGATCTCAGCAAGGATCCTGCAAGATCCTCAAGGATTTCAAAGATCTTGAAAGTATTCTGTTAAAGTTTTTGCTTTGATCTGGGGATCATACAAGCTTCCTTCACAAGATCCTTGAAAAATTTGACACAGTTGACAGAATCTTCAAAGATTTGATGAGGATCCTTACAAACATCATTGAGGGGATTTTCCTAAGATCTTTGCTGGGTTCTTCCTTCAATATCCTCTTTGAAAGGACTAAAGTAATGAGGATCTTGCAAGGTGGTGAGTATTATTCTAATGTATGATCTGCTGTGTGATCAAAAAACAAAACTGCTATCACTTCAAAGTACATGTATCCAACACAATTTTCAGACTTTCAGATAAGCATAAGTCTTAATTTCTGCTTGGAATGTTATGCTTAGTCTGTGCAAGAATAAACCATAAATCAGAAAAATTTATTTGTCGAAAAATAATCAGTTTTACTTTACCTTGTTAATTTACATGATCATATTTGAAATGTTCAGCAGTAGTTGCTTAAGCTTAATTATTTTGTCTTAATATTCATGCAGTCAGTTTCAGCAATTTAACGATGAAAATCCTTAGTTTTTGAACTTCTGTAGGGGTAAATTTGTTCTAAGTCTCCACAGGTCCCAAAAAACGATTCAGGAGTGACTTCTTAGCAGTATGCAATCCTTAAAGTGAGCAAGAAAAACGGAGCCAGGAGCAGCCGCCATTTTGGAATCTCGGAGAGACTGGTAATGAATGAGCCGCTTTTGGTCAGCAGCCTCATCATTGCGGGCTCAGAGAAAACAGTTGAATTCATCAATTTCGAGTTCGTTTTAAATGGGCAACATATGTTTCCTTGGATTTCCTATTATTTCAAGCTTAAATGATGCCTCAAGGCAGCAAAAACTGGATATCTACTGTTAAGAAGGAGGTTAGTTCAAAAGGAAATGATTTGTAATGAAAGATTGGCTTCAAAATTAACGATTCTAAGAAGATCATGTTCTTTCCTGTCTTCTTATATCTGCTTCCATTCGAACCTTTTAATATAATTATAAGCTATAGGCTTATATATTTACATGTAACTAGTTACACTTGAGGCAGGCTGAATTGCGAGTTTATTTAACTAAAGAAGCAGTTATGGCATAATTGTGCAGTTTATATAAAAGTTAAAATGAAACATCCAATACAATGTTCTCCAGTGCTTTTCCACTGTAGAGTGTTTCCATCACTGTAGTTAAAAGGACATGCACTAGCACAAGGTAACTGATCTGCCTTGAGTTTACAATGTCTTGATTTGAAAGCAATAATAGAGATCATCTTCTAGAGAATTGAAAGAACGGAACTGTTAACTGAATACAAAATAATTCAGAAATGATTTTAACCACACAATGACCAATTTGTTCTGTTTTGCTCTACTAGGAATACATTCAATTCATGATCAGCTACTGAGCACTGCAGTGTCAAGTCAGGAGTAGCCTGCTCTGTGCTCAGTATTAAAGCTACGTCACTTTTAATGAACATAGTCCAGTTTACTGATTTCCCTTTCTGTGAATCATACCTACTCAAACTACCAGGACACAATGCAATTGTAAATGTATTGTAAGTTATCGCTATAATCCACTCTAAATGAACACAACCAAATATTTTGAGAAAAAAGACAATCAAGACAATGTTGTCTGATTCACGCTGTGTATACTGATGAAGCTTTATGTAAAAGTAATTCTAGGTGTAGCAATTCAGAATAATAATATTACTGTAATTTTCCTAATGTTGAATTAACTTTTATGTATTTAGTGATGTGAAATTCAGAGGACAATACATAGGTCATGTACATAGGTCTGAAAAATATGGTATTTAATATGTCATAATTTTATAAAAACTCTTGTGAACTTTATAGAGATGTTATTTCAATCACAACTGCACTGTGTCAGTACTTGACATAGTCTCCAAGCTAGTTTCCAGAGTGCTGAAATTGTGGTAAATTACAGTCAAAATACTCAGCGCATTCCGCTCATTATTTAGGAATGATTTTCATTAATCAGGAACGGATTGCACTTTTGGAATCAAAATTCTATTTTTAAATTGAAGATTGAAATGTTCCAACGGTAGACTCATGCAAAGTAACGAATGTTGATTGGATTGTTACTAACAAAAGCCAAAAGTTCACACGCGAAGTACGAAACCGTTGGTGGCTGTTGGTCTCAGTCGGTTTGACATTACAGGGAATTTTTCTCAATTTTCAGGAACATTTGTGTGCATTTACAGCACACTTGTTTTTAAGAAATTATTCTTTACAGTTTTACAACAACAGACTGCTTTTTTACGTGGAAATGTGCCTGCAATTAATGTTTTGTTGAGCGAACACAAATCAGGCCAGACACGTCAAGCCGCCAACAGTCTGCTACTTGCATGTGAACATTCGCCAGATGTCAATAATAAACAAATCAGCATTCCTTATCTGGAACAAGGCTACCGTTGGAACCTTACAATATTCAATTTGAAAGTAGAATCTTGATTCCAATAATGCAATCCATCCCCGATTAATGAAAGTCATTCCCAAATAATAAGTGGAATGCGCTGAGTATTTCGACTGTAATGCTCTAAATATGTTCACAAGAAAGTGTTTTAAGGTTTCATAATAAAATTTTCATTTAATCAAAACAATGTTGAATTTGGTGGCCTAAAAGAAAACTTGTGAAGAATCCTTACAATTTTTGCAATAAATACTTAATCAACTTTAAGTTTGTTTGTTGTTTGATGTACATTACATCCTTATGTTTGCTATTCTCAGTAATTCCTAGGATCTCAATTTTTTCTCAAATTTTATCAAATTCTCTCAGTTTCCTAGAAATTTCTTCCACGGTAACCATGCGAAGCTTGGAATTCCTAGGAATTCCTAGCTTCATTTTGTAAGAGCTTGCAACATCCTTAATGGTCCTCAAAGATTGTTGTGGAACTTGAAAGAACCAAAAAGATCTTTGGGAGATTTTTGAAGATCTTTTCTAATCTTGCAAGAACTTGATGACCTTTTGAAGATCCTTGAAGATCCTAGCAAGAATTGTGGAGAAATGTGAAGATAATGGGAAGAATTTTGAAGATCAAAAGAGATATTGGCAAGAATTTTGGAGATCCTTAAAGATCTTGGCAAGAACATTGAATATCTTGACAAGAATTTTGAAAATCTTGACAAGAATTTTGAAGATCCTTAAAAATCTTGGCAAGAACATCAAAGATCTTGACAAGAATTTTGAAGATCCTTAAAGATTTTGGCAAGAACATCAAAGATCTTGGCAAGAACTTTGAAGATCTTGAGAGGAATTTTGACAAACCTTAAAGATCTTGACAAGAATTTTAAAGATCCTTGAAGATCTTTGCAAGAACTTTGAATATCCTTGTAGATCTTGGCAAGAATTTTGAAGATCTTTGTAGATCCTTGAAGATCTTGGCAAGAAATTGAAAGATCTTTGTAGATCCTTGAGGATCTTGGCAAGAAAATAAAAGATCCTTGAAGATCTTGGCAAGAACTTTGAAGATCCTTGAAGATCTTGGCAAGAATTTTGAAGATCCTTGAAGATCCTTGAAGATTTTATAAAGATCTTTGTCAGGATCCTCAGTAGGATCCTCAAAGGTCCTCATGGAGATCTTTAAGGATGCTTGAAGATCCTTCAAAGATTTTCACCAGGGTAGGATTGATCTCAGGTTTATTCCATACTGTGAAGAAAGGTCGTCATCTGAATTTTCAATGGCTGTGCAGTGCTGGTCATACATTGCCCTTGTGCGTAACTGGAAATCATCTTCACCAAACTAAAGGGAACAAAAAGAAATAGTAAAGGGTTCCAACATTACAATGTGTTAATAAAATCTGTTGCACAAGTCTTATTTTTAGTGCATATTTTTTGTAGGGCCATCAATCAGCTTTAATCATGGAGGGAGACTATAAAGGATGGTGTTCATATGACTACTGGAAAATAAAGCAAAAGGTTATTACACTGTGCACCAACTCATAAAAAACCCATGGGAGTAAATGCAAAGTGAACAAGTAAAATTTTCAGAGTCATAGGAAAATTACTGTTCAATGATGAACAAATGGCACAGTATTCATTTTATGTCACCACCTTAGTAGCAACATCATTTGCATTTCCCATGCAAACTCTGCACTTCAATGCAGAGGAGCTTCCAATTTTGAACCCACCAATCTCCTGGGATGCTAAGTTGTCCCCAGAAACAAAGCTAATAGTACCGGTGAAAGACTTCCTTTCCCCATTGATGATGAATTGGTATCCTCCATCCTATATAAAAAAAAAATACATATCATTTACAAAAACGGCTCTCACTGGCTGTACATGTAACTTTCTGCATGAAACAGAAGTGCAAAAGAGATAGGTGTAAATAGTATAAAGTGCATAAGAAATAAATAGTAAATATAGTCATAGCAGTGAAGTTGTTATCCTACTCATGGGTTGCCCTGCTACAGATATTCAATAAAATTGTTGTCAATAATTATAAATAAAAATTCTCACCTGTTCTAGCTGCCCAAGCTGTGTCATGAATGTTCGAAGAACTTCATTGCATCCATACTTCTTGATCACAGGTCTTTTTGCAATTGCAAGAAGCTGCATTGCCTTCAGCTGAGAGCGGTGCTTGGGGTCAATGTTCCCAAGTGTATAGTAGAAAACACCTAAAAATGAAAATGGTAATACTGAAAAAAAGACCCTTACCAGCAAGCTCAGAAGGGTTTCATTAACGAGCATTATGAGATGAAATGTTTTTAAACTGGAGAAAGCCCCTTATAAAAATATTAAGAATGGCATATACAGCTTCTTGATATCTTTTTTGGTTCCTAGGATATGGAGGTTTTATTGACTTAATACAATAAAATACAACTGTCTTATTACCAACTTTATGTTTGGAGGTTTTGCTGCCCAGTGGATTCACAACTTCAACCTCATCATAATACAATATAATCTGTAGAGCACAGGGGTCCCTGGAGAAGAGTGGGTGCTGCTGGAAAATCTGACCATCACAGTAATCAGCAATCATCCCATCATGGCGCTGATGTGAATTTTCTACCTGTATTGAAACAATTATATAAATGGTTCTCTATCTTCATTGTCTATCTTCATTTAAATCTTATTTTTCTTCCTTTCTTCTGTATGTTTCTTGTAATTTCTGTGTGTGTGTGTGTGTGTGTGTGTGTGTGTGTGTGTGTGTGTGTGTGTGTGTGTGTGTGTGTGGCAAAGCTGAATAAATAAATAATTAAATGAATGAATAAATTAATCTTGAAATCCTGTAAAAGCTACAAAGAAATAACTCCTGCTATGATATTCCACTCTAACAAGTTCAAGTCTATACCTAGAAATAAAACTTTCAAGTGACCAGTCAGTCCGTTGGCTCCCAGCAAGGCTGTCACTAAGCTTTTTCGAAGCCGGTCCCTCAGAGAAAGTAGCCAGTCATAAATCACACAAATCTTCCTATAACTGATTTACTTTTTTTAAAGTTGGAGTAGCCAGTTGATTTTACTGTTACTAGTATCCCGTAGCAAAAGCTGGTTGCCGGCTACTAATGACAGTCATGCCCAGTTACGCAAATGAAAAGAATTAAGGGAAATGGTCAAAACTATTGTACTCAGACAGGACCCACCATTCTGCAAAAAGACAGGTGGTCTCTTTATGTGCCCCCCTCCCCCCCCCACCTTAAAAGATGGTGTCTTGTTTGTATAGCCCTCACTCTATCAGGAGCAGAAACTAAGAAAACGATTCAAACCTTGCTGTGCTAGTTGTTCAGCAGCGCAAGCTTCATGCACAGCTAATATGAAAGACTCAACTCAAATTTTTAGGCCAATAAATGTTGTCCATTTGGCTAATCAGACAGGTGGTGTCTTGCATAGCCCCCCCCCCTACCCCTACACAAGGTGGGTCCTCATCGAGTACACTTGTTATGACCACTTCCCTAATATTCCAGACAAAAGTTACTGTGATCTCAGGACCGGAATAGTGGTACATACACCATGTATTCTCTATACTGTAACCATGCAACAAAGGGTCTCAAGATCACATGAATTAAAATATTAAGCGCCATTATCAGAGAGGACCAGGCATGGGCTGTGGATGGGGTCGAAGCAAACTTGACTTCACCCTGTAAAACAATACATGTAAATTACAGTAACACAGCAAACACTTAGCACAATAAATAAAATTTCTGTTCACCTGTTTCAGAATTGAAGGGTTGTTCAACCATTGCTCTAAACTTTCAAGTAAAGGGATCTCGATGACTTCATCATTTAGTTGAACCCTTCTCCTTTTTGCACCTTTTTGTCGATGACCATGGAAATTGCCAAGGACACGTTTAACAGGTTCCTGTAAAAGACGGATTACATAATGTATAATTAAGGTGTTCATTGGCAAGCGAGTACTGTGTTCGGCAATTTAGACAATTTTTCATACTTACAACAAGACCAAACATTTCTTTAAATGCTTGTCTCTGTCTGTTTTCTGATTCCAGGTCTTGAAATGGGCTTGCCTCTTCAGAATTTTGCTCAAATAGAGTTTGCCATGTGACGTTTTGCAACATATCATCTTCCTCTTGTGCATTATTCTGAAGCTGATTCGCAATGTTAACACATACCGACTTGACAGCAGCAGACACAAGAGTATTGGTGCTCTGTACAATGTCATCTAGGGCTTTTTGCGATAGATTGTGTGTCTCCTTAATTCGCAAGAGATATGCTGCACTAGTGCTCCTGAGCTGTACACCTGGTGGATTGTCTTCATCTTCGTCTGATAGTGGTTCCCCAGTAAATACATCACCCGCTGGTTCTTCAATCTCTATATCTTGTACTAAATCCTGTGGCTGTTCAACTTCACGTGCAATTTGTAAAAGTTCTTTGTGTGTTCTGTTTAAGTGGCTTCTGTAGCCATAAAATGTCTTATAGGTTTTTCCACATCCATTAATGCCACATGAAACAAAAAAGTTGGGATCCTCCCTATGCACTCGCTTGAAATGACTGATCAGTAGCGAAAAATTGTCGAGGAAAGCATTGCACATGTTACACGAAAGTCCCATGACTTGTGGTTTTGAGCACAGTAGCTTAGGGATCGAGGAATGTTAGCAGCGTGCACCAATACGTAAAACATTAACTTGGACGAAGCCAGTTTAGTCTTTTGATTCGTTCACTCAACTTTACAGTGTTAATCTTTCGTTAATGATTGAAATTTTGGTATAAAAACGATTTCCTTCCAAAATTCGTCCTCTTTTCCTGGTGTGTCTTAGCAGCTAGTGTTCGTAACGTTTTGCATATCCAGGCGATCAAACCTTGACCTCAGTCGAATACCATGGATTATAGTGGTGATTTTTCAACAGACGAGATTGTTTCTTGGCTTCGTGCACATGGATTTTCTTTGGAAACTTCTGAAAGGATAGGTAAGCAAACGAATTAACAACATATTTTCACGTAGGTTTCCACGTGCAAACTCAGTTCCATTCGTAATGTTCCAGTCATAATTGTTCGCTCTTTCGTCTTCCAGAAAAGGACGGTGTCGACGGGCAAGATCTCTTAGATATTGCTGAAGATGCAGACGAGCTACGGCACTACTTTCCCCAGATAAAAGAGCGTCTAAAATTGAAGAAACTGGTGATTGCAGCAACCAAAGAAGACAAGAATGCTGCGCTGGTAAGATAACATAACTTTCGCGCCATCATTGACGCATGCTCAGGACAAGGCTTTCTAGTTCCCAGAGGCCTCTGGGACATGCGGAGCCTCAGCGGTTTCACAACTAAGGTCATGTGCATCGTTTTGGCGCCGAGATCGAGCAACGGTTTCAGTACAAACTGATACAAACTAAGAGTTTTTATCGACACTTGAAGTGTTGAATCATTTAATGTGTCTTTAATAGATCATAAATGCGATCTTCTCTGGCATTTTGAAACATTACTCTTGAAAACGTTTACTGGTGTTTTCTTTTCTCTATCTCTTTGTAGTGTTTCCATTTTAACTGACATTTTTGGTTCTTTCCGTTTCAGTGTTCAGATCCTTGTTCGAGCGTCTCAACAGTTTCAAGGACCAACACCAGTGGCAGTGGCGCCAGTAGTTGTGGCAGCGATGGAGATGATGTTTTACAGATTTCAGGTAGATCACCCGCACTTACATCGACACCAAAGGAAAAGTCCAGGCCGCACGAGGATCCCTGCAGTATGGAGGAGGCACCAGTGAATGCTAACGTAAGCTTAAGTTCTTACGTGATTTTCAGGACAAAGTGCCTGCAACTGGTGGACTGGTTGCTTGAGTTCTTTTGAAATATGTGAACATTTTCAAATAATTAATAGTACTTATTCCGCAAACTGAGAAAACTATTTCCCATATTTGTAGGGCCTTACTCTTAACAAGTAGAAAAACATCTACATCTGTATCTTGCACATTCACTTCACTTCACTGTCTCAGGCCCTATGTGTGATAGGTTCCCTCGGAAATTTGATGTTCAAACTTTATATAAGCCCTTGAACAATACTTGTTGTGAACATCAAATTTCCTCAGGCAACCTATCACACAGTAGTGGCTTCGATAGAAGAACTCTATTGTTTAAGTAGCAAAAGCTAGCCGAGGTGGGCAGTGGCTATGTTGTGGTTCAGTTTTATCCCTGGTTCAATTTTTATTTTCCTTTGTTTTATACTCATTAAATCATACAATACCATACACAAAAACAAAGGAGAATAAAAATTGAACCAAGGATAAAATCAAACCACAACAGCTATATTACTAAGCAACACAATTAGAGAAACTGTGCTAAAGTAGCCAGACGGTTAAGAATTTTTACAGAGATTCATAGCATCTTACCTGTATTAATCTTAACAGGAAGAAAAGGGAGGTACCTTGCATGGAAGTTCAGCATCAAAAGATGAGAAAAGCAGGGGTAAAAACTCAGAAAAAAAGGAGAGATTTGCACCAGTGAGATGTCTCTTATCATTTTACATATTTATTATGCACCAGTCAAAGTAAAGCCCAACGTCCCCACCCCTGGGGCAACAAACGATTCAATACAGTGCCTGTAAAAAGTAGGGGAATAACAGGATTTTTATGGTTCTTATTTTTTAAATCAAATCTTTACATGTAGGTTCTTCCGGGATGGCTGTCGAAGTTCCAACTACCATCACGGGTAAGTACATGTATATATGTTTTTTTTCCTGTTCAGTGTTTCTTTTTAGTCCAGTAATACTGGAATACAACTAAGGTAAAGAGAGGTATAATTTTTCCCAAATAAGTAAAATGCAATAGTGGAAGTTAACCATTATTAAGCTGTATGTTTTCCTTGCATGTACAGTTTGTTTGCGCACTTGGAATCTTTGTAGTTGCATTATTTACTTTTTAAAATCTCCTTATTTATTCATCACTTAAAATAAACATAAGCAGGTCACATTGGCAACCATCATAAAAAGTGCCATGCAGTTTATGTGAATAGCAAATTAATTTGTCTTTTACAGTTTTCTGCATCGGTAGAATTGGGGCTTAAAGCTGGTTACCTAACACCCAACCAAAAGAGTGAATTAGTGCGTGACATCTACATCAGCATCAACAACTTCACCACCAATCCAAAGCGGTCAGAGAGGGAGTGGATTGCAAAGCAGATCATTGCAAAATATCCATGCATGGCAGGCAAGATACTCGTCGATTCTGATACTGAATGGGTATGTACAATTTAAACTATAAACTATTGTTTTGTTGTCTTCTGACTGTATGCCAAATACTAATAGCCCACATTTACCAGTAGCAATTGGAATTACAATTTTGTAATTCCAATGAAGTGTGTTTTTTTTGCATGTATGAGTGGAACATATTAATAATGTTACTTTTGCATTGCCAATAACCAGTTGGTTAGATGTGGCAGATAAAAGTATTGAGCAAGGAAGTAATAAGAGGGTAGTAATAATAAGTGACAGAGAGTAAGGGAGGGGAGGGGATTTAATGCAAATTGAAAAGATACAGAAGAAATGAACTATATGCTGAAACTTTTCAGACTGGAGTTTCAATTCAGTTTCAGTAACATTGTAGCAAGTTTGTTTTTGCTAACAACCTTGCTAATAATGTTTTGTATATGCCTTTCTTTCAGGGTTACTTAGAGGTAAAGATATTTAACCGTATGAAGAAAATCCAAAAGCCTAAACGCCTTGCTGGTACTTCAGAAGGTGACGGCGGTTCTTCAAAGGCCAAAAAACAGAAAACAAAAATGCACATTTGGTCAGAGCAGCCAGACATGCCTGAGGGAGAGACATTGGAAACGCTGAGGACCTACGCAAATGAAAACCGAGAGGAGGTCAAAAGAAACCCAAAAAAGCAGAAACTCCACAAAGATTTTATGGACAAGACATTTGCCCTTCGCCGCCATGACATCCTGACAGCACCTAAATTGGTGAAGGACGTGCTGCTCGAATATCCATCACTTAAAAATTTCATCCATGTAAGTATCTGGTTAAATTGCATGTGTCCGCGATACACTGTACACTAGACTTGCTTGGAATCGCTCATTTGATTTGCAGGAAATTTAGACCACTGGATACTGATGGCATGCGCGAGCATGAAAATCAAAATGGTGGCTGCGGAACGAGCAACTTGTATCACCTGCAGCACGCCAATTCTCTATGGTAATCTTGCTGCCATTTGGATTTTTATGCTCGCATGCGCCTTCATTGCAAATTAGTAATGCCATTCCACTATCATATTACTACTCTTTCCAAAGGATACAAAGAAAACAAGCAACTTGGAGCAAGTCTAGTGATCAGGGAATTCCAACATGTACTGCGGAATTACCTCCTTAATTGAACTTTGCCAATAGCGTA
This sequence comes from Siderastrea siderea, assembly GCA_964030785.1. Lineage (NCBI taxonomy): Eukaryota > Metazoa > Cnidaria > Anthozoa > Scleractinia > Rhizangiidae > Siderastrea > Siderastrea siderea. Next base: position 19,811,005 of record OZ034977.1, read on the forward strand.
CTGGGGTTTCTTCTCCATCAATCACAACACTCCTGCAAGATGAAGGGCGTGATATGTCATCACGCAACAGGGACTCCAACAATTGATCCAAAGTGTCCTGTGACACACACAGACGGCTAAATTTCAAGGACTCAGGTGGCACACCTCCTCTACCAAACAAAATACGGTGTACACGTGCAGCAGTCACTGTGCTTTTCGAACACTTGAAAATTTCTGTAAGAAATGTCTGAGGATAGTCCGCTGCTACTATTGATAACAGCCGCCTTCTCTCTGCCGAATAGGTGGTGAGTCTTCCCAAGCTATTAGCAGCGTCAACTCTTGTCTTGAAGGATTGAGGGGTATTTCCTTGAAAAGCAATCTGGCTGCTGGACTTCGTCCCAGAAATTTGGATTGGCTGTTGAAGCTTTTTGGATTGCTTTCTTATAACACTTTTAGTTTCTTTACTTTTACATTCTTGGTACTCCTTTACGAGTGAAGACAGAAATGCACTGGTCATCCTATCATCCTCCTTCTTCCCAGACTCTCCAAAAGTGCTTCGCCATTTTTTGGACTGCAGCAGGTCGTCAACCAGGTCATTGAGTGCAATACCATCACCGTGTACATACATGTCCAACATGTCATGAAAACGTTCAATTATCTCCGCTCTCATGTCAGTTCTTTTACTTCGCCCATAACACTGATATGGGCGAATGGGTGGCAGTGGACCAGCTTCTGTCGTTTGGTTTGTAACAGGCTGTGTGGATGGAGGGGGCATGGCAACCATATGTCTGCTGTGGTCAGTTTGGGTTGAGGCATCATGTACCACTGGCAAAGGATCATCAAACTCGAAATGTTCAGCTGTGTCTTCACCTTGTAAGGCATCAGAAACTGTTTTCTGGTTTTGAGCAACAAAAGTTGGCAAATTAACGTCTCGCCAAAAAAAAACCTTTTCCCATAATGAAACGATAAATAAAGAAGAAGTCATGGTGTGGTAAATTACTGCATTATTTTGGAATATTCGAGCAAAAGCACAATGCAAGGTTTAACCTTCCCTGCAGCTTATCGTATTTAGTTTCCAACTGGATACGGCTTCTACAAGACGTGCAGATCTTTCTCTTGCGACCTTTGTGCCGGCCATCCTTGTTTATACCACAAAACTTCGCCTCAAATTCTGTGGCAACCCTCAGATCGGTGATATCGGAATGTCCCCACGTGTTATGTTGCGGACAGCAGCACGAAGTGTTTGGAGGCATTCTTCACTTTTAAATTACGTTTTACATCCCGAAAATTAAATAAGACCTGTCTATTCAGCTTCTTTTAGTTTTAAACTAAAAAAAGATATTGAAATTTAAGCGAAAAATACCGATATCAAGGTGAGAACTTCACGGTGATGCCTCGATCTAATATGGCGGCCGATATGGGAAGACAATTCTTCTCGATTAGAGCCAGTTCCCCATATCCCATGGTAACGAAACTCGGTATATACAATGAAAATGATGCTGGGACCTAGATTATCGCCAAAAATAGAACAAAAATTAACTTCAAAGCCATTTTTACGCCAATTTTGACTTTCCAGCTAATCAAAGGCCAAAAATATAATTCAAGTAATGGATTAGCTGTTGACAGCTTTGGATTTCAGATGCCTACGTCTTGCGAGAATCATTACTTAATATTATTGGAGTTAAGGAGTGGGGGCCAAATCAGCCCCCACCCCCCCCCCTCCCGCCAACCACGGTGCCACAAAAAGCCTTGTCTGAATAGGATTAAAATTGTTCTCTATCTTCATCGTTCGTTTACGAAACCACTCTTTTAGGTTTTCGATGGCCTTGTTTCTCCTTATTGAAGACCGGCAAGTGATTGCCTGTAACGCGCCTTTTTGCACGTGAATCTGTGACTTTACGAGCAAAAAGACGTTTGATGTTTATTGAGGCAAAGGTTTGTGACAGTGACAAGGTATGAGCAAGAACGGTTAGCACCATTTCTCGTACCTGATATCGTCAATTAAGCACATTTCCGACTTTTTCAGCACCACCTGACAGCTCCAAGTTATTTCCCCATGTCTCTCAGCTGCTCTTTGCTTTTTCCTTGCTAAAATCCCGTTTGTTAACCGCTTGTTTTTAATTCAGTTCAGTTCATTTTGGTCAACATTTTAGTAGAGGTGTGACTTTAGTTAGGTTCCTCACAATAATTTTTATCGAGAGTATGCTACATGGCCGCGCGTGCAAAGTTACTAAATTTATTTTCGAGTGTGAAAAAAAAACTGAATTCATTCGCTGTTAGTTTTTGGAAAAGTCACAATCATCGTAGAAGTTAACATCGTTCCGTGTACAGATGAAGTTATTTGATTAATGCCTTAGCAATCCTTGAAAGGAATTCTCGTTAGTAATGTCAGCTGTAGAAAAGTATTACCTAAGTGTGTAATCGTTTGATCCATTGCACTGGAAGACCGGTGAACAGTACTTTAGCGAGTAACTGTCATCCACGAGTTTCAGTAAGGGAAAAACATTGCCGAAGCATGCGCTTCACATTTAACTTCACTGTTTCGTGGTTGTCTCGTGTAGGTTGTATTTTCCAAGCTGAATTATTAACTAGACCTGCCGTTTTTAGTAGCTGTGCGCTTATCCCTTACACACATTTTGACACAAGTTTGGTGAGAATCGGTTTCTATAGTTACGAGATATCACGTCATAAGTAGCAGGTGGTTAAGCCATTTTGCAGAAAAATACGTGTTTTTTACCCTTTTTAGATGGAAAATACTAGAAATGTGAACATAAAGCAGCAAAATGTTTAATTGTGTCTTATTCTACATGTACAACATCAAAAACGTCCAATTTTAAACGTTTTTTGACAATTTCTAATTCTCTGTAAAATCGAAGATGGCGCCCAAAATGGCGGCCATCTTGAATGACGTCACGAGCTCCCAGCAGCGCAGCAACCCATAATATGTACCTCGTCTTGTAGAGCACATCACAGGCTTTCTACTAAAGGTGAAATGACTTTTCGAAATATTGTAACTTAACGAAAACCCAAGGGGGGATCATCAGCCCCCCCCCTGGTACGACGGTGGGGGTGTTACTTTGCTTGTAGGTCCGAGGGTTAAGGCAGTAGGATGGAAATTATACCTTTCCCCCTGCTCCTTTGCCTTGAATTAGCATTAGGGATGAACAGTGTCAGAAAATGGTATCTGTCAACTACTAACGATCGAATAATCATATCTCAGTTTTCGTTTTTTTGGACTAGGTAAGTACTCACTAATTAATTATTCCGACAAATCTCGTGACACAGCGAGAAAGAATGTAATTATAAAACGAGCAATATTTTAATCACCCACATCTTTAGCACTTTTTATATATCTCACCGGCATCTTCTCCTCTATGCGTCTAATAGTGCATACTTCTCTACCCAGGGAATTTATTTACTTCTGTTTTTATTCTATCTGTTGATTTCCTTCGTTCAAAACAATCGCTTGGAAGCTTCTTTTACAGATTCCAGATTCTGTTTCCGGATTCCGGTTTCCGGTTTCCGGATTCCGGATTCCCAATTCCCAATTCCCAATTCATGATTTTGGGGGTGCTGGTCCCTCACTTCTTGGAATTTAACCGGAAGCTGAGACTGAGGCCGGGTGCTTTCAGAACTGAAAGATCTTTGTTTTGGTGTGTTTGTTTGTTTGTTTCTTGCTTTTATGGTTTACAAGTGAACTTTTTTTTCTCTTATAATTACGTTTTCTTGTATATGTATGTGATTGTATGGCTGATACCCGTCTGTACCATTCATTACTGGCTAAAAACAGTACGGTTAGTTATATTCTACCCCCGTTTTCCTAGAATAAACGGATGTTTATACTGCAGGGTCACCCTTCACTGATTAGGGAAATTTCCCTTCGATTTCAGGGGATTCTTGGAAACGTGTTTGTCTAAAAGCTGGCTGTTGCACTGACAACGTGTTCAAGACGTTTCATCGGAAAGAGACTTTCTGTGAGAAGAGAAGCAGTGGATATGTTTCACAAAGGTAACATTAAGCAGATTTCTTAACTGATAATTTTTGCCGAAATTGCAGGAGATAGATTCGTAGCTATAGTAGTAGCGTAGAATTACGTTGTAGTTTTGCGTTAACTTGTCGGTGGGTGAATTAACTCAAAATATGGCTTCATTTTGTATCTCATTCTGTCGATGACTGCGAAGTCCGAAGTCAAGCCTAAAATTGAAAAAATAAGTAAATAAATAAATAAAAACTCAGCAAGTTTTGTCGTTTTTGGTCGTATCGACGGCACACTATGAACAACATCTTTACAAGTATTCACGCCTTTTTTTATGACTTTCGTCACGTTAAGTTTCTCCTTACAGCACGAAAACCTAGATAACTTCCTTGTAACAGTTTAGCGTAATTTCCAATAATACGTGATGTATGCAGAATCTACAAACGGCCCTGAGAACTGTAAAGCCGGAAGTGATAGCCAGTTTTAGACAGTTTCGCTTTCAATTGTGTTAAATAAGAGGCCATTTAACTCGTGCCTTACGGAGTTTATTGTATATAATTATTGCTTTACTTTGTGAAATCAGTGATGAAAATTTCCTTGAATGTCGTCCCTCGGCATTCAGCAAAACAAGACGGCATCTTTTGCAGGTAACAGTGACAACTTCTTATAAAAGTGTTTTCTTTGAAGCTGCTGTATAATATCACTATATTCAAGGCCATGAAAGTGTTAATAAAGTGTCTTTGAGAGCACAGAAAATGAAAGCAAGCCAAACAAGCTTCAGTTTGGATGCTTTTGTGTTACTTAAATTAAAAATGCGCCCTGCAACGATGTTGGAAGGTAAAGCTTGGAACAAAAATAAAGTAACCAATACATTGTTAACATTACTTTCCCGCATTTGCGATTTATGTTTTAGAATTTGAAGGACTGATGATTTCTGAACGCTCAAACTACATTGCTGTAGTTGCCATTGATTTTGGGACGACGTACAGCGGCTTTGCCTTCGCCTTTAATCACAAGGAAGGAGAAGGGGGCATCCATATGAACAGAACATGGGGCAATGATCAGGGTCATGCTACTTTGAAAACTCCTACCTCTCTACTACTTCGTCCAGATGGACAATTTGATTCATTTGGGTACGAAGCAGATGAAAAATACGCCAATTTTGTTTATGGGGAGGATCGTGAGTACTTGTACTTCAAGCAGTTCAAGATGACACTTCATAAATCAGAGGTACTAGGTATTATATAATGCATTAGTGCATTTAGACAGCTTTTACGTTAGTTGATGTCGGCCGTCACGGATGACAACTAAGCAAAATTGATTGGGGGACTTCTCAAAGTCGGGTGTCGGGTTAGGCATTGCGCATTAAACAGTGTTCGGTACTTTGCCTTAATACTTTTCTTACTTCAAATCATTTGTCAAGCCAGATCTTTGTTTAAGCTATCTGGGGACTGACGTTGTAGTCCCATGATCGTTTACGCATTCCGGGTATGAGTTATGACACGACTTCTTTCAGGTTAGTCTTATTTCTCCAAGTTACTGGGTAAATGTTTCTAGAAACAAAAAAATGTTGCAAACCAGTTATGCCTTACGTTTAATTCATTTTGTTTTTACCAAAGAGTTTAGACCGAAACACCAAGTTAAGGGCGAAAAATGGAAAAGAAATAGACGCTCTGGTAGTGTTTTCCCATTCCATAAGATACCTCAAAGATCGAGCCATCGAAGTTATCCGCGAGGTGACTGGAGACGACGGCTACAACGCCATGGACATGCAGTGGGTTATAACGGTACCTGCCATTTGGAAGCCCGCCGCTAAACAGTTTATGAGAGAGGCAGCGTATCAGGTAAACAAGACATCTTGAAAAGAATGTCTAGAAAGCCATTGATTGATTGATTGATTGATTGATTGATTGATTGTGTACGTCTTTAGTCTCCAGGCTGCTATGGCAAATTTCGGTTGGTAAGTTTGTTGTCAGTAGTTGTTGACTATATAAATATATGAAGGTGAGGCTGTCTTACTTAGCAGTTTGTATTGGCTCTCGGACGTATTGTGGAAGGGAGGAGCTGACTCGTACTCAGTCGCTATTTAGTAGTTCTAGGAGCTAGAGAAGATTGGATACGAGAGTGGTCTAGAACGAGCGGGGAATCTTGGGAAGAGACGAAGGGGGAAGGGGTAGGGGGGCGGGAAAGACACATAATGCTAATCCCCCGTAAGGTTTTCAAAATTTTACAGGATAAGTTTACTTTATTTTATTTTATTTCTGATTTAATTCTATTAAATTTCGTTTCCTTTTATTGTATTGTATTATATTTTAGGTTATTTTATCAAAACCTATCCTTTTGACTAGCTGTACATTTGTCCCTTGGACACATTTTGGCAAGGTTTGATTTCACCATTTTCACTCTTCCGGGGGAAATATAAAACGCTGACAAAAGCAGCAACGTGCTTAAAGATATTCTTCATGACTAGCATGATTTCAGTTTCTAACCTTTTGTTATTGATAAATTCCAGTTTTGAGAAAAATCTAAGATGACGGGCCTTCCACATACCTTTGGTTTGGGTATAAGTGTGCTCGTATGTCCAAGGGTAAAAAATGATAAAGTTTATATTCAAGGCCATCTCGAAAGAAATTCTCTGAAAAAAATGGGTTCTTTTCAGAAAGTGAAATGGCCACTGTCATAAACTGTTTGTTGTGATTTTTCGTAAAATTTATTTGGGAACGATTTGTTATAGCAGGCCCTTGTCCATCAAGTCAGACGTTATCATGGCAACCACTTTGTGACAAAAAAGTTTTCTCCCAATTTTAAAATACTTACTTTTATGAAAAAAATTTGCCTTTAAAATTTTGCCTTTTTATACCTTTTTTTTTTTTGTTAATTTATTGATTTTGATCACTTCTTGACCAATTTTGAGGCTTTTTGTGAAGAATAAAGAAATCCAAGATGGCGGATCCAAGACGACCGCCGTTTGAAAACATGACGTTATTCTGACGTCATATGAAGCCATCACCTGATGTTGCAAAAAGGGTACTTATACCGATTCTCACCTAACTTTGCCAAAGTTACGCATATCCAAGGGGTATAAGTACAGGTATTGAAAACGACAAGTTCTAATAAAGAAATCCTCTTAAAAAAAATTGAAAAACAAAACCCTTACGTCATGGAGGGGAAGGGGGGGAGGGGGTTGGGGGGTTAGCAGCTACTTAAGATAAAACTAAAAATGCACACAAGAGTGGCTAGCATTAAAAATATTTCACGACTCCACTCCCACCCCCACCACACGCAGCATAAGGTATTTCTGTGGCATGCTTTTCGTTATTTTAAGGCTGGGATTGGCTCAGATGATAACCCTGAACAATTGCTTATTGCCTTGGAACCAGAAGCAGCTTCTGTATACTGCAGAGAAAAGAAGATGTGAGACTTCACCTGTGAGAGGGGAGATGCTTGTGTCTCTGATGTCTTTGCACGTCCTGGGGCAAAATATTTAGTGATTGATATCGGAGGTGAAGTTTTCATATATTAAAAAGTTTGATTATGATAAGTTAGAACAATCAGTGATCATAAATGTTGCGATCTTGAGAAATACTACTTCTATAAAGCAAAACTTAGAGATACAAACTGATACACATAGCTTTCTCTGTGCACTCTGCCATTTTACTTTTAAGTGATATAGCTAAATGTTTATATTATGTGAGAAAACAACACACGCACAAACCACAAAGGTTTTGTTCACTCATATAATTAAATAACAGTTTATTTAAATCTGAACTGTATTTAAAGCAAATTTGTTTAAAAGGTTTGTCATCATCATCTGATATCCCACGTCTTTTCTCCAGGCACTTTTCATCTCAGGCGAAAGACGTATCTTTTGTGGCTTTTGGCATTGATCCCGTATATAGTGTGAAATGAATTCAAAAACAATTTCAAACGCTGAGAGCTGAGTAACTTTTCCCTGGATTATTTGAAGGCTCTCTGATAGCTACTTTGTATCCGGCACCAAAAGTTTCTTGTTTACCAAGATTATGCAACGTATGTCTTTTTCAGTTCGCGCAACCATTTTTTAGAAACAATAATCATCCTAGCATGTGAGCCAGGAAGTTTGACGGGGAAGATTGACAGCTTGGCTGATTCAAAACTAAACAGGGCGGCCTCGAAAATATTCAAAGGATGGTTAAAATAAACGTGATCGCTTTAATTTTGTCGTGGGACATAAGGAACTGTAATGTTCATATTTCTGGAACAAACAATATAGAATATCGTAAAAGGACAAATGATCAAGGTAACAAATTTTGTGGTCAATTACAAACGTGGCCTATTGTTTGTATTCCGTTTTTTAGTTCTTATCCATTAAGAACACATTACTTTTCTTTGCAATTCTGGCTACCGTAAGCTTTAGAATTCTCTTAACCAGGCCATTCAGTCAGCTCAATAGTAAATCAAACTTTCATCGTTATAATACATCCATTAAGTTATCTTCATAACAATTGAAATTATTTAATAAAGGATTTATGTCTTGTGAGCCAGGAAGTTTGACGGGGAAGATTGACAGCTTGGCTGATTCAAAACTAAACAGGGCTGCCTCGAAAATATTCAAAGGATGGTTAAAATAAACGTGATCGCTTTAATTTTGTCGTGGGACATAAGGAACTTAACTGTACTGTTCATATTTCTGGAACAAACAACATAGAATATCGTAAAAGGACAAATGATCAAGGTAACAAATTTTGTGGTCAATTACAAACGTGGCCTACTGTTTGTATTCCGTTTTTTAGTTCTCATCCATTAAGAACACATTACTTTTCTTTTCAATTCTGGCTACCGTAAGCTTTAAAATTCTCTTAACCAGGCCATTCAGTCAACTCAATAGTAAATCAAACTTTCATCGTTATAATACATCCATTAAGTTATCTCCATAACAATTGAAATTATTTAATAAAGGATTTATGTCTTGTGGCTTCGTAGTATATATGTATTTGTTGTCTTTAGGTGGAACTTTAGACGTTACAGCTCATGAAATATTGCCAAACGGCAATATAAAAGAAATCTATCAAGTAACCGGAGGACCATATGGTGGAACAAAAGTTGACGACGAGTTCGTGTCCCTACTTAAGAGATTTTTTGGCCCTTCTGTTGTAGAAGCATTCTGCGTGAACTATCCTGGAGATTGGCTCGAAATGATGAACGAATTTGAAATGAAGAAGAGGGGACGGCGAGCTTTTGAGGGTGAAGCAACTAGACTTAGACTTCCCCGTGCCTTTACCACTTTAATCTCAGAACACGGGGGTATTGCTTTTGCAAAGGGTTTTGACGACGTCCGATTCATGAGGAACGAATACTTCTGTTTGGACTCTACGGCAATGAAAAAGCTTTTTGAGCCAGTTTTGATTGGAATTGTCAAGCACCTGAGCAGCCTTCTTCAAAATTGCTTGTTTCAAGGGTTGCAATTTTTCTTTCTGGTTGGAGGTTTTGCCCAATCTGCCTTACTCCAAGACACCATCAAAAAGAAATTCAGCGGCAGGTAATACGATTATTAAACCTTCGTATTTTTGCCTTTAACATTGTTGAAATGACCCCATGGCCCGGAAATCATTTTTACCGAACCTACAATTACTTCACTGTACGGATTCTTAATCACTGTACTGCCATTCTATTGTGTCCTGTTCGCTTGTTCACAAAAATTAAGTATCTTAACATTAACCTCCGTTAGTGGGAGAACAATTTTTTTCCCGCTTGCGCGCCTAATTGGGACTTGGGCAATCCACGGACGTTCAGGGACTGCTGTAGCAACAACAACGATTAAACTTGCCTTAAGTTACTATTAAGTTACCTTAAGTTACCTTAAGTTACTATTTTTATCCACTATTGGGTTAACCGTGTTTTTTTGTTTTCGAGAGGCATTTAGCGACCATTTACCGCACTCATTCAGAAAAAAAAGGATCTCCAGCTAGGCTAGCCAGCTTGGTTAGCGTAACATTTGCAGTGGGTAGTTAATGCTTTCCAACAAGGCCTTTACATTAGTTATTGGAAAATAACACTGAAAGGATCCTCTCACGGAAGGGAGCCTTCTAGACTACAACGCATGCAATCCCGGGTTCAGTTTTGTACTGCATAATAATGTCTTGCAAATGCTTCTCGACCTTTTTCTGAGATCAAGTGTCAAGTGTACTATCTGTTCTTATCAGTGCACAGTAAAAGGATCAATCGTTTTCGTTTGCCGCTGCGGGGGTGGGACTCAAAATCAATAAGTATTAAAATTTGCAAATGGTAAGTTTAGGGAGTAGATAATTCAGCAGTTTTTTGACCAACTTGCCCAATTTGTTGAATTTAGTAATCGCTAAAAATCGCACCCTTAACGTAAGTCAAGGCATGCGCGAAAAGTTTAAGGCTGGTTTTCACTAGCGACGGAGTTGGAGTCGGAGTCGTAAGCGGAGTCGTAAGAGCGCTTATGACCTAGTGAAAATCAAAAATCGGAGTCATAAGCTCGACGGAATCGGAGTCGGAAGAATCAGAACGTTTCTATTTTCTTCCGACTCCGCTTACGATTCCGTCGTTTACGATCTAGTGAAAACCAGGTTGTCGGAGTCGGAAGCAGAAGCGGAAGGATAAACCAATCACAGTGCTCGTTCCCACGCTTTGTGATTGGTTTAGCTCTTCCGCTTCTGCTTCCGACTCCGACAACCTAGTTTTCACTAGATCGTAAGCGACGGAATTCGAAGCGTAAGCGCAATTGGAAACTCTGCTTGCGACTCCGTTGTTTGATTTTCACTAGATCATAACGTTCTATGCTTCTGATTATGACTCCGACTCCGACTCCGTCGCTAGTGAAAACCAGCCTTTAACAGACAGGCGTAGTTGAAGATGAAACTTAAAATTTCTTTTTTCTTTTGTTACAGAAAGTACGTGAACGAAGATTTTGTTTTCAAATTTCGAAGCCAGTCTGTATTACTTAAGTTTTTTCGAAGCTTTGGACGGTTGGTTTCCGCCATATTAGTGTACAAAGTCACTACGTCAAGGAACCACGAAAGGCCTGCAATCTGTCTTCAGTTTGTAACAGTATAATTATCAATTGATTGAAGAGTATTTTCAATTTCAGCAATAGCACTAATTTGTGCGTTCGAGGGATGAGGCTTTCTTCAGGTATCAACTTTTGAGTTTCCCTGCCAGAAATAAGCCTTTACCCCTGTTTATTTTATGGAGCTAAAAGAAACTATTTTTCCGTCCTCGTGAGCTGCCACGATGTCTTAACGCGACCCGTGGGCAGTTCAAATTTCAGTAGACCAATGAGGTCAATATGAACAGAGGTGGGCGGAGATCATTCGTGGCTCATTCGTTCATATCGAGGCTCGTCGTCAAACATTTTAGGTCAAAGGGATCCGTTACTGTCACTCAGAAATCTAGTGACATGAAGACTTGTGAAGTTCGTTCATTTACTAAAGCTTTTGCCGACTGGTAATGTCTTTGTAAAAATTGAACTTTTTTAGTAGTGTATCGCACAAGCTACGCTATCATGATCAGGGGCAACGAAAATGTCTCTGAAACTGCTTAAAAATGCGTTCTTTAATTTATACATTTTTTTCTTGTAAATGAACGTCTAATTTTGTGGTCGAGGCTGACATGTTTTGAGCATGAAACGTTCTCAAGTATGTTGTTTTGGGACCATGACCGCTTTAAATGAAATGACTTATTATCAGTTTCACTTTCCTCTGTTGTCGTTGCTGTTTTTTTTTCTCGGCGAATTCACTTTATTGCTCTTCCACAGTTGAGAATGACAAGAAGACAATAGCCTGACCTCTACAAACTTCAGTTTAAAGCTATATGCAAAAACCGGTTCAGAACTGAAGTGTACCTTATGTTTACCCCAAATCGTTCAATTTATATAGGGAAGGAATTTATAAAGACGACATTCAAGTTCATGTAGAGAAAACTAACTCAATCATTACAGATTCGCGTTTTTGATAAAACCTTAATTAACTTGCTTTGCAGATTGGAGAACGGCTAAGAACTGCACGAAAATGTAAGATGCAATGCAGAGCCCTTGTTTTGTTCATTAAAGCGTCTTGTTTTGTAACGTTATGACGTACCCCTTCACCGTCGCAGTTGCTAGAAATCCCGATTGCTTGTACTAGATAAGAGGCATTCCGACCACTTAATGCACTAAAACGATCTCCACGTTGAAACAGTGGCGTAAAGGACCATACGTTTTCCGTTGGAAGGACATTAAAATTAACTAAAATTCACTAAACGGAAGGCAAAGTGTCCAGCAAAGTAACTGCTCCCTTTCTCCCTCCCCTGTAAATACATGTATAATATTGTTGCAATAGGCTAAAAGGTTGGCATTTTTCTCTATCTGACAGGTATAAAATTTTGGTGCCTGTCGATACAGGTATCGCAGTTGTGCAAGGAGCGGTGATATTTGGTCAAAGGCCTCATACTATTGATTCCAGAGTCATGTCTACAACCTATGGTTTCGACACCAACCACTACTTCGTCGCCAACGTTCATCCTATCAAGAAAAGGCATGTGGTAGAAGGTGTTGCCTGGTGCAAAGACTGCTTTGTCGTTCTTGTTAGGGAAGGCGAAATTGTCAAAACTGGCCAAAGTAAACGATTTCCAAATTATCAACCCTTAGAGGGAAGCCAGACAAGCGCCTGTTTCAACTTTTACACCTCCACTGACCCAGAAGCAAAGTATACAACCGACGCTGCAGTTGGGCCGCCGATAGGGAACGTCGTGGTCAAGTCGCCTGACATCTCAAAGGGCACCAACCGAAAAATTGACCTGTGCGTATATTTCGGAGGAACAGAAATTAAAGCTACAGCAATCGACTTGACAAGCGGTCATACTGCCACTGCATATCTGGACTTCTTGTGCAAGCATTAGAAAGGTTTTTAATTAACTCCTGTCCTCTCTTACTAGATAGATAAGAGTGGGGAGGGGAACTGAAGAGTCAATGAAAAACCGGATTCTTCTGTAAGTGCAATACGATGGCATATCTTACGTGTTCTCTTGTGCATGACAGAATGGGTTCAAGTATATCTAATCGCATGAGGCCTAGTACAATTAAGGATAAATTTTCACTTGTATTTTCAAAGTTTTCACAAAATTGCCCTAATCGCGCCCGACGAGGGCAATTTGTAAAACTTTGAAAATACAAGTGAAATTTTATCCTTAATTCTACGAGGATTCAATGGGATTACTTGTTTATAACACAGGGGGCAAAATTCTCCCAAAACTTTCCGTGCACGTCGAAACACAATCAGCGGGCCCCCAGAATAAAAGTACCCGCTCGTAAAAATTTCACCACAGAGGCAGTTTAACAAAAAAGACTGTATTATGCACATGTTTATCTTAAAGTTGATTTCCAGTCCGTATTGCGCAGGCTTAATGGTTTGTTTTGGTTTTTTGTTTTGAAAACTACTTGCGTCATGTACGACCGTCATGAAATATACCAATTCGTGACGGCTTACATAAAGTGAAATTATAATTTTGTCTCCCGCCATCATGGATGTGAGCTTTACTCTCGGTGAAATTGAAGAAAGAGACTTTGAGGTGGCCGCGCAGCCAGGACGAGATAATATCTCGGCGTGTACATGTACTGGGTTTTGTTTACGGGAAACAGGAAGAAATGTCTGCCTGTGTCGTAGTGCCCAGCAGTTCTGCACGTCCAGTTGCCATCAAGCACGAGGAACCGCAGGCCTGTGGATGAACACACGGTGTGTTGCAGGAAGATTATTCCGAAAATTACGAGGTATTAATGTCTACTTTTCCCATGTGGAAAGATTTTCGTACAGCTCCAAACATGCACTCTTTTTCATAAATTATCTATGTTTTTTTTGTATTGTCGCGAAGACAACATTCCATCACGTGAGGCTCCTAACAATTCGGGGCTGAGCCTGCGCAGTACGGACTGGAAATCAACTTTAACCCTATTAAGCTTGGGGGGGCGGGGGGGGGGAGGGTTGCACAATGTGCCCGCGAATTATAACTTTAAATGGCTGGACGAGTAATCACCAAATCTCGTGACTTTTCCTAAAATTTATCAGAGCAAATTCTCGTGTCAAGGACATGTCTATGATGATTGACGTTTCCATAGCACCGTCTACTCAATAGTGTATTTTGACTTTTTTCTGTCTTTTTTCAGTCTTTTTTTCAGTTTTTTACCCTTCGTTTGTAAGAAGAAGATAATCCTTAACTTTTTTGGGCATATATTTTTCGATGTCGTCATTGTCAACTGTATGACTGCAGGCTGGGGATTCATGATGGCGGCCTCAAATTTATAATGGTTGGTTTGTGACGTCATTTTGACGTCATTATACGTCATAATTGACACGTCATAAACTCAATCTGTTAAGCTAGTGACTTGCTCAAAACGTGCCAAGTTTCATCACAAAAGCGTTAATACTTTTCGAGATCTATAGGGGCCCCGGGCTCAGAAACTGAAAAAAAAGCCCAGGCAAAATAGGGTTAAGAGATAAATAGTTCATTGACAAAACACACAAAAAACTCAAACTAAGTAAACTTTATATCTACCTGGGCCCAGTTGGTCAAAGCAGGGTTAAGCTAACCCAGGATTAGCATTAACTCTTAATTCCGTTTTATAGCCAGACGACACAGATTCCTGTACATCTTTGAATATGTATTACTTAGTATTTGACAGGGAGAGTGGTGGTAACAATTTCTTGATCATACGCAGTAGAAGTGTTAAAGGACAGGGAACGATAAATTTCGTCAGTCAGCCCAAGACACTGTGGAAGTCTGATAACTTTGGTTTTTGGAACTCGCTAGAAAGCCTAGAGACTAAGGAAATCCCAGGAAGGAAATAGGGTGAAGACGATAACGCAATGATGTAGATTAAATAAAGATCGTAGATTAAGTGTTTATTTGCTTTAACATAGCGCCAAAGCATGTTAAACTCGCACTTGGGAATTAACTTGTTGACCAAATTAGAGATCGATTTTGGTTTAATTATTGTGGTCAACCGATAAAGTGGTACAAACCATGCTGCTTACACGACGATAAAACGAGGTTCTATTGGAAGGGTATAACATGAAGTTTAAAGCGTCGGTCGAATTGGTCGATTTTCATTTATACTGCGCTCTATATCTGCAACCTTACCATGATCATTACCTCATGGAGTTTAGAATACCACTCTCAGTTCATGCCAAAAAGGAATCGACTGAAGTATCCATGGTTATAATATGAACACTGTTCAGTAACTCTTATAATAAGCAAGCAAATAAACAAATAAACACAAAACCATCATACATGAGAGGACCTTGATGGAAATGATGCATATGCATGCTGGTTTATTAACGTGCAACACAAGGCACAACCAATTTTTACAATTTGCGGAATAAATACGGTCTCGTTCTTCGCGGGATAAGTTTTAGGACAATGACTGCGATTAGTTCTAATTCTTTAAAAATATTCCAGAATTTTACATTTAATATTTTGAAGCGATCACAGTTTGGTTGCTCGTGAGAGAATCTTCAATACAACAAAAACAAAACACATCTATCTTGGTACATTGATAATACACACTGTACTTGAATCCAAAATATTCTAGTTTCTTTTCGGCAAAAATTAAATTGTGTTACACAATCACTAACGTAACAAACTGCGTTAGCCTCAATCTAGTTGTTCAAGTTCTTGGTCTGATCTTACTAGAGCAAGGAGCCTCAATTATGTTCACAGTTTTATGCAGTGTAATTGCATCAGTGGTAACGCGCAGTCCTCGCACTGTCTTGTTCTTTAACTTTACATAAAACCTCTCCTGCTCGAATAAGCCTTCCTCCAGCATCTAGAAGGCCAGGCCACAGGTAGCATGCAATCTCTTCCTCCTCGCCCTGCTCGGCGGACGATTGCGCCCTTGTACGTTCTTCAAGACTGCAGTGGTATCCGATCTTCTCGTGAATATTCTTGTTGAATTTAGAACATTCGTACTCGAGTTTCATTGGCGGCACCTGGGTGACCATTCGCCAGGTTAGACGGATGCAAGCTTTGATGTACTTATCGAGTTGTCGTAGCAAATGGGGAGCTGGGCTAAACACACAAGACGTATCCTCTTCGCACCATTGATTCCACTTTATATAGACTGCGTTCAAAACATCCTAAAATAAATCAGTGACATTGATCTTAGTTCTTTTTAAATCTTCCCCAAGAATAAACGCTTCTCTCATGGTTTTAAAGAAGGGAAATTGGCTTGGCGGCCTCTCTTCGGTTGTAGTTGCTTTAAATTGCTTTACTTGATATATCATACACAAAGGGCGCGTATTTTCCAGCAAGAGATAGCCAATACCAAGAATAGAGAAGGGATAAAACGAAACGAAACGAAACACGACACTTGACGGATTTTTTTTAGACGAAATCCGGGGTGTTGAATACTCTGGTGAAATCCTTTTCGGGTGTTTTATGTGCCTCTCAGAGAGAGACGCATTAAAAAAAAAAAAAAAAAAACGATCGAGGAACCGGTTTCCAAACGTTCGTCTCCTTTTCTTTCGATAGATTATTTAAAAAATAAATAAGCTGTTGAAGTTAAATATATAAAACACGACAAAAGAGTTTTTCATCAGGATGTCTAAAACACCGAGAAGTGGGTTGAAAAAACGAGGCGCAGCCGAGTTTTTTAACCGACTTCAAGGTGTTTGGATACCTGATGAAACACTCTTTAAAGTGTTTGATATATCTTTATTCTCAAGCCAATAATATTTCTTTGAGAAATTCAAAACAAAAGTTCGCAGAAGTTTATGCTTTTTAAGGTCAGGTATCCAAACAAACGCCACGGTACTGATTTCCTTTGTTTTCTCTGTATCAATTATTCATGGTTTGAGAACGATATTTCTGGTAAGTTGAAAATCTTTACAGCGTAATTTGGACCACGAAATGATGTGTTTTAGATTATGGCACCCCTCAAGGCTCAGACAAACACTGAAATAGGCAGTGGAAAAGTAATACTTACCACAAGTAAGAGTCTTTTTTTTATCTTTTATGTTACATGTTTCCGTGACTTTACATCTAGTAGGACTTTCAAAAGTTACCGCAGAGTTTAATAAACATACTTTACATCGACAGTACCTAGGGCTCGATAGAGGGCACCGACTCTAGGGAAACAATGTCGAAACTAGTTGTTTGTGCATGGGATCGAAATTATAAATTGCATTTTTAGCAACAAGGAACATAAACAATCTGTACAGTAGCTTGATGCGACGTACAACATACCTCCACAAGTGAATCCAGATTGCAGATTTGTGCAGTTTCCTTCAATGACAGCGTCATTCCGTCTGTGACGTCCTTTGGATACCCGGGTACGTCTCCCCATATGGCGACATTAAAAGGAACGTGCCAAAAATCACCAGAATACTTACCATCCTTGTGCAACTGTAAACGGCGAGATAACCAGTAGTTTTGAGAGTTACATGAAGCATATTCATTGTCATTGATGTGGAGTTTCCCTTTACCCCTATTCAAACATGTGACCGGGGAAGCGTACAGAATGAAAACGTTAATATCCAAACAACAGTCAGCAAACTTTGCGACATTTCGAGAAATTTATCAGGCAACGATACGGTACGACTTGTACGAGTCGTACTAGTAGTACAATTGGTAAAAGTAATACGTTTAAGTGGTGAAACTGCATCTCATTTAAGAAGGGACCTAGTCAAGAGATAAAACAAGCAAATGTTTCAGAGATGAAACAAGCACATGATACATGCCAAAAAAGAGCAAAAACAAACAAATCATACATGCGTGTATACCCTCTTCTTTAAACGTGAGGCGAAAAAGGATGTCTCAAATACGCCAATTATCATTTTTAATTAGTCTTTTCTGATAACTGTTAAAGAAAAACACGTGAGCCGAAGCGGGGAACAAAACACACGCAAGCCGAAGCAGGTTTAACAAATAAACGTGGGAGAAGAAACTAGCGTTTGAATACAAGGGGGTTAACCATAATGCGTCGCCTGCTGTTTGTTTTCAGTCGAAAAGAATGAGAATAATTCTGCAGTACGCTTCATCTCTTACCTTTCTTTGAGCAGAAAATTGTTGCCCTATTACGGCCGCGTAGTCAATCATAATCTTAGTCAACTCCTTGAACAAATCAATTGCAGCTGCTTTTACTTCCTTCGCCTGTTCATAAGCGGTCTGTATCAAGATAAAAACATTGTAATGTAAGCATAATAGGAAATCGACGAAGTTTTAGTTGAGGTTCTAGCAGGTGACGATAGATATTTTAATTTAAACATAGTATACGGGTAACTATAATATTGTTTGAGTTCAGCTGATTATTCATTTGCAATTGCATTGTAAGCAAGACAGCTCACACTAACAACCACTTGACGGATAAAGAAATCAATTCCAGCAAGGGGAGGCTTTTTTTTTCACTGTACGTTAAACGCGAGGCGAAATTCTCCAGCGGAAGTGAAGTCAGAGACGCAACGTATGAACTTTAACTTTGTTCAAACCGGGCTTTTTTGGTCTTCTGTAACGAAACTAAGAAGGCATATAGCACATCCAAAACTGTTTCTTTTAGGATTTTCTGATGACGTCAAGTCCTCTAACGACGGCCATATTGGACGCAACAAAATTGTTCCCAGGTACAATTTAGGAAAAGTCACCAAGTTTGGTGGCTTTGACTTGCATATTTAAAATAAGTTATAAACGTCCAAAGACCTTGCGGGCAGATTCCGCAAAATGAGCTGCTTAAAACTGGTTTAGTTCTTTTGAAAGGCTCATAACTACGCATACTTTGATGTTGCCATAGAAACACTCTCGGCTCCGGTTCTTTTTACAGTGTAACATAAGTTAGTGACCTTAATTTCCTATTATAGGGGACCCTTTTTTTCCTCCAAAAACAACTAAAGTGATGAATTTTCCCATGTTACAAAGGGCTAAGGTGACATTTCGCCAAATCGCGGGCTCATCATGGAACATTAAACTTTTAATGACGGACGTGTGAAATCGTAATTTCAGAGCACAATTTTTTACGTTATGTCCACCACGTTTCTACACAGCTAACTTGCGTCAATTTTGTTTTCAGACATTTAAGTACCTCTAATATGATGCAGGCCAGTCTCGGATAATAAATAAAAACAAAATGATCCTCTTTATTTTGATAAATGGACTGTATTTTCTCGCACACATCCACCCTATCGTCATCGAAAAACGCTGAGAAATCCTTCTCCAGTTCAGACTGTCTGTTTGAGGCAAGAGTGTCTTCAACTAATCTTTGGTCTTGTTTCACGCGTTTTTTCACTGAGAGAAGCCAACCTTTCAAGAAATGAAACACAATTCGAATAAATTTAGTCTTATTAGATTTTTTTTAGCTGAAAACAAAATATGATATCGGTATTGGAAGCAGCGTAAGAGTTTAATCACCAAGCAATATCAAGCAATTCCAGTGCTACTGTTGCCACTCGTATTACGGTTTTGATCAGTATTTTGACAACTTTTCTGATTTTTTGATGGCTTTTGTTTAATAATAATAATAATTCAACTGACCAACCAACTCCAACAATGTGAGAAGGAGTCACGAGTGGACACACTAAACTTGGCAACTTCGCTATCATGGTTTTTATTGTTTATGCTGGCATTTTGGCTCGAAAGCTATGAGAAAGCTGGCAGCATTATGTCAATAAATGAAAAAACTTTGTGCATGTGGCAGTGGTTCGACGAGCAGCACTATGATAATTGGTTTGCCAAGTAAACTGGCGAATCTCATTCCCTACATGGGGCTTAATGGGGAGGTTCCGCCCGAAAGGGGTGCCTTTTTTAAGCTCACAGCATACTATAAGAGTAGGGAACATTGTCATATTAGTACATACATGGAAGGGTTACAGAATCGGCCCCAAAGTGGAAGAGATGGTGGCTAAAGCCAAGTGTATGGAAGGGTGTCAAGTTTTGGCAGAAATGGCAATGCAAAACCCATACAAGCTTGCCCCCTTTTTGCAACTGAACAAGGGGTACCCTTTCGGTTAAAATTAGTATATTAAAGGGTAAGGGTTTGAACCTCCGGGAGGAACTTTAAACTTCATCGAGTACCCCCCCCCCCCCCCCAGGATTTATTCAATAATTTTAACTTTAGTGGGTGGACTGCTTTCGACATTTAAAGAGCGTTCAATTTCGGATAAGAGCACACTGCCAAAGAGTATCGCTACGACGTTCAAAGATCTTAAGTCCAGTCTTTGATCAAATGCATGCA
Source organism: Siderastrea siderea (assembly GCA_964030785.1). Lineage (NCBI taxonomy): Eukaryota > Metazoa > Cnidaria > Anthozoa > Scleractinia > Rhizangiidae > Siderastrea > Siderastrea siderea. The sequence goes on from OZ034977.1 coordinate 19,831,155, forward strand.
GTTTGTTCCTTGAGTGAATTAAGGTATCAGTTTAACTCCCCTGCCAGTTTGTTGTTAATAAGACGCATCAGCGATGGATGATCACAGATCGAAAAGTTTACGATTTGTGTAAGGCCAAGTCCATAAAGCAGCTGAAATCTGTAAACTACTTTTGTTTTAATTAGCCATTTCCGATAAAATTAGAACCAAAACAAGTCGGAATAAATGTGAAGAATTGAAAGACGACTCTATTTGCTCATGGTCTACACTTATGGACCACAAAAATGGCGTCATAAACTGGTCAAAACTCAAATGGGAAAGAGAGCTGACAGGCAAGTTGTTTCGCTGCCAAGAGGAACACTCAAAACTGACCTTTATTATTATTGTGAAAATCCCGATTCTCAATCCGTTGTAGAGACGGTCGATTCTCAGCAAAACTTTTCGCTGTCAGACTATCAGAAATAATTTTTTCCTCGCAGAAGATCAGTCAATGAAAAGTTAAAATTTATGGATTATCGATTGTGTCCTCATCGATTATTTCCAGAATTAGTGTAGTTCTGTCACATAAATTTTAAGTACTGGAAAGGCACAACAGTTTGGCAAAACTAGACGGGATTGCAATACATATGACATCAGTTTTTGTGGTCTACTGACTCTCATTGATAATAAGCAAGGGCCAACCAGCGCTTGAGAATTCTCACAGTTATCGTAAAAATAAATCATATATTTAACGCAAGTGTTGCACTCTTTGTGTTAAACGTTCGTATTAAATGTTTGTGTTAAACGTAAGATGTAACCTTCTAAAGTCAAGCAAATTGAATATACCTTGATTTGTAGCTGTCCATTTTCGTGTGTGCGGCTTTTAACTCGTCTGTCATCTTTGACAAGCTTATGAGACAAGAGTAAATTGGTGAAAGTTTCTTTTGCATTCTTATCATTAGGTCAAGGCTCAAGTAAGACATCACCTACTTAATTGTTAACTACACCAAAACTAAACCGATCTGTCAAGGTGATTCCATTCAATTGCATTGCGCATCCTTTCTGCGCATCATTTTTTGCGTGATTAGCGCGCGCACGAGCGCGCGCGCCTTCGGAACTTGATAGGTTTTCTATGAAAGCTGAGCTGTTCAGAGAAATAAATGGTCGTTTTCTCCTAAACGAACCCGGTGACCCCACTTTTTTATTCCATTTATTTAAGGAAAATACGACTTTACTTGAGATATTCAAATTTGAAGAACTTTTCTTTATTCAATTTTGAAATATCCAGTTGATTCACTGTTACAGTCAGATTTTAGGCGTTTCACTGGAACCGTGCAGACGTTCGATTTGCCTATTATTTCAAATTAGTTTCAATGTTACTGCAATTTTAAGACGTTTTACTGTAACGTTGTACTTCTATCATAAGAATAATGCTTATATTTCATTGCTACTTATAACTTTGTTGAAGTAATGGGTGTCTCTAGTACAAGGATAGATTTTTTTAATATTGCTGTCTAAAGATAGCAAAGTATCTATATACTACAGCCCCGTAGCGTGAAATCAGACACGGTGACCCCCACTTTTTATTATATTTTTTTAATCTACTAGGTGTAATTAGTAACTGTGCAAAGTTTCAACAAATTCTCATTACAACTTCTTTTTCGATGGAATCACCTTAAGGACAATGATATATAGTTATTACTAGTAGCGTATAACAGTAGCCTATAATGGCAAACTATTTTGTACTTTTAAAGACACTTTTGGGATACGAAAGATGTTAGGTGTCGACTGACAATTTTTGAAGGGACAAAAACTCTCCGTGACTCAATGTCGATCGACAAATCAATATGTAAACCTACGAGTGTTTTTCTCATTGACTCGGCAATTTATTTGTAAAATTTTCAGTAGCAATATACCTCTCAGAGTATTGCTGAATTCTGCCATCCTTTGCTTCAAGTTCTCTTCTCAGTGAGTCGTTTCTGCGTGTGAATTTGATAATAGTGAGGACATTGAAATATTATATTATCTTTGTTGTCGGTAGACCACCTTTCTCAATTTTGTATTTCGACCCACAGAAAAAAAAAAGCACCCGATCGCTTAGCAAAGAAAAACCTTAAAAATATCTTGCCTAGCTTCGAAGAACTATAACTGTTGTTTTCTGATTTTTGTTTTCGTTTTTCAGACGTTTAATGCTCACATTAACATCTATCATTCTACTATTTTAAATAGCTATTTCTAGTGGCACCGAGCAAAAAGGATGATTTTATAGAAATAACGATCTCACAGTCAGAAAATGCAGAAAAAAAATCTATAAGTAGCATAATAGATTAAGATTACTTCAGTAGCCAACCTTACTAGGTCAAGATGGCTAAATTTTAAGATCGTTGTTGCTGTTGCTGTTTTCTTATTGAGATGAAGCCAATATCCATCTAAAAGGTTATTGTGGTATTGATACCTAGCTTTGTGTTGTTCCAAATGTTTGCTGTATTTATCAAACATTTTCTTCATCTCGACATCTTTCGCGGACAACCTTAAAAATAAATCTGAAGTTACGTTTTAAAAGTTAATAAGAAAAATTAGAAAAAGACAAAAACAAACAAACAAACTACACGAAAGTAAAATACATTAATTGAATGCATTAGCACCACACGCTTTCCACCACAGGTACAAGATGATTTAGAACCATAACGAGCCAGACGCTCTTAGCAACCAAAACTTACCTTGGGATCCCGCAGAGATACGTGTCTTTAAGACACGTATCTCTGCGTGAAGTCCAGTAACTTACTAGCATTCCAATGTAATTAAATCAGTTTTGATGATCGTTTCTGTTCCACTTAGGGGTTAATTTTCGCGCGAATGTGTTATAATCTTTAAGCGTGAAATCCTTTCTTGTTTGTTTTAATTGATTCTAATGTTATTCATGGCGTTTGAGAGATACATAAACAGGTTTTAATTGCGGTGTGGCAGGAAATCGCTTAAAAACGTGTAGCCTTGAAGAAGAAAAATTTAGGCTGTTGACCACGCGACGGATCTCCATCGGCAAATCGAAAAAACTACACTCTACTCAAGCATACTGTCCTGGCGTTAGTTATACTGCAAAATAATTAAAAATTTCATCCCGCTTCACTCGATCGGCAAAGCCTGAAACAAGGATATCAACGCTGAAATGCTACGTGAAATTATCAGCCGCTTAAATTTCTTCCAGACGAGCTCATATTATCCTTTTCCGGTAGGAGATTTATACCGCGTTTACATATTCCATTTTTGCGACGATGAGCTCCTTCTGTCATGAAATAGTAAGACAAAGACTGAATTTTACCGACATAGGATTCTGGACCAGTATCTAGACTACGAGCAGTCTCTTTTCACTCAAGAATAGTCAGGCAAAAAGAACATTCTGACCTGTCGAACGTGAACATGCTCATAACGCGCGCATCACGTTTTCACGCCTTAGGCGATTTTCGCGCTCACTCGTGTCTCTCGCGTGTCCTTTGTGCTGTGTCTTCTTGTGTACTTTCCGGTATCATGTAAAATAAATACAGAGCGAACCAAAATAAACTCACACCGGTTCGACAGTCCCACCGGAATAATTATAAGCACCTCCAATTTTATTCTGGTTCCAACTTGCGAAATACGGACAACATTTGACAGCGCAGGGCTCCTGACTAACTGAAGTGTTTGGGGGTTCTTTTGGTGCACTGAGAATAGGTACAAGCATCAGAAAAAGGAAATATTTAGTCAAAAGAAAACAAAGTGACCATTAAGCAGGCGGGCGTGAAATACACAGGCTTTGCGTGCGATAATAAAATAAGGCAATAATTCCAAACCGTTTTTTCAGGGGCTTATCTTTGAGGTAGGATTGTTTTTGGGGGAGGGGGGTTATTGATAATAAGACAAGAATCACTTTTTTCCGTTAACTTGGAGGGCGATTCTTCAGAAAAAGTACGGAGAATGTGTGACTTTTATCCCGGAAGTGCCTCTAGGCATACAGTGATGTCAGGACTCCACCTTGAGTAAACCAGAAAGGATGTACGACATTTGTCTAAAATTCTGTCTCAAAATGTTTGTTATGTTGCATATCCCAGAAGCGTTCAGGCATACGGTGATGCCATGGACTCCAACCTGGGTGAACCAGGAAAAGATATCAACATTTGTCTAAATTTCTGTCTTAAAATGTTTGTTATGTTGCATATCCCAGGAGTGCTCAGGCATACGGTGATGCCAAGGACTCCAACCTGAGTGGACCAGGAAAAGATATCAACATTTGTCTTAACTTCTGTCTCAAAATGTTTGTTATGTTGCATATCCCAGAAGCGCTCAGGCATACGTTGATGCTATGGACTCCAACCTGGGTGAACCAGGAAAAGATATCAACATTTGTCTAAAATTCTGTCTCAAAATGTTTGTTATGTTGCATATCCCAGAAGCGCTCAGGCATACGGTGATGCCATGGACTCCAACCTGAGTGGACCAGGAAAAGATATCACCATTTGTCTTAACTTCTGTCTCAAAATGTTTGTTATGTTGCATATCCCAGAAGCGCTCAGGCATACGTTGATGCTATGGACTCCAACCTGGGTGAACCAGGAAAAGATATCAACATTTGTCTAAAATTCTGTCTCAAAATGTTTGTTATGTTGCATATCCCAGAAGCGCTCAGGCATACGGTGATGCCATGGACTCCAACCTGGGTGAACCAGGAAAAGATATCAACATTTGTCTAAAATTCTGTCTCAAAATGTTTGTTATGTTGCATATCCCAGAAGCGCTCAGGCAAACGGTGATGCCATGGACTCCAAACTGGGTGAACCAGGAAAAGATATCAACATTTGTCTAAAATTCTGTCTTAAAATGTTTGTTATGTTGCATATCCCAGAAGCGCTCAGGCAAACGGTGATGCCATGGACTCCAAACTGGGTGAACCAGGAAAAGATATCAACATTTGTCTAAAATTCTGTCTCAAAATGTTTGTTATGTTGCATATCCCAGAAGCGCTCAGGCAAACGGTGATGCCATGGACTCCAACCTGGGTGAACCAGGAAAAGATATCAACATTTGTCTAAAATTCTGTCTCAAAATGTTTGTTATGTTGCATATCCCAGAAGCGCTCAGGCATACGCTGATGCCATGGACTCCAAACTGGGTGAACCAGGAAAAGATATCAACATTTGTCTAAAATTCTGTCTTAAAATGTTTGTTATGTTGCATATCCCAGAAGCGCTCAGGCATACGTTGATGCCATGGACTCCAACCTGGGTGAACCAGGACAAGATATACAGCATTTCTCTTAAATTTTGTATCGACATTTTTATTATGTTGCATATCCCAGAAGCGCTTTGGCATACGGTGATGCCATGGACTCCAACCTGGGTAAACCTGGCGCGTGTCAACTCAATTATGTTATTTTTACTACAGTGTGTATAACAGGGCTTCTTGTTTACTTGTTTATTTTCTTACGAAAGAGTTCATAGATGTTTAGTTTATTTATTTCGTTAAGGACCTCTTTGAAAACCGCATTTGTGAAAGAGCTACTTTTCTTTAAAAATAAATATAAACATGGCGTGCGCTTACAGCGGCAGCTCATCACGCGCGGCCCACGTTTCCACGCGGCAGGCGATTTTGGCGCTCGCTGCTGCTATGTTTTTTTCGCTCGATTATCCCTGAAAGGAGAGATTGCGAGCGAGCGGACGCAAGCGTTTACCTTATCTAAAGAAACGATCGAAGGAATAACTTACCTCGTTGTACGCTTATTTCGCTAGACTACCAGTTACATGTTACAGTGGATTCCTTCCATTATCTGAGGACGTTTCGCCGTAGTGATTTGTAGTCTGTACTGCATTGTTTGTAGGTAATTTTCGCCGATATCACGCTTTGTTTGCTTTACATTTGTAACGCGGAATGGCAAAAGTAACACCAAATAAGAAACAGCTCTTCTTTGGTAACTCTCCGATCAGAAAGATCAGAAAGCCCGCTACGTCTGCGAGCTGGTACTTGGCCACTTCGTTCATAAAACTTGCCAGTGAACGGACTATACTGAAACGCCACATTTCACACATCTTCTAATTTAGTTAAAAACACTCTCTGAAGTGCTTGTAGAGAGCTCGAACCGGCCGATTATCGAAAGCATCCATTCGCAGAAGGAAAGGAGTGAACGATTGAATAATCGAATTTTACCGCGCTTGTCAAAATATTTATGAAATCCAACCTCTTTAGAACTTTAAGTCAAAAGAGCCCGATAGAAACCCTGCGGATGTCTAACCGCAAGTCAAATACCGTGACGGCTAACTTGCAAGCCCATGACGTCACTCCCTAGCAACCAGACCTTGCGAATTTTTAAACTTCCGGTTCTCTCTGGCTCGTGATGGAGCGCTTCCAGAGGCTTCTCTGTTACATTAACTTGTTTTCATCAAAGCATTAGGAGACGATCTTAACTTTTATGGGCAGTGAAACTAGAAGTGATAAAAACATTTCTGACACTTCTTGGTATTTATTCTACAATACCAATCCAATCAATTATACAATTGCAAGTGTCACACATCACCAACGAACTTTCCGTTCATCGTTTATTTTGGTGAAAATAGAAATTGTTGGTACTATGATCAAAAAATCACTTTTATTTTTTCTTCAGATTTCGATTGAGAAGGAGACTGGTTTATTTAAATTGCAATTTTCCGATTTAATGGTCCGCCATTATTACATCAGAAAGGGTACCGTGACCTCATTCATTCGCGAGCTTTAGAATGCAGTGTGTGAACACGGCTTATTAATTATGCAAAACACGAGTTTGAGAGTCTGAAAGCTCAAAACTCCCGTGCTGCATCTAAATAAGCGACTTTCACACTGCATTCCAAGCTCGTGTTGAATGACGTCATTGTATCCTTTCTGGACCATTAAATCGGAAAATTGCAGTTTAAATAAACAACCTTCTTTTCAAAATTAAGGCTGAAAATTTCGCTTGGGGCGTGTTAGTAAACAAAGTTTCGAAATCCGAAAAACAAATTAGAGTGATTTTCTGATCGCAGTACCACTTTAAAAGGCACACAATTGTACAGAATTACAGTTCTAGTACCTGAACCTCTGATGCGTGAGGGATTCATATTGACAAGACTCAATTTGTTTCCAGGATTGGCTTGACAAGTAACCAAGTATCATGTTTGCTGCATTTGTGATAGCAAAATACATATACCTTTTTCATTTGCAACACAACATACTTACTTTTCTTCGTTTTGTTTTAATGTCTCCGATAATTTTTTCTCCCTCTCCACTAGTTCCTTCTCTTTTTTCGCTATTTCCCTCTCCTTCTTCGATATTTCCTTCTGTGCTTTCGATGTCTCCTTCTCCTTCGTTTCTGATTCGGTTTTCAGTAGATCAATTCTAGCGAAAAAGTAATGAGAATCAAACTAAAAAAAGATTGTTGTTATCATTGTTATTACTAATAATGAAATAGAAAGCTTTGCGAAAGAACTAGCTTCCTAAATGCAACACAAGCCTTTAAAGTGGGGATTTTTTAAAGTCTGCATTATTTAAATCCAGCCTTCTTCAATTTCACTCGTCCAAGCGTGTAACTTACACTCCTTTATTTTGATAACTTGTAATTACCCTTCTACTCTTTGTGATTTTGGTGTACTGTCTGTAATTGTAGTGTATCTTAGATTTAGGGCGTTAGGTCGCAATTGGGACGAAAATTCTGTGCCTTTCTCGTGCCACCTCCTAACCCCCCCCCCCCCGCCCCCCACTTTACAGTCAGTCATTTACAAAAATGCCTATTTTTTCTTGAATTCCATAATGTGTAAGGATACAGCATGAATTGTTAGAGCTCAAGTCACTCCACAAATTCGACAAGGAAATTACGGGACAACTGGCAGTGCCAGTCCTTTTCACTGTTTTTCACCCGTTTGACATTCGATATCTTACCCTTTGATAGAACAGCCGCCATCTTGCTTTTTTATGTTGAGCGCAGCTTGGGGAGTGCGATGGATTCTATTCGATCGGCACACGGTGGACTCCGTTCGCAACAAAACACGTTTCTTCGCTACGATCTGCACTCTACATCACACAAAATACAAATCCCGGGCCCAGATATTGAATAAATCCGCGATCCGCTGGGATATCAGGATCGCAAATATGTTAAAATGTTACTTTGAATCTGAAATCCGGACAAAATTATTTGCGAGATCGGCCGATCCGTAGACCTATTCACCACCATCCTCGTCGGAAAATAAGGATTCAGAGTTGACTTATAACCATAATGTTTTTTTTTATTACTTTTTTACTCTTCTGCTTACAGCTAGAACTTCAAATAGAGATCGCACTATAACAAATTGAAATTTGGTAACACTAGGGGGGGCTGGCAGCTACCTTTGATCTTGCCGCTTTTGGCCTCTACATGAATGCCCCAGTGAAGAAATCTGTCAATCATTTGAAAACTCTAACGAGCATGCGCGAAGTGCAACGAAGTCTCGCGTGAACTACTCGAGAATATATGTTTTTTTGTTCGTGGTGACTCGATTGTGGAAAAGGAATTCGTTTTTTGTTATTGTTTATTTGTTGTTAGTATTTTTTGGCGACAGTACAGCGTTTGGACACCATATTTCTCTAAATTCTGGATCTGTGTACACTCCTGCTGTGTATTATGTCAAGAACATGAGCGTGATGGTTGTGTTATCGAAAACATAAACGTTCGCGGTGTCAACAGCCACTTGACCTGGGAAATGGCATTAAAGTTGCAGCTTTCGACCTTCCATTTCGATCCATTTCTGTTTCTGAGACCATCAAAATCGATGGAATGAAGGACCAGCTTTATTTTAGGTTAGTAGAACAGTCAATATTGAATATGCAAGTGACAAGTTTCGGCCTGAGATTTTCCCAGTTGAGTGTTGAACAAACTACGCTCAAATTATAACTATATTCTTAGCAGATGATTGTGGATTTCGTCATGTCAGGAAGATTTATAAGAATCTTTTTATTGTGGAAACTGTAGAATCTTCCAGCCAACAAAGCGAGAAGAGGAGATTTCGATTGCGAGTCTTCTTTAAGTCTGTTTCACAATAAAGACACAAAATCGAATGCGAAGGCTTAGAATGTATTGAAAATGGGCTTGAACTTTCACATGCACTTGTCTCAAGTTTTTTGCGTCTTATTTACAGCTGTAAGCGTAATTACGTGTAAAACACCTCGTTTATTTTATGGAATTCTCAGTTTTTTTGGCTTGAGTGTTTCTTGGCGGCAGTTGTTTCTGCAAATATATTGCTTGGTTGCAGTTACAAGAAAAATAAGAGCATTTGAGATGATAGAATTTTGCAACTGGAAAGGATAGCTTATAAAGGACAACCAACAAAAGAAGAATGCTTAACCTTACAAACAGAGCTGTCTGAGGTTTGCTAGTTTTGATAAGAGAACTTAAAGAACTGGCAAAGTAAATATACCTAGGTTTAGGAAAACTCCCTAGTTCCATATATTGTACTGACATGCTAAGTTTAATTCAATGGAAAATGCAATGAACTATCACATTCCCAAGCATTTTCCCACATTACGCATGCAACTGTCCTATGAGAAGGTTTATAAACATTTGCTAGGGTAATCTGAAAAGATTGAAGGATTTGCAATTATATGATTTTTTGTCTTTTGCCTGTAGTCTGTACAAGAAGCTTAATTCAAAGGAAAGACATTCAGGCCCATTTTTCTTAAGTGTCAGTGAAAAATTTGGAGTTTGAGTTCAGTAACACCAGGTGAACTAGGCAATAATGGAGTATTAGACAATGCAAAAGTTCTAAACTGTCCCTTCTGTTAAAAGAGCAATTGACTTCTGCTCACACCCTTTCAGACATTTGTATTTCTGATGAGGAAACAGTTCCAATTGCCAAGGAGAATTCAGTTTTTTTGAAGATGGATACATAAATTATGAAATAAATCAGGTGTGAACTGCCTGATGTAACAGATGTGGCCATAAAGGGCTTGCAGTTTTTAAATGGTTTCAACTTGAGCAGTTGAAAGGCAAATTTGATCCTGGTCGAGACTGAACTTTTTCAAGTTTGCTTTTTTAACTGCTCAAGTTGAATGCATTTAACTGTGAGGACCATTATTTCAGAACTGTTACCAATACGGTAGGGGAAAACAGGTCAAAACAGTGTTGTATTGCTGGGTGTCAAAACGAGGCTGGCATGCATTCAGTAACTGTTTATAAAGGAGATGTGAAATAACCCCAGAATGGCTGAACAACCATGGTTGCTCTAAGTGTGCAACAGTCTTTTTGAAGTGTTTTCAGAAAATTAAGGATTAACATAGCTGTCCATATATATGTCATCAGTCAAAGTCCCTGTACAACCAAAACCTTTGCCCAAAACATGTTTATCAACATGTATCTTGGATCACCAACGCATGCCAGATCCAAAGTGATGGTGTGTTTGCCAGAGTATCTTTACTTTACAGACTGTCGGAACCTTTGCAAACTCCACCCCCAAATGATTGTTTTGTTTGCAAAAGCTGTTCAACATCAATTGCACTGTCAAGAAAAATTCAAGTCCCTTCAGAATTCAAATGCCAATTTTCCACAAACCCATTCACGGTGAAATATATGAAGCCAAGGTCACCAAGTAAATATGTGAAATGACTGGCTGAAGTATTGCTGTCAGTTGAGCAACCTGGCCCCTTTAAGTTTCAGTTCTCACCCCAGAGGTGTGATAGACAAAATCTAAATGAAAAATGATTTCACCTTTTTCTCCAAAATAATGAGCTTTATTATGAGGTATACCTACACACTGTAGGCAATATCTGTGACTCATGTGGCGAAGTCAAAGAGCAAAGTGTTGTAAACATCACCTCTCAGCTTTTCACCATTTAAGGATTCTAGAGAGCTGTACATGAAAAAATCTCTTGTGGACTGTAAGGTAGTAACATAACTTGGGCAAAACAGAAAATAATTTGGATCAACAAAACCTCCACAATTAATTGTTGACGCCTCCTGGGTAGTTCCTATAAAGAAAGAAAAATCTACAGTGTATGTAAATGAAACAAGGACAAAGTCTCGAGCGACAATTCTTAGTGAAAGAGGGGAGCGAATCTGGCCGCTGTGAAATGTGTCAGAAAATGCTTCAAAACTCGTAAAATCAGTACCAGAAAAAGCAGAAAGGGCAACCAAATCAGAAAGAAACAAAGGTAAAAAAAAGCGATCGAAACCTTCCCTTGAATGTATAAACTTGGAATAACGGAAATAATGCTGAACCAACACAAACGCACGTACACCAAATAACGGCTAATTCGGCTATATAATTCTCCTTGCTCGCCACCGCCATGTTTGTTTGAATAAAAACTAGTACACAGTCCTACTCGGCCAAATTTCTTTACTGGGGCGATCATGTAAACTCGGTTCCAGACCTCGCTGCCAGCCCCCCCTGGGTAACACCAATAAAATAAAATAAAATTAAATTAAAAAGCATTTATAGAGCGCCATATTCCACTACTTGTCCAGGGCACTTGGCAATACTATAAATCTTAATTAGTTTAATTAATTATGGTTTTAACATAATATACATGTACAAACTTACTTTTTTTCATTTTCTTTCATCTTTTTCGATACTTCCTTCCCTTTGTTTAATATTTCTTTCTCCTTTGTGGAGAACAATTCCTTCTCCTTCTCTTCTAGATCGGCTTTGAGTATCACAATTCTGAGCAGAAAAATAGATTATTTGCTTGCGAAAAGGGTTTTATGCCCACTGGTGGCCTTCTTAAGACTAATTTTATTCATTGCGGGAATGATCGAACACCCGTGAGTTACAAATTAACATCTGGGATACCAGTTACTGTGATGAGGTTTTTCTAAGGGAAGGTTCTCCTCGTGCTTCTTCGATCAAGAGGGTTGCTCGACGCATGCCTTTTCAACTTCCACTTCCCCTTCTCCCCTTCCCAATCCCTGGTTGTAAACTTGTTACTAATCGTATTAGGCGTTTTTTTTTCTTGTTAATTCTGGCTCTCATCTTCGCAACGCTTGTTTTTACACTGTAGAATTTATTGGTAATTTCGCAGTTTGTAAGAAAACAAAGAAGAAAATAAATTTATGAATCTTGACATAAAGTGAGAGTGTTGTCTTAAGTGGATATTGGCTTACTCTAGTTCCAAAAGCTTTTGTTGCTTTTCAGCCGTTTCCAGATTTATCATTAATTCCTTTTCCTTCGAACTCCTACAGATAAAAACAAAGAGAAAATAAGTTTTGAACATTTATTTCGCTCAGTCTTATTTTATATTAATAACATTATTAAAAAAAAAACAAAAGAAGCGAATGCAAGACTCGATAAGGGAAGCATGCACTATGCTGGTTTATTTTTTCACACAAGCAAAGGCAAAAAGCTGAAACGTTTGCAAGCGTATTAGGTAAGAAGGCTCTCCTACGAGCTAATTAAGGTAAGCCATTGTCAGCCTAATTTCTCAAACGGTTCATCTGTACCATTTATACACCTGGCCCCAGTTGTTCAAAGAACAGAGTGGATAGTGTACTCTGTTTTCTTATCATTTATTCGCTGGTTAACGATTTGTCCGGTGAATAGCGTTATCCACCCGTTGAAAAACTGGACCCTGGGTGGAGAAGAACGACCTGAAATGAAGTTTCGCGTGTAAGAAAACAATACGTCGTGCAGTTATCAGCTTAACCCCACCTACACAGCGCTGCAGCTAGAGGCTTAAAGAATCTGTTAGTATTGAGGTATTCCTTCAGTTTTTCGTCTGTAATTAACCCTCCTACGTACGAAGGGGGAGGAGGGAGGTGGATCATCCCCCACAAGGTTTTTCTTGAATTTTGACAAGACGTTTTTTCATCAGCACCTGCCGTTATTAGTAGCTGTAGGCATATTCGTTAGACACATTTTGACATACGTTTGGTGAGAAGTGATTGCTATGGTTACGAGATATGACGTCATAAACATCAGGTGGTCAAGCCATTTAGGGGTAAATTAAATGTGTATTTTTCCCCATTTTAGGTGAAAAAGCACAATTTTCTTTCATAAAAAGCAGCAGTGTTTAACTACGTCATATTTTACATGTTTAACAAGAAAAAAAATCAATTTCCGCCATTTTCTGACAATTTCTATATGTGGGTAAAATCTAAGATGGTGGCCATATTGGCCTTGAATGTCGTCACAGGCCGCAAGCCATATTGCATACCTCATCTTGTAGAGCACATCAAAGGTTTTCTATCAAAAGCAAAATCATTTTCGAAATATTTTAAAAAGACACAGCAAAAACCCAGGGAAGGGGTTCCATCAATCCCCTTCCCCTCTGTACAACGGTGGGGATGTGACTTTCCTTTTACGTCCGAGGGTTAAATGGTGGGTTGGACTTCGGTTCCAACGCCTTGGGTTAGGCTTTTATACAATATGTATTTGCCTTTCACTAAAATGCCTAGCTTTGTACTTTTTTCCTACTGTAATCGGTGCTCGGTCCACCCGAATAAGTCGCCAAAATGTACTGAAAATGTTTATTGTATATGTTAATTTTGCTAGTTACAACGTTTTTAACAGAGTTAACTCTAACATTGTATAGTCGGTATAAGGATATATAAAGTTAACATGTTAATTCCTCAAAATTGTTCTAACTCTTAAGCTGTTGACCTCTACTCAGTCTTCACTCGGATACTGGGGCTCAGTGGCTTGGTGATTACAGTTTTAAGTTGTTTGTGGTTAGTTATTTTTAATTTACTCTGGATCTAAAATAGGAAATACTTTATTTTATTTATTTATTTATTTTTACTTTCTTTGATTGTTTTCAGGAAAAACGCTATTCAAAATGAATAATGCTTGATGTTATTGTCTCACCATTTAATGCTGTTAAAAATGCTAGAATGTAGTACAAAAGCCTACCATGGATACAAAACTTCAGATATGCACCGAGAACGGTAATTATGTGATATTTCCTGTGAGTCATCTCGTAACAATAACAATAATAATTAATTAGTTCAAAATAAAACAAAACCAAAGAACAACGGATGATCTTTGACTTGCACACGAGTTAAGTGGGAACTACAGATCTCTACATTTTTTTGGTTATGGTATTTTGTCATACAGTGTTTTGCAGCGTTTTGTGGCGCTAGATTGCTAAAGTGTTTGAAGATGGACATCAGAATTTTAAAAATTGACATTGCCAGGAGCCCATGCATGCATAGCTTGTACCAGTCCCCAACTGCTCGTTAGAAAGAAACATCCCTAGAACGAATGAAACAAGGTAGAGTTCTGAATGTTTTGAAGAATCGGAGATAATTAAGCCTAATAACCAAAGCCGTACGCCTTCCGTGATTCAGGCTTTTTTTTCTGTTAAGGTCACTTTACCTCCCAAATGTGGTTGTTTCTCGAAAATCTTGAAAATCTTTTCCAAGGAACAAACTTGGCCAAGCAGCCTATCTGTGGAAGGTAGGGTTTCCAAAAAAAACCCAAAGCTTTCCATCGCAATAGAGTCCTCCCTCCCCCCTTAAGGTGGCTCCCCATAGTTTTATGACCACGCGCGCGCTGGTGATGCGAGCTGTAGTAATCTGCACGCGCTCACATAAAATCGTAGGTTTTCCTGATATTTTATGACGTCAGCATAGCCAAAAAAAGCAGAGTTAACAGTTAATTTTCTCCCGTTTCCTTGGGTAAATTCTTTTTAAATTTTGCACATTTTGAGATACTAACGCTACCTTTCACATATTATTTTTTGGAAAAATTTTGTCGGAGCAATTCAGTTTAATGGTTAAAAATAAGAAATCACGTGATATCGGTGGATCCGTCTGAACGACCCCATATTTTTCTCCTGCAAAATGTTAGTCAAAATCATTTGCACAAAATAGGAAAGTTTAAAAAAATTTCACCGAGGGAAAATCAAAATATTTAAGAAAAAAGACGAATTAATGGAAAATATCTATCATTCTTTAGATGCTTTGTTGCCATGACAACGGCCTATACCTAAGAAGCAAAACCTGAAAAATAAGGGTAATTATGTTGGTAAGCTGACTGGTAAAATTCAGGATCAAAGATATGAAGACAACAGAACTAGGGCTTCTTTTGCAAGTCTTGCCAGTTCGTATAATTAATCCCTTTTGTGGAAACTCTAGGGAGCCACCTTAACAAGGGCACCCAACGAGAACATTTTAGCAAATACTTGAAATCAGGGGGGGCTGGCAGCGAGGTCTGGAACCGAGTTTACATGATCGCCCCAGTAAAGAAATTTGGCCGAGTAGGACTGTGTACTAATTTTATTCAAACAAGCATGGCGGTGGCGAGGAAGTAGAATTAGCCGAATTAGCCGTTATTTGGTGTACGCGCGTTTGTGTTGGTTCAGCATTATTCCCGTTATTCCAAGTTTAAACGTTCAGGGGAAGGTTTCGATCGCTTTTTTTTTTACCTTTGTTTCTATCTGATTTGGTTGCCCTTTCTGCTTTTTCTGGTACTGATTTTACGAGTTTTGAAGCATTTTCTGACACATTTCACAGCGGCCAGATTCGCTCTCCTCTTTCACTAAGAATTGTCGCTCGAGACTTTGTCCTTGTTTCATTTACATACACTGTAGATTTTTCTTTCTTTATAGGAACTACCCAGGAGGAGTCAACAATTAATTGTGGAGGTTTTGTTGATCCAAACTATTTTTTGTTTTGCCCAAGTTATGTTACTACCTTACAGTCCTTCTTTTTAAGATTTTTTCATCTACAGCTCTCTAGAATCGTTAAATGGTGAAAATCTGAGAGGTGATGTTTACAATACTTTGCTCTTTGACTTCGCCACGTGAGTCACAGATATTGCCTACAGTGTGTTGTAGGTATACCTGATAATAAAGTTCATTATTTTGGAGAAAAAGGTGAAATAATTTTTCATTTAGATTTTGTCTATCACATCTCTGGGGTGAGAACTGAAACTTAAAGAGGCCAGGTTGCTCAACTGACAGCAATACTTCAGCCAGTCATTTTACACATTTACTTGGTGCCCTTGGCTTCATATATTTCACCATGAATGGGTTTGTGGAAAATTGGCATTTGAATTCTGAAGGGACTTGAATTTTTCTTGACAGTGCAATTGATGTTGAACAGCTTTTGCAAACAAAACAATCATTTGGGGGTGGAGTTTGCAAAGGTTCCGACAGTCTGTAAAGTAAAGATACTCTGGCAAACACACCATCACTTCGGATCTGGCAGGCGTTGGTGATCCAAGATGCATGTTGATAAATATGTTTTGGGCAAAGGTTTTGGTGGTACAGGGACTTTGACTAATGACATATATGTGGACAGCTATGTTAATCCTTAATTTTCTGAAAACACTTCAAAAGGACTGTTGCACACTTAGGGCAACCATGGTTGTTCAGCCATTCTGGGGTTATTTCACATCTCCTTTATAAACAGTTACTGAATGCATGCCAGTCTCGTTTTGACACCCAGCAATACAACACTGTTTTGACCTGTTTTCCCCTACCTTATCGGTAACAGTTCTGAAATAATGATCCTCACAGTTAAATGCATTCAACTTGAGCAGTTGAAAAAGCAAACTTGAAAAAATTCAGTCTCGACCAGGATCAAATTTGCCTTTTCAACTGCTCAAGTTTAAAACATTTAAAAACTGCAAGCCCTTCCTTTATGGCCACATCTGTTACATCAGGCAGTTCACACCTGATTTATTTCATATGTATCCATCTTCAAAAAAACTGAATTCTCCTTGGCAATTGGAACTGTTTCCTCATCAGAAGTACAAATGTCTGAAAGGGTGTGAGCAGAAGTCAATTGCTCTTTTAACAGAAGGGACAGTTTAGAACTTTTGCATTGTCTAATACTCCATTATTGCATAGTTCACCTGGTGTTACTGAACTCAAACAAACTACAAATTTTTCATTGACACTTAAGAAAAATGGGCCTGGATGTCTTTCCTGTGAATTAAGCTTCTTGTACAGGCTACAGGCAAAAGACAAAAAATCATATAATTGCAAATCCTTCAATCTTTTCAGATTACCTTAGCAAATGTTTATAAACCTTCTCATTGGACAGTTGCATGCGTTATGTGGGAAAATGCTTGGAAATGTGATAGTTCATTGCATTTTCCATTGAATTAAACTTAGCATGTCAGTACAATATATGGAACTAGGGAGTTTTCCTAAACCTAGATGTATTTACTTTGCCAGTTCTTTAAGTTCTCTTATCAAAACAAGCAAGCCTCAGACAGCTCTGTTTGTAAGGTTAAGCATTCTTCTTTTGTTGGTTGTCCTTTATAGGCTATCTTTTCCAGTTGCAAAATTCTATCATCTCAAATGTTCTTATTTTTCTTGTAACTGCAACCAACCAATATATTTGCAGAAACAGCTGCCGCCAAGAAACTCTCAAGCCAGAAAAAGAAGAATTCCATAAAATAAACGTGGTGTTTTACACGTAATTACGCTTACAGCTGTAAATAAGACGCAAAAAACTTGAGACAAGTGCATGTGAAAGTTCTAGCAGATTTTTAATACATTCTAAGCCTTCGCATTCGATTTTGTGTCTTCATTGTGAAACAGACTTAAAGAAGACTCGCAATCGAAATCTCCTCTTTTCGCTTTGTTGGCTGGAAGATTCTACAGTTTCCACAGTAAAAAGATTCTTATAAATCTTCCTGAGATGACGAAATCCACAATCATCTCCTAGAATATAATTATAATTTGAGCGTAGTTTGTTCAACCCTCAACTGGGAAAATCTCAGGCAGAAACGTGTCACTTGCATATTCAATATTGACTGCTCTACTAACCTAAAATAAAGCTGGTCCTTCATTCCATCGATTTTGATGGTCTCAGAAACAGAAATGGATCGAAAGGCAAGGTCGAAAGCTGCAACTTTGATGCCATTTCCCAGGTCAAGTGGCTGTTGACACCGCGAACGTTTATTTTTTCGATAACACAACCATCACGCTCATGTTCTTGACATAATACACAGCAGGAGTGTACACAGATCCAGAATTTAGAGAAATGTGGTGTCCAAACGCTGTACTGTCGCCAAAAATACTAACAGCAAATAAACAATAACAAAAAACGAATTCCTTTTCCACAATCGACTCACCACGAACAAAAAAGGACATATTCTCGAGTAGTTCGCGCGAGACTTCGTTGCACTTCGCGCATGCTCGTTAGAGTTTTCCAATGATTGACAGATTTCTTCACTGGGGCAATCATGTAGAGGCCAAAAGCGGCAAGATCAAAGGTAGCTGCCAGCCCCCCCTGCTTGAAATATTATTTTCTGCTTTCTTAAATTCTTTCAGAGCTTTTTCAAGGCATATTTGTGTAGACTAATACAGATTGATCCGTTCGGGTTTTTTAGCTGAAAATCTAGGCCGCAGAACATTTTAGGAAACAGAATCCTATCCCCGAGCTGCTGATGGCTGTCCAAAAATGCTAGCTGACTTTATTGTCAACTCTAAACGGCATATTTGTCCCTCCGAAAACAATAGGAACTTTAATAAGTCCTCTTGGTACGAAAGTCCGACGTGATGTTTCGCCGAAGAAATCTCTAGCTTTCACTGCAATTAAACCCGAAAATCTCAGGCGATTTTAGGCCTTCCGAACAGATATTCCCCGAAACCAACCGTTGGGTGCCCCTGACCTTAAACCGATTTTAATTAAATTTAACTGTTGTAGCCTGCCATAATTTCTCAAAGCCACGAATTCTAAGTAAAAGGCTCATCACCACTAGTATTATCTCGACTAACATACCTGTATTCCTCTACTATGCTTGCTTCAGTCAAGTTTGGGACATTTCCTTCGTTCGCGATAAGGCATTCTAACATTTCTGGTAAGCTTGGTAATAAATCCCGATTGTCCTTAAAAACAGGGATTAAGGACCTCAAAAAACGAGCTTCTTTGTCGTCCTTCGCTGCCTCCTCAACAGGCGTTGATTGTGTGTCAGTCATAGCTCTGTTCTTCTATACGCAAAGATGAATTCAGCGATCTACACGCTACCGCTAGAAACAGTCTTTCCTCTGGATCAGACTCTTATCTGACTCTGACCGGGCCTGTTTGTGTCGAGAATTCCAGGAAAGACCGGAATTGATTCAGTGATTAATTACTATTTTGATGCACAATGTTTCAGTTTAATCATAGGAAGCCCAAGCATAATATTTGAATATCATTAAAAATGGCGTTTCAAAATATAAGACTTTGTATGGGATTTCGAAGCGAACATTTTGAGCAATACATAACAACGAACTAACTGAATTAAGTTCATGAAACATTACATGGTGTTGTTTGCTATCCTTACAAAGCATTTTGGGCAATTTTAGGTCCATTTACTGAACTGTGTTAGTACGTGTATAATACATTGACAAGGAAGGAGTCATTTGGCCCAATTTAGCCACTATCACCGCTCGACACGTTTCGGAATTCGCTCGAATTTACCCACAAATATAGTTCAGGCTCCCATTCTGACTTAGCGACGTGACAAAAGGAAGACATACAAGTGATTTTCTCAAAACCAATTGCACATACCTCGTGTCCCAAAAGAATTATCCACTGCACAAAATCATAATAGCATCTCAAAATAGGCCGCCAGGGATGCGTGAGGATCCCGATAGCCCCGTTTGACCGCGGTCGGCACTGGACACCAGTCAAATCATGCCCTTATCGGGAGGGACACGCTCGTTTTGGTCGTGTTACAATTGTAGTAACTATGACCCGGTACGGACACAAAATTGTCGCTCCAACGTAGTCTGGTTCGCGCGAGAAAGGTGGAATCGCTGCGCGGGACTCCGTGACCTTATGGAGAGAATTAAGTTATCGAAAGAAATTAAAACGGTCTTGGCTGTTAGAAACTGAAAACGAGTCAAGAAAAAGAGAAAGTGAACCGTGTTTCTCCTTCCTCCTATGTTTCTATTCATGCGTGGTAAATTGAACATATTTGCGTTGGTGTACAAAACGTTTGTAATACAGGTCAGTCTACTGCGTTAATTTTAAATACGTACTCTGCGTGAATTGAATGTGTTCAATTTTTTGGAATCCTCGATAGGTTTTATATACCAGGTATATTTTTTCGAACCGAAGTTGGCAAATTCATTTAAATTCATATCCTCACGCGCGTGAAAATGTTATTTTAAAATTGTTATAATTGTATATACAATATCTATTTCTATATTTGCATGAAGCCGGTCAGGTAACCTACTTATTAGAAAAAACAAGAAAATATACACCCTGAAAATGGATATAAATTCAGAAATGGGAATGATTTATTTTTGCTATCCGCTTGTAACACGCAGCGATTTTCTCACGCGAACCAGACTACGTTGGAGCGACAATTTTGTGTCCGTACCGGGTCATAGTTACTACAATTGTAACACCGATAAGGGCATGATTTGACTGGTGTCCAGTGCCGACCGCGGTCAAACGGGGCTATCGGGATCCTCACGCATCCCTGGCGGCCTATTTTGAGATGCTATTATGATTTTGTGCAGTGGATAATTCTTTTGGGACACGAGGTATGTGCAATTGGTTTTGAGAAAATCACTTGTATGTCTTCCTTTTGTCACGTCGCTAAGTCAGAATGGAAGCCTGAACTATATTTGTGGGTAAATTCGAGCGAATTCCGAAACGTGTCGAGCGGTGATAGTGGCTAAATTGGGCCAAATGACTCCTTCCTTGTCAATGTATTATACACGTACTAACACAGTTCAGCAAATGGACCTAAAATTGCCCAAAATGCTTTGTAAGGATAGCAAACAACACCATGTAATGTTTCATGAACTTAATTCAGTTAGTTCGTTGTTATGTATTGCTCAAAATGTTCGCTTCGAAATCCCATACAAAGTCTTATATTTTGAAACGCCATTTTTAATGATATTCAAATATTATGCTTGGGCTTCCTGTGGTTTAATTACTGAATGCCTGCCGATTTTGGGGGGTTTCCCGTAATCGCCATTGTCTCGATGTTTTTTTCGCTTTCATTTTTGCTTGTTACCAATTCTTGCCGATACTTGTTGTCGCAGTGAGCTCAATTCACGTTCTTTTCAGCTGCCTTCACATTTCTATCTTATCTATATCTATTTCTATCTCGGACTCTTACTGGGCGCATTCTCGGAAAAACCGGAATTGAGTCGCGTGACTAATTACAATATTGACGCGCAATGTCTAGAAATGTCTGCTCTGTTGAGGATCATTAATTTGCAAATTTGATATTGGAAACGAATAAAGGATTGATATCTAAGGCAAAGGGAAATATGGTTTCAAAGAAAATTACAGTAGTCGCTATTTGCCTTTGTGAGAATGGACACACTTAAACCAGACTTGATATCGATTTTATGCCACTTATCAGTTCGGATGACGTCATCTTTCCAAGAAAGAGAAACACAGTAACGAAACCCCCTGAGGAATAGTGTGACCTTTCAGTTTCCGAGAATTTAAGTGAAGACGCATGCACATTTGGTTTTTCGATATTTTGGGACTTTTCCCGTAATCGTTATTGTTTTTGGTTGAGTTTTCGATCGTTTGTGTGCTTGCATGCTGCCAATGTTTGACGATTTCTGTTGTCACTGAGCGATTCCCATTCATGGAGCAAGTAAGGGATTGCGACCAAGTCGTTATGCAACGAACTCCTCAGGGTAAGGTTTATAAGCTTATATATATCAATAATTCACCAAAGTGGAGTAGGACACAACCGACTTTACATTCAGCTATAAATAACTACAAGTTCTGAATCGTTTTTCTGGCACGATGATTCTGAGAGAGAAAATTTGTCAATCACGGACTTTAACGCCGGGACTACGAATTAAAAGTTTGATTCGAAGAAAAATGCAACTTCCTCGTCAAGCTCTTTGTTTAGAGTTGTTCAAAGCAAACAACAGCATATTAAAAATTTGATTCGAAGAAAAGCAATCGAAATGATTTTTGTTCTTTGTAATAATGCGCAGATCAATTCGAAAGTTCAACATCCCCCCTCCCGGGCAACCCCCGGGCATTTGAACTTTTGAAGATTGGTTTGTTCAAATTCCCTCCCCTAGGGGCAAAAAGGCCGTTCAAATGCCCCACCAATTAGTACTGAAATACCTCTCCACCAAGCCAATTTCGTCTTCAATCAAACACTTTACACGCTTTTCAGAGAGAAATATGCCGTATTGATACCTTCAAACTTCTTTTAAAGACGCATTTGAAAGAGTTATTCGCTAACCAAAGCGAAATTTTATCTTGTGAATCCGTCAAACCCTCTAAAGACCGAAAAAACTCACGGGCGTATTACGTCAGAACAAGAGATAAATCCGGTTCAAATTCCCCACCCTTTCAATGCAACGTTCAAATTCCCCCCTCCCTGGGCACGATGCACAGTCAAATGCCCGGGGTATGCCCGGGGGGGGGATGTTGAAGTTTCGAATTGATCGGCGCATATGTATTAGTTTTTTGATCGATCATGCAACATTGGCATAGTTTGTTCGTTTGTTTCTGTTTGTTTTTCAGGTGTTGTTTCCGTGTAGTCTCTTGTTCGTTTGTTTCTGTTTGTTTTTCAGGTGTTGTTTCCGTGTAGTCTCTTGTTTAGCGTTTTGTCTTTTCCCTGTGTACAGGTACACAACAGCAGAAACCAAAATTCTTAGAAAGATATCAAGTTTAAGCATATAGTAAATTCAATGAAGCTTTAAACTTGACCAGTAACAGGATCACATTATTTTCCTTTTAAAGTTGAGGATGACGAGCTGTTCCTTCCTTTTGGCATGAAATACATTGCAGCAGTAGCAATCGACTTTGGCACAACCTTCAGTGGATTCGCCTTTGCCTTTAACCACAAAGATGCAGAAAAAGGAATCCATATGAACAAAGAATGGGGAACGGACCAAGGCTATTCTACAATGAAGACACCTACCTGCTTGTTGCTTAATCCAGACAAAAGTTTCAATTCTTTTGGATATGAAGCCCAGGACAAGTTTGCTGAGCTAGAAGATCACGAGGCCCAAGAATATTATTACTTTGAGAGATTTAAAATGATTCTTCACTGCAATGAGGTAAGACAACATCAACAACTCATTCGCCCGGTTAACTGGTCGAGTTTCCGTGGAAGTAGTAGTAGTAGTAGTAGTAGTAGTAGTAGTAGTAGTAGTAGTAGTAGTAGTAGTAGTAGTAGTGTCTATGTATTTAGCTTTTGGCTTTTGAGAAACTAATAGGGGGCACTAATAAGGTACTAAAAACAGAAAAATAAAAACAATTGCCTATATCAATAAATAAAAGGTGAAATACAATAAAACGGGAAATTGGGATGTTTTTCTGTATAAGAATAAGAAAGAGCTAGGGGATGCTAACATATTCTTTATTTGTTTCTTATCTTTCCAGTACTTAAACAGAGAGACCACTTTGAAGGCCAGCAATGGAGAACACATGAAAGCCTTGGAGGTTTTTACATACTCAATACGCTATCTCCACGCGAGGGCTCTAGAAGTTATCCGGGAGAGAACTGGTGATGAGAACTTTGCTTCGGGCGATGTCCAGTGGGTCATAACTGTGCCGGCAATCTGGAAGCCGGCAGCAAAACAGTTTATGAGAGAAGCAGCATACCAGGTGGGAAGTACAAAATAAATATACAGCATTTTGAACAATGACAATCGCGATAAATGTGTAGCTTGCAATCAATTATTAGTTAAAATAAACCCACAGCAACAAAATAGAAGAGTTTCTTGATATTTATTCCAAACATAAAACATATCACCACGAACGTAAAAGGAAAGTCACCGACCCCATTGTGGTGCAAGAAGGTCAACGGGAGAATAGAGCAGGATGGTGGTAGAACCCTGCCCTTCAATTATCGCTGTGTTGCAACATCTTAGAAGTTTGTGTCTTTAATACAAAGCCTGTAACGTCCTTGTAAGACAAGGGTAGTATTGTGGGTTAAATATTTAGCAGGCGTTTGTTGAGGGCAACTTACATCGTCCACGATTTTTCACTTGCTTTACTTAAAACAGTTGCTTATTTACCCAGGAAGTACAGAAATTAAACATTTTGCACATGAGAGCTCTGGCATATGGTTGAGTCAAACATTGTTGCGCAGGGCCTTTTTTAGTAGCGATTCAAGGTCGTAATTTTCTAGTAAGCTAGTTATTTATCACACATAGTGCATATTTTAATATATACCACATAGTGAAAACTATCTTTCGAGCGCGCTGGTTGGCTACTCGGCATGGTATTTGCTATTTACCTTTGAGCGAAGCAGCGATCGCCTCAAGCGAGGTTTGCCCATTTTCATAAAATAAATAAGTGAACAGATAAATGAATAAGCAAGCAAACAAACAGACGGGCACGAACCAAAGAACGAACGCATTAATGAAATAAATAAGTAATACATGTATACATGGACAACAATAACTTTGGGAGACTTGCTTTTAACTTGTTTGGTGTACACAAAATTTATTATTCACTTCACTGTCGGTGAAAAGTAAAGCGGCGGGGTAAATATCTACCACTACTCACCAACACCGAGGGGAATAATTATCAAGTGTGTTTTACTCTCGTTTCATAGGCTGGTTTAGCATCGCCCTCGAATCCAGATCAGGTACTGATCGCACTAGAGCCAGAAGCAGCCTCAGTTTACTGCAGGGAGCGGAAAATGAGAGAATTTATTACTGAGAACGGAAGTGATGATGCTTCGATCAGCGAGACTTTGGCCCTTCCAGATACGCAGTACGTGGTGATCGATATTGGAGGTAACGACACGTTTTTCCGTTACTCGCACAGCACAATCCTAGTAAAAGAAAAACGAACGCTGTATGTAAATAGTTGTGGAAGCGCGGTAGTGTAATGGTTAGCGCGATGAAATTTCGATCGGCTCCCGATGTGCTTGTTTGCCTGTTTGAACCATACGCGAAAAACGGAACTTAAAACAGGTACGAGGAAAAATCAGTGTCACTGGCCGAGACTTTTTTGAAAGATTCTCTTTTTAATCATACTTTTTTAAATCATCATCAAAGATTCTTTTTTTAATCATAAAATCATCTCTCGAATGTAATTTTCGAGTTACTGTGCTCATTTTCCAGTAAAAAAATAAAATAAAATAAAAATAAAGAAATAAAATAAAACAAAGAATTATGTTGAGCCTTAAGGCTTGGTATGATTTTTTTTTGCAAAAAGCAAACAAAAAATCGTGTTACGTTCTAGCCAAAATCAAAGTATTTAAGCTACCAGTCAAAAAAAGTGCAGCAGCAGATAGATTCCTTAGTTTTCCCTTGGACAGGTTGGTTATAAATGCACCGAAACCTGCGAATGTGTCGAACATTTCGTGCTAGCCCTGTGGCTTTGCTTACGTCAGCTTTCATTTGCCGCAGATCTCTTTCGCTAGCAGCTACGCTTGCACTTGTGCTTGGGTGACTAGTGAAAACCAGGCTTTTCAAATGAAAGAGAGACCGCTGTTACAATCTTGGTCATATAGTCTTTTCCTCACTGTCTAAACACTGATATTGCTCACTTCGTTTCCAGGGGGCACACTTGATGTGACTGTACATCAAATTCAAGGAAATGGCGCAATAAAGGAGATTCATAAAGCCACTGGTGGTCCTGCCGGTGGGCAAAATGTCAATATAAGGTTCAGAGGCCTTCTTGAGGAAATATGCACCAAACAGGTCATTGAGAATTATGCCCGTGAACATCCAGTGGACTGGCTGTACCTAATGAATGATTTTGAAGTTAAGAAACGTGGAAAAAGAGTCCTTCAGGAAGGAACTACAAGAATTCGGCTGCCTAACAGTTTTGTCAGCAAATTCGCGAGACGTAAGGGCTGGGATATAAATGCAATGATCCAAGAGCATTACAGCCTAAGCGATATCAAGGTCCAACGCAACGAATACCTCTGCCTTGAACCAAAAATCATGAGGCAACTTTTCGACGCAGTATTAGATGAGATCGTTACGCACCTTTCCAACCTATTCGCAAAGCAGGAATTGTCCGCAGTAAAATATGTCTTCCTAGTCGGTGGCTTTGCTGATTCGGGACTTCTGCAGGAAAAGATCAAGAGTCATTTTGGCCACAGTTATCGCATTATGGTGCCGCAGTACGCTTCCCTTGCAGTTGTCCAAGGTGCTGTGATGTTTGGACAGAAGCCAGACGTTTTCGACTCCCGAGTAATGAATACTACTTATGGCATCCGTGTGCACAGGCTGTTCCTGGATGGACTTCACCCCGATTCCAAGAAGGAGATTATAAATGGCATCCCACGATGTAAAGATATCTTCTTCAAGTTCGTTAAAGTGAACGAAGTTGTGAAAGTTGGTGAAATACGTCGATTCCCGGGCTTCACACCGTTGACTGGAGAACACAAACAAGTGAAAATCGATTTCTATCAATCAGAGCTCGCAGATGCAGAGTTTGTCACAGATTCTGGTGTCGAAAAGGCTCCTGGTCAGGGATTGGTGCTTGAAACACCGGACGCTTGGAGAACGCGAGACATTGGAATTAACTTGCACTTCGGTGGAACGGAAATTAAGGTCACTGTGGTCAATCCAACCAGCAATAAGCAATCAACCGCTTACCTGGACTTTCTGGCTACAAATCAGTGATGACTTGAACATTGTATTCAGTAGAGTACACAAGTTAAATACATGTGGAAAAAACCCAAACAAGAAACAAACAATTGATAGTTTTAAACGGTGTTTAACCAAACTGCAAAGTTAGGCGAAAAATCCAAGAACGTGACCTATTAAACCCGCTGAGGCTAACTGGTTTGTTCTCGAGAAATTCCGAAGCAGAGTTAAACTCAAACAGGAGTTACGTTTTCAGTGTTATTGGTAGGCGCAGTTACTCCAATTATACAAACAGGACAAGACTGCTCTCACAGACAGCATACTTGAGCCTGCCTTTTATCCCACACAGAACTACATCATTTGCAAAATGATACATGTGTACTCCACTGGCTTTGTGACTGTTTTGCGACAAGTCCCGTCTCTGGCTCTGGTCGTTTGACTATTGTTATTATTAGGAAAAGCCTAATGGAACGGGTTTTGAAATGCCCC
The DNA here is from genome assembly GCA_964030785.1 of Siderastrea siderea. NCBI lineage: Eukaryota > Metazoa > Cnidaria > Anthozoa > Scleractinia > Rhizangiidae > Siderastrea > Siderastrea siderea. The sequence goes on from OZ034977.1 coordinate 19,858,038, forward strand.
ACTGACTGCATAATTTTTACCTGAAACTTCGGCGTTTTGGAATTCTTGTATAATTTTTTATCACTACAGTAGAACAGCCCCTCCCCCTTCCCCAAGTACAATCACTTTTTGTTACGACTAGGGGTCATCAGCACCATCTTGCCACAGGGGGCCCTCACATCAAAATATGTAAACATAAATAAAAGATTGACGTTTGCTTACCTTACCTTGTTGATGTCTTTGATCGGATACGGCGGTCGTTTTAAATAATTCTGACGCGGTCATCTTTTCATTTTTTGGGGCGAGTATAGAAGCTGGGAGGTTTTTCGGATTTTCCGATCTCGCGCCGAGAATGATAAGGAGAGAAGGGACGAAATTTCTTGGTGCCTTTCCATGTATGTCTGCCATTATCAGGGGGTCACGGAACTAGATTGAAAAAGTTATATAGACCGGAAGTTATATCCAAGCAGGCTCAGCTGTAGACGAAAAGTTCGTTATTAAAACCTACTAACGAGAACTATACTAGCCGATTATTCTGATCTAATTAGGGAAAAGACACATTAATTAACATGTTTACAGCCCTGTTTAAACTCAATTTTACTTATTAGCGCTATTAATGACACGATGTCATTGTCTCTTTCTTAAAGTTTACGGTTACCGAAGGTTTCTCGGTCCCATACCTCGAAAAGTGATCGCGCCAGAATTATTCAAAATGGCCGCCGTCCCCGATTACAGCCGAAACGGAACAACAAAGGTAATCTTTGATTCATGTCTACACGTTTGATGTGAGGGTCCTCTGTGTCTCCCGCGGATTACGGGCTCCTGTTACGACACTGTTTTCATCGCTTAGCAAAGGCCAAGTTCTTTTCTTTTTGTCTGAAATTCGCGTTGATATGACCAAGGGCCACTTTTGGAGAACCAAACTGTTGTCGCCTTTATTAAATTATCCCGGTTATACCACCAATAGAAATTTCTGGTCGTTTACATGATACGAGAAAACTTATAAAGAAAAGAAATCAGAATTGTGCATGTAATGTTGGCCATAAGCTTTTGCTCTCAATTTGTAGAATAAAAATTAGTGACGACACTATCCGGCTAGTCAAAGCACGATTGAGCCACATCAGGATCAACCTACATCAGCTAATTTATGCCTTTCGCAATTCTGGAATTGTTGTTTTTTTGTGCTTTGTTTCGATTTTTTTTCTTAATATTTGTTTTAGGTCTTGACTTTAAATAGCGGAGCTCCTTTGCGGGCCGAAAGTCCGCAGAGCGGAGCACCTCAGCCATAGCAATTTGAATATTTATCCATGCGAGTAAATTCTAGACTGCTATCAGTCCCTTTTTGGATAGTCGAGAGGGCGCGTGAAACAGTCGAGAGCAGAGCCGAGAGCGTGAGCTACCAACTGCGCGGCAAGATTGAAGCGAGGAGAAAAAACGAGAAGAGACTGAGGCAGAGGCGGAAGCTGTAACCGACGCGTTCGAATTTCCCGTCGCACCAGCAGCGAAAAATTCCGATTAGTCCATAAACAATAGCTGCTGTAAAAAAAGGAAAAGTAGTTAACTTCTTCTTACGTTTGGGTATCAATCGATTGCTTGGATTTCAGATCATGTAGCATGATGGCTTTGGTCACGAGAGAAAATAGCGGCGATGTTTTTGTAAATTTAAGCGACCAACTCTGGGCTTAGTTCTCAAAGAGGAACATTAGCCAGCGGTGGAAGGGCTGCTGTAGGGAAAAGATGTAATGGCTGTTCTCCCCACTGGTTTTGGGAAATCCATCATCTATGAAAGCTTCGTAATGGCGAAATATTTGGGCAACGCGATTTCATATATCATATTCTGGGCACAAAATAACAACGGTCGCATTACTTGCCTTTCTACAGCTTCTTGGTGATCTGTCGATCCCTCGATTCGATCGCTTTCCCCTTTCCGTCCCTTTTCTGTGGCTGATCCAGGAGTCTTTGTAAGTCTTTTAAACCGGATTTCCTCAGAGTCCTGGTTTTCCTTGTCGTATTATATTCCTGGCCGCTTTCCTTTGTTTTGACAAAAATTTTCCTGTGGTACGTTGATGTTTTCGTGGATGAATTTCAACCGCTCTACAGCATTTCTTATTTTCAACGCGTATTTCGACCAAAAACGGGAAGATAAATAAGGTTTAGAATTTAAAAAAAGTTCAAGACTTCAAGTAATTAATTTACTGAGGGAGGGATTTCCTGCGCCGGCCTTCTTCGATTTGTACAGATTTTCGCAGGAGAGGTAAATGCCGTTGAATTTAAAGTTTATCCTGCACACACGGCAAACATCTGAAGCATCCTGCGCTTTAGGCTCCCCCCCCCCCCCTGTTTTTGTCCCGGTCTTGCTGGCGTATTTTCACTCATGCAAGTCTTTTAAGTTTACTAAGTTTTCTTAACTTTGACGAACGCTATGAGAATTCCGGGAAATCTACTTGTACAATAATTGTGCAACAGCTGGGTATAATATCGGTCACACGTGATTATTCACCACAAGCCACAAATAGAGGCGGAGCTGTTATTTATAAATAGTTGTCATTTTAAGTGGATTTTCAAAGGGTTCAACGAATTGAGGGAGGAATTACCTGAACGCGTCGGTTAAGGTTAAGAGCGCAGTCTCTTTCTTTTCCTTTTCTGTATCCCTCTCCCTCCAACCCCCCCCCCCCCCCCCCCTCAGGTTTCGGTTTCGGTTTTTTCGCTCGGCTATTTCACGTGCCTTCTCGATTGGCCAGTCTTCTTGTTTTCCCCCCCTTTATTTTCGCCGCGCAGTTGATAGCTCGCGCTCTCCATTTTGATCTCGGCTATTTCATGCGCCCTCTTGACTATCCAGAAGTCAATTCTGATGATCATGACGACTCGTCACCGTACGACGATGCAGATCATACCATGCCTCATGTAAAATGTTCGAAGTGTCTCAATAGTCTCGCGCTTTTACATGCTGATGAGCAATGGCGGAATTTCCTCGAACTTTAACGCTAGCCACCTTTTTGAGACTTCGAGAAAAAAGGATGACCTGTTAGGTCGGAGTAATAACCCTCACAAGAAAGAATTCAAATCACCCGTTATGTATAATCAAGGGGAGAAATTTGGTCTGAAAAAGTCATCAATTACTGACCGCTGGTTCCTCGTAAGCTCGATTTTCATTACGGTAATTTTACATTTTTGGAAAGAAGATATTCCTGTAGCTTTTAACAGCTCATCGTAAAAAGGAAAAAGACCTGAAGGATTGCTTTAAACTCGACGGCCAATATAGAAGAAATTGGAGAGCTTGAACGCACGAAATCCTTGTTCGAGGACCTACTTGCTTTATTTTTTTGTTTTCAGAAAGAGAAGACATGGAAAGCAACCATCTGCAAAAGGACCACTCGAGCAGAAGTCTTTCGTTTAGACCTTCAAGTACTTCTTTCACTTCAACGGTAAAGTAAATTGCATATATATATGATTGTAGATTTAGGTCGTAAGAATTGTTTAATTGATCTGCCTCGAGCTGAATTGCTTGCGGGTAAACTTTTTCTCCTGGCGAAAATAAAATGCCTTTTGCTTTCCCAAGCAAATGAGTGCTGATCAAAGTAATTGTTTTCGTTTTTCGTTTACGTTTTCGGTGTCAAGACTCAACGAAAATTATTTCTGTTACCATTTAAATGGAAAGCCCGCGTTATTCCTCCGCGCCCGTCCCAAAATGTCACAACGCACTGAAAAGAATATTGAGAATGGCATTGAAAGCGACAATTAACCTAAAAAAGGAAAATGATGTCCTCAAAAGACCTAGCTATACTGCGTGGCGCAATATAACCATGTCCATGTGTGCGATGCCGAAGCAAAGTGTCATAATTAAGTTAATGTACATAAAATAACTTTCTGCTCTCAGCTCTGCTGTGGTGGCGCAGTAAAGAGACGCGCGAACGTTTCGATTGGGGATTGTTTTCTTTTTGTGTTGAAGCGCGTTCAAACCTCACAACTTCACTATTTTTTCTCTCCAGTTTTGTCTTTTTTTCCTTGTTGTTGTTGGTTCGTTATGATTTTCGTACATTCTTTCCGTCACCTCCTTCCTTGGCACTGGGTTTTTATTGCCATTATTCTCGCAGGTGGTAAATATTAAGCCGAACGGTAATTTAACAAAGCCGCGAACATCAGTCCAAAGAAATACAGAGGACACTGGTGCAATTCACTGTCTTGCTTGTGGTGAGAAATTTCAAACGGCACTTGGCTCTTATAATTAAGGGATAAAGATCTGGCTTAACTTTGGGTTATGCGTTGTTTTTATGCAATCTTTCGATATATTTCTTAGCTTTCTTTTGCTTTTTAACGGAGAAATAGTATTGATATACTGATTTAGTTATTTTTGATCAAAAAGCTTCTTGAAATATCAAACTTTCCTCATTTACTGTTTGTCTGTGAAAAGTCGATTGAATGTAAATTTGAGTTGTGACTAAGGACACAGATTGTCTAGCATGAAAATGGAGACTAGGAAAAATAAGACATACTAATACTTGCCTAAAGATTTCAGAATTTTATTCCTGCAGCTACCATGCCAATCTAAGGTAATTAAACACTTACAAAGACGAAAAAGAAAGAATAAATTTTATACTTCATGTCGAATAAAGCAAGCAAAAGTGTAGTTTGCTCTGCGTTTATTCGAATTCATACCGATATACAGATTAAGATAAGTCAGTGATATTTCGTTATTATTTTTTTCCAAAATCAGAACACTAGGTTAGTGACCACTTTAGTATTATTTGATGTAGAACGTTATTCAGAGACTGTGTATCAAGTTATAAAACAATGCAAGACTCCTTACAGCAGGGGTTTTGAGGAGCTCCGCTGTTAAGCTAGCCTATCTATATATGTTAATATCATGATGCTAAAATTTACAAAACACTTGTAAATATGGCCAAACCTTTTAGTTATCGATTAATACTAATCGCCTTACAATGATTGGACCACACGGGAAGGAAATGTAAGTAGAAACCATAGAATGGCCTTATCTCAAGGCTGCCTTACAAATGTTTAACTTCGGCCCTGATATTCTAAATTGGTTTCAAATAATTTACAACCAAGTATCCAGCTGCGTCTTGCACAACGGCCATGCATCTGAATTCTTTCTTCTAGAGCGAGGAGTCAGGCAAGGTTGTCCCTTGTCGGGCCTCCTTTTTGTTATCGGAATCGAACTTTTCGCTATGGCGGTAAAAAACGACCCGAATATCAAAGGTATTAATGTAGGCCAAAAGGAAATAAAAATCACACAATATGCGGATGACACCACGGTCTTGGTACGTGACTGCGACTCAGTGCCAAGATTATTAAAACTTTTAGAAGAATTCAAAAAAGTCAGTGGCCTACAAATTAACACCAGCAAAACAGAAGCCATGTGGTTAGGTACATGGAAAAGCCGCAAGGAGAAACCCTTCGGATTCAAGTGGCCACATGATCCTGTTCTCGCTCTTGGAGTGCACTTTTCTTATGATTCTGAACGTGCCAAGAAGCTTAATTTGGAAGATAAGATAGCCACATTGGAAAAAACTCTCAATAACTGGAAGCGAAGAAAACTCACTCTTCTTGGAAAAATACACATTGTGAAAACATTAGGCTTGTCCAAACTTATTTACAGCGCTTCGGTATTGGCAATGCCGAAACATACTGTAGAGAGAATTAACAAAATCATTTTTAACTTCCTCTGGGATGGCAAACCTGCCAAGATAAAGAAAAAAACTATTATTGCCAAAAAAAAAGCATGGCGTACTAAAAATGATTGACTTTGAAATTATGGAACGGTCACTCAAATTAGCTTGGATTAAAAGAATTGCAGTAAACAACCTCGCTGCGTGGAAAATAATTCCAGAACAGGCATTGAGCCAATACGGTGGTTTCGCGTTTTTCTCTCAATGCCAGTATGATATTAATTTTTGTGACCTTCAAAATTTACCGGAATTTTACCGAACCATTCTGAGTTACTGGCAAAATTTTAAGCTCTTAAGAGCAAATGTTACCAAAAATCAAACATTTTCAAAATATTGTGGCAACAGCTCAAAAATCAATTCCGCTCATATTCTTATGTTAGGTAGACCTTAATGTGAAACAAACTACTGCATAGTTCGTTTGGCTGAATATCGATTTATTTCAAGAAAATCGATAATAACGGAATTCGCTCTAAATACCGCTTTTGGAGCTCAAAATTTAAGGCAAATCTCGAAGCTTCGCGTAACAAAACGAAGCATTCCAGGGCAATAAAAATTAACAAAACTTGTAGAACGATGTTTAAATATGTGTTAAAAGCAATTTCAGCAATTTCTGCTCAGTTATTTACGAGCTCTAATTAAATTTATCCGACATACTTTTGACTAGATAAAAAGTATATCAAGTTTGACCTCTAAAAAAAGTATGTGGTACCGAAAATTATACGGCAAGAATCTGGATTTTCAATAGGAGAAGGGATGTTCTTTTCTCTCCTAAAAGGATTTTTTGGGGAAATTTATGGACGCGATGTTATAGAATTTTAAAGTTGGACAAAATGTGTTGATTCAATCGATCCGAAAAGTCAGCCTAATTAACTCAGTGTACACATACACAAACAACTTCACGTTTTCCACAGGTTTTGATCAGCCATCAACTGATTTTAACGCAAAATCCTCTAACCTTCATGTTGCTGTATCACATATGAGAGCTGTGGTCCTTGCTCACGATAAAATTCAAGCAAACTGCAAGGAAACTTGATAGGATATCGCAACTTGCCATGCCGTATAACCGAACATCCGCCGTTTTTGATGTGAGGATTCCCTTTCCCCATTTTCGTTAGAAAACAGGCTTAAGGTGTTGTACATGAGATGTCTTTCCTTTAAAACTAGCTCTGAACCGAACAGCGAAACAAGACGTCGTTAATACAAAAACATCTGTTACGTCCTTTGGGTGATAGTGCTAATTAATTCAGAACGAGTTTTGGTGAAATCGACAACTGGATGCATGTACCGTAGTAACGAAATTTTCACTGTATCGGGTGAATTTGGGTAAAAGGGTCCATTTTTTTTTCAAATAAGCTATTTCTGTCATCCTACGTTTACTAATGTAAGGACTGAGCGAAGTTTCTCAGTAGATTGGGTTCTATTAGCACTATGAAACTGAAAAAACGTATGTTGGTTGCGTGACATTAACCCGAGAGCTTTTTCCTGTTAGTTTTCCAAGAAGTAGCACAGTTTATGAACGCCATATTAGGTACTATGGCTGGATTAAAATACAAAGTTAGACATGAAAATCTCCTTTTCGGTCTGAGAATGTTGTTTTCTTTTTGTTTTGGGTGGGGCGGGGTTGGGGCTAAAGGTGTTTGAAAGACGTTCAAGAGAATACTAAATCGACTGATTGTAAGTGCCCACGTGAACGTGATAGTGTAAGTAAACGATTCTAGGCATTAAAAGATTTTCAAATAAAGCAGAGCTTGTCCATGTCTTGTTTCAGAACTTACCTAGCCCCACCCTTAATGTATATCAATTGTGCAGAAGTGAAATCTTTCGCTTTAAAAACATCACACTCCGTTCAAGCCAGTCACCTGCATGTGAAAAAGATTTGTGCGTTATTATAAAAGGGGATCGGAAAGGAATTTGCAGGTTCTCGATTTTCCGAAAACTGGATTTAACACCAAAAGGCACCGATCAGGTATACAATGCACGCTGTACACGTACAGACCAACCCAACTGCTAAAAAAACAAGAAACAAAAAAGAAACTTTAGTCTCTGCCTGCACCATTCCCTCGTTTTTTAATTCTTTATCATCTTAAAGTGACTTGAACGTCTAAGTCACCCTCATAACAAGGTCTTCGAACACCTTTAAGAGTGATAGCAACTCTTGCAAAATGACAGTTATGAGGACTTTGTAATCAAGGTTCTCTTAGAATTATTTATAATTGTTTTCTTTTCCCTTTTGTTTAACCGTTCAACCGACCGACCTACCCACTTTCGCGAGGAAGGGGGGGATGGGGGAGGCGTTGGAAAAGAGAAAACCTTTTCTTATTGGCCATGGGGGATTAAGGGTTCGAACTTATCACTTCTCTTAGCCCTCAAGCCCGGCTACACCCTCATTTTGTTGGCTCAGGCTCTTTGCGTTTTTCGTCTGCAAACATTATGCCTCGGCCAAACTCATTCTTGAATCAATCAATCTTGAACACAACTTTGTTGTGCGATGTTGAAAAGGTGGGCAAACGAATTCAACACTTTTGTTTACACCTGAGAACATAGGAAAAAAAGGTGAAACAAAATTATAGAACTTCATTGAACAGGGTAGCACACCTGAGAACAAAAGAAAAGTCGCCAAACGTGTTAAATTCATCAGTGTTGATCGGTGTTGAATTGAACTTTGAACCCCAATGTAAACCGTTTTGTACTTTTCTTCACTTTTGGAAGCTTTTAAAAAAGACTACACGCACTAGAGGAGTGTGAGTCGAGTAGAGTCGTTTATCGTTCGTGCGTGTTGACGGTCGAAAGCGGAAAACCCAAGACTCATAAGACATCATCCAAGTTAAGCCCGTAGTGGGTTGTGTGTTCTGGCAACAGGACGAAGCTCTTAACAATCTTACAGATCATTAAATTTATTCCCTGAGAACCAGTACAGTTTCGATTTCTTATTAATGTTTATTCTCCGTAAATAAGCGTTTGTGCGTTGAATGTACACGAGCACGTAAATAAGAACAAGAACCTGGTAAAAACAAAAAGTGTGAGTCGAGTAGAGCCGTTTTTCGTTGGTGCGTGACGGTCGAAAGCGGAAAACCCAAGACTCAAAAGACATCATTCAAGTTAAACCCGTAGTGGGTTGTGTGTTCTGGCAATAGGAGGAAGCTCTTAACAATCTTGCAGATCATTAAATTTATTCCCTGAGAACCAGTACAGTTTCGATTTCTTATTAATGTCTATTCTCCGTAAATAAGCGTTTGTGTGTTAAGTGTACACGAGCATGTAAATGATGAGAACAAGAACCTGGTAAAAATAAAAAGGAGGTTTTGAGGTATCACATTGCTTTATTTGAAAGTCTTTTCCAGGAATCGTTACAATCAGTCGATTCAGTGTTCTCTAAAACTTCTTTCCCCAAAACCTATAGCCCCAGCCCCACCCCACCCTCACCCCCAACAAAAACGAATTTTAAGACCGAAAAGGAAATTTTCATGCCTGACTTTGCATTTTAATCTAGCCATAGTATCTAATATAGCGTTCATTAATTGTGCTACTTCTTGGAAAACCAACAGAAAACATGTTTTTAAAACCCCTTCGCCCTGCCCATCAAGTAAAGCTCAGCCTAGGGTATGTCACAAAACAAACGTCCGCTTTTTTCAGTTCCACTCATTTTAAAGTGCTCGTCGAGCCCAATCTACTGAGAATCTTCGCTCAGTCCTTAAATTAGTAAACGTAGGATGGCAGAAATAGCTTACTTGAAAAACAAAAAACTTTTCCCCCAAATTCACCCGATACAGTCAAAAATTCGTTACCACGGTACATGCAGCCAGTTGTCGATTTCACCAAAACTCGTTCTGAATTAATTAGCACTATCACCCCAAAGCACGTAACAGATGTTTTGTATTTACGACGTCTTGTTTCGCTGTTCGGTTCAGAGCTAGTTTTAAAGGAAAGACATCTTATGTACAACACCTTAAGCCTGTTTTCTAACGAAAATGGGGAAAGGGAATCCTCACATCAAAAACGGCGGATGTTCGGTTATACGGCATGGCAAGTTGCGATATCCTGTCAAGTTTCCTTGCAGTTTTCTTGAATTTTATCGTGAACAAGGACTACAGCTCTCATATGTGATACAGCAACATGAAGGTTAGAGGATTTTTCATTAAAATTAGTTGTTGGCTGATCAAAACCTGTGGAAAACGTGAAGTTGTTTGTGTATGTGTACACTGAGTTAATTAGGCTGACTTTTCGGATCGATTGAATCAGCACATTTTGTCCAACTTTAAAATTCTATAACATCGCGTCCATAAATTTCCCCAAAAAATCCTTTCAGGAGGGAAAAGAACATCCCTTGCCCTGTTGAAAATCCAGATTCTTGCCGTATAATTTTCGGTACCACATACTTTTTTTAGAGGTCAAACTTGATATACTTTTTATCTAGTCAAAAGTATGTCGGATAAATTTAATTAGAGCTCGTAAGTAACTGAGCAGAAATTGCTGAAATTGCTTTTAACATATATTTAAACATCGTTCTACAAGTTTTGTTAATTTTTGTTGCCCTGGAATGATTCATTTTGTTACGCGAAGCTTCGAGATTTGCCTTAAATTTTGAGCTCCAAAAGCGGTATTTAGAGCAAATTCCATTATCGATTTTCTTGAAAATAAATCGATATTCAGCCAAACGAACTATGCAGTGATTTGTTTCACATTAAGGTCTACCTAACATAAGAATATGAGCGGAATTGATTTTTGACCTATTGCCACCAAATGTTTGACCGTTGGTAACATTCGCTCTTAACTGGTGTTGAAAAAGCAGCACAGAACCAAATAATTTGGAACAATCGCAACATTCTCGTAGACGGAAAACCAGTTATGTATAAAGCGTGGCTCAAAAAAGGAATAATTCATATCAAGGATTTAATCAACAAAGACTCAAAGTTTCTTTCTCTAACCGATCTTAAAGCAAAATTCAACTTAGAAGTACCTTTCACTGTCTATTATGGCCTAGTAAAGGCTATCCCAGCAAGATGGAAAGAAAACATCCAAAATACGGATGTTGCCCCATCAGAAGTCGTACCGTCTCTCCTACTTCCCTCTACCAAAATAGCTTACTCGACCTTACTTGGCAAAAGCTACTCTGTACCAACAGCTGAGAGTAAGATTTTAAATTATGGCTTCACTACAGACAACATCCAAAAGGTCTATTTGCTTCCATTTCAAATTTTGAAAGAGCCAAAGTTAATAATTTTCCAGTTTAAAATCATTCATAACATCCTACTCACGCAATCTAGCTTGTTCCGTGCGGGTATAAAAGACAGTGACATATGCCCCTTATGTAATTCTGAAAGCCAATCTTTAAGTCACATGTTGATTACATGTGATACTTCCTCATCGTTTTGGAACCAGTTCAAACAATGGTGGCAAAAAAGCTTTCAGGAACAAATAAATTTACCCGAAAGCGTGATTCTGTATGGCTGGCACAAAAAATCAAACACCTGGCTAGTGCTCAATTACACGCTTATTATTGCAAAATACCACATTTTCACCATAAGTGTAGGCAATGGCAACCTGGATTTTGAAGGTTTTCTATCACGCCTGAAGAGCGAGCTGACTATTCTACGAACAATTGCATTTACAAATAACAATCTGGAGCAATTTACAGAAAATTGGGCCGCTGTGTTATAGGGCTAGAGGTATGTGTGTGTACTTCTCTGTGCGTCCGTCGCTGTGCTGTTGCTTGTGGAGTAGTGTAGGATATGGTATTATTTTGTAATTTTAGTATCATAAGTTACTGTTTAGCAATTAAGTATTATACGTTTATGTTAAGTTTCGCTTGTTACCTTCTAAGTTTGTATCGTTGTAAAACAGTGTACAGTACTTTTATAACATGTAATTAAGTATTGTACGTTAGTGTATAATTTTCATTGTATAATAGCGTGTAGATTTGTAATTGCACTGATAAAAAAAAAAAAAAGAAAGAAACTGTCGACTACGGCAATGGGTAGTGTTTTTCTTCGATTTTTCCTTTTTTGTCTTTCTTGATTGTTAATATTTTAACTTCCTCTTGTTTTACTATTCGTTAAGCTCTAGTGAAGTGAAGCAAACTCAATTTATTTAAATCAAATGAAACTTAGACTAAATCTAGTCTTACACTATATACCTGTACATTCCTAAAATTGACTGTAGTAATATATATTAACTTGCCAATTGCTAGATATTCTTATTAGTCTAAAACGTAGATAGATACAATGTTGAGCATGCATTGCTTGCTGGCAAGAGAGGATAAAAGGTAAGAGAGCTACTCCCCATATAGGCCCTATCCCCATTGTAATCTCTCTATTTATTGCCCTCCAATTTAAGTTTAGTGCCAAAACGGCGGGAAATTCAAATTTCAAATAACTTATTGAGTTTTAAAACAATTACCCTGAAATTTCGCAGAAAAAAAAAATTCGTCATTCTGTAAAATTTCAGGATTTTAGTTTTCCAATTTTGATATTTTTCACCGGGAAAATGACATCACAAAGTTGACGCCAATTTTTTTTTTCAGTACTATGGGATTTCTTATGACAGTTTTTCTTAAGGAGCAGGTGGTCAAGCCATTTTTGAAGAAAAAATCACTCAGGTTTATTACCTAGGTTTTCTTTTGGCACCTGGCGTTCGTTATTCAAAGAGGTATGACCGTACTTTAACACATGCAGATACTCCCTTTCCATTGAATTATTAAAGCTACAGTTAGGACAAATTGTATTCATTCCAGAAGGTTCAATCCGCTTGTTAAGCTAGTGGGAAAAAATGATGATTAGAGCTTATGAAATAGCATAGACTTGAACATATATCTGCTTCACAAAGAACACCTATATATCAAAAAGTTAAATGCGTGTTCTCCTTTGAAAGGTGTTAGTGCCTTAAGTGATTTCTAAAGCTCCGTTATCAAAATAAACAGCCAGTGTTTTTGTAACTGAGATGTGTATTTAAATTATGATCGACAGAAAAAATCCAAAGTCGTTTGAGCCTTATTACCACTTGAAATATCCCATGCTGTGGCTGTTATTTCTGTTCCACCAAAGTACATACTGACTTCAATTTTTCTATCTTTGCCTCTCCAAGTATCAGGGGACTGAACCACTAAACTGCCGATCTTAGTTACTCCAGGTTCGGTAATATACTGGGTTTTGGGATTGCTTGTGACGTAAAATCCAACTTTTAGCGTAGTTTTGTTTGGTCTCAAGGGATGGTATGTTTTTTTGATTCTCTGACCAAGTTTTACAACTTCGTTTTCTTTCACAAAACACTTGAAGACTTCACGACATTTCTCAACGCCATCTACGAAGAACTTTTTCTCTGCAGGATGAAAACCCTCGATAAAATCTACCGATCTATCAGCGCCGTAAGTTGTGCTGACAACTCGTTCGGTAATTTTCGCTGGCTTCTTACCAAATATCACAGCACCTTGGACAACTACAATGTTGGCATGATGAGGGATGAGGACTTTGCATCTCCCTGAAAACTCCCTCTTTGTTTCTTCTTGCAGGTATGCTGAATCAGCAAAACCGCCAACAAGGAGCATGGTTTGCACCTTTGATAGCTGTGGCTTTTGCAGCAGTGCTTTCAAATGTTTCTTGATGCGTTCTATTACGGGAGAGAACAATCTTTTCATCATTCCTGAACTGAGGGCAAGGTATTCGTTGTTTTTGAGTCTGACTTTGTTGTCCCCATACCGTTCCATCGCAGGATTTTGGCTCTGATTCACTGAGGACACAAAACTTCGCGGTAAACGGATATTTGTCATCAATCCGCTTTCTAGGATGCGTTTCCCTCTCTTTTTTCCTTCAAACTCGTTCATCAAAGACAGCCAATCGGAAGGGAACTGCTCTCGATATCTTTTCAGCTTTTCCTTCCCGAACAATTCATCCAGAAGGTCTTCGAACTGTCCGTTCACCCTTATTCCACCATGAGGACCCCCTGTCACCTTGTGGATTTCTTTGATGTTACCGTCGTCTTGTATTTCATGTACTGTAACATCGAGTGTGCCTCCTGGAAAAACAATAACAACATTTTAGAACAAACAAAACCACCGAAACGTTTTCAGCGTTCACTTTCCATCCCCTATAAGAATTCTTGTTAAAGTGAACCCACCTATTCAGGTGTGTGATTAATTCACAACATAAAACTATTTTGCGGTGTGCAAAACACGTAAACGCAAACGAACACCCGTACATTTCGACGAGAATCAAAAAGAAGCAAACTATTATTCTAAGTAACGTAACATACCAACTCGTGGCAAGCCTGTTTCCATAGCATGAAAAATTGAAATAACTTCTCATCAACTTTTAAAACGGCCATGTGTCCCAAGACACTTTTTTGGTTGGTGGCCTTATGCTTAATTTTATTTTTAGACATGACAATAATTACCTCCAATGTCAACCACCATGTAGTTTGTATTTGGCTGAGAAAGTATTCCATCCACAGATCTCCGACCAGTCTCCGAACGAAAATCGCTCATATTCTTCTCCTGACAGAAAATTGCTGCTGCTTCTGGTTCTAAAGCAATCATTAGCTGCTCTGCATTCTCTGGTGACCCCACACCAGCCTATATTAAATCATTTTTAAAAGTAACATCAAATGTTTTAAGTCCAGGTTGACCACTATCTTTAAATATACCAAAGAAAAGGAAATTTTTCAAATTTCGCATGTGTGCTCTCAGCTATTTTACCAAATGAAAATTGTAAGATAACCAAAAACCCACGTGGCAATCTTGAGTTTTCTATGACTGCATTTTTGACTTTGTAGCCACTCCCAACTTCTCCCTTGGTGCACTGTTTACGTAAAGTATAAGTCACAGATTGCTGCTAAACAAGACTATTTAGCAGCTTTATCTTAAAATGTGATGTAATGTCGGCCTCACCTCATAAGCTGCTTCTCTCATGAACTGCTTTGCCTTTGGCGTCCATATGGCAGGAACAGTTAACACCCACTGGATGTCGTCTGCGTTGTAGCCCTCGTCCCCAGTCCGCTGGGAGATTATTTTAAGAGCTTCATCTTTGAGGAACTTCATTGAACGAGCAAACACTGTCTTAGCTTTGACGTTTTTACCATTGGCTGCTTTGATGGTCGTTTCCATGTCCAGGTTCTGCAATAAAAAATAACTAAATAAACATAAACAAATAAAAGAGCGAAAGTTATGGTCGCTTGACGTCAACACGTGAACTTCTTTGAGTTGATTTGCCTACCAGAAAGGATGACAATTAGAGGGTCCATACGTACCCCATTCAAAAAGTAATCAATTGCATCTAAAGTTATTTTTGGATCAGCCACGGATATTTTCTGTCATTTATAAGAGGTTTTGGGCCACAATGTTGACCGTTGACAATTTTAGGGATTTAAAAGACGTTATATAGAGTTTAAAGTGGCGTCGCTTAAAGTGGTTTTTAATATGTAGTTTCAAGTGTGTTATGTTTACCTTTTTTCGTTAGAGGGTTGTTACAGGAAAAAAAGGACAAACCAAAACCAAAACAAATAAAACCAGATAACCAAAATAAATAAATAAATAAATAAAACCCTAAAACAATTCAACAGTTCTAAAGTTCTACAAAAACGTCCGGCTGGCATTTTTACCCAGCACATCTTTCATCTGTTGACCACGAACCATTTCTAGTTCGTCCTCTTATTATTTTTTAATTTTGGTGACTAAATAATTTATCTACCTGGTATGGTTTTCCCCCCAAAAACAGTAAAAGACGAATAGAGCATAGAGGATGGGCTCGATTGTTGACTATATTGTATTACAATTAGTGAATAAAGCCGATATTTATCTCTTATCAAATCTCTTATCATATAAGCTTCAAACAGTTAAGGAACAACTGATCAACAAGGTGAATAGCATTACGCTGCAAATGATTTAAATGTTGTTTTCTATCTTCATATACCTCATCGTTGTGCAGAGCCATTTTAAAGTGCTTAAAAAAGAGGTACTCCTTTTCTTCTCCTTCGCCTTCAAGGCTTGCATACTTTTCGATTGCATCGTATCCAAACGAGTCAAATGATAGGTCTGGTTTCAGTAGCAGGCAGGTAGGTGTCTTGCTTGTCTGGCCACCTTGTTCATTCACCCAGTCCATGTTCATAAATATAGCGTCTTCTCCTTGGTCTTTAATAAACGAAAAAGCAAATCCGCTGTAGGTTGTTCCAAAGTCTATTGCGACAACAGCAAGATATGACGACTTTGGGGAATAGAACAATCCGGAGTCATATAAAGCTGCAAACAATAACAATGAATTACGAGCATTTTGCATATGAATGAACAATGCTGTATTATTTAATGACAGTTGTAAAAATTAGTTATCTGACGGACATTCAGCACTGCACTTCAGTTCACGCTGTAAGACAATAGCCTCTGAATATACTCAGCTGTATACTTGATTTGATGAAACTGGTAAAAAGTCCAGTCCATGAAAATAAGCCCGTCTAGGTCGGGAGGTAATAAAATTTACCAGCTTTGTCCCAAGGTACATCGAGTATGGCGGATTTAATAACTAATTACTCGTCCGCCTAAATTTTCATTCAGTTAGCAACATGCCTTGCTTATGTCGAGATTAGAGGTATTCGAAGGAACGAATAGGCTACTGTGTATTAAAAACCTACCGAATAATGAGTGGTTCCATATAAATTGACTTTGTTCATCATCAGTGCAATGTAACAGAACAATTTGGCAGTGTTCTCGTGCTGTTCAGCACTTACCTTTGTATGCCATTTCTGTCCCTCTGCTCACTTTCTAATCCGCAATAAGAAAATGGTTTGGCACCTTGTCATCTGCTTTGCCAGATAAACAAAATAATCTTCCAAGAATTTCCAAGATACAAGGGGAAATGTCCCTGATCAGTGACGTGTTACGGACAAGGTAAGGTTACATAAACATAGCTGATTCCCGGAAAGGGACCGTAATTTGGATGTTGACGAAAATTTCCCAGATTAGCTGTTTTCCAAGAATCGCCAAAAGAAGAATCAAATGGTAATTAATCCCTAATCAGTGACAAGTGACGGATCACGCGAAATTAGATGAACATCACTTATTCTCCAAAAAAATGGAGAATTGTAGACCTTTAAAACACTCTTTTTTTGATTTTGAAGCCTTAAAAAACATCAATACAATTACCTCGACTTTGTATTTGATAAGGTGCCATATTTGCTCAAAAAAATTACTTAATCATGTAAGCGTTACTGAAAAGCGGCCGAAAGGTGAGGTCATAAACATCCGCTTTTTCTCGGAAAGGGCAATAAAATGTAAGTCTAACACCACAATATACAATAACTTAAACGTTAGAAAGCAAATAATAAAGCATAAACCTTAACTTGTGATATAATACGAAATAGCCAATATTTTACATGTTTCTCGGCATAAACTACGCATTCTAACAATCTCGTACCGAGAGTCCTCAGGCTTCTTGTGAAGACAGTTTGGACCTTGCTACTTCCGGTTGTACTGATTTCCGAGAAAGAAAGGACAGCCCAGCACCCGGCAGGGTTGATAGCGTGCTCGATGTGTTTCACGCAACGATGCTCTCGCCAAATTCTCAAGCCCTGACCCTTTATCAAAATACTACACCTCCATATGCCTAACTCGCTCGTTCACCTAGCATAGGAGAGCTTGACACAACAAAAAATAAAGAAAGTCGCCTTTTGTGTTGCGGACACACTTTTTTCTGAATATGCTTGTATTATTCCTGTTTAGCGTCTATGAGAAAGATAATAAATAAATAAGCAAACTCCTCTTCAGTTAAATTTAGCCCGTTCGAATATGTTTATAAAGATTTAAGTATATTGAATTTCACCTGGTATGCTCAGCTAGTCCCCGACGTATCGACTGGAAACCGAAATAAGGATTAAGGGATATTTCCCGGGAACATATTTGACCAATCAAACAACTTACCCTCGGGTGTTTTCTGGAAACAAAATTAACTATAATTATTTGTTTTTATGTTTTCGGTTTATATCGCAACTAGATAATGGGATAAAATTACTTTCGCTTTTGATTTCATGGTGAATTTACTGAGTTCCCTACTCGGTTAACTACGAATTCATCATGTTTAGAGTATCTCATATAAAGAAATGCTTCTAAATCATTCCCAAACCATAATGAGCGTTAATGACTTTCGCAACGATCGTAAAATAAAGTAACAATAGTTTATGTGCGAACAATATGAGCAATAATCTGGGGAAAAATAAAAATAAAGACGAAGCCAAAAAAAATAATAAAATAACATTTCCGGTCTCGCTTCCAGGAAAACAGACATCCGGGAGATTTGTCTTCTTGTAGTTTGATTGACCCTTGCCTGTTTTCACTGATTCAAATTTCTTGGAGAAAAAAGCGTAAATAACGGCAATGTTTCTGCACAAAACGTCAGCATCTAACACTGTTCAGCCTGGTGGAAATGTTTCTTTTACAAAAGCGTCCTCAAATGCAGTTAACGACGATGAATTGTCAACAGAGGCTCTCATTCAAGCATCAAAGGAGCTTCCGGTTAGACTTGAAAAATTACAGCAGGAAAACAACTATCTCAAACAGCAAGTGGAATCGTTGAAGAGGTTCGGCCGATTATGTTGAAATTATATACATATATGGATTGAAATTTATTCGCTTCACTAGAATATAAATTGTATGAATTTTTGCCATTATGTTGACAGTCAAAGGAGGATCGTGATAGACTTCGTATAATTGCGTTGTATATTCCGTTGTTACTTGAGAACTTTATTTTTATTTTTTCAAAATGCTCACCACTTTTATCTTATTATAATGCAGCACGGACGTAAAACAGAGCAGTCACGCTTAGTGCAGTCAAGTTAAGATGTTTTTTTTTCCTTGATCTGTTGTTGTGATCATATCACATTATACATTAGTTTGTTGCAGTGTGAATGTGCACATAGCAGACTACGGACGACTTTTCACACTCCGAACCGGAGGCCGCTCACTTATCCGTTGAACCGGTATCTCTCTACCACAAAGAATCAAATCTCTCCACAACAAAGAAGTGTATTAAAGAAAATGATAACTAATATAGAATGGAAATTAAAATAGGCTATGAACGTCGTGCTTTCATGAAGGTCGATTGACGGTCATATATTGTTTTCATGAGATGCAGGATTTAACGCAGTCAAAGAGGAGGTGGAAAAAAATAAACAAAAAGAATTGAACGAAAACCAAAAAACAAAAAGGTTATCATCATTAAACAGACCAGGTGCTAGCCTTTGCTCTTTTTTGGTCGAAAGGTTGGGGTGGCATTATTCAGTGTAGTGAATTAGTACCACATTTCGACAACTTAAAGACAATAACAGTGTTAAGACCGATGTATGAGAACGATGAAGTTTACACATCTTGATTATAACCGCTATCTCTCGACAGGTCTCGAGGGATCGAGGAAAGCTTCGGCCTTGAAAATAGACGGCTTTTAGCGGAAATTGAAAGACTTAAACAAAGGTAGTTATTATTATTATTATTATTATTATTATTATTATTATTATTATTATTATTATTATCATTTTTTTTGGCCTGTCATAGTTTGCCAATGGAACAAACACATGACCACATGATAATTTTAAAATTACTAAAGAAATAAGTCAAATTAACAGAGGAAATATTCTCAAAATAAATAACATTATACTGTGGCAAAGGACATGCTTGTGTCACACTTTAGATGAAAATAGAAGTCAGCCGGGCTGAATTTTTTTTTTGGGGGGGAGGGAGGTAGGGCAAGCATAGTCATAAGGTTTTTATAGGGGGAAGGGGTCTGAAGGAGCTCATCAGGTTATTGTATTTGGTGCCCTGTTGTGAATTGTTACCTCTTTTATGTAACTCAGCCACTTTAGATGAGGGTCAAACTATTGTTTTGGAATTTTTTTTGGAATGTTTACGCACTTACTGTCAGGCAAGCTGCTTAAATATATGTTGAGATGTTTACTTAGCATGTTATCATGGAAACTAATTATCTCAACAAACATTTAGAAATAACCATGAAATCCCAACCGCTCACTCTCATGCAGATGCCAGATATTTGTATATTTGCACTATCAAGAGAGGATAAGGCACTATTCACTCTCAGAGCTTATGAAGGTGTTATAATAATTAGAAGTTAAAACGTTACCAAAAAAAAAACAATAGTTTTTTTTTTCAAAATATTTTAAAGTTTTGACTCTCTTTCAGCCAAGTAAACATAGACGTTTAATATCTATCGTCTGTAATGAAAAATAGTTAAGATTTTGTTCTTGGGTATAGAAGATTCAAATGTCTACAAGCGTTATAAACGTGAATCACCTAATGGTACTGCAATAGATTTAATCAATGCCATCAAACTTCATACTCCCACACCCTCTCTGTATAGAAAAAACCGTATAGAATCGACTCTGTCGTTAGAAAATAGCACTTTGTAAATTCTCGGCTTCTCTTAGTCCTGCTAGAACGCGCTAGCAGTGGTTCATTACAAAATGAAGAGTACCAAAATCGACGTAATACACAGCACTGAAATCATATGAAGTTTAATAATTGTCAGTCAAGTCCCAATAATGTTGTTATTGTTTTTTTTTAATCTCAAATTAATACAGAAATGCTGCAATGGCGGAAAGAAAAGTGAATATGGATCAAAGAAGAACTGAGAACACGCTTAGCAGAAACAGACAATCCGACCTTGAAAGAGAGTACAAAGATGACTTTAGAGATGGGAAACGTATGGATGCAATCGAAACCATTGAGGCTCACCTTAAGAAATATAAAAAGACAACAGCAAAGCACCTGTCTCAAGGGGAACAACTGAAGGCATACAGACTTGCATGCTGTATTTTCGAAGTAAGGAAACTTTTAGGAGTACGCCTAGATTTACTGCTTTTAAATGGATAGTCTTAATAAACACAGCCCGCAAGACTGCTATGCAGGGACACCCAGTAATACGATTATGCAGTCTACGGAAAGCATCACTAACTCGTTGCTCTAATCTTATTCAAATATAATCAGTGCGCGAGAAAAAAGGAACAATTTTTGTAAGGTGCATTGGTTAGAATCAGAATATTCTTCCGACGGCAACTGCAGAATATTTTCTCAGCTGAAAGAAATGGCAGGCGATAAAACGGTTGAACTGATTCAGAGATGACAACATCGTAGTGATCCGCTACGTACATGCTGAGATGTTCTTCCTGTTATTGCACAACCAAATGAAATAACGAAAGCTCAAGGCTTGTCAAAGATATCCTCACTGTAGAGCTAAAGGGATTCATCTGTAAATGAAAATTCAAAGGCGCCATATGGGAAATTCTCCGTATGCCAGTTGTTGTCCTCGCTCCGATCTTCGCGCAGCTAGTAAGCGAAAAAATATTTTGAACTTAGGGAAAAGCCTGTGGAAACGCTTGCTAGGCAGGTTATGTTGTACGGCTTTCGTGCATGCTCACAGTGCACCGGTGAAAATATCCAAGTTCCAAGGGAAGGCTGTGCAACTCTGTGAGACTCCTAGGAGAAGGTTTTAAATTACAATTTACATTTTTACAACCTTCTTGCGCTCACCTAAAGTGACAATTATAGCATGCTTAAGAGTCCCCCCAGTGAATAGAGGTTAATCGTTGCAAAAATGGTTTGAAGAAATTGTTGCCAGGACTTTGAGAAGACAAGAAAACTCTTTAATCTAGAGGGCAGTGACTTACACTTTTACACTTTGGTACGTTTTTTAGACAATATCCTTGTTTACTTAACTTTTTACTTTCTTACAATTAGATTGCGTACGAATGTACATTGAATGCAAAGGAAAAGTTCCTAAGCTTTTATTCATCGTTGATAGAGACTTTAGTCACCGATGCACCTACGATTGCCCTATCAGATGAGAAATACAGAAAGGTAAGGGTTTTTATTATCGTCATCATCATCATCATTATCTTAATTAAATTAAAATTTATAATTAAAACAACCAAATTAAAATAACATAACCAAATGAAAAATTGGGTATGTTAAAAATTAGCTTAAGCGACTTCAATGATCAAGTTATGTCCATGTTTAATCCAACAAATTTGTCGGTATTCATGACTGCCCAGTGTTTTTCATAATAATAGTCAGTTGCAAGTTAAGACTCCCCCAAAACTGTGTAAAAGTTTGGCTTGTAACTGAAAGTAGTTTGCCGGAGAATTTTCTCGCGCGCTCTCGCAGGGACTCAGCCAAAGGCCAATTAAGGAATATAACGAGCGCAGTGAGAGCGCAAGACAATCCTCAGAAGCAAAACAACTCTACCATTGTCAAACGATTTGAACATTTAGCCGCAGTGACTAGTGTTAACACAAATTGAATTCTCTAAATACATGCATGATGGCAACAGAAGACACAATAATAGATTTTTGATAAAAAAAAATTAATAAATATAGTACTAACAGTACAATGAGTGTAATACACTTTTTTAAACTGCATGCAAAAAAAAAAACACACACACAAACACTTGACCGCATTACACTTCTTATTTTAACGATAAACTCCTGGAATTTTTTGTGTTTGTTTTTGTTTTTGTTTTTTTTTCTTAGTAATATTTACTATTACTTCAGTGTTAGTAAGTGTAAAATTAAATACGTAAATTAAATTCTTTCTTTTCAGCTTCCAGGTTTAAAGGTATCGAAACAATCTTCAAAAGCTCAAGATTCGTTGAATGAATTGATGATGCTTGTTAAAGAGGAAGCTGCAAGACATGATTTAGAAAAGCTGGTTAAGGTAATTTATTTTTTTGTTCGCGAATAGACGCCTCTCGATTGTAAGCACCTCTCTTTAATGTTATGAAATTTGAGATCAATAGCCCCTCCGCCGAAGGCAGAAAGCTACAATTCATGAAGTTCAAATACATGACCGACTTTTTTTTTTTAATATACCCAGTCAGTCAAGAAAGAACTCAAACAGAAATGGAAGAACGATGGAAAGAAAGAAGAGATGATTCCAAGCTTTGACAAGAACCTTAAAATGGATTTGCAAGGTTACATTGAATATTGCACCCGTTTTTCCTGGCGCATGGTAACACAGGTGCCACCTTTAAAGATTGACTACAAGAGTTCAACTTTTAATCCTTCGTCTCACACTGAAAGCCAGGCTTTCACGTCATCTTCTCAACGGGCCACACCTGGGCGCTGGATCGATTTCCAAGAACGTAAACAAATCAAGTGCCATGTGTGGCCCACCCTTTTTGACTGGGACAACAGAGTGATAGGAAAGGGAGATATCGTTTTTAAGGAGAACAGTTTGCATATTTCTGCCGTTTAGTTCCTTTCTTTTCTTTTTTTTGTTTTTTTTTTTCGAATTGCAATTCTAATGAGGCCCTCAGTGCTTAGCATAGCTACAGGCATCTATTTTTCAGTTGGCTCGGTTTTCTTTGTTCGTTTCAGGAGTTATAATACAGAGGGGAAAATTACTGAATGCTGATTAGTTGAGACAGGGGGCATTTTTGTTCTTAATTTTCTTTCTAGCGAGGGCAAAACTTGACTCCTAATTGGCCAAACGCCAAAAATTATTCGCATTTGATTGACTGAGCACAAGAGCGCGCCATCTGCATTTTGTGAGCGTCTTGAAACCAAAAACGGATTTTGAGTTGTTTAACACAAGGATCCCTTCAGAAAACCTTGTTGGTTGGTATGGATATCGCGTGATATAAGAAGTTCCAAAAGGGGAACCTTAAATTAATGTTTTATGGAAAACAGCAAAAAATGTATTTGTTTTAAAACTACTGAAAACCTTGGATGACTAGGCCCCTGCAGGCGTGGTCGAAGATTCATCTCATGAATCATGGCGGCGAACATTAATTAGTCAAGTCTAATTCCTCCGCTCCACCAAGGCTACCTGTAATCTGAAGAAAAGAGGAATCCGCCCAAGGGCAAAGTCAAATTCAGTAAGATTTTTAACTCTGCGTGCAAGTTTGTTTGGACTCATCGTGGTGTGTGATAAGTAATTTTTCTAGCGCGAGGAAGCATCGCAACTCAGATGAATAAAATTTACTTAGTCTGAGTTTTAAATGTGTTCTTTCAATGAACTAGAATTGTATTTATCTCTTAAGATATACATAATAGTCAGTTTTTGTTGTTCTGTACGCTGAGCAACAGTCAAACTGCTCGTGTGGGAAATTGTTTACGAGCAGGCACTTTTATTCTGAGGGCCGGCTGATTGTGTTTTGACATGCATGAGAAGTTTCCGGGGAAAAATGCACCCTGTATTATAAAAAAGTAATCGCATTGCGTTCTTGTACCTGTACTACCTGGTACCAGGTGAATATAACACGTACCCCCGAGGAGGTACAGGTAAGTAATCCTCACTTATGTTCAACACTTACCACATAGGGGCAAGGAAAGAGGATTTTTTTAAAACTTTAGAAAAGATAATAATGTCGGTGAGATGGAGGAAACTTCGCAAATAGTCCAGTTTTGAGTTCACCAAGACCGCTAAATAAAATTACTCCAAGACGGACTTTTGCGGGGTTACTCTCAAGTTGACGTAAAATTTTAAATAATACCGACAGGAAAGTGCTGGATTGTAAAATAAAACAATACCAGTGTACACAGTGATGTGAATAGTGAACTTCTCACTGTTATTTTTGTAAATATCTCACTTCAGATAGAAAGTAACACTGTAAAAAGGCGACGTCTGTCACATCAAGCGGACTCGGTACTTGTGCTAACCTTCTTCCCTCTCATGGTGATTGCTAGGTCTAAGTCTGTAATTATTTACCATAATTTATTATAAGAAAGATGTTACTGGCGATTTGATTCCAGTCAAACAAATAAATAAACAAAAAATAAACATATACCCATTGTTTTGTTCTTGCATGGGAGATTATTGATTTCTAAAAAAAAAGAAAAAAGAAAAAAATGTCTTTGAAAAGTAAGGTCGTTGTCAGAGATTCCAGTGGTTTTCTGGCAAGTATAAAAGAAGGGTATGGAATTGGACCTCGGCACTTCACTATTTATTTCAAAGACTCGCGCCAGAAGGTTTGAGTTTAAGTTTTGATTCCGCCCTGTTTAACGGTTGAATTGATTGCTACAAACGGCTGTATTTACCTGTGGATGCTGCTGGGTAATACAGTGGAATCCCGATTTTTTGAATACTCGATTATTCGAAACTCCCGATTCTTCCAACCAAAAGTCGTTTCCCTTGGATTTACTTCAGTCAAACACTGTAATTTCCCCCCCGATTTTTCGAATGCTCGATTTCTCGAAACTCCCGATATTTCGAACTAATTCTTTCTTCCTTTCAAAAATTTACTTTCGATTTCTCGAACTTTGAAAACTCAGGAACCAACAAAAACCGGTTTTAGCCACATATACACCTGAATGCAATTAACAAGTTCCGAAAAAGGTGTTTTCATGCATTTGTTATTACAAAGCAAGTGACAAACCTGTGTCATTGAAGTCAAAAGAAACTACAACGCCATTGTTACACAATCGAGGGTCTTGAATTCTGTACATGATCAAAGTTCCTTCGTTTAGTTGCATTTTTCAAGCTCTTGCCGTAGCGCATTAATAAATTTTGCTGTTCCTTTAAACCGTGGAGTACAGGGTACTTTTTTCTGATACAGTAAGAGAAGAAAATGCAGTCAAGAGTCCGCGCAAAATTACAGACACATGTATCAGTACAGTACTGGTTTTTGTTCTGCCGAAATTGGCTTAACTCCTTAGATTTTGTTGGTAAATAAAGATGGTTCACACATTAACAAGAGTGATATACCGTTGTTGGCTGCCTTCTTGGATCTTATAAAACAATACCACGGTAAAACAGTTGTGATTTGATGCCACCTTCGATTTTTCGAACTCCCGATTTTTCGAACCAATTTCCATTTCCCTTGGAGGTTCGAAAAATCGGAATTCCACTGTATATAGCCCTAGCCAAGCCTAAAAGTGGAGCTCCCATTAGGAATAAGCTGGTGTTCGTTAGAAAATATGGCATTCTTCCCCCTCCCCCCCGCCCACCTCAAAGCGGATTGCCTTAGACTCCAGAGTCTGTAAGGACGTACGGTGATGTCACAACCAGAATTTTTCGCATGGATAGGCTACCAGATTTCCTTCCCCATAATTCTTCCCTGTTTAACGTTTGAATTGATTGCTACAAACGGCTGGATTTACATGTAAATGCTGTTTGGTAATATACAGCCTTACTAGCCAAGCCTAAAAGCGGAGCTCCCAAGGAATAAGCTGTTGTTCATTTCTCAAAAAAAGTCCTGAAACATTTCGGTTCCCATATATTTTAGGGCTTTTTTTGGTTCGTTCTTTTTCAAAAAGTGTTGCTTAAAAGCCTGAAAGTGTTCCGAATTGTCCTCCAATATTTGGGCATCTGCTCTGAGAATCCCAGCTCGAAAGGGTATTTTCGGGCATCAAACTGAACACATATTTTACTCACGAGCCGTCTTGCTTGCTTTTGGCACTGTTTCCATATCCTGCCAAGGCATTTAACTGTCAAGGCTTGTCAAATTTCCTCGGATTATTGGTTGTCTGCTTGAATGAACTTGAAACATTGCTCACTTGCAACAACAAAATATAATAATAATAATAATAATAATAATAGTAATAACAATGATTTATATAGCGCTGTTTCTACAGGGTATCCAACAGCACTTTACAATATTTAAAATTAAATAATAGAATTGTCAATATTTACAATTAAACAAAATAATAATTAGAACAAAATTAAAATTATAATAAGAGCCTTCCCAGTATGTTTCGCTCCTGAAAAATTTTCAATGCTAAATAACTTAGTTAACTCGTGGTCGAAGAGGACGCTGTACCATGTGGTATTTACACCTGCGTAAACGTTATCCCTCATATCAATGTCACGGTGATGACGTCAACAGTCACGTGACCGTGTCAATAAAGGATGTTTTAGCTCACTGCAAGAACAGGCTTCTATCAATTCAAAAGCAGATAACGTACCCTGATTCGATGGTCATTGGAGTGAGCAATTTGGAAATTGCCAGTTTACATCTGGCATTTAAAATTTAAGGTGGCTCTGTACAAGAGTATTTCCCAGGGGACTGGTAAGGAGTCTGTAACTATGGCAGTCTAAGGCGGAAAGAAGCAAACTTCGGCTAGTTAATAGAACTTCACATGAAAGTAACGTCCATGATAACCTTATTGTTGTGTCGTCATCGGTCACGTGACCAGAGTTCACGGAATACTTCAAATCACTTTAAAACTGCATTAAGCTCAAAATATTCTTAATTTCTCCCACTTCTATTGCAGAAAATGTTTAAGTTATTCAAAAACGACCGTTATTACTTTTTCTTTTGAAAAAAACGAAATAAAAGACGAACCTAAAACTTTTGATAATCCCCTGTTTTGTGAGGTTTTAATATAAATGTAAAAACGAATCAGCATATTTGGTTTCAGACTGTTCTCTTTCCAACTACGTTACCACCATTTTCACTACTACGCGACTTTTCTTTTCAAAACACCTCTGAGCACTTTGCAATACGCTTCCGTCAATCATACCTTATATGGAAAGTGTCTGATGTTACCGCAATTGAAGTGAGCTCGAAGGAATAGTGATGGCGTCAAATTATCCCGTAAATTGGCGCTGGCGAGTCATATATTGACTAGTAAGAGGCTTTAGAGTCGTTGATGTTGCAAGAATACTTCACGTTTGGTAGATATTTGTAAAGAAATTTCGACATTTCTTCAGAATTAAATACCTGCCCGGTGGATTATCCTAGGCGGCGGATGGTAAGCGTGCGTTTAAACTCGCGAATAAGCTAAACCAAAGTGTGAAGTAATAATTCTAGCTTTTCTGACCTGAAAATAGCACACGACATGTTATTCACCACGAGTATAAATCTGGCAATATCCCGAAGTGTACGAGGACGAATTCAGGAGTGGATAGAGTATGCAACGGGAAAACGAATCATGATCGGCGTGCGATCAACCGATTCGTGAAGAAAATGGGTTTTACAAGAAGAAAGGTACGTATGACTAGCTGCATTTTTTTGGAAGGAACACTGCTAATTCTAATCACCTATCACCTCCGGAATGAATTGAAAAAACAAAATAAAGCATAAGCTTATAATGGGCTTGTAACGTTTGTTGTTCTACGTTTCGAGAATGTAAACATATAACGCTGTGACATGATAGGGAAATTGTTATTTCTACAAGCGGGAACGGGGAATCGAGGAAAATATTTAAGCTTACTTTCAAGTTTACTTCTTCGTTATAACTCAAGACGATTGCCAAAGAACGTGATGAGGGAAACAGGACGATGTATTGTCGTAGGATCGCTGAATTTCATCGAGAACAGTTGCTATTTATAGATGAATCTGAGAAGTTCTGATTCATCTATAAATAGCAACTGTTCTCGATGAAATTTAGCGATGACCCACGACGATACATGTCGACAAGAAATGTCGAAATTTCTTTACAAATATCTACCAAACGTGAAGTATTCTTGCAACATCAGCGACTCTAAAGCCTCTTACTAGTCAATATATGACTCGCCAGCGCAAATTTACGGGATAATTTGGCGCTATCTTTATTCCTTCGAGCTCAATTCAATTGCGGTAACATCACACACTTTCCATATAAGGTATGATTGACGGAAGCGTATTGCAAAGTGCTCAGAGGTGTTTTGAAAAGAAAAGTCGCGTAGTAGTGAAAATGGTGGTAACAGTTTTTTTGAAAAATATCGTTTTCATATAGCTTATGGATGTGAATTTGCACGTACGCGAAGTACTGGGCACCAATGTCAAGGATTATTGAGGGAGACTGGTGCCCTTTTTAGGCGCGGCTACAAAGCAATCTCGCACAAATGGTTTGAAGGTGTTTGTCGTGTATTTCGACTTTGGACAACACTTCATTTTTCGCTGCATTTTCATTCCGGTTGTAAACAGTCGACAAATGTAGTTTTTATTCACTCGAATTTAAATAATGTGTTATTTGTTGGCCACGTAAAAGGGCAAAGAAGCATCCTTTTTGTTTTCAATAAGCCTTAATATTACAGTGTTGCTGTCAAACAGTTTTTGCTTAAAGGAAGTAATGCAGGCCATTCCCGAATGTTGATATTGACAGATAAGCTTAAATTCTTTTGTGTAGCATCATTTAAGTATTGTTAACCTCTCCCACTCGATCGTTGACTAGCTGGGCTTTTCTTGACTGCTTGCAAAATATTTATATATGTCCAACGTGTTATTAATGTTCGTTATATCAAGTAACGTTCAAAAGCTCTACAGAATCTTGTCTGAAACAAAACTTTGGATTATAGTTTTGGCATGTTTTGATGACAAACAAATTGAAATTTCGAATAAGGTATAACTTTTATTACAGGTTATATACCGGTCAAATTCAAGCTGGGGAGGGGGAATCTGAAAGTTGCCTTGGAAGGGTGGGGAATTTGAACCAGATTTATCGTTTGTTCTAGCGTAATACGCCCGTGAGTTTTGTCGGTTTTCGCAGGGTTTGACGGATTTCCAAAATAGAATTTCACCTTTGTTAGTGAAAAACTCTCTCAAAAGGGTCTTTAAAGCACTTTGAAGGTGTCATTACAGCATATCTCTCTCTGAAAAGTGTGAACAGTGTTTGATTAAAGACGATATTTGTCTTTGAGGAAAGGTATTTCAGTACTAATTGGTAGCGCATTTGAACGGTTTTTTTGCCCCGAGGGGAGGAAATTTGAACAAGCCAATCTTCAAAAGTTCAAATGCCCGGGGGGTTGCCCGGGAGTGGGGAGGCATGTTGAAGCTTCAATTTGACTGGTACATTATGTGTTGATCACTCTTGGGAAATTGCGTTTAAGACCTGTTTAAGATTTAATAGAGTTAAAAGAAGGTGGGTGTAATTTTGTATATGTCTTCTCAACTTTCACTCGGCATAAAGAGGATGAGTGAGTGAGTGAGTGAGTGAGTGGAGTCTAAAACAAAACAAAACTTAAACCATATTAGCTTTAATAGAGCCCTCCCAACCCGGGTGAGAAGTAAGTCTTTTATCGAGGGATTTTGCCAATAATCATGTGGGAAAAAGTACAAAGTACAACATTGAACAATGGGCAAGTCTGAAGTCACAAGTCAATAAAACCAAAACGGCGTCTTGATATATCGCGGGTTGATGTAAATACTCCAGAATGGCTTTAAATTTTGCAATCCAAGAACTAAGAATTTACTACAATAATATTTATGAACTTAGATTTGAGTAAGGGAAAGAAAAGAATGGTACTCCAATTATTATTATATAATTATTATTATTGTAACTACATTGTAACTTATTTAATCTTAGTAGCCTGTCAGGCGATCAAACCTCAACATATAGTGGGCCTGTTCAGTTTATATTGCCACTGGCCAACCAAGCGGCTGCCAATTTTTAGCCCTGAATTTGTTGTTTTCACTGATCCTTTTTTATCTGTTCTAGGCATGTATATGTCAGCAGTGATCAGTGATTCAGTCTTTTCTTACAGTGAAGGTAAAATCAGTCATATAATTATCCCAGCTTGCGAAACCTAACTGTTCAGTAAATGAACTGGATTGAACGCAGTGATCGGGTTAATTTGAGCTTGGTAGTCGAACACCAAAGATATGCATACTGCTGTGTTTGATTCCATTCAATTTCTGAACCCAGTCAAACATACATGTAATTAGGCACAATTAAACAGTTTTAAAATCATTCAAATATACCAGATATTTACACTTTAAACCAGCTACCTTTTAGTGTGTGGAATTTGACCATGATCTGTTTTGTATTGTCATGTTACGGCATAAAACACTGAGTGACTAAAACAGCCTTTCGGGCAAAGAAAATTTGGCAATCCTACTATTCTCAAAGAAAAATAAAAATTGAAATAAGGATAAAATTGTCCAACAACACCCATTAAGACTTTCATTCAGGTGGGCTGATGAAAACCTTATACCCACTTGAGTTACAAAATCCATGTTTCACGGTGATGTGAGGTTTATTCTGGATGACTAAATGGTTAAAACTTAGTGCAGAATGCAAACTCAGAATGGCGTGATTTTGTTTACATGATACTGGTCGGAAACTCAGACTGGCATGAAGTGTTAACATGAGACCAACCATCCCTAAAAATCCAGTTTATCTTCTATCCACCACCTTGGAATGCTTTAATGCCACTGATTAAGTAGGCATGCTCAAAACAAAAATCTCAGACCGGTTTGAACTCAATTCATGTTTACATGGTTCCCCAGTCTGATGTTAGACCATTGTGAGTCATTCGTATCAATTCAGCAATGGTAATGAATCAAACCAGCCCAAGATGATAATTATTTTATACGGGCTCCATGTTTCATATCCCCTTCATGTAAACAGAAGCAAGCGTTAGTATGGAGTTGATTGAAGTTGTACCGCCCTAAGTTGGTACCATTCTCATAGACTACGAGCAGTCTCTCAATTTCTCTGTTGCGTGCACACCGACTGTCCGTACGTATGTACATTGCCGCAGATGAAATTGCATGCATACAGGTATTTCAATTAATGTTGTTGTATGAAAGCTTAAGCCTATGCAACAAGACCGCAGGGTAATATGGGATTTCTATGCCTAAGTTCACCAAAATCAGCAGTACCTTTCTTGCCGTGCAATAGCAAAGCATATGGAAGAGTTTTTATCGTATAGAAATTAAAAAAAAAAACCTGAAAGAATTATTTTCAGATAGAGTTCTCGTTTAAAAAGTAATTTTTAATCTTACTGATGTTTTTCAACGGCAAATTTAAATTATGTGGGTGCACGTGGAGCATGTGCATTGGTATTTAAATTTGAAGTAGGAAAAACAGCGTCATGAAAAAAATGAAACATGAATTTTCACACATCATAACAAGTACTAACATTTGAAAATGAAAAGCCGAATGAGGATTGCCACTGACAATAATCGGATGGTGCCCATTTATTACTTGCACTGAGAAAACTGAAGTTCCTGACCAATAGTCCAGTCATTTTGTGGAAAAAAATCGGTTAACCTGCAACTAATTGCAACAGAAGGTATCTCAACGGTTTTAGACTTAGAAACCTATCCTTAATAACGTATCGAAAGTCCCAAAAAATTCCAAAAGGGGAAGTTGCTATAAAACGGGATTTATTGACAGGCTCTGAGTCCAGTTCTACTGCAGCATGGGAACGAGGCCGACCGAAGCTTTTGTTATAACGCTCCTGAAAACGACTTTAACTTCATAAATACAATAAAATTTAAACCATATACAACATTAATGTTACAAGTTCATATGCTATGTGTTTTACGATAAAATGGGATACTATTTTGGGGGAATGAAAGCTGCATCCTGCTCGTGGGCCCGGGCTGCGTAAAATTTACCTGTCCGCTGTTAGTTGTTTCCGGCGTGTGTGTGTGGAGTGTTTTCTTTTCTTTTTTTGTTGAAACATGCTTGTTGAACTGGTTTTAATTATCCTAATGCTTTTCACGACGTTGTACCGGGCTTCTAGTATGTATTAAGGAGAAGTGTTCGCCTGTGGACAGCATTGTCAACGGATCTTGTGATTAAACAAGTGCTGACGCGAACCCTGAAGACAAGCGAAGGCCTAACAAGAGGAAGAGGCATAACTGAACAGCAACGACTTCTCTGGCTGTTGTCCATGCCGCCCTGTCAGGTGCTGAGACAAAGCGGGTGTTTTAAGAGTTCACCGGAGTGTGATACAACTCGCGTGAGCAGAACAAGGACATGACAAAAGCCAGACAGAAGCGCGGTATGAAGGACACACTTGTTATTACTACTTTGGCTGATAGGAATCGTTTTGCACCCAACCCTAACCTCAGAAATATCATGACAGGTCTAAAGGCTGACAATGCTGTCAATGTTGATCGCATTAGAGCTACTGAAGAGAGGATATTGTCTTCAATGACTGGAGTGAGCAAGGGGAGTGATCAAGCTGTCACTCTTGCTTTAAAGTCTTCTGTCAGGATTGAAAGCGACAATGTACAGGTACATCCGCAACTCCTGTTTTTAACAGTGTTCCAGATGAGAGACGGGTCTCGGGTCAATGACCCAATAAAGAAGGCTACCTGATCCGACAAAATATATGGCATTTGATTAACTTCTTTCCCGTTTGAGTGGCACGCGTAGGAAAAGACACAACCTCGTACCCCTATCATCAACTTTACGGTATTAGGCTTTTTTCACTTCTCTTGAATTAATTTCGCCCACACGGTGCTAGTCTTGTCTTTTTAACGTTTCCCTGTACTTCAGTCCGTTTACTGCCTTTCTCTTGTTTTCTTTAACCTTGTTCTGTGCGCTAGTTCACCCGTACAGAGTAGTCTCTTTTTTTTTAACTTTTTCCGTACGCTAGTTCTTTGTACGGTGTTAGTTTTGTCTTTTAAACGTCTTTCCTTACGTCAGTTTATTTGTACTGTGTTAATCTTGTCTTTTTACAACCCTTCACTGTACGTACGTTGTTAGTCGTCTTTTCAACCTTTCTACGTGCGCTACCTAAATACGGTTTGGACCTAACACCGTTCTTACTGTCATGAGAGACTAGCTTTTGATCACATTTAGAGTAGTGTTTGTATTGCGCATGCGTTCCAGTAGTTTTATAGACATCGTGGTTAGATCGGAACATTGATCGGAACGTGAGCTCGAGTTTATAAGAAGGTGTACACAGAGGACTTGCTGTTGAATTAAACAATATTTGTTCCCGTTTGAACTGATTGTCCGTGTGTAACGTGAGACTTACGGTGTTAAGTTTGTCTTGAACGTTAGTTACCTCTTACGTTAATTCTTTCTTACGGTGCTCATCCTGTCTCCTTTAAGTGTTTCCGTATACGTGACTTCGTTTATCCAGTGTTAGTCTCGTAGTTACGTTTCACTGTAACGGCTAGTTCGTTCGCACAGTATTAGTTTTTTTGAACGTCTCTCCCTACGCCAGTTCGTTCGTACGGTGCATGTTAGTTTGTATTTGCAACATTTCCCCCTACGCTAGTTCGTACGGTGTTAGTCTCATCTTTTCAACGTTTCTTCGTACGCTAGTTCGTTCGCGAGAGTTAGTCTTGTAATTTCAATGTTCAGTGACGCTCCGTACGCTGTTTTAGTCATGTCTTTTTTTGTTTTTCCGTAAGATAGGAGTCGTTCGTACGATATTAGTCTTCGGTCTCTTTAACGTTTCTCCATCCATCAGTTTGTTCGTACTGTGTTAGTCTTGTCTTCTGTACTTTTCTCTGTACTCTATTTCGTTCTTACTATGTTAGTCTTATCTTTTCAACGTTATCCGTACCTAACAGGACACCTTTTTTTATTTTTCTCAATCTGTCAGTTTGTTTGTATGGTGTTTGAGTCTTCAAGTCTTTTCAACGTTTCTTCGTAACTAGTTCGTTCGTACAATTTCAGTCAAAAAAGGGTTTCTCCATCTGTAATTTTGTTTATACAGTGTTAGTCTTATCCTTATTATGTTTCTCTGCACCGTCCGTTTGTTGATAATACAACTTTTGTTAGTCTTATCTTTTGCACGTTTCTCTGTACGTCAACTATTCGTTCGAACCGTAGTAGGCTTGTTTCAAATAGGTGACACCTGCTGACTAGTGTGTCAATTTGCACGGTTTCGTTTTTGTTTTAAGAAACTCTGGCTTTCTTTCAGCGGTCGATAAAGACAAAGCAGAAATTTAATAATTAAGATTATAAGGCGTCCCATTTGAGACACGAGTTACCACCCTAACAAGGCCACATATCAGGATGTTTGTGGTTTATACCGCAGCTATGTGGCTAGGAAATATGGAAATCGGATCGTTATTTTTTATGGCTATGACGAGATGTCCACAAAGAAGATAACGCAACAGAGGAGAGCCGCAAGAAGAGCTGGCGCAACTATAACCTAAAGAAGAATGACTTCCTCGCTTCTTCCAAGAACAAACAACGGTTCATAAATATGCTAAGACGATTTCTGCAGAATAGAAACTGTCAAATATATCAAGCCGAAGGTGACGCTGATGTTCTTATTGTGACGACTGCCGTAGAATCTGCTCGGGAAAGGGTCATAGTACTTGTCGGACTTACTTTTCATTGATAGCATGGATGTGACTTCTATTTCAAACCAGAACCAATTAAACTCTAGAAGACGCGTCTGGAATATGAAGACATATAAAAGGCAGCATCTTATTTCTTCACCCTATTTTGGGATTTGGGGCACCTCCTCCCGTCTCTACGGAATTAACAAAGCTGCAGTGTTGAAGAAATAGGCCAACGCACTACACATTAGAGAGCGAGCTAAAAAAGTTCGACTTGCATTCTCAATTCCACCGTGGATGACATTGTGGCAGCAGATGAGAATGCACTGATATCCCTCTCGTGTTCAAAGCCCAGGAAAAACCTTGAAAGCTTAGGATACCAACTGAACGATATTGCGAGAAACTAGCGACCTAGAGTATACAGATACTGCCCCAGAACCTGCCTGCGACAACGGCAACAGCTCGGTATCATAACCTAAGGGTGTACCTACAAGTGAAACAATGAAAAGGTGAAGATGAAGGCATGTCAATGGAAGAGTGGGGATAAAAGTGAGCGATGATCAAGTACTCCCTGTGGTGACTGGCTCACTGGTTGTCCCAGAGTATCTTGCCTTATCTTATCTTATTTTCTATGTATCGTCAGTTTCAACAAATGATCGGATTGTGCCAGCGCAAGATGTACCTGCCGCCCTGTCGCTAGCACAGCCTGGAGTGTTCCCCTGCGTGTGGTCAATGCAGAGGTGCTGCATGCACAAATTCTACCCACCAGTTTGACTACGATATTGACGATGGACAGGGACGTAGATATAACATGGGCGCATGAAAAGGGGGAGCAGGGATGGCGCAGTGGTGAGAGCACTCGCCTCCCACCAATGTGGCCTGGGTTCGACTCCCGGTCCCGGTGTCATATGTGGGTTGAGTTTGTTGTTGGTTCTCGTCTTTGCTCCGAGAGGTTTTTCTCCGTTACTCCGGTTTTCCCCTCTCCTCAAAAAACAACATTTCTAAATTCCAATTCGATCCGGACACAGTGGACGAGGAGCCTTGTGGATGTGCCACTGCTAATTCCCATTTTATATTATTTTATTTTAAAATAAACCTTCAATGTTTGAGCAAAGTGTAAAATTTCATTGGAATACGTCACACACACATGAAACTGTCGCCCTATTCAGGTGTTCTCTGGTGTAGACATTCAAGATGTCAAAAGTAGTAAGATTTACTGTGCTTATACGCTTGTCTGGTGACGTTCTATAAAGAATGAAAGTTTACAGACCCATTTCAAATAGATTTAATTGACTTTGGATGAATTCTGTTGGCCCGGAGCACGAGTTCGCATTTGCTTAAATTTGGAGATGTTACCGTGCTTGGATCCTTTGGGACTTTTAGTATGTTGATCCACACACCTAATTCTAAATGATCGGCAAAGAGAAAGCTTCTGTTGCAATTAGTTGCAGGTCCAGTCACAAAATGACTGGACTACAACTGCTGTCAACCGTGAAACTAAGACATATTGGCAACTGCCCACACTACCCTTCGGTCTTGTGGTGTAGGCTTGAAATGATCCAACAACCTTCATTGAAAAAGCTGTATACAAAGTCTCAAGGTGTCCTTGAGCAGTAACATGCATGTTCTGGTGAAATAACAGACGGCATGTAGTTCTAACCCTTAAAACTTTCCAGGGGGCTGCAAGTCGAAAGGATATTTACTTCCATGGATATTTTACTCTCTGTATTAAAGCTTAAAACAGATCTTTACGGGTAATAAGCAATACTTTTACGAACAATATTGCAAATTTTTCAAGATTCCTTTGTCTATCGATTCCCAGAGGAGACTGAAGAGAAAGAAAACCAAACCTTTTTCATTATAGAGGTTGGTCTGTAAAGTCTTGGAGTCATGTTAGAATTTCGAGATATCTAGCGTAGGTTATTGGGAATTTGCTGGACTATGAACGAGATCTTTGACATGGCGATTCCATCCAGGTGACAAGTTGTGCTTGTTCTGTGGCATGACTTAGTCCTTGCGAGCTCCTCAGTTAGGCTAGCCCATCTGTTAATATTACTTTGTTTTCCTTTTTAGGTTTTTATTCCATCAACCGGATGTCAGGAAAATACGACAGTTTATTATAAGGCTTTGGTTAAGAAATTTGAAGAGCAGTTTTCAAATAAGGTTATATATATATGTATATATTTTTGTCTTTTTCTGCTAAATATTTGATGTAATTGATTAGTTTGATTGTAAGCACCTACACCAGAAATTCATAAGGAATTGAACTACTTCTTATGAGGTTCTGTATGCATGTTCCCTCAATACTACTAAGTGGTTGATCTGTGAGAATGGAATAAATCCAGGAGTACCTCTTAGAAGTAAAGGTAATTTGGAGCCACGCCCACAAATCAATACCTTGGACCCTTTTAGGGCTTTACTTCAAAAGGTATGATGAACACACCCATAACTTTTATTTGGGAGTACCCTCCCCGCCAATATCCCAGGAATGAAGATTCAGACCTATTTGATGAAAGTCGCCGGCTTTATGGGGAAAAACTATTTCAATTCTCAATGACTGATTCACCACAGTCTGATCCCTTCTTGTCAGTTCACTGCCTGATAGGTTTCAGACTATTCTGAAATTATTTAAGAAGAGGTTTTTCTTTATATTTTTCTCTGGTACTAGATTATGACAATCAATAACAATGCTTATTGGTGGCATTAGATACAGTGTAAAGGCTCATAATCAAACCGGAAACAAAATTTAAAACCACAAGATTTACTTCCATCACGGTCTGGGGTAGTGACAGAGTGAGTCATAATCTGTGCATCGAATAAAGTCACTAATGATTACTGGACCATTTATTATTCACATTGGCAACCCTTTTAGTCACGGATTGGTTAATTGCTTGAGTGATTGATTGATTGATTTTTGACATTTAATTGGCTGATTGTCTGATTCATCAACCGAGTGGTTGAGTGGTTGATTGATTGACTGATTGGTAGTTAAAAAGATGAATGAATTGATTCATCTGAGGCAAGGTGAACAAAAATTGCGCCCAATGTTTAAGTTTACGACCTACAACAGGGGCTTTGTTAAAATTTATAAAACATGTTCTAATTTAATGAGAGGTGTATTACCAATAATTAACTAATAATTATAATATTGTTTTCTGGTCGCACTTGTAATAATAATAATAATAATAACAATAATAATAATAATTGTATAATGCAGTGTCAATTAAAAAATACGCTTAAAAAGAAAGGTCTTCAGCTTTGTTTTAAAAGTAGGCAAGGACTTACAGCTCCTCATATCCTCTGGAAGAGAGTTCCATAACACTGGTGCAATATATGAAAATGCTCTCTGACCATACGTCTAAAGATTGCATCTACAACCATTGTAGGTATTACAAGCACGGATTTGCTAGAGGAGCGCAACGTTCTGGAGGGAATATATGGCGATAAACGTTCACGTAAATAAAAAGGCGCCATGTCGTTTAACGATTTAAATGTTAACAGTAGAATTTTGAAATGAATGGAAGCCAATGTAACTCTCTCAGTATGTGTGTAATGCTGTCATATTTCCTAGTACCAGTGAAGTACTCTAAAGTAAATGTGTTGTCTTTTGAGGTATTCATCGTGTTCGGGTGCTAACAAATAACACGAACTGCCACTAAAAGTCTAGTCAAAAATTTATACTGGCATTTCACTGGAATTTTACAGGGAAAAATTACCAGAAAGAAAAGTTTTTGGCAGCCTCCAACCACCTGTACTTTATGGGAGGAAGATCGCCACAGTTTTAGCGGCCTCGAAGTATAAATTTGGGCGCTTTGAGGAACACAAAGAACTTTTCTCGGAAGCTTTTCGGATAAAATAGCTTCAAAATGACAACTGCTTTGCTTATAGTCTCTTAAATAAATTTTATGTTCCGTTTTCTAAGTAAAAAACCGTCGACATTGAAAAAAAAAAAACACACGTACCAAACATGCTTAAAAGTATGGCATAAGGGTTGCGACTGCGAAGAAACCTTAAGATTATTTAAATTTGGGCGCTTTGAGGAACGCACAGAGCTGTTCTCGGCAGGTTTTGGGATAAAGTAGCTTTTAACTGACAACTGCTTCGCTTAAAAGATCATTACTTTTGAAAACGTCTAGGAAAAAAAATCGACAATTGCTAAAAGAGATGGACCAGACAGTCAAAAGCTAAAACAATTATTCGCCGACATCTCACTGAAGTGATGATTGTGCAAATTAGATGCTGTTGTCGTACGACTGTGCTTTGACCTACTGTTATGAATCAACAAACACAAAATAATGGACGGAAAAAATCATTTTTAAAAACGTTTGTTTGAAAACCTATACGTTTACACTTCAGTGAAGATCGCGTTACACTTCCTGCATCGTGAAATTGGCTGAGCCTGGCAAAATATTCAAGACTACATCTGTCTCAAATCGAAGCGCGTTTTCTAATATGTTTGAAAGGCAACGTCAACACAAATACAAAGTAAATGACAAATCTCTAACGACATAAATTAATGCTAAAAAAATCATGTTCCTTAACCCTATTTAGACCGAGGGGGGGGGGGGGGGGGGTTGGGCCCGCACTGACTTTGGACGTTTTTCACTTTTCTAATAAGCAAGCTAAACCCACCAAACTTGGCGACCTTACCTAAAATTTATCAGGGAAAATTTAACACAGCAAGTGCTTGTCCATCAAGTGTGATGTTACCATGGCAACCATTTTTTTACAGGCAGTTTTGTCAGAATTTTAAATTTTCATCTTTTCATTGAAAACTTTTACCTTTTTGAAGTAATTTCCACATTTTCATATCACGTGTTCTTTTGTTGATTTGGTTACTCTTTGGTCACTTTTGGCATTTCTTAAAGGTTCTGGAAAAATTAAGAAATCCAAGATGGCGGATCCAAAATGGCCGCCGTTCGAGAACCTTTCCTAATTGTTACGTCATATGACGTCGCCAGCTTGTGTTGTGGTCCTCAAAGTAATCCTTTTGAAAGTACTATCTGCCCTTCAAGTTTCGTAGTCATGTCTTTAATATTCTTGGAGTTAGGAGGTGGGGGCCAAATCATCCACCCTGCCCCTTCGCCCCTCGCCGGTCTCAGAAGACCCAAAAAAGCCCGGTCTGAATAGGATTAAAACCATTAAAAACTTCACTACTCGGTTGTGTTTCAGAACATACATGACAAGCTCTCCGCCGTGAACCAAAAAGACAACTGAGTATTCTTTTGTATTCCATTTGTAAATATTAGATATTTTTATCAACCTTAAAACTTCATTGCTGTGTAACAATCGTTTTGTTAATTAAGGACGTTCGCGCCAATTGTTTCTGCGCATCCTTACTGCGCACACAATTCACTTCGTGATGTCATCCCACGTCATGCATTAAGCGCGCGCGCTGTTGAAGAAATGTGGAGATATATAGCGCTAGTGGGCACTTTAATATCTATGCACGGGTTTAACTCTCTTAAATGTTCGGTGACCCCATATTTTCTTTTGATAGATCACTTTCTTTGTCGATAATCTACGTTTTGTATAAAATTAAAGAAAATCTGTCTTGAAGAAGTTTGATTTTTTTCAACTTTTCTGCCCTCGCATCATCGAACTCTACTATTATTGAAGCTGCACGGTGTTCGTTAAAGTCGATCTTAGAGGTTGAATTTAACTAAAAGGATGACACCGGTTCAAATTATTTACTTAGCAGACCCACTTAAGTAAAATTTGACTAAGAAAGTGGGTCTACAGCGAATCATTTTTAATATTTTTCAACTAACAAGCACTGAGGCCATGTCGAGTTACGAGGGCTGATTTGTCAAAATTGGGCTAGTTTTTGACGCGCTTTATTTCGAAAACGAAGTCGGTGACCCCCCAATTTTTTTCCATTTCTGACATAGGTAACTCATTATCTGACTGTAGCCAAAGTATGAAAAAAATCTGTATCGTAGAAGTTTTTCGCGCGAACGTCCTTAAGCTTAAGTTTTTAAAGAAAACGTTTTTTTTTTCAAAATCGTCGATGGTCATCTGGTATACACATCTGATTAATCCGGCCAAGAAAAACGTTGATTGCCCAAAAGCACCGCGCGATATATCTTGTCAAGAAAAAATGGCATTCTCTTTCCCCCTGTCGGGTTAACTTGGGACTCCCCTCTCCCTCTCCCAGAGTCTGTACGGACGTACACTGACGTCACAACCAAAACTTCTCGCATGAAAAGGTTACCAGATTTGCTTACCCATGGTGCTCCGCTGGGGCGCTTCGTCCGCGTGAGCTCCGCCATGACTACCCATTCCAATCTGGTGTGATGCAAATGTCAGACTCCTCGACTTAGTTAAATCTTCCACCCCGCCAACATCTTCCTATCAGTCCAAAATGTAATAAATTCTAGGGTGTTGAATGTCTCAGTTGAAACGTAACATTTAGTAGATATACCTAATCGCTCCTACCCTACGAACAGGGCCTTAGTGAGAAATACGGCGCGAAAAGTGTTGACCCTCCAAGAGGACTGTTCACAGGCTTAGTCATACCATTTCAGTATACTATTTTGCCATTGGCACATTCGTTTTTTCTGAACATCTTTATCGTCTGTGTGTTCAAAGGAAACCCACTTAAGTTTAATTTTACTTAAAGTTCCTGTCAATTTAGGATTCTTTTCAACGAGTTGTGCTTATGACCTAAGCCAGAAACAATGAGAACAGACACACCAAAAAAGCGCCTCTGTTTTTGGCGCCTAAGTGCTGGATGATGCATTGTTTCTTTCTTTGTTTTGGAAATAATACGGGTAACGTGCATCACATTATTGGAGAAGTTAAATTTTGCTTTGTTGTCTAGTCGTGTTAAAATTCCAAATCCGAGGTTTGCTTTTAACAAACATGAGACCGTTTGTTGTTATTGTTGTTGTTGTTTTTTTTAATATAGCCACACGAAGACATTTATATGTCCAATTTTCTAAAACACTATTCTAAAACATAGACGTTTTTTTCTTTGCCTTAAAATGTTTCTAATCCTGTTTAGCAGGCGTTATACTAGGGATAACTGTCAAGGACAACCTCTCCTTTCCTAATGACCTTGCCATCACAATCTTTTAGGACCGGCCACAGGTAGCACGAAATTTTTTGTGCCTCTTGATAAAATGAACGACGAGTAGGGCTCCGTGTTTCAGAAGCTGAAAACGCTTGACTCACTATGTGACTTCTGGAACTGTAAGTAGCTGTTGAGTAGTCGATCTTCATTGGAGGAACTTGAGTTAATGCACACCAGGCAAACCGTGTGCAGTAGTTTATGTAGTCCTCCAAGTCATGTAAGAGGATTCTGTCATATTCTAAAACATTTCTGGTCCGTTTCCATTTTGTAGCAATGGATCTTTTGACTTCCTGTAAGTGAGAGCAGTAAGGAAGTAAAAATACGGCTAATTCTTTATTATATTTGTCGTTTTTCCTTCTTTCATTGGTTCATTGTGTTTTTAACCTCTTACATTGGCAATTTACATAATTATTTTTAGTTAGATTCCAATCAGCGTAACCAGAATTCAGAATTCAGAAAATTCTCAACTGGTTATTCTTGGCGCTAAGATTGACACAACATTATCCCTATTTTTTGCACAGGTACAGGCAACAGAAAAAAAAAAAAAACGTCTTTACCTGTTATCCCTAAACAGTGATGAAGGTACGTGTATGTTTTCTTAATGAAATCGTAAACTACTGCAGTGATTTTACTGTAGTCATATGTGAAAAATTGTTAACAAAGCTACGAACAATAATCCGCGCATTTGCCAGCGTTATGAGTGATGATATTTTATTTCACACAACCTTTTTTCTGTTGCTTTTGCTGATTTTTGTTTTTGTCCAAAGTTTCATGACAGAAAGAAAAATGTCCGAATGATCTTGAAAATTACACCATGGGAAACCAAAGACATGAAAGAAAACCACGCGCGTACCGGACTGTAAAGAACTCTTTACAAGAAAACATAACGAACTTACTTCGACAAGCAACGCTAAATCGTGAGTTTTTGCTTCTTCTTTCACAAGGATCAACACCTCACTTAATGCATCTTCAGTGGCTAAAACAGTTTTCTTTTGGTGACCATACTGCTGTCTCTCAAGCTAAATAAAGACGTCAAGTCAACATAGCTTTAACAACTGTCTTAATATTAAGCTAATGCTACTATAAATACAACGCCCAAGTTGGTAAAAAGGGCAAAAACAACAACAACAACAACAACAACAACAACAACGACATTTGAGGTAAGAAGTGAAGTTTTGTGAATAAATGGCCCAGCCACAGTCCTTGCCTGTTTCATTATGTTCTAAATAGAAAACAGAAATGATAAACTGAAGAAACAAACAGATACACCAGTAAAAACGAAAAGACAAAAAGAAGAAAAGAGAAGGAGAGAAATGGCCAGCGAGCAAGCGTTGTTGTTGTTGTTGTTTAACGTGCTCAAAAGACGGCGGCGGGGGAACGGAGAAAAACAAAAACGCCTGATGCAATTATTTGACGAGTCGTCTGCCACCCCCAATTATTGTACGAATATAAAACACACATACACACACACGTTCGTTAATTTTAGTTTTGGCATTTCTAATTATATATCAACCGAACAGATGCAAGACAAAACCTCAAGAGAAACAAGCAGTTGCAAACTGTTGGTCAGGAAAACGCAATTTGCTTTCTAAGTGCAAACAGTTCGTTGTTTCCCTGTAATCTTTTCATAACTACTTTACCTTCCTCCTGTCGATGTAAGCAAAGTGGAAATACTAAAGGGTGTGAGGCTCAAACCTGCAAATCCCAAAAATGCTTCTAACTACAACGTCTTTTGAAAACAGACAGAGGTGAACATCTGAAAAGAACTGACGCTTTACCTCATTCTGGAACTTATTATTGTTTGTTCCAATCACTGGAGCTGCAGTGGCTACAGTTTTGAGTACAGTGGACGTGAAATTGGCGAAGGAGTCTTTCACATTTGCCACGACTTCATAAGCAGTCTGAAACAAGTAATTAAAATTCACATTTCTTTCTTTCATTTTGGATAGAAGTCCGTGGAAGCCTTCTTATTATTCTCTTAGCATTCAATCTCATAATATGTAAAAAAAATCCCATAATGAAACATCACCGGGCTCATACGCATTAATTGGTAGGAAGACGTTTATAATCTGTGCCCTAAACCGCACGACAAGTTCTCTCAATGGTTCAACGCTACTCAATCGATCTGCATTTTTAGCTTGTGACTAAGTTAAAAACTGATATTAAAAACTATACCTCGAAAATAAAACAGGCAAGTCTGCAACTCTTCAAATAATCCTGCGATGTAGATCTAGTTCCCCGCACATGAACAACTCTTGTTGTCATAATGTCAATTGCATCAACGCGGATGCCGTCCTTAAAATCAGTAACGTATTCACTTTCAAGCTGCGATTGTCTGTTGCGGCTCAAAGTGTTCTCTGTTCTCCTTTGGTCAGATCTCACCCTTCTTTCCGAGAAAGCTGCATGCCTGAGAAAAATAGTAATAGTAGTGTCTTGGAAGCAAGAACGTTCACGATCGCTTTGTTCATCTTTGTCTTAATACAAAAGCAACCATAAATTTAAAATATGTAAATCAATCAATCAATCAATCAATCAATCAATCAATCAATCAATAGACTTATTTGGTGTCACAATTACTGCAAGTCCCATAAAATAATTAAAAAATGATAAATTAATAAATGATGACGAACCCTCTAAAAAGTGATAAAGAGAATTAATTTGTACTCTCTGTTCAAATAGAGGTCCTCTATTTGTCTGCGCAAGTAACTAGTGAGAGAAAGGACACCTGATTCGAGTTAAATTGTTTTGCAAACCCATTCATTGCGGGCAACAAAATCGAGAACAGCCGAAACAAGCCATGTTTATCATTACCACGGCAAGTTGTACTCATTAAACTATAGCTACAAAGATGAAAATTTCCAAAATTTCCCAAGCTCTAAGGACACAAAATTGGTGAAACATGCAGTACAAGATATTTTCAAACGGAGATTACATTATCATCAATGATCATCAACATCAACATCATCACCATCATCATCATCATCATCGTATTATTATTATTATTATTATTATTGTTATTGTTGTTGATGTTGTTGTTAATCAAAACGCCTGCCTTTCTTTGAAATCGTCGAGTTCTTTCCGTTTCTCTTCAAGTGCTCGTTTTGCTTTCAGCATTTGTTGCTTATAAGAAGACCTTAAAAAAATAAAAATAAAAAAAACCAAGAAGACATGAGAAACCATTGAGGTAAATAGTATATTTTCTTAA
Organism: Siderastrea siderea; assembly: GCA_964030785.1. Taxonomy (NCBI): domain Eukaryota; kingdom Metazoa; phylum Cnidaria; class Anthozoa; order Scleractinia; family Rhizangiidae; genus Siderastrea; species Siderastrea siderea. The sequence continues at coordinate 19,902,867 of OZ034977.1, forward strand.
TAGCCAAGAATGCCATCAGCTGATAATTTCCATAATATCATGGGTGACAAATTACTCCTTAATTTTGGCGCGAAATTTCACATGTGAAATTACAAAATTGCTATGGCAACGGGTCTATAGCTCAGCGCCAAGATGGCATCGAGGTTAATGAAGATGTTTTGTGCAGAACTAAAGCTATTCTGGAAATATTCATTGAGGACTCAATCGGTAATCTGTAAATTTTGACTTTTAATTGACTGAACTTCTCAGAAATCAACTGCGAGTCAAAAAGAAGAGATTGTTTGTGATAGTGTGACAGCGAAAATTTTTGAACGGCGAGCCAGTTGCTGATCAAGTGATTGACCGCGAACTCAGAGAAGTAATTCCGTGGATTTGGGCACTTCTTCGAATGAAATAAAGGTCAGTTTTAAATACAAATTTGCTTCCGAAGTTTACTTTCGTTAAAACAAGTTTTCTGTGCGTATTTTGAATGCATTTGTGAAGCCTTCTGAGCCTTGCTCGATGGAGCAACATGGTGCTCGATTCATTGAATTTGCCGGGTAAAACGCGGATAACCTTTGCCAAGCGATTTGCTTTGGTACTTTTCAAGTAAAAATTCAGAGTCTGGTGTATTTTGCTGTTGGTTACAAATACACGAAATCGTCAAAGCGTGGTAAAAACTTCCCACAAGATTTTTTCATTATTTCACTCAGAAAAATGTGAACTTTAGCCAATCTGTGTGCTTTAAACTTTTCAATGCTTGGAGTTCTCGACACGATAAACAACTCAAAACCCTGACGATTGTGAGCGTAATTTGTCACCCATGATATTAATAGGTAATCAAATGGTATACTAGTGAAATTAGGAAATAATTTATATATCTGCGGCGTTGTCCCATTGGGCCGAAGTGAAAATGTACCTGGAATACATAAAGCTGGGAATGCATAGGCTGAAGGGGAAAGCCGGTTACCAGTAACTGAAACATTTCCGTAATCCAGCCCTTAACCCTAGACCAAGTTATGGTGAGATGAATTGTCACTCTAACTTTTTAATATGTTGACAAAATCCTACCGTGTTACCATTCAAATTAAACCTCTTTGGCAGAACTTTTGCATAGGACTATTTATTTCTTAGGATTTTAATGAACGAAATTTGGAATTTTGTGGTGAATTTTTTGCTTTGGCCACTTTAGGAGTGAAACGGTTAATTTCTTTAGCACAAGAGGAGAGACAGCCCAAGTCCTTGCCAAAAACAGATGAAAACTGATCTCGAGCCATTATCACTCTGGCATGCATGCAGTACCAAGCCAACAATACCTTTCTGAGTCGTAAAGGTGTCTTGGATCTATTTTTGCTTGTTCGTGTAGCTGTTGCTCGTATTCTCTTAACTGCTTCTTTAATTTCTCATTTTCCTCCGTCGTTTTAGAGGCAATGTCAACACTGGTGAATATAAAAACAAACATACAAACGTTTTCGCATCATTATTATTAATAGGGGAGCCAGCGCGCTAGCGCGTCAGCGGAGCTCCATTGCTAAGGAAATTTGGTAACCTATGAAGCCAAAAAATTTTGGTAGTGACGTAATAGTCACGTGACCGTCCGTCCGTACGGCCGTACATCCGTACGTCCGTACATCCGTACGTCCGTCCGTCCGCACCACAGGGCTACCAATACACTTCATACACTGGATATAACCCTGTGCTGAATCCTATGTGTTTTTGGCGCGAAATCGCATGTTGCCCCGCGTTGTAGCAAAACAAGCAAAGACAACAAAAGTCAAAAACAAATTTGTTAACGGAAAAAAAAAGTTCAAAAGAACACTTAGTTGTCTTTTTGGTGGAAGGGGAAAAGTTCAATTTAGGCGAAAGAAATTAGACGATAAAGTTCAGGCAAAAAGTTCAAATTTGTCTCGTCGGTTCTGTTCAAACTCGGTCGGGACACCGCTTGAGTTCGCAGCTTTTCGCAGTGGTTTCGACGCCAAATATAGCAGAGCTAGTGCTTTTTGGTTTTTTCTGTCCACAACCATGGTTTTTACGGCGTTTCGAACACATTTTTCCAGCATTTTCATGTTGATAGGCAGCTTGTCACGAAGAAAGAAATAAGTACTAAAATTAACTTCTGAAATAACGTTAAACGCCCATGGCCTAGTGGACTAGTCACCGGCATCTCGCACTGACGAGCCGGGTTCGACACTCAGCGGGAGCAGGTACTTTTTTTCTTTTTTTTCTTTGTTTTTTTTTTAACTTTAACGACTTGAATGAGAGTATTTTCACAAATTAATAACTGCCAGCAAAAAAAACAAAACAAAAAAGAAAACAAAAAACAGACAAAACAAAAAGGGGGGCTCCGCTTTTAGGGTTGGCTAAATCTATATATTAACAATTGGGTAAAACGCTTTGTTTTGAAAGCGACTAGGTCGATGAATTCACGGCCGTATTGGATATAATGAAATGACGTATCGAGCATTGCAAAATGTACCCGTTTGACAAAATAAATCGTACGAATATGGGTTGCTCCCGTATGGTTTTATGTAGTGGAGCCATAACAAGTAAAACTTCCAGGTTTGTTATCTTGACAAACCAATCGTGTATTGGCTTAGAAATACAGCAAATGCTGTGGTTTTGCAATTAGCGCCCCTCTCCTCTTAACATGTTTTGTTTGGTCACGTATCTAGTAACTTGGTTTGATAAAGGAACAAGAAATTCTGAAGAATTTACAGGCGGCAGATAGTCTCTCACCCGGCCCCCCTCCCCTTTTCCTAAGGAAAAAAGGTTTCTTCAAATAACTTTAGTAGTTCGTGGTTTCCGGTGACCTGTTATGGACGATTTGCACTTCCGGTGTGTAAGGAATAAATGAATGTACACATATTATGTTATGGACGTCCGATATGGCGCACTGTCACGGTGTCACCGTATTCCCTTTAAAAAACAGTTTTATAAGAACGTCTGCAGCGATTCTAATGTATTTTGTCAATACTACCCTGAAGTTTCCTGCGATCTTAGATGGAAAATTAAATTCAACTTTTAAATTAGATCTTCAGTAAAGGTCATGATTGTTTATTCACTAGTATGTCCGGTATTTGATAGATTGGATTTCCAACCTGATAAAATCTATGTGTTTACGTCATTATAACATTTAGGCCATTGTTCAAAAGGCCGAGCGAACTCAAGAAGACTAAGTAAATGACGGACACCACGACGACGACGAAAATGAAAAACAAAAAACGTCCATTTTACGAGTCTGCGTGACATGCGTTACTGCACGCCTCCGCCTAAAAAGGTTAAATCCCAACGCTTTTACGACAGTTGGGTCAAGTTTCCTTGGCCTCTTTTGTTTGTTTGTTTGTTGTTTGTTGTTGTTGTTGTTGTCTTTTTTTTAGTATCCTCGATTTTAGCATGTAGATAACATGGTCAGATTATTTTGCCCCACCAACTGACAACTGTCAAACAGGAATGAAATTTCGGGACAACTTGTACATTTTTCTAATACGGCCTTGTAACTTATCACAGTCTACCGCATACCCTAGCAGCAGACCTCGCTTACCTTTCCTTTAAGAGCTGTTGCAGCCGACTGTTATTTTTTTGTAAAACCTCCGTACTGTTCTTCAACTGCTGCTGGTAGTGGATTCGTAACTGCATAGTTCTTTAACGTTAGGGAAAAATTAGGAACGCTTAGTTATTACACCATTATCTTTCTACGTCGACAAGCTTTAAGAATTGGTTTATGCTTACCTTTTGCCAATCGAGTTAAGCCCGGGATGCATGCAGGGAGATTGATATGGAAAGCACGAGGGACGCGTAATAACGTGAAATGCTTGAGGCGATTAACCGAGTTTCTCTCCAAACTTACCAAGTGCACCCATAACTCGATAGATGCACAACTAAAGCACAAGCCAATTCTTTTACTAACATAGCTAATAGATAATCCTGCAATGGTAAGAAACATAATTAATTCGGAACTAAATTTTCGAGCGAACAAAACTACAAAATTAACAACCAATTTTACTTGAGTTTCCCAGGCACTGGTTTCAGTTCTTTCTTAATTATTTTCATTTCAATTATTTCCTTCTAAGAAAAACGCACAAAAGAAAAATCATTTAACTGATGTCACAAAAGAAGGTAAAGAAGTTTAATGGCAGAAAGAAGTCAATAAATCACTTAATACATCAATCGCTAAATCAATCAACAAATGAATGGGATAATATGGGCTGACCAACAGATAGACATGGACAGACGGAGGGACAGATGCCGAATTCCTGAAAAATGAACCATAGTGTATTGCATTGTTTGGTCGAAATACATGTCCTCCGAATGTGTTTCTAATACACTGAGTCACCTCGGTTGACTGCAATAACATCTATACTAAGACCAACCAGAGCACAGCTTGACTCCTAAAGAAAGCTCTTATCTGCCGTCTAATCGAGGTGGTGAGTCAACGTCAATTTATCCAATAAATTATGTCTTGGCTTTTTAATAGGATACCATAATACTAATGATACCCCCCCCCCCCCCCTTGAGGCTTGACATCCAAATTCTGTTAGTCAGTATTCTAATGTACTTTCGTTTGATATCACTGAGAGTGAGAGTTAAATGCATTTGAGATACATTAATGACTTAGCAATGATAAATTAATATGTCTACTTTCACAGTACTTCTCTTCTTGTTCTCTTTTGAGTTCCCTTTCTCGAGTTTCCCAACGTGATTTCCAGAATTCCTCAGCTCTCCTACTGGTCGAATTGACCCTAGGAATTGAATACAAGTTAATACATTACACACCGAGTAATGCAAATAACCAACATGCTGGCAGGTGTACTGGAAACAAAGCTTCCTTCGACTTGCCAAAAGTTAACACCTTAAAGATTAATTTGATGAACTGACTGCAAACTCACACATCCAAAAATACATCTCGGTTAATTTATAACGTCATGCAATAACGCTTTAATGACCATAGTGTTCGGGGCTATTCCGACGATTCACGATTCAACGATTCATTGCAGAGAAGCATGAATCAGTGCAATTTTATTTCTCCTCCACTGTGATGTCTGATCCTGCGAAACGAAACACCTAGATGTCTCTGAACGATGACAGCCTAATGCACCTTTGTGAAATGATTTTATAGTCAGGCGACCTACAAAATTTCCTATATCTCAAGGACGAAGGACTGTTTTGAGGGCGACTGTCTTTTTTTTCGTTAGTATTAATGGATACACACGAAATCAAAATTTATTTTGATCTTGGTGTAACTGTTAGGAGCTGAGCTGTTATTAACTTCTTTGAGCGCCGCGTGACAGAGGACATGAATCATTGTGCTAGGTAATAAATAATGTACAGCTAAGCCGACTTGACATTGCGTAAGACGTCAAATCAACATAAAGAACCCTAGTATAGATACCGAATAACTCCACGATGGTGAGTAAGGAACAAGTTTTCAAATGAAACTTATACTTAACAATCCATCGTACTAGCTCATGATACGTTGCTGTGACTATTAATTGATTTAAATACAGGAACTCTTTTTTCAAACAGTCAATTGTATATCGATCAAATTTGATTTGGAGGCGAACTCTACATGTTATTAAACAAGATGTACTAAACTTGAACAAAAAGTTTAAGATGGAAGAGCAGTTTATAGCATCCATATTAAAATCACCTTGAAGGCGACGACTCATTCGCTTCTCTCGTCAGTCTCCTAATTTCACGGTCCAGTTGCGTCAACTCTTCTGGAAGCCTTCTCAATAACTGCATAAATTCAGCATTAGAAGCGAGAGAATCTGACTGACTTGTATTAAACGACCCGCTCCGACTTCCAGCCCTAGAACTAGGCGAAACAGAAGTTCGTCCTGACATGTTAGTATTCAAAAGCCACCAAGCTTAAAACTGAACGAGTTTGCGATTAACATTATTCCCAGAAACTGACTTCCACTTTTTTCCTTTCGCTTTCAAAGAAAACCGGAAGTTGTCACGCACGCTGATTCCGGTACAATGTTGTCAATAGAGGAATTTAATGGTGCATTCATTACCGTTTATTTATTTATTTACTGATTTATTTTTCACCTAACTAATAAAGACAGGAAAAAAAACACAAACAAACAAGAAAGGAAATCTTGGAAATGGGAATACGTGCGAGTGTCCCAGATATTGTAATGAGGAATTAATCAGCCTGCTAAAATAAATTAAACGTCAGATGTCAAGCACGTTGAGCAGGCAGCACCATACCTTCAACACGCTATTGGCTAGCTGCAGTTCCGGGAAATTTCCCTTGATTCAGATGCGTGAAGCTATAATGGAGCCGTTTCGTTCCTCGCTGTTTTGAAAATCTGTGAAACAAAAACTTGTCTGTTGCTGATATGGCTTTGTCACTAATGGGTAAGGACATATATTATTATAGATCATTGTGTACAAAACCGAACCTATGCGGGCGCCGAAGGAACAGGCAGGAAAGTCCGTATAATGAGGATGTGACCCATTTAATTAAAAAGTAGAATTTTGATGTAATTGGGTCTGCCAAGGCCAAGTGAACTGGTGGTAGTAGTAGAAATGTGTCCTTAAAAAGACGTTCCACTGTACTATTTTAAATAGTAAAGCCTTCAAACTGTCTACAAAAACATCGATGCATCGATGGTCAATCACATGTGAGCTCTCTGGGAAATGTATTCTTTTGTGGTTAGTCTATGGCAATGAAATATGTTAGAACTCGCATAAAAGCTCTGTTTAATACGTCTTGCTAATCACTCATATTGTGCATAAGCTCAGAAAATATCAACTTTTGCCTATGTCCTGGTGGATCATCTTTTGTTTTAAAATATTCACATTATTAATGATGATTATTCAACAGGATAACAGGATATTCGGAAGGTGTTCCTTTTTTGTTGATTCTGAGAACTCCAAATATATCTATCAGAAACTTTTTCTTGGGCGATTTGGTAAAACGAGCACAAATTAAAATGCAGCATCAAAATAATATCTTCTGGCATGCATCACTGAGGTTGTCATTGTCAGGTTTCCAGCCTTTTATTTCGACAGGATCAACTTTCTTAAGCCGTTCAACTAAAGGAATTATCAGTTGACAATATAATGAGTTGCAAAATTAACCAACAGGGACTAGAAGGGTATTCTGGGGATCCGGGATTTGGCCAAAATACGGTGCGGGATTCGGGAAAATGCAAATATCTTGACGGGATTCGGGAGTTGACTGCTACCAGGGAAGCGGGATTCGCCAAAATTTGGGCACGGGATGCGAGATTATTTTTTGCTTGTCTGTCGGGAATTCGGGAAATCGTCACGACCCAAGGAAATGCGGGATCAGGACCCCCCCCCCCCTTTCCAGACCCTGAACCAATTCGTTAGTCCATTCGTTCGTTCGTTCGTTCGTTCGTTCATTCGTTCGTTCGTTCGTTCATTCGTTCGTTGTTCCTTCCTTCGGTTGTGCGTTCATTCGTTCGTCCTTTCCCTTATTCACTCGCTCCCTGGTCGTTCGTTCACTCGCTCGTTCACTCACTCTTTCTTTTGTTTACTCGTCAGTTCCTTTGTCAGGGGCACCCAACGACAAAATTTTAGCGAAATACTTAAATATCATTTCCTACTTTCTTAGCTTTTTTTTCTCGGAGTTTTAAAGGCATATTCGTGTATGCTAACACAGATTGATATGTTCGAAGTTTTTAGCTGAAAATTTAGGCCGCAGAAAACTTTAGGAATCCTTTCCTAGCTGCTGATAGCTCTCCGAAAATGTCAGCTGACCTTATTTTGCGCTCTTAACGACATATCTTTCCTTCCAAAAACAATAGGAAGCAGTCTGTCCCCTTGCTACGAAAGTCGGAGATGATGTTTTGCCAAATAAAAGCCTAGTTTTCATTGCAATTAGATCCGAATATCTCAGGTGGTTAAAATTAGGCCTCACCGAACAGATATTTCCCGAAACAAACCGTTGGGTGCCCCTGTTTTGTTCGTGCGTTCACACATTGATTAATCGATTACCTGACTGACTGACTGACTGACTGACTGACTGACTGACTGACTGACTGACTGACTGACTGACTGACTGATTGATGTTCGATCGATTAGCTAGCTGGTTGGCTGGTTAGTTGATTGATTGATTGATTGATTGATTGATTGATTGATTGATTGATTGATTGACTGATTGATCGATCGATCGATCGATTAATCCATTTGTCTGTTCTTTCGTCCGGGAATACCCCACCTCCCAAGCCTACAGAGCCCTAACTCAGAGAAAAGGGAGCTGGTTAATATGTGGACCTGACCAAGAATATATCAATAGTGTTAACAAATTCCAGTAAAACATATCCATGCCTAGTTCACATGTATAAGTTTGCTTTTACTAATTTTCTTCAAATATTATTATTTAATTTTGTTGGCATTAATGTTACCGAGTGTTTTGACGTCGTTTGAGTCATTGGGCCAATCCAAAATCAAAATTGTCATGGACATAAAACCATGCAGGCACTTCGCATTTTACATTCCTTTAATTCCCTACATTTTTTTTTTGTTTTCTTATCTTTTTGTTTTTGTTTTAAAGATACATTAATGCCAACCAACTTTTCTCTCTTAATAAATAGAGCATTTAAAATGTATATATTGACCCCTTGTAATTTTCTGATTTTGATCGTTGGAATTTAGTTAGTTACTCACCTATTGCTACATGTACTATCAAGCCATCTCTTTTTTTTCTTTCTTTCTTTTTACTGTATTACTTGTTTCCTTTTTCCTTTGTTGTATTTTTAAATGATATATATATATATATATATTTTAAATTATACATCATATCTAGAGTTGGCGAAGTGGAAACCTAAACTATCCACATTGAACAAAGACTTAACTGACTTGCTTTTAATTGCTCGTTTGCTAGTTAAATTAAAGTCGTTAAATTTAGTTTATTTGTTGGCCAGATCTCAGCGACTCCCTTCTACATCTGGAAAAATCATTCCTTGCAACCGTAGCCATAGACTTTGGGACAACTTACAGTGGATTTGCTTTCTCCTTCAACAAAGAGCAAGGTGAAGATTCAATTTTTATGAACAGAGACTGGGTGAATGAACTGGGTCATAGAACAAGCAAGACACCGACCTGCCTGCTGCTTAAACCTGACCAGTCATTTGACTCGTTTGGTTATAAAGCTGTGGAGAAGTACTGTAATCTCAAGAGTGTATTCGAGGAAAAGGAATACTGGTTCTTCCAGCATTTCAAGATGCATTTACACAATAACGAGGTAAGCGTTTTATAAAAACTCTCCGTTCTTTCACAAAAAACTATGCACGTGTGACTATTATCTCAACAAAGAATTGCTTTTTCTGCTGATGACTGATGCCAAACCTGGATAATATTGCAAAGCTCAATCCCTTTTCCCAACCCCAGTGGCCGAATCCGAGACTTTGTGTGTTTAAACTACTGCAGTGTTTTCACATTGCAGAACAAACACAAAATTTACCAGTCACATTCCCCATTAGATATTACACCTTCCTGGCTCTCTTTAAGCATACAACTGAACCCCGCTTTGCAGAATCCTTGTAAGTAACGGTATTATTGTTGTTTCCGAGTGGTATATTATTTTCTCTGTTATTTAATTGCTTATACTACAGAGGATCGGTCGATCGGACACCCTGCTAATACGGACAATGTCTCTGGTCCAAACGATACCCGAATCAACTACTCCAAACCAATTACAGAAAAAAAAATGGATCCCATATGATCTTTTAACTTTTACCTTGATTCCCGAAACAGGACTTTGGAGCCTCAGAAATCTCGTAACCCGAACTGGTTCAGTAAATTAACATTAAACAATCTGAAATCGTACGAAATAATGAGGCGATAGCTTTCGTGGCCGTGCTTTGAGCCTTATGGTTATGTTCTACCCAGTACCGCATTAAAACTACATACATGACGTACATGGTTATTGTGCCTCTTCACTTTAAAAGAAGTGAATAAACAGTACATATTGAAGGTCGTTTTCATTTTCGTTCCTGGAAATGCACTTAGAACCTAAACTTGGAGACCAAGATACAAGCAGCCAATGGAAAGTGTTTCCTGGCCAAAACAGTGTTTGCCCACTCCATCAAGTTTCTTAAGAATGAAGCAGTCAACGTCATTCGACAGGAGACTGGAGATAAAAGTTATAAAACGGAAGACATCCAGTGGGTCCTAACTGTTCCCGCAATTTGGTCACCAAAGGCCAAGCAGTTTATGAGAGAAGCAGCTTACGAGGTATGACATTAAATAACCGAACAATATCAGAGATTTCATTCTTCAAGTTAGCCTCATGTGTCAACTAAGGAAGATGTCATCGCGAAGAAAAGCAAGGTGGAAAGAAGTAAAGAAAAAAATTACGACTTTGATAATGAGTCCGGTCTCTTATAGGGTGAACTAAATTTTTCTGAATTATGAAGCCGTCACAAGAGACACGTATGACACTGTTGCTGCGACGCGGAAACAAACTTAAATATATTTTGGGAGAAGAAGAAGCACTTGCTCTAGCCTGCGAGCACTCCCTTCCTCCTGCTCAGGGATAGTCGAGCTAAAATAACACAATAGCAGGCACGGGAGTAGACTAGCATGTGGAGCGCGTGTAACTTTCCCACGAGGCATGATACTTTAGTGCGTCCCTTCGTTCTTCTCCCTCGTAGTCTATCTTACCCCTGAATTTCGTGTATGTGGGTAAAAAATACCAACATCAGATTAAGCACATTGCAACAAGGTGATGTCTTGTCTGGGGGCTCTCTACGGCAATTTACTGAAGCTCCTAGAGTGGAACCCTGAAATATTTATTTATTTAATACATATGTTTCTTTTGTCGACCTATTGTTGGATTGCTTTCAGGAAAATAGTCTTTCTCTTGTCCGTTCATTCTAATTCCCCGTAGTTCCTTTCATTTTTTTTCTCTCAGGTTGGCAGCTCAGCTCATGATAACAACCGAATCGAATATTAATTGTTCGCTCACCCCTTTTAAAAAAATAGGCCTGTGCTGTTGAGCCTGTACTAAGCAAACTAAAAAAGCTTGTTTTTTTTTCTTTGAATTCGACAGGCTGGCATTGGGTCACGTGACAACCCAGAGCAACTATTGATTGCTTTAGAGCCTGAGGCTGCTGCCGTTTTCTGTACGGAGAAGAAACTAGATGACCCTGCGTCGGATAAGAACGTCTTTTCTGTTGAAGGCCAAATTTCTGTACCTGAATCACACTACATGGTTGTAGATATTGGGGGTAAGTGTCTCGCAAATTATGCCGACGGTGACTGACATACAGGAGAGCGGTGAGATTGCCGCCACTGGAAAGTTAATTGAACTACACGTAGATACATTGGCGCTCACAGGCTTCGCACATTTTCAAAGGCATCTCTCTCTCTCTCTCTCTCTCTCTCTCTCTCTCTCTATCTCTCTCTCTCTCTCTCTGGTCGATTTTCTTTCTAATCAATTCTGATTTCTGTTTTTCCAGGGGGTACACTTGATGTGACAGTACATGAAAAGCAGGACGATGGCACCATCAAGGAAGTCTACAAAGTAACTGGAGGACCATATGGCGGCATGAAAGTGAATTGCCAGTTTGAAAGCCTTCTAGATGAGTTGTTTGGTGGTCAAAAGCTGTACGATTATCGCGCACAGTTCCCGTCTGATTGGCTTAAGATAATGATCGATTTTGAAGCAAAGAAACGAGGTGCACGTGCCCTTGAAAGGAAAGAAACAAGAATTCGCTTGCCACTTAGCTTTATTTCTTTCACCAACGATTTTCGTTCTGCGTCCCTGAAACGGTATCGATATGGCGAAGTTAGAATACTTAACGATGAATACCTCTGTTTGAGTTCTAGAGTTATGAAAAAGCTGTTTGAACCTGTGCTGGAGGCCATGAAGGATCATTTAAAAGCTCTTCTTAGTAATCAACAGCTGTCAAAAGTTAAAGTGATGCTATTGGTTGGAGGATTTGCAGATTCCCCTCTACTACAAGATGAGATCAAGACAGCATTCACAAGGTACAAACACAAATCTAAAAGAGGACTAACGATTGGGTATCATGCTTGCTAAGAGTGCCCTGACGAAAACTGATAGTGAGAATATCTCGCTCTGTATTGCTATGATATAATTAAACCAGCTTGTATGATAAGGCTTAAATGACCCAGCTTTTGGCTTGCTGTGTTTTGTTTTGAACCGAGCAAAAGCCGTAATTATTATTAATTTGTTCCCCGAAAGAAGGCGAGAAATACTTTTCCAAAAAAATATATTGAGGGAAATAATTGAGTAATCAAAAAACCTCATTATCCAGAGATTGTACATGGAGCTTGGCACTTTGCGTAAGGTTTGCTACGAATTTCATGTCGAGGGCTAATGCTGTTGTCAATACATATTGTCCTGCTCTTGCTGGGAAAGTAGCATTTAACCATTGCACTCAACATTTGCACTAAAAATGTGCAAATAAAAAAATCAACACAACAGCCCATGAGGAATTCTGCGAAGTCAGCTATTCAAAGAAACAGCAATCAAGCGATCGAATAATCATACGCTAGGGTTTATCGAGGTTTCGTTACTCCGTGCAGAGCGCCAGATAGTGAACCTTGAGGTTAAAATTTCTGTATTAAAATCTGATGATAATTATATTTCAAATTCATTTTTAGGACATGTCGAGTGATAGTGCCACGTGATGCCAGCATAGCGGTTGTACAGGGCGCTGTGATGTTTGGCAAGAAACCCACAAAAATAACCCAAAGAGTTGTCAGCAAGACCTATGGCGCCGACTGCTGTCGAGAATTCATCAAGGGCGTTCACCCCGAGGAAAACAAGTTTGTTGCCAATGGAAAAGAAATGTGCAATGACGTCTTCAACTGCTTCGTGAAGGAAAATGAAGTCGTAAAGCTTGGACAGAGAATAAAAAGCATGTATCGTCCACTGTACCCTGACGAGAAACAAATCAAATATTCATTCTACGCTGCTGACAACCCTAATGCCGTGATGATCACAGAGACTGGAGTAAAAAGGATCGGACGTGTTGTAGTTCAGTCGCCGGATACTTGGAGAGGTATGGACAGGGAGCTGGAAGTCAGCATGTACTTTGGTGGAACAGAAATTACTGCCACAGCACGTGATATTTCTAGCGGAAACACGGCACAAACGAGCCTCAATTTCTTTCAGATTATGTAGTGTTTTATTTGTCTTTCGGTGCCGATTCCGGGTTCAAAAGCTCTGAATCTTCCGGCTTGCAGATTTGGGCAAAACTGTGACTGTTCACATGATTTGAAAGCTCGCTGCTTGTAAATAGCTAAATACAGTACCATCCACAGTCCAACACCGATACACAATCAGTGTTCAATGACAGTATACTTATTCAAATTAGAGCAATCATTAAGGTCGGCAATGAAACGTTTGGACTTACAGAAAGCCCCGTTGGTGCTCAACTTTCAAGAAAAACACTTAAAGACATTGAAAAGTTACACTGAAGAATAGTAAATCAAGGATAATGTCAGTCTTACTTGTGGGAAAATATCTTGCATTAATAACATTTACATTAAAACAAAAAAGAGTGGCAATATAACTGATTGATGAATTTACTATTGAATACTTAGCATGGTTTGGATTTTACAAGTAATGCTAAGAAAAAAGCTTCGTCAAATTGCATTCGAGAGTATTAAAAAAAACATGACTTTTTTATGTTATATCAAACCGATTTTCAATATCTAGCCACACGTATTTAGATTTGCAAGGAGCTTGCTCCTTTTTTTTGATACCTACACCTCGTAGGTATGACACCTCGTACAATACTATTGCTAAGCCTACCACAATAAAATTAATTACACTGCATACTTCTTATTACAATACTATTGCTTACACCACCACCGGTATAGTGCGATTACTTACACTGCATATAATTACTTGCACTCGGCTTGCAGATGTGATTCCTACAAACCTCTAAACTAACTTGTAGGCCACGCACTATTATCATCCACAAGGGTTTTTTGTTACTGACTTCAATAGTTGCTTAAGAGAACTTTAGTATTTCCCACTTCTGTTGATGAAACTTGAGCCTGTCTCTCCTCTTAGCAATGAGATATTCGGTTCGTTCGATGTATTTTAACTTAGCTATTAATTGACGTAAGAGTGGCTTTGTTTTTCTAAGCCGATTAGAATAAAATAGTTGTTTACAAACAATGACAATATCGTTGAGGAGTGTCCACTGTGATCTTTCTTTTCACTAATGTTTAACCTAGCAATGGTGACATTAGATTTCTTCAACCAGGTAATGAATGGTATGCATCCGGAAGTCTTTGCTGAATTGACAGTGTAAAAACAGGTGCACGTGCTCGAGGGATTCTTCGTACTCTCCACAAAACGTACAGAACGAAGTATCTGCGAGCGTCAGTTTTCAATTTGTTCGTATATATTATACTATTAAGTAATTTGAATTAGAAAATTCTCATTCTTATGTCTTGGCTCACTTTATCTGGGATTAAAGAAATATGTTTCCAGTCAAAATTTTGGTCATTAAATGATGTTGTATTTTAATCTTGCGGTAGGGAATATGCGTATTTCCGCTACAAGAATCTAATACAATTTTACTAGTGAGTTGATTTAGTTTGATTTCTTCAATATTACAGTGTAACATAAATTGAGTTAAATCCGAATTTGTGGCGGTTTGATCTAGTTCTTGAAGGGGCCGTGGAGTTTCCGCGTTAACCAAGACTCTCCACGAATCTGGAAGTGCTTTTGTTAGAGCAAATATCAATAAATAATTGATCAGATTAAGGCCTTTTTCCCTAAAGAAGTCCCAAGGTTTTGATTTACCGTTCAGGAGAAGGATGTCTTACTCTTGTATCAGCTTATTCCTATTTTCCTCTTTTTTTTTTTTATGAGGCAAACGTTTCCAGACTTTGAAAGGAACTCCATCCGGTGACGTTTTGCACCGTTTAATATATACATTTTTTTTTCAATGGTCTACACTGAAAAGCGCGAAAACTGTGGAACTATGGAGAGATTGCTCGTTTCCTGATATGTGTCGGTCGTGGTGGGTACAATATGATTTTGAGGAACTTTCAAAGTATTTGAATAAATAAATAAATAAATAAATAATCAGAGCTGCCTGATATCATTGCGACAATTAAACACACTTTGGCCTTAGTGTTTACAAAATTCATGCTAGCTATGCTTTAAAACTAGAAAAGTCCATGCACTTCCACTTGCATGACTCGGCAAGACAGTATTGAAAACTTTGAGGACCGCTTATTTACATGAAGTTTAGACGGCGTTTAGCAAAGCCAAGGTCCATACTTGAACGTAACTTACGGTAACAGTGTCAATAATGTATATAGCACAGTCTACAAAAAACTATTTAAAATATACTTAAAATGATCCACTTATAAAAGATTTACCTCGTTTAAATAACAGACACTGAAAGACTGACGAAGTTGTATAACATCTTGAAATTATGGGAAATTTAAACTGAGCATGGACAGTTCTTCACTTAAACTACTTTGACTGTCCAACTTCTTCAATGACCACTGCATACGTTGTCAGCATCATTTTCTAGGAATGCATATTCGGGGAATTGATAATACCATCTTTTTTTTTTTTTGACTATGAGTTTTTATTTTCTGAGAAACGAAGGATATTTACAGATGTTAAGTGTCATCTTTCGTTACTTCTCAATTTCCATGACAACTCGACTTGATAAGGCATGGAATACAATGCTTCTCGGAAACAGGCGTAGTATTGGCTTTGAAACGTATAGCCGAAGACGTGCACACGATCTGTAGACAATTTCAGAAGTTTTTCAAGGTGTAGGGCGACAGATATGGCCTCGAATGGTAAGCTAAGAGATCAAGCAATCGGCTGAATTAAGCAAGATTTACGATAGGCAGTTATATCGATCTTTGCACACCGATCATGCCTAATATAACCAATACTGGCAATTTTAGCAATGTTCCTGTTTAAATAACAATTACTTACTGTAACCCATATATATAGATTCAGGATTGTTATTTTTATTCCTTATATTCACGTATCAAAAGTCGAAATTTCCTAATATATTGGGGGATTCCAAGATCGGAAGTTCAATATGTTTGATCTGTTGTTACCAGTAAGAAGGAAGCCCATCTAGGCTGCTTCAGCCTAAACAGATTCAAGTTTAAACGACGTCGTTCCTGAAAACATAAACAACTAACTTTATACTTGCAGAAAACTTCAATCAGAGTTAAACGTTGCCGTGAGTGTGTTACTTGAGAAATATAACGTACACCCCGTTTCCGAGAAAAAAGGTCACGATGTACTTAAGTATAAAGTAAACTTTATTTTATGTTCCCAAACGGGGCTTTTAACATACAATAATATCATTATTTCTTTAACGCTCAGAAATTTGTGGTTCTGTTATTTTGTCCTGTAACAAGCAAAATGTTAGACTCACTCAGGCGCTTCTTATAACATTTGAAATGAATTTTCTTGTGCACTCACCAGCATGAACTGATCATAGTAGATTACCAAAATAAACTATCTCAGTATAAGACAAATAAGTTTATTGATCCCGGGTGGAATCGTCTATCGAAAGTTAGGGACAAGTAGTAAGCAAGGATGAAACCGAACTGGAAAGTCAGATGGATTGAATAAAAGTGAAATTTGGATCAAATGAAGTATCGTCGCCCTGAAGAGGGCTAGTATAACTTGTATTCATCCCAACCAAATTCCAGCAAACAGGAAGGGACTATATAATGCACAAAAAACTGACATCATTTCGAAATTCACCAGGTTATGACCGGGAGCCTTACAATTGTTAGTTGCAGTTATTTTTGTAGCAAGTTTGTGCATGATAATATGATAATAAGACTGATATGACGTCTTGTCACTCTTAACCCTCGGACGTACAAGGGGCGGGGGGGGGGGGGGGCACTGCAACCCTCCCCTAGAAAGTTTTTCTTCAAATTTATCAAGACAATTTTTCATCTGCACCTGCTGTTTCCAGTAGCAGTACGCATATTCATTAGAAACAGTTAGACAAAAGTGTGTTGCGAATCGGTTGCTATGGTTACAAGATAGATGTGACGTCGTAAGTAGCAGGTGATCAAGTCATTCTTGAATAAAGATGCGTGTTTTCACGTCTTTTTTCAGATGAAAAAAGCAGAAAAGTGTTGACAAAAAAACAGCAAAGTGCTTAATTTTGCAATTAATTCTACATGTCTGGGATAGAAAATTCTTTATTTCTGCTCTTTTTTGTTATAATTACTAATTTTGGGTAAAATCCGTGAAGGGGGCTAAGATGTCAGCCATCTTTGGTGACGTCACAGGCCCCAGCAGCACCAGAACCCATGATGTGTACTTCATCTAGTAGAGCACATCACAGGCTTTCTACTAAAGGTAAAATCGTTTTTTTTTTTAATATTGCAACATTGCAAAAGCCTAAGAAGGGGGACCATCATCTCCCCTCCCTCTTGTACCACAGTGGGGGTGTGACTTTGCTTGTACGTCTTATTATTTGTGCGTCCAGGGGTAATAAGTCTAACTGTCTTTTATCATTAAATGTTTCTAGTTTTACCTCATTCTCCGAAGTCTTCTTATCTTGTTGTCGTTGCAATCGACTTTGGGACAACTTACAGTGGATTCGCTTTTTCATTCATTAAAGACCAAGGCAAAGATTCTATATTCATGAACCGACAGTGGGAAAATGAGCAAGGGGGACACACGAGTAAGACGCCTACCTGTCTTCTGCTTAAACCGGACCTGTCATTTGACTCATTTGGATATGAAGCAGTAGAAAAGTATGCCAATCTTCAGGATGAGTCCAATGAACAGAGATATTACTTTTTCCAGCACTTTAAAATGGCTCTTCACAACGACAAGGTATGGATGGCTAGTGTTTAACCGATTTATTTATTTATTTATTTTACTTTTGAGTGGGTCATGTGCCAAACGTAAAAGCTCAGAAGTGAAGTTCTACTACAAAAGCCATAACGACAAATATATACACAATGCGTAAAATTTAAAGCCTATAGTTACTTATCTATTTTAAAAAAATGAAAACATCTCAAGTCGTTTTAAAAGCTTACAAAATTAATAGTCTGGTCGATCTTACAGCGATTACCCTCCGTAAAGTTTAACCGAGTTCTAAAGCGTTAAGTGGAGTTATTATGTTTCAAACACTGTCGGGATGCCGTAGTGTATTGGTTAGCGCTCTGATGGTCGGTGGTTGGAGGGCTATCCTTACTGACAATCGCTTCTCAGAAATATTTACCTTTTCTTTGCTTGGCTCTTTGGCTATTTAACTGAGTCAATATAACGGTCTACTGTTACCTTACTGTTTTTGGATACTGTACAAAAAAAACTATCTTTTGGCCAACTTAGATGAATTGCTTTGGTCAGAAAAAAAAACATAGCAAAAAGTGTTTCTTAGCAGTTTAACTGTTATCGAAAAGAGATCTTCCTGCATCCAAAAGAGCAAATAAGTAAGTTAAAGTCAAATGAAGGAAAAGTTTCTTTAACAACAAACAAGTTAATTACTAGAAGAGAGTCATTAAAAGTGCACTGAAGGAAATCATATTTTCATGCGATCGAGCGATCCTATGTGCGATCTTTACTACTACAACTACAAGAAACCTTTTCGCACGTCAGGTCATAATCCTGCAAAATGGTGTATTCCTTCTAGCTAAATTTCAAAATAAGTCACAAAGCTTCTGGCCTTTGATGGGCAAAAACAAAAACAGTAAAAAACGACCAAATCTGTGCAAACACATTTCCCCGTTCCCCCCCCCCCCCCCCCCCTCCTCCCACCTCCGCTTTCAGTGCAGATTTAACTAAAAGAAAGATAACCTATTTTATTATATAAACAAGAGTGTTTTGGTGGAAAATAGACCACTCGTAAAGTTCATACGAAACTACACCCGGGACTCGAGTGGCGTTTTTTCCGTATCCTCACTAGCGAGGATATCGAAGACGTCATTTCCCGCTCTTGCATTGTTGTTTGTTCAAAAATACTTTTGTCTATACAATAAAAAGAGAATTACACATTGGCTTGAAGAGATGAATTTTATTTTCTCGTGGTAAAAAAACATTTTACTCACTCGCTGTGCTCGTTTTTACCACTCCAAAATAAAATTCATATCTTCACACGCCGTGTAATATCCTTTATATATGTTGTAGACCATAAACAAGGAAACAGCAATTAAGGCAGCGAATGGAAGATACGTCAAAGCCAAATCAGTGTTTGCTCATTCCATGAAGTTCTTAAAAGAGGAAGCTCTTAAAGTGATTTGTCAGCGAACAGGTGATGACTACTACGACGTAACCGACATCCAGTGGGTGTTAACTGTTCCTGCCATATGGACTCCAAAGGCAAAGCAGTTCATGAGAGAAGCAGCTTATGAGGTGGGTTTCATTCACCCTGATACAGCGCACTAAAAGGTTTGTAAACTCGTATGGGCAATTTCAAGTACACACGTCGCAAGGACAGTTGAGCACACGGCCGAAGATCACGTTAAAAATGAATAAATAAATAAATAAATAAATAAATACATAAATAAATAACATGTCAAACTCACATTTGGCATGTTTAGGTTACAACACATTGTGTGGGTCACAGTATAGGATTGTTTCCAGATAATCAAAATTACGAACCACACCTTGTTCAAGGTCAGAAAATACCCTAAACGAACTAAATTGCCACAAAATGTTATGAAGGTTTATGATTTTATACACAGTGTGATAAAATTCACACACACATGATGAGTACACATACACACACACACACACACACACACACACACAAATACAGCGTATGTGGACAAAAGAAAAAAAAACAAAATTCAAAGCAAAAACAAAAAAAATTAAACTAACTTTTAGGTTTAATCCCATGATAAGTGAGCGCAAGTAAAACATGGCTTTCCCCTTGTTGCTAGATTGTATAAATACAAATTATAGCTTGCTGAAAACGCGTGATAATAGCGTCAAGAAGGGCACAGCACTGATACGACATAGAAAATCGATTTTCAGCTTTTGCTGCCGAATGCTCGGTTTATTCTTAATAAAAGTCCCTCCTAAATCATCTTGATAATTTCTAGGCTGGGTTGGGGTCACCCAAAAATCCTGACCAGATATTGATAGCTCTTGAACCCGAAGCTGCTGCAATTTCCTGCCTGGAAAAGAATATGAGCGACTTCCAGTCAGAGACTGGTAGCACTTCTGTAGAAAGCCTGTTGTCGCAACCTGACACTCACTACATGGTAGCTGACATTGGAGGTAACTTTCAATTATCTTTATTGTTTAACAAAAGGAAAATTAATTTAAGTTCGAAAAACATGTTTGAATTGCACTTAATCCTCGGACGTGCAAAAGAAGGGGGTGTTGACGCCCCCCCCCTCCCCCGTCCCCTCATCACAAGGTTTATAGTGAATTTTTCCAAGGCGATTTTTTATCAGCACCTGCCATTTTCAGTGGCTGTACGGATATCCCTTAGACAGATTTTCAAACAAGTTTGGTGGGAATCGGTATCTATGGTTACGAAATATGTAAGTCATAAGTAGCGGGTGGTCAAGCCATTTTTTAGTAAAAATGCATGTTTTTCACCTTTTTGGCGCTAAATGTACAAAATGTTGACAAAGATAAGCAAAGTGATCAACTATGTCAGATTCTATATATGTAGAATCAAAAATGTCATTTTCTGTAGTTTTTTGATAATTTCTAATTTTGGGTAAGATCTAAGGTGGCGGCCACCATCTTGGGTGGCGTTACAGGCCCCTGGCAACGCCGCAACCACTAATATATATCTCATCTTGTAGAGCGCATCGCAGGCTTTCTACTAAAGTAAAATATTTTTTTTTAAATATTGTAACATACCTAAGACCTAAGGGGGTCCACCATCTGCCCCACCTCCCCCCCCCCTTGTACCACGGTGGGGGTGTAAAAAAACAAATGTTTTCTTTTTTATGCATCTTAATATATCGTTATTTCAAAGCCAGAGGAACTAATTGCTGAAATGTTTTCATTCTACTAATTAAACGGAGAGGCAACAGAGCATATTGATTCTCCGCTTGCTTATGCTTTTAATTATATCGCTGCACTTTTCATTGCGTATATCTGCACTTTATTGTTTAGGAGGCACACTCGACGTCACTGTGCACGCAATACAGGGTGAAGGTGCTATCAAAGAGATACACAAGGTGACAGGTGGCCCTCATGGCGGAATTAAGGTAAACAAACAGTTTGAAAGTCTTTTGGACGAGTTGTTTGGATCAGAAAAGCTTCGAAATTACCGTCAGAAGTATCGTTCGGATTGGCTGACCCTTATAAACGACTTTGAAGCTAAAAAGCGAGGGAAGCGAATCGTAGAGAGTGGTGCCATGACAAACATCCGGCTGCCACGTAGCTTTGTTTCTCTGGTGAATGAGACTCAGAGTAGAGCCTTGGCACGGTATGGAAGCAGCCAGATTAAGCTTAAGAACAACGAGTATCTCGCTCTGAGCTCAGCAATGATGATGAAATTGTTCAGTCCTACACTGGAATGCATCAAGGACCATCTGAAGAACCTATTGCAACAATCGAGGCTTTCAAAAGTCAAAACCATGCTGCTCGTTGGCGGGTTTGCTGATTCTGCATTTCTTCAAAACGAAATCAGGCTAGCGTTTTCTAGCGGGGTCCGAGTATTGATTCCCAGTCATGCCAGTGAAGCAGTTGTTCAAGGTGCTGTGCTCTTTGGGAAAAAGCCTGCCAGAATCACCGAAAGAGTTATGTCCACAACTTACGGTGCAGGATGCTCTAAAAGATTCATTCGCGGTGTGCATCCTGAAGAGAAGAAAATTGTCGTGGATGGCAGAGAGAAATGTACAGCTATGTTAAATATCTTTGTTAAAGAAGACGAGGTAGTGCAAATCGGGCAGAAGTTTACTAGTACGTACAGGCTGCTTCATGCAAACAATAACGAATTTACAGGTGTCTTTTATTCTGCCAGTAGTCCTGACTCCAAATTCACCACAGACCCCGGTGTGACAATGCTTGGAAGTGTCACGGTTTCCTCACCTGACACCTGGAGAGGTAAAGAAAGAGAAATTGAAGTCAGCATGTATTTTGGTCGCACGGAAATAACCGCCACTGCTTGGGATGTTTCAAGTGGAAACGTAGCCCAAACTACTATTGATTTTCTTGCATAACGAAATGTGTTAAGTCTTCCATAACCTTAATTTGACTCCACAAGTGTATAAAACGCCGTCTTGTGGCTGCTTTCGCAGGGCAGCTATCCTGTTTCGTCGAGGGTCTCGATCTGCGGGTCAATTTACGCATTGCAATTTTTTCGACTGTCACATGCAACTTTTGTAGGGCGCGTTCCTTACCTTTTTGAAAAAAAAATCGTCAACAACTCACATCATTCATTACCGTCTCTGATTACGATTGTTGTAAGGTTTTAAGACATGTTTCAAAATTGTACGACATCTTTATGCCGTGCGTTGTAGCGTTGGTTTACAATAACACCAAACAACTAGCACCATAGTTTATCCGTCAACATGCTGCATACAAAAAGGTTTCCCCTCTAAACCAGCTCCTACTGGTACTTGCGTACGGGCGTGAATTTAACCGCCTTTACGTGCATAAATAAAATTAGAGACGATGTATGAACGGCTTACGCACGTAAAGCCAGTTAAATTCACGCCCGTACTCACGTAAAATTTAAGCAACAGTGGAAATCAACCTTAAGTCTGTTAGCATCTACGAGCAGTGCCCAGAGGCTGGATTCACGAAGCCATCCTAAGGTACGATGAGTCCTACGTATTGTTGGAAACAAAAGTCTATTATTACGAAACGATACTTAGGATTCATCTGGACTTAGAACAGCTTTTTGAATCCTGCCCGGGCAAAAACATGATCTTTTTGTGACGTTTGTTTTTTTAAATATCGTGGTTGTCGTAGCAACCACGAGATTTTGTGGACACCTCGTAGCACGTCATCACATTCCTGTATGCAGTTATTTCCGTGAGCGTTGATGTTAGACAGATTTGGAAGCCGTGAAAGAGTTGTCAAATTCGAAAAAAAAGTCAAAAACTAATTCAAGAAAAAAACAGCACTGTAATATGGACAACGATCAGGAATGCCATATATTCTGTTTATTACACCATGAAATATTATGAAATATGTAAGTTCTTGAGAAGAAACGATTTATCATTAAAGGATCCTAGTCAGGCACGCCTTTGTTATTGTTTTGATCTGAAATTTGCGATCAAATTACTCGTCGAACGTGACAAAACGTCAACAGTTCAACTGGTAAAAATATAAACTGTAGCCTGAAGCTGAAATTTCTTCGCTTGGTTTTGATTTTAGTGCCAGTAAAAGGGCTTTCGATTATTTTCAGCGCATTTTGGCGGCTGTCTAAAAACCAAGGACTCAAAGAATGTTTGTGTTCGTAAGTCGGCCAGCCTCCCAGTCCGCCGGCTACCCAAAAGCGAACTATATTCAGCGAGCGCTCGCGGAATATGATTTACAAGCGAATCTAGAATCATAAACGTTTGGAATCTTGTTCAATTGGGTATTCTTGACTTTTTCATCGCCACAAAACACAAAAGGCGAATGTATCGAGGGCATAAATGTTTCCAAAGCTCACTCGATCACGCCGCTGTGATCATCGCTCCGAACATTTCACATTCCTTTCAAATAGAAGAAACGCTTTTATCAATAGCTTTTATTTCTTTGTTATCCTCGCACGGGATGGATATTCATTTCAATTTTCAAAATACATGAATTGCCATGAAAACAAAATGTACTGCAGCTAGCTAAGGTGTCGACTGCGGCTAACAGATCTGATTTACAAAGTTTCTGTTCGCAAACCATTCTTTCTCCTCCTTTTCTGCAATTCCAGGGATTTATAGCTTGTGGAAAAAGTCAAAGTGTTGTTCTTAGGCATCGAAGGCCTTGAAGCTTTCGCTTTAGCGTCGCTACCGGCACTGCAGAGCGAGTCCCGTCGTCACATTTAAAGACCAAAACATTTCAGCGCGTGAAGAACCTGAAGACGCGCTCCGTAATGAAGTAAAATGTCGGCGAATAAGCTTGACCAGCATTTCAATCTATTGGATATCTTTTTCTTGACTAGTGCGATAACCAAGAAGGTCCTTGAATAATGATTTCTTTCATAAGCTTGACTGTCTTGGTACTGCCGTGCGAAGGAGAGCATAAACCGCTTTGAGTCCTGGTGTTGTCTCGCACATTTCACGAGAGAAATAGCAAACAACCACAAAATAACCGGCCAGATGTAACTGCTATTAATTTTTTAAGGCCAAGAAAGTAAATGAAGGCCCAAGCTGGCCGTATTGGTGCGGATGTAGCCAGATTTCAATTCACTGTGAAAAAATCCTGATTTTAGATGGCATAGAAAATGGCGGATTTCTCACTCGATGCGCTCAAAGCACTGTGGGTGACTAGGATCCTTTAAGGTTCAATCTAAGGGTAGGTCAGTGACTTGAACCATATTATTTTCCTTAGCATCGGAATGAAATGGGATTTATAAGCAAACTAACCTAAATAAACGTATGCATTATTCCCACTGTAAATAGTTGGCATTATTTTCACGCCCTCAACTTGCATGTGTATTTGGGTGTATTGTAGGTGCTTTGAATATAGTTGTGTGATTTGATTTACTTGATAGACGGTACGGGTGGATTTGCAAATCGACCTTAGATTCATGACTCACGCACTTTACATGTACTTGTAGATATTAGTTTGAACTCAAGACAGTTAGCTAAATACTTATTCTTTTACCAAGTAATGTTCTTAGTCTGGTGATGTTTGTAAACTAAGTACTTAAATGAGAAAGAATATATGGAATAATCACAGTTTACATGTAATCACATGTAAACTGCGGATCATGAAATAAGACTGATTGATGACGACCATCGCAGTTAAAGATATAAACTTAAGCAGTTGATAGAAGAACAATCCCCTCCAAAAAGATTCAGGCTTAAGGATAGATTCTTCTCATACTTTCGCGATAGTCAGATAATGAGTTAACTTTGTCAGAAATTAAAAAAAGAAATTTTGGGTCACTGACTTCGTTTTCGAAGTGAAGAGCGTAGATTAAAGTAACCCAGTCTTGACAAATCGGTCCTCGTAACTCGTCATGGCCTCAGTGGTTGTTAGTTGAAAAATATTAAAAGTGATTCGCTGTAGACCCACTTTCTTAGTCAAATTTTATTTAAGTGGGTCTGTCAAGTAAATAATATGAACCGGTGCCATCCTTTCAGTCAATTAAACTCAACCGTTTAAGATGGGCTTTTACGAACACCGAGCAGCTAAAATAATAGCGGAATTCGATGATGCGAGGGCAGAAAAGATGAAAAAAAATCAAACTTCCATAACACCGATTTTCTTCAATTTTGCAAAAAAAAAAGGAAAAAAACGTGAATAATCGACAAACAAAGTGATCTATCAAAAGAAAATCTTTGATCACCGAACATTTAAGGGAGTTAAATCCGTCCATACATATTAAAATGCCCACAAGCGCTGTATATCTCTACATTTCTCCGACAGCGCGCGCATTCAATGTATGAAGTGGCACGACATCGCGACGTGAATTGCGTGGGCATTAAGGATGCACAGAAACAATCAGCGCGAACGTCCTTAAACGGGTTCCTGTTCAAGCCCATTCAAGGCTGCTTTTTTTCTGGTTTCTTTTATCGACTGCTTAACCCTATTCAGACCGGGGGGAAGGGGGAGAGCGATTTTGCCCGCAACTGACTTTGAACTTTTATAACTTTTTTCATAAGCAAGCTACACCCACCAAATTTGGTGACTTTTCTTAAATTTATCTGGCAACAATTTGGCGTAGCAAGTACTTGTCCATCCTCTTTGATGTTATCATGGCAACTCCTTTTTGACAGGCCGTTTTTTCAAAAATTCAAAATTTCACCTTTTCAATGAAAAATATAACTCCAAGTTTCGTTGTCATCAATATTCTCAGAGTTAAGAGGTGGGGGCCGAATCAGCCCCCCCCCCCTCCTCTTGGTCCCAGAAGACCAAAAAAAGCCCGGTCTGAATAGGGTTAAGTTTATAGCTTAACTGCTTAAGATAATAAAGTGTTTTTGTTGTTGTTTTTGATAATGCATCTCTTCGATTTTACTCAAAACTCATGTCATTACCCTAAAAGGGCCAAACGTACCTGTCCCTAACGCTAAACATGTAAAGAATACGATTGACTTTGTTGTTATGTGGATGGCCTTTTTTCGAGTGTACCAGTGAGGGCCTCGATCAAAAACTTAACCCCGTTCGAATAGGAAAGTGCCCAGTTTCGTTGGTCGCGTGCTCCAGAACTGATAAAATGAAAACATGGATTGAGGCAGGTCCACGTCAACTCCTAAGCAAAGACCCAAAGGACAGACTAAGCTCAAAACTAAAAGAAAAGCTACTTGGTTGGTCGTTAACTAATATTGACTACAAAAACCTTTGACCCCCCCCCCCCCCCCAGCAGATGTAGTTTACGCAAGCAAAACGTCGCGAAAAGAGGGTAGAAAATCCGAAAACACGACTTTAAATAGTAATACATCTTCACTGTCACAACAGTCACTCATTGCCGAGCCATAGATATGGGGGGAATATTGCTTCTGTCTATGGCTGAAAATAAACACGCGAAGACCTGCAAGAATACCAAATACAAACACAACCAGACTTAATTTAATCTATCTTCCCAAAACTCAGAAAGAAAAGGAACCCTAAGGACTACAGTCGTGGAGCAAAGGTAAAGTAAAGCCCCTTAATTCGTTTTTTTTTCGGGGAAAGAATTCGCTACCAAAGAAGCGGACGGAATGCCACACTTATAAAACGAGCTATCTGCTAACACAGAAGCCGCATTTGACAAACCCATAACCTTTCCTGTTTGGGAGTATTACTCTGCAGTTTCCAACGATTTCCAACCCACATTTCTGTCGGTATCTTAGGGTGCCATGCCCAAGAGAGAAAACGTAAAGTGGTCTGACCCAATTAGTGGGCTTGCCCTCCCAATCGCAGTAGGTTTCCGCTCTCGTGCAGGTTTTGATGAGCGTCAAAAGACGATTGAATGATTCAAGGGTAACAATGAATTAACGAAGAGGAAGAATAAATGGAAAAGGAGGTGCAAATGCCTCCAAACTAAAGAAAAATGAAAATTAAATGACGAAAGCCGAGAGGGGAGAAACACCCACTGGCCAAGCAGGACCAGGAACCGTCTGGAGACGAATTATCTGGTTTAAGCTAAGAATACCCTTCTGGCCGCGGCGAGGAAAGTGAAGTTTCAAGGAAAAAAATGTGGTAACACGATGACCTAACACGAAACACGATGAAAATTTTAATGAGAGACTTTGTGCCGATATAGTCCGAAGAGAATTAACGCTATAGTTAAAGTAAAACTAAATGTACATGTAAACAGCTATGAGCGAAAGGGGAAGGTGGCATTATGAACGCTTCCGTTTAACACTGTCTACCCTCACAGGAGGAGGGGGAGGGAGGGGGGGAGCTAGGGGCTGAAAGAAGGAGAGCCAAATTTTGTTGACGCTGCTAGCATTCAAAGGCTGGCTTAAAGACTAGACCTCCTTTTCAAGCGCGGCCACCGCGCCTAGTTGAGCAGCCATCTCCAAAATGACGATGAAAGACTCTATGAGGATGCTCCCTGATCAACCTGCATCTTGAAACATTATACTAAAACAAGGTGAAGGGATAAGGCAAACGGAGAGGCATAAAAACATAACCCCGAAACCAACTCCGGTCTAAAAGCAGAAAGGCTAAGCAAAAACGCATAAAAATATAAAACTTAACATGCGAATAAATGCAACGAAATCTGCAAATAAATTTGAAATACTATATATGGAGAGCGATAAGACCCACACACAAATAAATCCACGCCTTGGCAGGCAAATTAGGGAAATTAAATTTGCCTAATTTGCCTGCCCCAAATTGGTGCCCGCAACGGCCACGATAACGAAGTAATTTATATGCTTTATCCAGCAACAATAGAAGTAGGAACAGGGAAAATATAGAGCCGAAGGTACAAAGAAAAAAATCAACACCGGGTACGCATTTAAACATACAGTAGCAAATACAACGTGGAGGGCCTGCAACCAGAGCGCGCAATACTCGTCGAGCTACTGGAGCATATAGAAACTCTCGCGTCCCAGCCGCGAAATGATATTACACAGGAAACACACGCAACCGTTACGCTCGGAAAGCAAGTGACTACTTGTCGAAACAAGCAAGACTAGCGCTAAATACAAAATGCGTTCGTATGCTAGGGGTGCTGCGTAACCCACACTTACGCAACTAGGTTTACGCGAGTTACACGAATAACGAGACTAATATCATGGGTGACAAATTACTCCTTAATTTTGGCGCGAAATTTCAGCGTTAATTTATAATTTCACATGTGAAATTACAAAATTGCTATGGCAACGGGTCTATAGCTCAGCGCCACGATGGCGTCGAGGTTAATGATGAAGATGTTTTGTGCAGAACTACAGCAATTCTGGAAATATTCATTGAGGACTCAATCGGTAATCTGTAAATTTTGACTTTTGATTGACTGAAATTCTCAGAAATCAACTGCGAGTCAAAAAGAAGAGATTGTTGTGATAGTGTGACAGCGAAAATTTTTGAACGGCGAGCCAGTTGCTGATCGAGTGATTGACCGCGAACTCAGAGAAGTAATTCAGTGGATTTGGGCACTTCTTCGAATGAAATGAAGGTCAGTTTTAAATACAAATTTGCTTCTGAAGTCTACTTTCGTTTAAACAAGTTTGCTGTGCGTATTTTGAATGCATTTGTGAAGCCTTTTGAGCCTTGCTCGATGGAGCAACGTGGTGCTCGATTCAGTGAATTTGCCGGATGAAACGCGGATAACCTTTGCCAAGCGTTTTGCTTTGGTACTTTTCAAGTAAAAATTCTGTCTGAGTCTGGTGTATTTTGCTGTCGGTTACAAATACACGAAATCGTCAAAGCGTGGTAAAAACTTCCCACAAGATTTTTCCATTATTTCACTCAGAAAAATATGAGCTTTAGCCAATCTGTGTGCTTTAAACTTTTCAATGCTTGAAGTTTTCGACGCGATAAACAAGTCAAAACCCTGACGATTGTGAACGTAATTTGTCACCCATGATATTAATAGGTACTCAAATGGTATGCTCGTGAAATTAGGAAATATTTCACTTGTGTTTTGTCAAAATTTTAATAATTTCCCTCGCCTAAAGGCTCGGGAAATTATTACAATTTTGTTAAAACGCACGTGAAATTATTTCCTAATTTCACTCGTCACCATTTGATTACACATACTAATCGCGCGAATAGGCGACGCTTCACGCCCGGGGAAATAAAGGTAACGCGTCCATCGCCTCCACTCAACATTCGGATAGCAAAGCTAACAGACCAAAAATACCACTCCAAAAAAGTAAATTATACGCCCGTAATGCGCGCAGTAGCTATACTCAGCACACGAACAGCCTTTACACTCGCCACACTAGCAACTCTGACGCTTGACACACGAGCACCTCTTACCCTTGATACACGGGCAACTTTTAATATGCTCGACACACAAGCAACTCTCACGCTCGACACACAAGCTACTCTTGTGCTCGACACACAAGGAAGTCTTACGCTCAACACACGAACAACTCTTACGCTCGACACACGAACAACTCTTACGCTCTACACACGAGCAAATCTTCCGCTCGACACACAAGCAACTCTCACGCTCGACACACAAGCACCTCTCACGGGCGACACACAAGCAACTCTTGAGCTCGGCACTCAAGGAACCCTAACGTTCTACACATGACAAAGTCTTACGCCCAAGACATGAGCAAATCTTACGCTGGAAACACGAGCAAACTCTAACGAATCTGAGAATCTGAGTTGCTGGTCGTCGGGGGCTGAGGGGGAATAATGGAATAAGAATAAAGGACATTTTTGCAGTGGGATAATGGATTAATGGCCTTGGTTTTTCGAGAATAATGGAATAATGGATTTTCCTAGGAATATTGGAATAATGGATTCCCTTGGAAAAATCATCGACAGTCCCGTTTCCCCTAGAGTGAATTTCGAGTTTGCAAGTTAAGGAGCAAAAAATAAAATAAAATAAAATAAATAAATAAATAAATAAATAAACACATAAATAAAATAAATTTTTTGGCATTCGGATGAAATGTAACATTTGTCAGCATTTATCGTCGAGTTACAGTCAGGAGCCCATGGTACTTGTCTATTCCTCGATATCCCGCATGAATCCCGTGTCGGGTCATCAGCAATCCAAACAGAATGAGGTAGCAAGGGATTGATAGGCCTACACAACTTATATAGTTATAAGACATTTGCTGTTTAAAATCTGAAATATTTTTGCTATAACAAGCATGTTTTCTAAGGATTTTCCTCTAAAATAATATGCCATTGTCGTGATGTAAAAAAATTAACGTAGAAGGGGCTGGCTAAAAGAAGATTATGCAGGTATCCCATGGTGCAACGCGGATTAACTATATTATCAAGTTGAGTTTGACACGTGACCCCTCGTTTACCATGGAGTTGCTCGCTGTAAACGCTTCGTTTCTCTCTGCTTCGCCCGTGTTGAACGTTCACTGTCTTGATTTTGATAGTCAATCGCACATCGTGGCATCGAATTTAGCTTGTTGTAAGTTCCTAACGGTGTTAGGACACGTTAGTTTTCCGAAAAGTCTGCGAGAGCGGCGATTATGTCTGTTTATAGAAACAGACAAGCTGAAAGACCTCGGGAACAAGGCTTCACCGGCGGTGATTAAAGTAAAATCAAGCTGTATTCACAAGGTTAGTAAGCTGTTATTCGCTCAATTGCTTTTTCCTTTTCCAGTTAAAGTTTTGGGATTCAAACTTGTAAACCCCCATCGATAAAAATTTTCGAACGGCGGTCGCTTGATCGAAGAAAGTTAAGCCTTTTTGTCATTGTTTTGAGCAATTTTTCACACGTATTCGAGACAAGATTTTAAGTGTATGTTTGTTTTTTTCGTCTACTTAGCTTGAAAATGAAGACGACGACGATTACGGTCGATATGTCCTTGTTGTCTTCGACAACGAAATCATGACGAACCAAACCAGCGTTGCTGTGAGCCTCCAGCCATACGACGACTACGAAGGAGAAAATAACATCATAGAAATGCCATTGCTCGACATTACGCTGGTGGATTGCAACTGCAGTCAGTTTCCAAACACGTCCAACATTGCTGTGCAGAATGGCACGGGTTTTCATGCCTCAGGTCAGTCTGATTCGAGTGATTCAAATGACAGTAACGCGAGTGAACGAGAGCTTTCCGAATCAGAGGATGATCAGACAGGTGCTGCTGAAAATCCGGATTCCAGCGAAAATTAATGTTAAAGAAGAAACGCACTACACTGAATACTTCAAGGTAAAAGGAAATACTTACCATGACCACTTCCAAAAAGCTTTAAGGAAGTGCAAGAGACTGTTGTTGGACAAGGAAGATGTTCTTGTTCAGCTGCTCGTTGAACCGACGAGTGTAGCAGACGAGAATGCTATCGTACATAGCACAGGCAGAGCTGGAACACCAGTGGCATCCAGTTGGACATATTCCCGGTGTTAAAGTGAAGAAAACAATGGATTTATTGAACAAACATGAAATTGCAACCATCAAGTTCAAGGCAATTGAATGGAAGTATATTTATGCACTTGGTGAATTTAGATATGTTTCATCAATTATTGTAACAAAAAACAAGTGGCTTCCATCAGATAAAGATTATCAGTACAATGATATTTTTAGTAAAAATTACTATATTTTCTGGATAAAAATCAATTCGATTTCAAATCATTGTTCTTATAATCTTTATGTAATGACTCTTATTTAATGCTATGTAGTGTTATAGTCTGAGAAAAAAAAAGTCGTCCAGTCATGATCTTACTGCTCAAGAATTAACGTTTATTCAAATTCCCTGATAAAGTGCAACAATCTAGATCTAGAGGGGAGGGAGGGGCTGTATTGAAAACAAACAACTTTGAATGTTGTTTGAAATGGTTTCAGTTTTTGTTTTGAGCTGAACAGTGCTGTTGTCGACCGGTATGCATTGCGTGCCTTGCCTGAGGTTTCGTAGCCTATGAAATCTCAAATTTTTTGAGTTGTCGATCGTTTCACTCTTCAAATGCAAACATTTTATACCTGTTTCTTCCGGCATTTGTTATTATCGGCCGCCAAGATCCCTAAATCTTTCTGATTTTCGAATGTTTTCTTCAGCGATAGAATCAAAAGAATATCAACAAACGCTCGCAATGTATACCTGTCGACAAAGAGTCGAAGAAAACATAAATGAAAGGCCAAGGTTTTCACTTCCCTTTAGCCAAGGTATATAGCAACTTCTCGTGCCATATTAGCAAGTTTTCTCAAAAAAAATGAAAAGAAACTTTTAGAACTGATAATCACAATAGCAACTGCTACCTTTCATTTTTGGCAGACCTGCTATTTATACTTAGCTACTTTTAATAAATTTTTTTATGGTGTTTTCAAGTAAACTTTTTCAATTAAAAAAAAAATAACTCGTATATTAAGAACAAAGAAGTTGAAGTTACAGTGTATTTTATTACCCCCACCAGCCCAGTTTTCCTGGCTGGCAAGAACTTCTCTGATCATAATTATAAATAAATGTTTCTCTTTCACACAATGTCCTTGTTTGGTATGTAGTATTGGAATTAAACTACTTCACTTTTTCAGCACCTGTGCAATATTTTCGCATGTTCTAAAAAAGACTAAAAAAATGACAATTAGGCTCTAATACAATAAGTCTTGGGTGCCCAGCTCTTTAAAGCTTTCATGATAGCGGAGCCGGAGCTCCATTGCTAAGGAAATTTGGTATTAAATCTATCGATCCGAAAAATTTTGGTTTTGACGTCAGCGTACGCCCGTACAGACTCTGGGGGAGGGAGAGGGAATTCCCAAGGCAACCCGACCGGGAGTGGAGAATGCCATCTTTTCTTGGCGGGAAATCGCGCTGTGCTTTTGGGCAACGGCGTTTTTCTTGGCGGGAAATCGCATGACCATCGTCGCTTTTGAAAAAGAGGTTTCTTTAAAAGCTTAAGTTTATTTAGCAAAACGATTGTTCGACTTTACTATAGTTTTAAACTTGAGAAAAAAAAACATTTAATATCTATAAATGGAAAGAAAAAGTTCAAAAGAATACTGGTAGAAGGCGAAAACTTCAAGTTACGAAAGCTGCCTTCAAAGGACCTCATCGCTTTGTTTTCTTCACGGCGGAGAGCTTGCCTTGTTCTGAAACACAACCGAGTAAGTGAAGTTTTTAAAGTGTTTAAGGTGCATGATTTTGAGTATTTATTACGGTCAAAGAAATTACATTTTGAAATTGAAATTTAATTTATGTCATTAGAAATGTGTCTTTTACTTTTGACTTCAAAAAATTATTAGAAAACGAGCTCAGATTTCTGACAGATGTAGTCTTCGAATATTTTGGCACGCTGGAAGTGTAACGCGAATTGCATTTAAGTATAAACTTACGGGTTTTTGAATAAACTTTTACAAAAATGATTTCTCTGTTTATTATTTTGTGTTTGTTTATTCATAACAGTAGGTCAAAGCATAGTCACAAGGCAACCGTACAAGCATCACTTACGGCGAATAATAATCGCTTTCAATTTTAACTGTCAGGTCGGTTTGTGCAATTGTCGATTTTCTTGTCCTAGAATTTTTTAAGCGAAGCAGTTGTCGGTTTAAGACTATTTCATCCGAAAAGCTTCCGAAACACAAGTTTTTTTGCGTTCCTCAAAGCGCCTAACTTTAAATAGGCTTACTTCGCGCGTGTTTGGTGTTTGCTTGTTTTCAATCTTAATGGTATAAATTTTTGACCAGACTAATAGGGACAATTCATGTTATTTGTTAACTGAAAATCCGAACGCGATGAAGATAGCCCATTTACTTCAGAATAAGTTTTATTTTGTTGTTGTACATGAGCGCCGTTTCAAGTTCATTCAAGCCAACAGCCAATAATCCAAGGAGATTTGACAGGCCTTGACAGTTAATGACAGGATATGGAAACATTTCAAAAACCAAGCAAGACGGCTCCTGAGTAAAATATGTGTTCAGTTTGATGCCCGAAAAAAAAATTAAGCTGCGTTCAGCCTCTAGAATGACCTTTCGAACTTGGTTTTACAGAACAGATCCTCAAAATATTGGAGGACAATTCGGAACACTTTCGGGCTTTTTGCGAAACACTTTTCGAAAGGGAACGAGCCAAAGAAAGCCCCGAAATATATTTCAGAGCGAAAAGTTTCAGGACTATTTTTGAGAAACGAGCACCAGTTTATTCCTTGGAGGCTCCGCTTTTAGGCATGGCTAAATCTATATATTAGCAAAGTTATACAAGTTAACCAAAGACAAAAGTAAGTTGCCTGTGGCACCTGGGCTCTGCTAGAGCACAGCTCTGCCTATAAACTTTGTATAACTGAATGACAATTTGTAGGACTGAAATTGCAATTTACTGCTGCAAACATTATTTTTGAAAGCAATACTCAAACAATTGCTGTGCAATCACTATTGATTACCAAACAAACCATATTATCTAGTCTGAAAAAGCTAGCCTGCAATGACAGTCTTCACTGCCAGTTTATATTGACAATTATGTTACACTTAAATTTGACACAGCTCCCCTTCTGTAATGATCTACTAGATTTAGTTACATTACATGGTTCAAATTGATGCTGGACCTCAGACAAATTCCATGATTATTAATCTTGATGAAATGCCTGGGATGTATACTTGGTGCTTATTTGAACCTGGTTTGTGTTTTTTGACGTTTGCATGTACATAAAAACATAGACGCATACATAAAGGTTTCATTCATTTCATTTACAGTCATCTCCCACCTTGCTGACACCTCCATATTATGGACACCCCATTATTACGGATAGGAGTTGAAGTCCCACCCGAATAAGAATAAGTGACAATAACTCCCGCTGCTATGGACTTTCTTTATTGCGGACACCAAATTGTGGTCCCGAAGGTGTTGGTAATAGTGGGAGTTGACTGTATTTGTCCATTCATTTATAATTGCTAAAAAATACCAAACATTTTAACAGCCCTTCGTAAACGATTATCCTAATTGATGCTCAAGTGATAAGGAACAGGAGGGGCTCCCATTTCTGGCCTGTGCAATCTTTGTCGAAGCGTGCCCCTGTGTCTCGCTGGTAGAACTGCTCTGGCTGGGACCAATACTGAGCCATCCTCTCGATTATTAATCCGGAGGCGATGCAACCGCAGCGGGTGATTTCTCTGATCCACGTCATCATCCAAATCAGGGCATTCGTCGAACGATGGAAGCTCTTCATCGGTGAAACGTTCGTTGATTGTCCAGTGATAAAAGGGTAAATCCTTGTCCATTCGTTTGGTGAATTCCCTACAAACAAAGCAATAATTATTGGTCATTTACTAGTCACAATTTTATGCTTTATGGGACTTGTTTTTTACAGAAAACAAATTCTTTTAATGCAACCTTTGTTATCTCCAATTAACACCTTCTGGTAATAAATTCCTTTTTCCAGGACAAATATAGAAATTTTGATTAATAGCCACCCAGTCGGTAAGTATTTGTATCCTCAAATTAAAATCGCTTATCCACTTTCCTCTACAGGGGTAGGGCGTGGGACAGGATAGAACATTGCAGTTTAAAGGAATAAATACCTTACAATCCTGGGCCACATAATACCTTACACCACACAATACCTTACAATCTTGGCCACATTTCCTTGACACCAGCTCTGGGATGTTCTGGGTAGCCAAGCACGCTGTTCATTCTTCTTCTATGTTCCTGACTTTCTATGTTGGTGGTCAGTTCCACCAACGTCTCCCTCGAAAACCCCCTCACACAATCAACAGGCCTAATATGTCAAACAAAATAATAATAATATTAAAAAAATGTTTAAGTACCAATAACACGATTTTTTGATTGTTTTTAATACAGATGTTGTAGAATAAATTGATCATTGGTTTTATAGTTCTATTTTCCTTTTGTCTCAGATTGTGATAATTATTATCAGGCAATAAAAAAAATAAAAAATAGAACTGTCTTGAAAAATTATATATCTTCAGATATAGTTAAACCACAATTTTGACAGAAAACAGGAATGCACTGCCCCCTTTTTTAACTCAAAATTAATACAAACAGTGAATATCATTCCTATTCCTTCTAGTAGAATATATGTTATTACAACTGATACATGTACATCAGCTCTCCCTCACAGCCACATCTATAATCTGGGTTCACTGATATTACAGACATCTTGGTAAGTTAAACAATTGGCTCAGACTGCACATGGTCATAAAAGGGTTGACTGTTTTAATACCTGTTGATGTCAATTGTAGAAAAGTCGTTGTTTTCACGGTGCCAAGGCATCCAGTCATCCAATACATAATTAAGCATCTCATAATTATATTGGGCACGCTTCAGCTGAGACAGGCCACGACCATCGGAGGCTTCGTGCCAATTCGCCATGAGCTGCACATGTCTGGCCTCTCGAACGTGGCCTTTCCTCCTCAAAGAATCTGCAACGTGGATGGGTAGAAGTCGTTCTGCATCCCTCAAAGATTGTTTTCTTTTTCCAATCACTGCAGCATAAGTTAAGCCACTTTCTGGATCATGCACGGCATCATTTAAGGCTTCAAAGTTTAGTTTTGGATCTTTGCCTTCTCGAACACTTTTTGCCATCCTGCGGAGAAGGTGGTTGTGGTCACCTCTGTCATGCCTTTCTTCCTCAGTAACAGGATCACTTTCAGGGACATACAGATGGCTGGAGAAGTCAGCACCCCTTTCTTTCCAGTACTCAATATTGGCTCTGAATCAACCACGGACCTTAGTTCGTCCAGAAGTGACTCACACGTGTCTCGTCTGAATGGATATGGGGAATGTCCTGCCGGTACTTGGTGTTCTCTAATGTTGGTCACTGCATCTTCTAACGACAGGTTTTCTTCATTCCTTAGTCGATCCAGCTCATCTGGGTTAGGCAGACTCACAACCGGTTTTCCACCGGAGCAACTATTTTCATGGGGAAACAAAAATTAGGGAAAACATAAGCATGACTGTTTTGGATGTGCTGGGAGACCTCAGCATTAACTTGTTCTTGCTAATAATTCAAAGTAATTGAATAAAATAAAAGGCTTGAAAATGCACTAGAAACGTAATAAATATTATTGCCTGTAAGAATTTCCATATTTCTGGGTCTGATTGTTGTTGTTGTTGTTGTTTTTTTTTGATGGTGTTTTATTAACAGTTGACAGTAATCCCTGAAAACTGATCTTACCATATATTAGTTCCAGCATTTTCAGCAGAGTAGTCTTACTCATCTTGCCAGCACTGTCCCTGGCTTCATGAATGATCTGCCACAGGTGAAGAGGACGTGTCTCGCCTCGGCTTCTCAAGGAACAAAACTCACCATCAGTAACTGTCCCTGATAGCAAAGGCACAAAGATGATAACATTATATTAATGATGGTAATAATATATTACACTGCAACCCTTGGTGGGATATTAATTCATCTCAGGTTACAATATGTCATTAATATGTCACTGGCACCCATTTATACTCCTGGGTGGAGTGAGGAACTGGAATTAAAATTTCTTGACCCAATTAAAATGCAATTACCCCAACCAACACTTAAACCCAGATCACATGATACAAAGTCTAACACAACAACCATTAGACTACTGTATCTCCCACACAGCTTTTGTCTAATGTCACAAAACAATTCTAAGTTATTAAAATAAACTAATAAGGTAGGGGTGATATGCATATAACGATTAATCTCTGTGACATTAAATTACTACAAGGTTTTAAATGCTTGTTTTGTGTAAGCATTGTATGAAATTTCAACATTATTAATGTTTGTAATGTAATAAACATAATTTTTTGAAAAATCTACTTGTTTACTTACCAGCCACTTTCATATCCCTAGCTTTCATCTCCTCTTTAAGTTTTTACATTCAGATCTCTCGCAAACTGATCCTTCAGGGATTGACAGGGGATATACTGCACAGGAAGAGCGTAGGGCTTGCGATCCCGCTTTTCATCAGAAAGCATCGTCACCATAACCTGTGATGCTGGTGTTTTTTTTCTTTTTAAAGAAATTTCTCAGATACTTCTGGGTACTGGATGCCAGGTCTTTGACAGTAATTCTAAGGAGATTCAGGGCACCCCTACCAGCATCTCTGGGAAGGACATCCTCAAACCTTGATTTCAGTTCCTGACTCTGTTGAAGCAATGTCTGAAATTCAATGACTTCCCAGCTTGCTTCTTTCAGTGTCTCCTCGGGACAATTTGCCTGCTGAAACTTTTTTGTGAAAGTGATCACTAGCTTCCTTTAGGCTCTTGTCCAAGAACTCAATGTCAGCATCTAGATCATCAATGATCTTTGGGATGGCCTGTCTCATACTGGCTACGCTGACACCCTGAATTTTGAGACCATCCAGTAATTTAAACCGATCATCATAGTTTTGTCTTAACTTCTGCAACTCTCCGTCTCCTAAGTCAACATCTCCATTCCATACATGTCTACCAGACTCCATCACCGCAACCCTCAGGTCTGTAGCACCCAGCTTAATCCAAAAGCGACCGTCTGGATTGGCTGATTTGAGTGCATCCAAGGCAGATGTATGTGTTACAAGAGTAAAAATAAGGTTTACTGATATCAACTCAGTGAAACAGGTTTTTATTTACAGGAACCATATCATGAAAAAACTGCAGAAATCTCAAGCATATGAACATGCAGAAATTAAGTGTCACACCACAGGTACCAGTACCTAATTTTCAATGAAATACTTTCTTAATTGCTATAAACTAGGTGAATAATCAACAAGTCAACTAGTCATTTAGATTACAGTGTTTAAAGAGTCTGTATTTCACATCTATTTCACAGAAACTGGAAATTAC
Source organism: Siderastrea siderea (assembly GCA_964030785.1). NCBI lineage: Eukaryota > Metazoa > Cnidaria > Anthozoa > Scleractinia > Rhizangiidae > Siderastrea > Siderastrea siderea. The sequence continues at coordinate 19,941,706 of OZ034977.1, forward strand.
CCACTCAACAGTAAATCATTTGTTTAGCTTATTAGTTTTGTAATAAAAATATAACAGTTCAAACCTGTAACTCTGGTTTAGATGTAAATGTTGATTTTTTATCACGTCTCCATTGTGTTGACTGGCTTGCACATGCAACATTCACTCTTGCCTAAAAAATATAATGAGGTATAAATTTAAAGTAATTTACAAGTTTAATTAAACTTAATTAAATTTACATGTTCAATTAAACAAGGTACATGTATGAAAAGTCATCTTTATGTATCAAAAATATGGCATATAAATAGCATGAAATGAGAATGTGAAAAAGGCATAAGTTAACTTATGTATATCTGTAGTGAAGGAAATTAGCAACAATCCCCCCTTCCCGTGTTTAGAATGCACATATTATCAAAGTTAAAATACATGATCAACGTGAACACAATAAATCTTGATTCCCTTGAAAATAAATAGCCCAATTGTGATAGATTAAAATTCAGCCAAAAACAATAGATGTCAGTACGAGGCTCCGGGGAATAAACTATAGAGTTTGTGGGGTTTATTCCCCTGAGCCTTACAGTGGACATCCATTGTTTTAGGTTGAAGTTGAAAAAAATCGAAATTGGGCTATTGGACAGTAGCACCAAAAAATTGAACAGCCTTTGATTGTAAAAATGAATGCCTCCATAAAGTGTTATACAATAACCGAGCTACTGCTGGCGTTGTGATTGGTTGATTCCTGTCATCTATTAGAGAACAGACGCACAGATGACGTCACTGCGTGGTGTGACTCGCGCGCGTGATCAGAGTTCATAGTCCAAATCATTTTTGTCGGCAAAGTTTTTCAAAACTCGCGGGGCCACAACAAAACAAAAAAATCACCATAAGGCTTAGTCCATACAATGCCATACCTTCTGGGGATTTTGCCTATCCTCAATTGGCCGACCACTCCACATAGGTCCTGCAAACAGTCGCATGAATCGTCCAGGAAATTCTGTGGTTATTGTCTCTCTCCATGAGCGAAAGTCTTCAAGTTCTCGTACCTGTTTAAAAAGTAGAATGTTAAAAACTGTTCAAGTCTGATCATGGCTGGTGAGAAGCCTGACAATAACTTTAGCTGCATATCATAAAATAAAATGAAATGCTTTGTTCTTCTAAAGAGAAAGACATTCGAAGTTTATTTCGAAAGAGGCTATGATAGAACAAACAGCTGAACTGTAACCAATCAGTCCACTACATCGGTTTCTACTTTCAAAGCCAGTACCGTACATTACCATAATTGTGTGAAATAAAAATAATTTATTGTTCTACTTGTTTGCATCAAACTTGCTTACATGTAGCTTCAAATGCTAAATAGACATGATAAATACACTTGATAAATGTAATGTAACTGACTTGCATTACATTTGTGCATGTAAAGAATTCCATCTGGTATTGGATGAGTCCAAATGGCATCCTCTGGAGTGGCATGAGTGGCTTACCATCCTCCCCAAACACACACTTCGACCATTTGTAGATAAGGTTTGGGTTGCCATTATCTTGCAGAACTTTCATGGCACCCAGAGAAATAGAGGCAAAGTCTGCCGGGTTTGTATCAATACCCTGTGCAATCGCAGCACCAGCAAACTGTTTATCTAGAACCACCATCTTTTCTTGGAAAGGAAGGGACTGATAGAGGGCACCAATCAATTCCATCAATGTTGAGGTTGACAAATGCATCTCCTTAAGTATTTTTAACGAAACATCTTTCTTCTCAATAACTGAAGCAAATGCATTTAGAATGGCTTCATGAAGTTGCTGCTGTGTCAGGGACTTTATAGATGAAACCACCACTTTATCAAGTCTCAAAGAAGGTTTCTGACTCTGTGGGGCATTGGTGGAAGCATCGCTGAGCTGGTAAAAGTCAGCATCCAACCCATATAAGGCTTCAGCGTCCTCAACATTGCAGTACTTCTGCCTCATATAATTCATCACACGTTTCCTAACAACAGAAGCTACAGAGAAATGAAATTTAACTAATCTTAGCAAAGTGATTACAAAATTACAAAATACATTGGGCTTGTTTCAGCACCTTAGTGTAGATTAAAAATAGTGAATATTTAGACTTTGTCCACAGCATCTACTTTGAGAAACTTGCATGCAGTCGATTACTAAACATTTTTGGTTGCATGCATCCTTAACCAGAAAACAGTGTTAAGAGAAATTGTAGTACCCTCTCTCAAATGTTCCATTCCAGCAGTGTCTTTGATGAACTGAGCTGCCTCACTCCAGTACTTATGTTGGGCCTTCATGGCTGGCCATTCTGCACCTGTGGGTTGCAAATCCTTGTGCAAGGCTATGAATTGCACAAGTGCAGAATCCTCTGTTGAAGTCCATTGCTTCCGTGCCTTTTTTTTAGTTTTTAACTCTTTTAAAGGAGAGAACAGTGGCTTTCTTCTGGTAAGAGGCGATTTCTTTACCTGATTACAAGAAATGAAAGTGCATTTTATTTATATTACAAAGGACACAGCTGCACAGTAACATGTGTCTCTCCAGCAGATTACTTTCTCCTCATTAAAAAATATCTACATATATTAAAAATAAAAGATAGCTAGTAAGCTTTTCATTCGGACAATATATTTATTTTATATTTTATTTTTCATAATTCAGGGGCTTAAAAACGAATAGACAAAACAATTGAATTATTAAAAACAAATGACACAAAGAAAACATAGAAACTGAGGTGAATTCAAATGTTAATGAATACACCCTCAAAACAGGCATTTAAGAACTGACAGTGTTGGTCGGACTCCTTGGAAACCCAAGTTTTTTAACGCTTTTCCCTCGTATAGGCACGGAGCCGGTTGATCTTCGACGTTTATCGTCGGGTTTATGAGGAGTATTCCCAGTTGGAACATGTGGTCTCTTTCCACTTGGGTCTTCATCACCGCTTTCCTCCATTCATCTACCGTTAGATTTATTCCTGAGTCGAATAGAAGAAGAAAATTCATCATTTGGTCTCGTTACAATGCGAAAACCTAGCCTGGAAAGTGATATTTTTTTCGACAGTGAAAGCGATCGGTCGCTCTAAAGTTTGAGTTGATATGTAAACTTAGTGTAATCGTTGACATTTTTGGCGCTAATTTTAGCAAATTTCAACGAACACAAATTCCTAGAAAAAGTGGGGACTTAAGGGGACATTGATTACCATTCAAAAGAGATACTATTTAAGCAACAGCAGGCGGAATTATATGCTAATGTACCCACGATTGAACTCAAAAGAAGCAATATTGGTCAAGCGTTCAAAAACCACGAACAAACAAAGCGAGTCAGTCATGCATACCGCTCGTAACAATAACATATTTTTCTTCATTCAGAGACAAAGAAGCTCCGATATTATAATGTCAGACTCGACTTAAAGGTCAAAACAATAAACAGAATGATTTACGTACCTTTTCCGATGCCAAATGAGGAGAAATAGACGTTTGAAGACCAGTCAATTTTCAACCGCGTGCGCTCGTTCTGATCGGTATTTGACACCTTGGGATCGATAATTTCGCGCAATGGTTAGTGGGATACTTGCATAATCTTCTTTTGGGCTGGCTTAGAATTTTCGGAAATGAAGGACTCAGCTTATCATGGCGCTTTTGCGGTTGTTAATATTTCGAGTCACTGATTTATCTTTACACACTTTTCTAAGGTCAGTTTTTTTTTGTTGGAATGGTAGATTAGTAACTCAATTCCGCTCCAGGCAATTTTCAAAAGAAATGGCTTCTGAAAATTGTTAAATTGTTTTTGTTTCGTTTTGTTTTGTTTTTTTTTTACGCGGGCCTACCGCATTTCCCGAAAGGATAGATAGGGTTCAAGAGGCCAATAGAGGTTGGATTTGGTTTGAAAAATTACTAATGGGTTGGTTGGTTGGCACATGACGTTGTTGTCTCTATACAATCATATTGTCGCCCTGACCCTTTTAACCACAAACAGCATTCTGCGCACGGTACCCCCCCCCCCCAACTCAGTAGGGACAGTCTTGTTTGGGGTGGAGCTTGGTACTATTAAATTACCCTGAGTGAAATAGGGAGACTATGTCCCTCTTGCCCCCCTTGCCCCCCTTGCCCCCTTGCCCCCTTGCCCCCTTGCCCCCCTTGCCCCCCTTGCCCCCCTTGCCCCCTTGCCCCCTTGCCCCTCTTCTTCCTTTCTTCATCTCCCTGATCTACTGAACTGCTGTTGAACCAATGCTCTGTTGTCAAAATATAAATTGCCTGCAACTGACCGGTGGAATATCGACTACCCGTTGGTAATTTGTATTTCAATTTTGATTGTTGATTTTTTTCTTTGTCTGTTTTGATTTGTTTCAGGGTGGGTTGGGGTGGTCAGTAGGGGTAGTTCATGGACCGGTCCGTGAGGTGGTTCGTGGATTCGATTCGATCCGGTCCCCTGTAAGTGGTCCACAGACCGGGGTCAGAGTTTTAGGGTCCCTTTACTGACGTCAAGATCGGGTCAGATGGTTGTCAACAACAACAAAAACGACGAAAAAAAGATAACAAAGTTATTTTGACCGGAATAATCTGTTTTTGTTTACAGGAATACTGTTTTTTTTCTTTACTGGAATAATGGCATAACGGAAATTTTAGAGCAGGAATAATGGAGTAATGAACACTTCATTGCTCCTCTTCAGCCCGCGATGATCGACTGTCTCTACAAAGCCAAAGGAATGAAAATGACTTTCCACGAACTCTGAGAAGTAATTCAGTGGATTTTAGCACTTCTTCGTGTGGAATAAAGGTAAGTTTTATACAAATTTGCTTCCGAAGTTTACTTTCGTGTGCGTGTTTTGAATGTATTTGTGAAGCCATACTCGATTCCATGAATTTGCCGGATAAAACCTTTGCCGGATGATTTGTTTTGGTACTTTTTCAAGCAATAATTCAAAGTCTGGTAAATTTTGCTGTCGGTTCCAAATACAAAAAACAAATCGTTAAAGCGTGGTTAAAACTTCCCACAAGATTTTTTTCAGTTTTTTCGCTCAGCACTTAATTTACACCGAGTTGTGAGTAGTAAGTCGGGCCCAGATAGCAAATTTCCTGGCTTCTGATTGGTCGAGAGGTTTTGTGTTCTGATTGGTTGTTGGGTTGCCCCTAGTAACGGAAACCACTGACCATAAGGATGGTGGGCTCAAACGGAAGTCACATGACCGGAAATGACGTCATGAGAACCGGAAGTGGGATAGGAAACCGCTGACCAGTGGGAAAAAGGATCGCGGGCTCAGGGTCACGTGATTTGGGATGAGAAACCGCTAACTAGTGGGAAAAAGGGATCGCGGGCTCAGGGGACCGGAAGTCACGTGATTTGGGATGGGAAACCGCTGACCAGTCATAGAAAATGATGGTGGGCTCATGGTGGGGAAAAAACCTGCTGACCAATGCGGGCTCAGAGTCCAACCGTGGGAGGTCCTTTACTGAAAAAAAGACGCCATGTTGGAAACAAAAATAATTTATTCCAAAGTGAGTGTTACAGGCGACCGCGTGGGGGCATGGATCCAAGTTTTGATAAGTGTTCCTTTTCGATGAGTGTGTCTCTCACCGGTATCCGTACGGGTATGTCTGGAAGCTGATCGGATCCACGACTCTCTTGTCGTACACCAACTGGTAACGTTTGTAGTCGGGCAAGGTTAGGAGACGGTAGTGTTTTGGATCCCGGACAATTTGGTGAGTTTTTGTCACCAGGGTCTGACGCGGTTTCTGGAGTGGTTTTTGGATTTCGTCGAGGACGTTCTGGCGCATGACGTTATAATTCAACTGGGTTTTGCCTTCGCTGTTGAGGCGAAAACCCCTCACTTTACATTCCACGTGCCCCTTGTTTGTGACGTATCCATAATTTTTGGGACCTCCTGACACGAATTCTTCAATGTACTCGTCGGGATCCAATTCGGATGTGAAGTGGCCCAGGTAATCCCCCAAGACTGGACTGGGTTGGCCAGGTTCCTCCAAGTAGATGATGGAGTCTGTGTCGTAGTACAAGACACGTTGACCCAGTAACTCTAAGGCTTCATAGAGACGGAGTCGAGCCCAACAGGTGGTGAAACAGGCCACAAAGATGTTGAGGTTGGGGGAAACGGGAATGTCCTCCTCTTGGTACTGGTAGAACACTTCGACCATTTGGTCATTGATAACGGAGACGTGACGTACATCCAAGGTGGAGGTGTCCAGGAAACGATGAAAGGCTTTGGGATCATCAAATTCTTCGACTTGGGTCTTGTTGAGGCGTTGTCCAAACTTGCCCCACATGGAATTGAGCATCATTTTGGCCAGGGTTCTTAACCCTGGATTCTTCTCGATCTTGTTATACTCCAACTGGATACCTTCATGTTCGAAGTACTGTTGAATGTAGTCTTGACGTTTGGTTTCGTCGTCCCCGACCCACGATGGCCACCCACTAGCTTCTTGTTTGATTTTCAACCAAGTGTTGACATAGTCTGTGAAGAGTCCCTCACAAGTCTAGTGAAAATGCCAGACTTCGTAGATGTACTGGACTTTGTATCCGAAGTCCACCGCTTTAGACAATTCCGGGCTGCACCATGTCCCTGTCAGGACGCGTTGTTCGTCTGTGTGGTCGCACTGACATGATCTGTCCCAAGGGCGTTTGGGCGTTTCTTCTTTCACACAAGTAGCACAGAGGGGAAAAATGAGTTTTCCCTCTTGGCAGTAAGGCAGTACGGAATGGTAGAGGTCACGTGGAGGGAGGACTTTGCATTGGATGAGACCAAAGTACTGATGGATGTCGGTGTGACCCGGTTGTGAAATGAATTCAGGATGTCCTTTGGGGTACACACAGGTTTTGTTGACCCAAGGGTACAAGGAGGTGACATCAATGTAATGGATCTTTTGACTGGGCGTCACATGATGGAACAGCTTGACAGCATTGGTCCGACCTCCACAGAAAGCGTCACGAGGGTTGAGCGGGTCGACGAATTGAAGGTTATCCACAAATGTTTGGATGTCGGGCGAGGTTTCTTTGAGACGTTTCCATTCACACCCCCATATTTGGACCACAGTGTACCCTTGTTCTCTAAGCTGTTGGAGCTTGTGTTGCGAGGTTTCGTAGACATCTTGCATGGTTCGATCATAGTGACGCACATGTTTTTCGTGGCGGTTAGGATAACAGGTGGGACATCCATGGGTGAAACAACCTTGAAATTCGTACACGATCTGGGTGTCGTGGCAGTAACCATCCACGAAACCCCACGGTTGGGATGCGAACCTCGCCGGCATTGCCTGCGTGTTGGATGTCCTGGGGCTGTTGTTGGGCACACCAGGTTAGCCATTCCAGGGCGACGTTGGAGTGATTGATGTGGTTCTTCCAACCACGGATGGGTTCACTGGCAATGCCTTTAGGGATCATCCGGTTCATGCGTAGATCTCGGTTGCAGGCGGAAGCAATGGTGATTTGATCGAAGTGGTTAAAGCCCGTGAGGCTTTGAAACAACCGTTTGAATGTCAGACATCCTTGTTTCAAGAGACGCACATCTGATTCACAGTACTCAACCAATTCTTTTTGGAAGTCAAAGACCACCTCCTTATCGCGTTGCTCTTGATGCCACTTTTCCAAGGCTTGCTTGCCTTCGGGAGACATGGTTTCAGGCATGTAGTAATCGAGGGCCGGAACGATGCCCACGTACGTTTGATGTTCTGGAAGATTGAACTTGTGTGGGAAGTAGCCTTTTTTCAATTCTGTCAATCCAAAGGTTTTGGGAAAGGCGGACAGAGGCATCTGGAAGAAGCTGAGAGAATCGATGAAACGGATACGATCGTGTTGGACTTGTAAGAGTTTACACCCGTTTCGGAGCTGCTCGACGATACGGTTGTCACTATGGTATTGATGAACCACAAAGTATCCATCGTACCCTTGGAAATTATGAGCTAAGACATTGACTTGTCGGGTGTCATTGAGTGTTAAGGTATCCAGCCATTCGAGAAAATCTCTGGTACAATATTCGCCTGGGAAACGCACGGGGTCGTCGTCGTCTTCGGTTTCGGCCACGATGAGATTGGCAATGTGTTGTTCGTGGGGTTGCATGGCTTCAATGTCAAAAAACACGTGCAAGGGTGGCAGGTCGTCCACATCGTCTTCTTGCTCCTCCACTTCATTGGGGGTTTGAAGCCCCGCGGCCGCGGCCCCTCGTTTGGCGCGAGGACCTCCTTGACGTTTCCCCTTCCTCTTCTTTTTCTCTTCTTGAGGCTTTGGGGCTCTTTGAATGAAACATAGATGAGTCTGGGCGTCCACGTACTCATGGCAAGAAGGACAATCCACGTAGTAGCACCGATGCCTTTCAATCTTTTCTTATCCAACGTCCTGTTTACGACAGTCAGGACAGCGACGGCGAAGAAAGCACACGGAGGACTGGGGGTTGCTGGCGGGTTTGCCTGCATGGTCAACAGCCAGATGTGTCCGAAAAAGTCACGATGACAAGTGTGGCAACGTCGTGTGGCTTTCGGACCTCGGGGGTAAGCTGCCTGGAAATCGGGGCAATCTTTTTGACGACAGGCCCCGCAAAGCCGTTTTTTGTTGCATCGATGCTCTCCCTCGGTGTTATAGGGTTTCCAACAGTGGGCACATACATAACTGGACCCGAAAAATCCCGGTAAACGGGTAATGATATCATAATGGCCTTGGTGGTGCAACAGGATCAATTGTTTGTCTTGAATAGGTCCAAAGGTGGTGATATGGAACGAGCGATGAGCATCCAGCAGGATGATCCGGTAATTGGCGAGGGACGGTGCCGCACTGAAGGCCGTCAAGGCGTCGTAGCTGCAAGGACCTGGAGGGACGCGTGCTTCGTCGTGGAGGTCCCAAGCGAGACGTCTCTGGAGTTGAGTTCCTTGTCGAATGCTGTGGTATTTCGGGTGTTGGTCCAGGCGAGCTTTAGCGGTGACGAGGGCCCGAGCACAACAAAAGCTCATCGCTGTTTTGGATGCAGATGACCGATTTCGATGTTTTGGTCAAGATTTGCAGTGTGGGGTGCCCGGGTTTGCCACGGCGGGGTTTGCCGGTTCCCTGAGGTGCATGATGGACTTGGGTGATGGACAATTGAAACGAATCGTCCATTTCAAATTGTTCATTGCTGTTGAGGGCTTGGGCCAACCGATCGAACATGGCATCCAAACGAGCACCTCCTTCACGCCATTCTCCAGCACGTAATCCCCAGCCCTGAAAATTGTTGTGTAGACGGTCGGAACCGAGGGTGAAATAGAGTCGATCTTGGTCGTGCAGGTTAGGAGTCGTGGCTAACACTTGATTCACAGCTCGACGTAAGGCATCTTGAAGCGCTTGAGTTATGTTCTCATCCTCGATGAAGTTACCTCTTTGACGTAAACGGGTATTGAAATGACGTTCACGAACATCCATACGACTACTAAAACGATCGACATAAGTGTCCAACTCAAACTCGAAGGCGCCCTGAGCACCATCCAAACCTCCACCACTTTGTTCAAGGAGGTGGGTTTGAAACGCCCGTTGGCGTTCCAAATGATCGAGGTCATTGCACAAGTCATCTTCCTCGCTGTCTCCCATCTCTTCAGGACATGACAGGTTTGTCTCTTCTTGTTTCTCAGAGTCTGAGGTATCGAGACCTAGCAAAGCCAACTGGTCATGGTGGACGAGGCCACTGGGCCCCGCCTCCTCCTCTTGGTGAGAGGTCATGATCAGATGAACTAGCTGGAGGTCGGTGCTCGTTTTTTATAGAAAAAAAGGTCACGTGGGAGGGGTTATGAACCAATCACCAACCAGGGCACAGGGGTGCCTAGGGAGGGGTGGGAAGGGGTGGGGGGACCCCCTCCCCCCTCCCTAGCTGGGGCTCATCATGCCACGCGGGGAACGAATGAGAGACTATAAAAGAGATCGAACCTCGGGGTGGATCATCTCAACATGGCCTCTTGTCCAGAGAAACTTTTGGAAGAATTTGAGGCATTCGAAGTGGAGCAAATTTTAGCTGAAGTCAAGAAGGAGTGGGTACTCGACCGGGGGGTGACTGAATTTGGAGAACAGTTGAAAGAGAGAGAGAGCGGTTAAAACAGGCAGCCCAGGCAACCCGGACAGCACTAGTCAGTCGCTTTCAACAATTGTGCTACCCTCAACACACGTGCGAGTGGTTTGTTGACGCACTAGACTACTGTTGCAGCTACTGGAGATACCAGTTCAAGCGCCCCCTCACGCCCCCGCCAGCACCACCGCCCTCTCCCGATGCCTCGCATAAAAGAACGCTGCCGATGCAGACACCGACGCCCCACCACGACCTACCCACCAAGCGACGACGACGATGACTCCCACGACGACGACGACGACGACGACGACATTGACTTGGACGACGATGAAGTCGCAGAGATCCTAGCCAAAAGAAGCCCGACGACGGGAGCGGAAACGGGCTGCCAAGGCCAGGTACCGGGCCAGGCATCCCGAGCAAGTGGCCGCCGAGAAACGACGGTATCGGGCTAGATATCCCGCGAAAGTGGCTGCTGCGAAAGAACGACATCGACAAAAGCGTCGGGCCCAAGTTCGTGAGGCCTCCAGACGGTACTATGCCAAGCATCGAGAAGAGCGGAGGGCGTATTTTAAACAACGCGACCAAACGGAACACAGACGGGCGTGGAGGGCGCAATATCGTGTGAAATGGTGAAAGGCCTTAGCAGAGAGACGGAGAACGGCGGAGAAAATCAAAGCCTTGGGGCCCCTGAAAATGACCATCGAATTGGAGGACTGTTTGAAACCGGCGAACATTCCCGTTGAAACCTCTTTGGAGACATTTTGTTAATCCCTTGAGGTGGATGATAGACCTCAGCCTTCATTTTGTGAACTTTTGGATGACTCTTATACTCTGACGGATCTGGATTTCGGGGAGCGTCGACCCGTGGATCCACCTGTATGGGAGCAATGGCTTGATGATTTATTGGACGACCTTTCAACGGACAGTGACTTGTCGTCGAACGACCTTTCAAGTGACAGTGACTTGTCGTTTGACAACAACATCAATGACTTGTCGTCTGACGACCTTTCTTCTTTGTGTGACTTGTTGCCCGACGAGTGGGCCCAGCCGAAGGAGGATTTTGATTTGGACGATTTTGTAAGTTAACCCTCGTCTTAGTATTTGGCAGAACTTTTTTGAAATCGTATGACTATTTGGCAGAACATCGTATTAGTATTTGGCAGAACATTTTATCATTGTGGTAGAACTTTTTGAAGACAACTCATGAACAAAATGAGACAGTGCTTAGACATTTTCATATTTTATTTTTTCTCCAAAAGAACAAAACATGTGCTGTATCAGTAGGTCATTAAATTACAATTTTAAACGTTTCTTGGCTTGCATGATTTTTTTGACCACACGTTCCGTCTTGGTTTTCTTGCCGGGTAATCGATCAATGGCTTGGATCATCTTGGTATCGACTTTCCATTTATCTTGCAAATTCTTGGCACGGCTGTAATCAATGTCATGTTGTTTTGCAATCTGGTCCAAGCGATTGATCCCGGGATCCCCACGTTTCAGACGTTTGGCCAAATGTGTGCCAGGGCCCATGTACTGATAACCAGGCCAATGAAATTCCTTCCCCGTTTTAGCGATCCATTTTTGCACATCCACTGCCCCACCGGATTGGCGGCGTTTCCTTTTGATACCCCTTCTCCCCTGGGAGGTCTGTTTTCTCTTGCTGGTCATCTTTTAGTCACTGTCGTAATCCAACCGACGGCGTAACTTTTTGCCACGAGCAAAATCTTCCCAACCGGGTAAGGGTTTCAATCGTTCCACTTCTCGGGCGGGTGCTTTGCCTTTGCCTTTGCCTTTGCCTTTGCCTTTGCCTTTGCCTTTGCCTTTGCCTTTGCCCCAAGAACTCTCAGCTAACTTTTTTTCCAAGGTCTTGCGACGTTCTCGAATGGCTTCTAAACGACGACTTATATCGTCTACCTCGACTGCTGGAGGGGCTCCCTTTCTTGACAATCTTACTGGTGGTTTTTCCTTTCGGGGTCACCGGTGTAATGGGGGGTTTGGGGGTGGACGGGCTGCCTTTTATCATGCGCTTCAACCATTGTTCCACAGGTCCCGTCACCAAATCCCCGGCCTCTTCCTCTTCTTCGCCTGGGGGTCCACTCGGTGCCCCAACCCCCACCCCTCCGGGAAATTGACGGATGCGTTTGGTTAACTTGGTTAATTCTTGACTCAACGGTTTGGTTTGAGCATTGACCAGGGCTGGGGGCAATTGGGGGTTGGCTAACAAGACATGTTTTTTGGCAGCTAACGTGGCGGCTTTGTTCAACAAGGCATTTTCGGTGAGTTCTCCTTTGTAATATTGAATGAGTTGCTCCAAGTCCTCGTGGGGAATCATGTAGACCTCGTCCATGGTGGTTGACTACAGTCGGGGAAAAGTTCCCCGTCTTCCAATACACGACAGCTCTCACAAAGACGGGATTTTAAGATATGTTGGTACTCTCGATACAACAGGCGATATTTATGCTTCCAATAAGAACATTCGTCTTTCCACTTGTCTGTTTCTCCATTGGCGTCTTGTAACAGACGCATCCACGTGGGAAGCGTTAACGAACACATTGACATAACACGTGGTGAAGCCCTTGAAACAACCCTCGTCCTTTTTGTTGGACCAACCACGCACGACGTTTTTTCACGGAATGTCGACGACGTCCCAACTCACGTAGCACCTTTTTATAGGGTCGAAGTTTGGCCAGGATGGGGGGTGTGACAGGAATCTTGTTTTTTAACAAGTTCAAGACCAGTTCACTCACAGCATTGATTTGATCGGCATTGGCATGTTGTAATAGATCTTGACGTTTGAAACGATTGGCTTCTTGTAACATGGACCGTAAAAACGGTAATTGACGTCGAAGACTTTGCATCTTATCGATGAGGACGATAACGTTGGTTGACTATTGGGATCGTGCGTTTTATAGCACCCCCTCCTTGACGTCGTTTTCTTCTTCTGACGGCCATGGTTCTAAGAGCGTGGGGCTGGGAGGGAGCGGCTTTTTATCTGTCCAATAGTCTTTGGGTCTCAAGGGACGAGGACATCCGTCTACAGAGCATGGCGCATCCACGGGTTGGTACACAAAATGATAATCTTGCAAATGGTAATCTTGCACGCATCGTTTGGGTAACGGAGGGGTGAAATCTACAATGGTATCATCCAAGGTTTGCATCTTGATTAAAAACCTTTCCAGATCCTCCAAGGGAACACCACGCACATAGGTTTTCAATTCGGTCAAGGCTTTAGCATACGTGGTAAACGCAAACCGACTCATGGTCACTTTAAATCGGTATTGTTTAAAATCGTTCCATCCTTTGACCACCGTACCTACCGCAGCCAAACACGCCACCAAGGTGCTGTTTTCCAAAAGGGGTCCAGCAATCATGCCTGCGGCCATCAGGAGTAACGCCATGCCATTGAACAAGGCATTGACACACTTGAAATGATTCAACATTTTGCGATAACACCACCATTGTTGGTGGTAAAAGGCATACAAGGAATCCATGCGTTGTAACAATTCCGGTGGGAATTGAATGCCATGATGTTTCGATCCATTCAATAACGACACGACGGTTTTTGGAGTCATCACGGCGAAACCCGGGACGAAGAGGTTTGCACGCTCGGTGCTCCTCCCTGTTTATAACTGGTCACAATGCTATTGGTCATGGTGACATTGGCAATTTCACGTCCTTGTGCCAATTGTTCTTGATCTTGTAACATCATCCGTAGACGTCGTTGTAAATCCGCTTGACGCAATGTACGAGGTGGTGGACTCCCAGGACTCCAAGATCCTCGAGGGGTCGCTGGATTGGAGGCAGGTGACCAAGGTAACCCAGGGTGTCGTACGGGTCCTCCTCGTCGTCGTCCTCGCCCTCGGCCTCGCCCTCGGCCTCGACCGGGTCGTCCACGCGGAGTACTGCGTCGACTGCCGCCACTGCCATCATCATCATGACCCCCACCACCCGCACCCGCAGCGGCTAAGGTTCTTTGTGTGAATTGTATTCTCTGCGTGGTGGGCGATGGGGAAGGTGTTGGTGTTCTCACGGAGACGGTCGACGGGTGTGAGACGCTTGACTTCCTACCCCGGCAGGGGACGCGCCACCCACATTGGGCCAGCCGGCGACTGTGTTGGGAGAGGGGAGGGAATCCAAAAAGGCATGGAGGGCATCGGCTGGTATTTCTTCCATGACGACGTCGAGAAGGCCTTGGTCTCCCGTGAAATACAGATCTTGGAAGGCCCCTGGGGACACTTGATTGGTCGCGGTCGTCCCGACGCCGGTGGGGGACACGGTATCGTACGCTTGCGGAGGTTCACGGGTTCCATCGTCATCGGCCATGCTCGCTCTTTTTCCTATTCAAAGGGGTATCGTCCCCCTTTATAGACGTTTTTGATAGGTGCGAGTCCATCCTTCGTCTTTTAACAGGTGACTCAACAAACGATGTTGATCGGACGACGCCGGGTGTAAATCCAACACCAAATACCCATACGGTCGTGTGGTGGCCTGATGAAACGTCTCCAACGTGTCTTTCCAGGTGGTAGGAAACGATTGAAGCAACACGTTGCGCACCCCTAATTGATCTCGGGGGTTCTTGAACGCCACGATGTAATGGTCATTGCGGGAAATACTTTTGGCATATCGGCCCACGGGAAACATGTCTTGGCACAAGTACAGAACCGTCACACCTTGATGATGCGAATGTTTGGTGAATAAATCCAACACGCGTTTATCGTGACCCCCTTCGTCCATTAAATCATCCAAGACCAACACCCCTTTACGCCCAGGAGGAAACCATTGCACCAACGCGTCATGATCGGGAATGCCTTCGTGAAACATCACCCCTTGATCTTGCATGCCTCGAAATCGATCTTGCCACGCACCATAACAATAATCCATTTGGGTCGGTGGGGTTTCAAACAAATCTGGGTTCTCTAACAAGAGTTTTTCCGTAAACACGGTTTTGCCACATCCCGAGGGCCCCACTACCAAAATACTGGATGGGGTATGAAAACGAAATGGTTTCCCCGTTTGCATGATAAGGACTAATACCCATGAAAAAAAAGGCACCTTTTTATGGAGTCGGTGGGACTCGAACCCACGCACGACCCCTGTTTTTTCGGAGATCCAAGGCTCTACCGACTGAGCTACGACTCCGTTTTTGGATAGGACACAATAAAAACAACTGTTTTTTTCCAACATGTTTTATTTAACAATTACGTTGATGATACGGGTGACAACAAACTTGGTACCATCTCGCTTCTTGACCTACAATTAATTGTTGAAGGCGTTGACCGGCTTGATGGTCATTACTTACATAATCATGATCAGAAAACTCATTTAAAAACTCTTGCAAGGTCCGTCCACGGGCTTTGGCTTTCAAGTACAACAAGGCGTAATCGCCACAACTCTTGCTTGAGATGGCTTGCAAGGACTTGCCATTGGTCACCACATACTTCCAATGTTTCACGATCCAATCTCGTAACGGGGTGGCTTGCACGTACGTTTCCAATGGCAAGGCATAACTGTCCAACACTTCACACACGTTTCCATCGGTCCATACCGCTAACCAATGTTGTCCAGGTTGATCGTGCGGGTCCGTATTCACAATGTACCCTTGGGGTTGGGTCTTGCGAGGACTCCTGGGTAAACGATCACAGGCCACCGTCCCGTAAAAGGAACGTTTCAATTGGGGGTCGTCTCGGGCTAAATAATACAATTGCACATTATTCAAGGCCACGTGTTCCATTTTCTTTCTTCAGTGTTGGTAAATGTTATGTAACACGGCTCCGTTCTTGTCAATCTCCAACAAGTTCTCAAATTCCCCATACACGAGTACCGTTATATTGGTAGCGGGTGCGGCTCCAAATTCCAAGACGAGTTGTAAATCTCCAGTTTGCTTGGGGTTGAGGGTTTGACTGTCAGCACATCCATTGGCTACATTGTCAAACATGTACAAGGTACAATTTTTCCCCTGGCCCCAATCCATCAGTTCCACCATATTGCCTTTCTTTTTACACCAGGCTCCACTGGCTTGCAGAAAACGGAAGTAGCCTAGATTATCTCGGGTGCCATTGTCGTTCACCAAGTGCAGGGTTTCATAAGGGTATTCTTCTCCTTTGACAATCTGTTTAATGGAGGTCAGACCAAATTTCTGGAAACAGAAGGGATCTCGGGTCACATCTCCATTGAAGGCTCGGCTGTCCAACAACCCCACAATCAATCGGTCAGGTATTCTGTTTTGAAACAGGTTGGGGATGTCAAAGCGGGTCAGGTTGCCTTGCATGTTGAAGGTACGGATTTCACTGCGGACGGTGGGGTAGGCAGCGATTTTTCCTTCATTGTGTCTTTGGGAAGACAAACTCGTGTAGATGGCGTCATTCAAACGCAGTTGACATAGATGAAACCGTAGTTTCACATCCCCTTCTATCAATCGGCCAGCCAGACCCACTCCATTCAAAAACAGGTTCGGGCCATTGAAATGAAATTTCATCTTGATTTCTATGCCAGGCACCAACAGTTTGCCGGTGTGAAACACTTCCAAGTGTGGGGTAAACACCAGACTGTGGGTGATGCCTCCAGCATACTTGGCCACTTCAGCTACCATGGCTTCATAGGCCCCTTTCTGATTGGCACTGAGAGCTTGCCAGTGAGCATGGTCTCCTGCTTTGTTTGTGTTGTTGGCAGTCCATTGGGGTGGGAAATCCACTTGATTGAACCATCCTTGGGGTCCTAACACGGTCTTGCCATCTTCTCGGTCATAATTCAGTAAGGTTTCTAGGTAAGCTTTGTAATGATAGGTGTCGGATTGAGGACTAATCAACGTGCCATTCAACTGCAAGTCAATTTGTTTGATGATGGAATGGGCCAAATTGTTGACGGGCCACAATTTCTCATTGCCCACCAAGTTCCCGTTATCATCCTTTTTCAAACTCAATTCCATGGTAAAGTAACTGCGTCCCAAATCCACAAAATCGTCCAACCCTGGCACAATGAATTCCATGGGATTGATGCCCGTGGTGGTGGGTTGAATGGTGACCATGCGATAGGCATTGATGCTAATGTCCGTGGGTGGCACCTTGAAAATCCGTAACGCGGGGTTCACGGTCCCTTCGGAACGCGCATGAGCCGGTGCGGTTTGCGTACTCACGTCAGGCATGTTTAACGTCGTCGTCGTCGTCGAGTGGTGGTACCCCATCGTCGTGAGGGGTTTTTATAGCGTCGTCGTCGTGCTAAGCGTTGTCTCAAATCAAACCCGGGTACTCTCATCACCTCGGGACTCAACCATCCACCACGTTGTCGTCGCATGAGTTTCCAAAAAGGAAACAGACCTCCCCATTGAGACAAACCTCGATCACTACGAATCTGTCGAGGTCGTGAATGCACGGGTTCCATGTTTTCACACTCCAAAAATATCTCGCGCACGTTTGGTTTGTTTGGGAAACAAAGCACTGGCCACCCGCACGGCTTCTTTCACGTTCTTATGGCTCAAGGCTTTCTTGGCTTGTTTGGTGATTTATTTTTTAATGACGTCTTCGGCTTTGCGTTTGACACCTCGTGTGAAGCCCGTTTCCAATCCTCTCATTATATTACTAGGCAGTTTTAAAGGATTCCGGGTGCTTTTAAGGCCTTGGAAACCCCCACGCAAGAGATCCGTCATCAACCCTTTGCCATGTTGATCATACCACTCGTCTGTCCGAAATCGTGTCAAACTTCCCCCTCGCATGGTGTCTTCTTCTTCTTCATCAGGGATAAACTTTTGTCTGTGCTTCACGTGACCCCCTTGTTATACCGTCATCGTCTTCTTTTTCGAAAAGCTGCTTCCAACCCTTTTTTGGCACCGTAACTCGCCGCACCACCCGCTGCGCCCAACGCCACGGCTTTCCCTCCAGCGATCAAGGCTGGAATGAGGGCGGCGAGTGGGAATAAACCCCCTCGTTGCCTTCTTCGTCTCCTTCGACGCACTCTTGTCTTGGGCATCTTTGTTTGTTTGTTTTTCACGACCCTTGTTCTTTTTATACTCACATGAGGTTGCACGTAAACGATTCCCCCGCATAGCGTTTTCGTTTCCCACGTTGGATCTCTGCCATGCGTTTCACGTGCGCTTTTTTGGCATTCTTTTTGGCTAACTTTTCTATCCCTTTGGTGATGGACCAAGCAGCTTTAGGAATCCCGGCAATCACCGCGTTGATCCCTTCCCCCGCTTGTGGACGCTGTGGTCGTCGTCGTCGTCGTCGTCGTTGTCGTCGTTTCGGAGGCATGATGATTGACTTGGGTTCCCTTCTCGTCTCTCTTTTTTATGTCTTTTTGAAGTGCCA
Organism: Siderastrea siderea; assembly: GCA_964030785.1. Taxonomy (NCBI): domain Eukaryota; kingdom Metazoa; phylum Cnidaria; class Anthozoa; order Scleractinia; family Rhizangiidae; genus Siderastrea; species Siderastrea siderea. The sequence continues at coordinate 19,960,003 of OZ034977.1, forward strand.
CGTGACAATGGTATGGCCTTCACCAAACTTGACCAAGTCTCCTCCGGTAGCAATCGTTTCGGCTACTTGAATATGAATGATTTCCACCACCTCGTTACGAAGAGGTAGGTAATGAATGTGCAACGGTTCAAAGTACATGGTGCCACGTCCTTCTCGCTTGTACTGGATTTCTCGCAACAAATCGGTCACGCGATTGCCCACCACACTGCTGCCTGCCATGTCAGAGTACACATGGAGCGTTCGGGTGGGGTCTCCCACCACCGCCCGAAACGCCACGTTCAAGTTGGTGAAACGCCAATTCACGCTGAAACTCAACCAAATCCATGTGGTACCACCACCATCCGTGGTCACTTGATAATACTCCGGGTCGTTTTTGCTATTTCTTAATTCCATGTTTCTATTGTCGGGAACCCGTTCATCACGGAATTCCATGTTCAAGTTGGGTCCCAACACATAGTTTCCTTGGTCGTTTTTTTTAAACCATCCCATTTTTTCGGCCATGAGATGATGAATGCTAAAGTGAGGGACGATCATCGTGGTGTTGTCTTTGTATGGAAGCACGTACTTGTACCGTGCGACATTGCGATTGTTCATCACCAAATCCTCGCCGTCCCACTCAAAGGTCGTACACGTCTTTTTTCCACTCCCCGTATTCGGTGCGCCAAAAAAGTTCATGTAACCATAGTTCATACGTTGTCTCACCCAATGCAAAAAGGCTTTCATGAAGGTCACGCCATCCACAATGGAAGGATCCTCTTTCAAATCGTCCATTTTCATATTGAAGCTTAAGACCTTACGTCCCGCGGAGGAGGTCAATCGGTAACAAGAGGTGCCAAACACGAAATGATCCGCTGACAGCAGATTAAAAGTGTTGACCCCCGTGTCTGGTAAGGAAATGGCACTCAAACCGACTTGCCATGAACCCCCGGGTAACCGTAACGGTTGAGGTAAACGAATCTTGAAGGAATTGGCTTGGTTGTTGGGAAATTCATGTCGGTTGGCATGACTGGGTAACGCCACTTAGAATGACATCTTGTCTTCTTCTTTTTCTTTCACACCATCACTTCCCTTTTAAAGTACAGGGTCAGGAGGGTACGCCCTTCACCAAATTGCACCAGATCCCCATTGGTTTCGGCCATCTGCGTTTCCACGATTTCCACCACTTCATTGCGTACCGGGACATATTGAATGTGTCGAGGTTCAAAGTGCGTGGTGTCTTTAGGGTGGTACTTGATTTCTCGCAAGAGATCTGTGATGCGACCCTCTACCATGCTGCTGGTCCCTACATCACAATACACGTGCAAAGGACGCGTCGAGGGAAATTCCGACGAGGGACGAAAGGTCTCGTTCAAATTCACAAACCGCCAATTACATGTCATACTCAACTTTATATAATCCCCATCCACTTTCCAAAAGGCAGGCTTGTTGCTGCCATCGAGGACATCCGTCGGCGTGGGAATGGTGTCCGAATGAAATTCTTGCAAGAGATTGGGACCCAATCGATACACGCCCAGGGACACTTGTTCAATCCATCCCATTTTCAGGGCCAAGGTTTTGCCCCATGACACGTGCGCCACTTGAACTTTGTAATCCACATTGACGGTATACAACACCAAATCCCCTTCTGAGGTCCATTCAAAGGTCGGGTACAATTTGACGCCATTGTTCTCCGCCCATTTGTTTAGGGGTTGGGTTTGTTTAGCACGTGCTTGCTGGTAACGATACACCAGTTGGTGAAAAAAAAGCGATCCCGTCGACGAGGACAAGAGGTCTCTCATATCTCGACCGTAGACAAAGAGTTCGCGACGTTGATGCCACCACACATCATTTCCTTGAGCGTCTTTGTCATGCACGCGTTCGTGCCATCGTACATACAACAGAGGATGGGAATCGCCGACCGATTGTTCCCCTACCACTGGAATGCTGGGTAAGGATAAACTCACCATGCCCACCATCCATCCTCGTCCGACAAATCGGATGGGTTTGGGCAACCGGTTTCTGAAATGATGGCTCTTGTTCCCAGGAAACTCCTTGGCACTAGCATGACTCATCAACGTCACGTAAAACGAAGAGTTGGGGACGAACGTCATGCCTGTCTAGTCGCGTCGTCGTCTTTTGGGTGGGCTTGTCTCTTGGGTCTTTTTCCTCTTGGGTGGTCGCAGGGACGTCACGTCTTGGCTTGCAATCCAACTATTGTACTTGTCCGGCCACCCTTTCCACTTGACCAACCAACGATCTTTTTGTCGCTTAAGTACCTTTTCGATCCGAAACACGTCGGACACATGGACTTTTTGTAAATCCTCCTCATAAAACGTGCCTTGCACCGGGGTGTCATCCCATTCACGAATCTTATAAGTGGGCACGGGTCCCGGGACCACACGATGCACCACAAACACTTCTTCGGTCCAACCGGGTAGATAGCCTTTTTCAAATGGTCGGTGAATCTTGTTGAGACGTACACGATCCCCTACTTTGAATTTAGGTTTTTTCTTTCCTTTCAACCGTTTGCCATACAATCGTTTCCACACGGCTTCTTCGTTGTCCCACGTCACGTCTTGAGGGGCCATACCAATACTTCGATGACGTGTGGCATTGTAGCCTTGCACCAACTCGGGTAAGACATCGTCAAACCGTAAGGTGTTGGCAGCGGTAAAATAACGATACAAACGTTCTTTCAAGGTGCGGTTAAATCGTTCCACCACACTGGCTTTGGCATCCCCTTCCGTCGAAAAATGTTGAATCCCTTGCTCGTCGAGCCAACGTTGAAATGTCCGGTTGTAAAATTCTTTCCCTCGATCCGTTTGCAATCGATTGGGTTGACGTCCTTTCAAAATCTTGTCAAAGGCATGGACCAAGGCTACCCCGGTTTTGGCTTTCAACGGTTGCACCCACGCGTACTTGGACAAGACATCCACCACGGTCAACAAGTATCGTATGCCCCGATTACACTTGGCCAACGGTTGGACTTCTACCAAATCCGCTACCCATTGATCGTCTAAGCCTCCTACGATCACGGGTACGGTGGGAAAACGACGACGTCGTGGTTTATGCAAGGTATAGGCCAAATCCCGTTCCAAGACCCGTTGGGCTTTTTTCAAGGGGAGATGGTGGGCTTTGGCAAACCGTTGCACGCCTCCTAAACTGCCGGGGGCTCGAGGATCGTGGTAACGACTCAACCATTGTTGTGAGACATCGTTTTTCTTTCGAGGGGCCATACTTTCTGACATTCATCCCATAAGGTCGGTATGGTAGGTACAGTGTCGGGATGCGCCTTTTGAATGATTCGATACCATCGCCACGCGTTCGGGTGGGCTTTTAACCATAAGACAAACACCACCCATTGATACAGGTTGCGGTGCACGTGGGTTTCTTCAAAGATCTGGAGAGGATGCGTGTCGTCGGGACAAGGGGGAATGGGGATGGGTTCGCCTGGTTGGTGATCATATCACACTTGGCAAAGGGTTTGATGACATTGCCATTGCACCAGGGACAAGAGACCCTCCCATGCATAACACATCCACACAGACTCCATGGTCACACTAATAAAAAATTTTATTCGTTCTCCTTTAGACATTTTTTTTGTTAAAAGAGACCTAGACGTCCACAGGTGATTGTCTCTAGACCTTTCTGCCAGTTCTCAACACTGTCACTGTACTTGGGTGGAGGTGGAGCTGGAGCTACCATCATTTCTTGATGGTTCTTGAGATCTTGAATTTCTCGCAACAATTGTTTCTCATAGTCTGTCAGGGGCCGATCCTCTTTCCTTCTCACAGGAGGTGGCAGGCCAGGGATGTCCACTCCACGCTTGGGATACCCTTGAGCATCACGGCTGGATAAAGACGGTTCAGCGAGTGGATCGGCTTTTTTGGGGGGATGGTCATGAAACCAACTCCAGTACTTGGGACCCAAGGGTTGATCGACCCACCGGAAGAAGTGGCACTTTTTCTTGGAACAGGTCACATACAATCGATCGGGGTTCTGGGTGGAATGGCTCTGTTGAAGCGTGGCGGGTTCACGGCAAAAGCATTGCAAACAACACCACATGTCCATCACTTCTGGATGAGGTTGACTATACACGGCTTTCATATACTCAAGAGCTTGATCTTGCCCACAAAACAGCAAACACGGTTGGATGGGACATTTCACATAAGGCCATCCTTTTTGAGATTCTCGTGCCTCCAAACGCACGTCATGGCAAGGACATACCATGTAGTCCACCGAATGGGGGAATGACTTTCTTTCACTGTCCTCCGCATTGTCATACACAGTCGTCAATGTGAATTGAGGTGGTGTAGATTGTTCCACCATGTCATTCAATTCTTTCATCATGTCTTCCACCGCAGCTCGGGTGTCTTCCACCACCTCGCGTACCACAGGATCACAGTCCTCGGACGTCACCACATTCTCTTTCTCCTCCTCCTTCTTCTTCCCCGCAGGGTGTACGCTTTGGGACGATTTTCTCTTCCGACCAGGATAACGCCCTGGAGACACATCGACGGACATCCTGCTCAAGGTTGTTTTCACACTCTACCGCCCATGCCTTCTTATACCCATGACCCTTGGCTCTCATTGGTCAGCTTGTCATGACCCTATAAGGAGCTCTCGTGTTCCCATTGGTCAGCTTTTCCTATCCATAGTTAGTCCTCTCGTGTTCCCATTGGTCAGTTGTCCCTATTTAAGGAGCTCCCTTTGTCCCTGAGTCATCATTCAAAGCATGCCCCCCGACATCGACATGATCGGAGAACACGATGTCGATGCCTTGGAACTCCAAATTGGTCATGGGCATGTGGTGTACACCGGGGGAGCCAAAGGTACTGACGAACTCGTCGAACAAATGGCCAAACAGTTTGGGATGCAAGTGGAAGTCCTGGTCCCCCCTAACCATCCTCGAGGAAACCTTCATCACCCCTTCCACCGTGGAAGTCTTGATGCTGGCCAACCCACATCTTCACCAGGCGGCTGAGAAACTAGGAAAACGAATGCCCAGTCATTTTTACACCCTGCAATTGCTGCAACGCAATTATCAAATTGCCAAAAAAGCACATACCCTCTATGCTTTTGGCATTTTGGAACAGGATAAAAAACGCGTGAAAGGAGGCACAGGTTGGACCGTGCAATTGGCCATGGATCAAGGCAAACCCGTCTATCTGTTTGACATCCCCAGTCAAACGTGGTACCGCTCGGTCCATTACTACCAAGTCAACGAGAATGCCGCCACCCTGGTCACTGGCAGTCAATTTGTCCCTTGGGGCCCCAAAAAGCCCTCCCTTCATCAAAGCAGTGCTATCGTGGGATCCCGCGATGTGGACAGTTCAACCCGAGAAGAAATTCAAGCCTTATTCAATCGCACGTTCTGTCTACCCCAGAAAATTGATCAATTACGCCTGGAGCTCGAAGACTTTCATTTGTAATTGTACATGGCTTTTTTTTTGTTTTTATTTTTCAATCTGTACATAGCTTTTTAATTTTTTAGTTTTTATTTTTCCAATTGTACATAGCTTTTCCAATTTTAGTTTTTATTTCAATTGTAAATAGGAGTGCCCCAACCCGCATGGCAAGAGATGGACAACCATTTGTAAAAAACATCAACTCTTTCTTAATAAAAAAATTTAAAAACTCACAACACTGGTTTTGCACCATGGTCATAAGTAATGTCTCTTGACTCACAATAAAAAACAAAATGTCAAAGTTCAAAGAAATAAAACACGTCGCACTTGGTTCAATCTGATGGCCCGTTGCCTCCTCTCTTGCTCCTCCCACCGCCGCTGCTCCCGTACCCTCTCCATGTCCGCGAAATACACTCGAATTCTTTGCCAATTGGTGGCCCGCATGAACACTTGGCAGATAATTGGCCAGATCATTGTCCATTTCATGGAAATGTTCTAGTGACATCGGCCACCGACGCTCCCAGTTCGACCACACGCGGTGCTGATCCACCCGCGGAATGATCCGCCGAACCAGGGTGCCCAGCAACGCTTCCACGGTGTTGGGATGTGGCCGTCCTTCACGATCGCCATTTTCTGTCCACACCATGCAACGCAAAAACAACTCGAAAAAAGCAGCCACGCGCTGCCGGGTTAAAGAACGCCACGTTTCTTCGCCTCGCTGGCACATTCCTCTCGTCTGGCGTTCCACTGCTGTTCTCTCCGGTTCCACTCTTGTCCTTGAGCTCTCGTCACCCCTCACGTTCATCAAACCGGCTAACGAACCCAAGGGCTTTCTTGATTTAACCATTTTTCAGCTTACACCACAAACATAAGTCACACAGTCCGAACTCAAAGCTAAGAGTGGTGTCCTGGGGCCTCGCTTGACCTATATACCCCGATCCGCGCAATGCATCATGGGACACATCTAAGGAGGGGGGAGGGCGTCCCCCACCCCCTTCCCACCCCTCCCAGGGGCACCCTGTGCCCTGGTGGGTGCTTGGTCTATGCCCTCCTCTTCTAGGCATCCCTGCTCTCTTTGATCCTCCCCAGAGGTTGATCCCCCCATCCCCTGAGGTTGATCCCCCCCATCCCCAGGGACACCCCATGATACTTCGCGTGGATCTCTATAAGAAACCGCCTCCACTCCCCCGTTTTCACTCCCAAGCCAGCAAGCAGTCAAGCAAGCAGTCAAGCAAGCAAGCAACACCCACGGATAGCGGTAAGCCTTTTTATTCCTCGGTTCTTCACTAAAGCAATCTAAGTAGTTGGCCTGTTCATCTCCGTTGACTTTTTCTGGAGAGTTGAAGAGTAATGATGGTTCTGCCTTGTTTAAAGGGAGCCGGCTGTCCATTCGCTGTTTGAATGTCAATGGCAATGCTGTCAAAGATGGTTTTACCAAGAGGAAAATACATCCGTTGAGTGGTATCAAACTGATGATCGGTATTGCCGGCATCCAAGGTACGTAAAAAACCTTTTTGTTGATTTCCGACAATGCTCTGTGCGACGAGATCCGTGTAAATCATGAGTTGTTGTTGTCCTTGTTGCGGTTTGACAGTTTGCGTGGTGGGAAATGGTTGTCGACTGAGATTCGGACCCAAGAAGAAGTAATAATCGAAGTCGGGATGAGTAAAGCTGACGGACACGATGCCATGCGGTGGATATTTGTTTGCAGGACCGATGGTTGGTTCCCATTTGTGTCGATCGTCGTAATCCACGATATGTTTCACCAAATAATTTTTGTCTTGGACAATTTGTTGCGTTGGCGTTCCATCTTTCACGAGTCCCACCAGTTGAGCGAATTTCCATTCCATTTCAAATTGCATGTTGGCTGGAATGAGTACATACAGCGAATCTAATTCGGGGGCGACGCCAGTATTGGTGATTTTCACGTAGGGTTGAGCCAGGTTGAGAGTGGCAAGTTGTTGTCGTTTAGCCTGATCGCCCACGTCCATTTTGGCTACATCCATCATGACTTCCATGTGCTGTTTTTCCATTTCGTAAGCGATGGCAATCCATGCTTCTTTCAAATTGTGGTAATACCCTGGCGGTAAATGGATTTGTTTGGTGACTTTAATGGGAGCCGTTCCATCGGTACGTTTTGGCATGTATTTGATATCTATTTTCATCCAATGTTTTTGACTATCTTCTTGCGTCCAATTCTGCTTGGTTTGATCTTCCAATTGTCGATTAAAAGCCGGGTGTGAGATATGAACCGGGGCCGCTTCCCAATCATCTTCCACCAGATAATGTAGATGGGGAAGTCTGGCGGTAAATTTTTGACCCGTGCCTTGCGCTTGATCACTGAGGAGGGTGATGTACAAACTCATGGTGACAACAACAACCACCTAACCCCTGTGGTTGCCTTTTTATACCTCCCCCCGGTGCCTGAATTGGACTTTGGACTCTGAGCCCGCGTTGGTCAGCGGTTTTTCCCCACCATGAGCCCACCATCATTTTTTATGAATGGTCAGTGGTTTCCCATCCCAAATCACGTGACTTCAGGTTCCCTGAGCCTTCGATCCCTTTTTCCCACTGGTCACCGGTTTCCCATCCCAAATCACGTGACCCTGAGCCCGCGATCCTTTTTCCCACTGGTCAGCGGTTTCCTATCCCACTTCCGGTTCTCATGACGTCATTTCCGGTCATGTGACTTCCGCTTGAGCCCCCCATCCTTATGGTCAGTGGTTTCCGTTACTAGGGGCAACCCAAAAACCAATCAGAACACAAAACCCCTCGACCAATCAGAAGCCAGGAAATTTGCTATCTGGGCCCGACTTACTACTGTTGTGTTCTTTATTCAGCGCGCGTTTTCTTGAAAACACTCATGTTGAAAGGCCATCTGAAAAAGCAGGACCAGGAAATCGAGGAACGGGGAACGGGGAACGGGGAATCTCTAACATAGGGAATCTCTAAAATAAGGAATCTCTAAAATAGGGAATCTCTAAAATAGGGAATCTCTAAAGCGGTGAATCTCTAAAATAGGGAATCTCTAAAACGGGAAATCTTTAAAATAGGGAATCTCTAAAATGGGGAATCTCTGAAAGAGGGAATCTCTAAAATAGGGAACCTCTAAAAAGGGGAATCTCTAAAATAGGGAACCTCTAAAACGGGGAACCTCTCAAATGGGGAATCTCTAAAACGTGGAATCCCTAAAATAGGGAATCTCTAAAACGGTGATCTCCAAAACAGGGAATCTCTAAAATAGGGAATCTCTAAAACGGGGAATCTCTAAAATAGGGAATCTCTTAAACAGGGGATCTCTAAAATAGGGAATCTTTACAACGGGGAACCTCCAAAACAAAAAAAAATTATTGCAGGAGTCCTTTCGAAGCTCAGCCCAGCAGGGTCAAAAGGTCAAGTTTGTGGGGTATGAATGGTACCAACACTAGCACTTTGTGGGTATCTCGTAATCATGGCTCGCTGGCTGTAGGCTTGGATTAATTCTGCTCGTAATATGGCTTATTCTGCCTGCCGACAATGCTCGTAAAAATCGCTTATTCTGCTCGAAATTCTGCTCGGACACCCTTATTCTGCTCGAATTCTGCTCGGTACCCGAAACATTTTCGGCCCTTAGGGGCCTTACGTATTTTCGCAAATATGGAAGGGAGCCTGGGCCTAATCCGTAAATACCAATTAGATATTCATTATGCGTGGCAAAATTGTAATTCATTATACTTTAATATTAATATTAGACGAAACAGTGAATCATGTAAGTGCGTTTTAGCTAACAATTACATTAATCACAAGGTATTTTCCATTTGTTTTGTATTTAGTTTTCAATTTTTCTTAAAACTGTTAGGGATATCATAAGTGTCACCGATTTTCAGTTACTCTGCTCAAATTCTGCTCGAAAATGCCTTATTCTGTTAGCAGAATGCTCGCCACAAAAATCGCTTATTTTGCTCGAAATTCTGCCCGGCAGAATTTATCCAAGCCCAGGGCCGTAGCTAGCAGGGGGACGGGGGGGGGGGGGGGCAGCTGCCCCCTTGGATCAGTTGAGCCAGAGAAGTCAAGTCTGTGGATTGAGGACTTTCGTTATTCAAAGGATTTGTTTTCTTTAGACTCAGTTATTTTGATTCTAGTGACTTCCGGTTGTTTGGCTGGGAAATCGGTTGGTCCACGATGCGTGCGAATGGTAAGCAAAACGAAGCAAAATCCCCTATTGAGATTGGCGTGTACCATTCGCACGGTTCACTCTCTG